>CM062622.1:17606684-18206684 GCA_025617555.3 Puccinia polysora | reverse complement strand
AACCAGAAACCCAAGGACATATTTCTGCACCCACTGCACCATTAAAGGACACTCATTGTCAAGATGCAAAGAGGTGCGTAAAGTACTGGACCAGATGAATAGAATCAACAATAAATCCAAGAATCAAGCCAGTACAAACAAGTCAAGATCTGCAAATGCTAACCTGAGCAAAACCAAAGCAAACAACTCCAAATCCGACTCTGATGACTTCTCCAATACTCAGATCATAGTCCACGCTGGATCAGCGGCATGCAGTACAACAAAAACCGCTTATGACGCACAAAAAGACTTCAATCTTGACTCCGGGTGCTCTATCTCAATGACCCCATACTGTGACCAAGTCAAAAACAAATGTCCTGATGAGACCTTCATCCGGCTGGCAAATGGATCAACAATCTTGTCACTCAAAAAAGGAACAATTCCTTTCCCCTTTGGACATCTGAAGGCATTGGTTGCCTCAGACCTCCACAATCCACTCCTTTCCATCTCAAGTATCTGCAACACTGGACAGATGGTGGTCTTCCACAAAGACAGCTGCAAAATTTTTTACAAATCTATTTCAAAAATAAATCAACAACCACTGCAAACTGGCTACAGAAAAGGAAACCTTTACTATCTGTCACAAGCAAATGTAAGCAGCAAAGAATCAAACCACTCAAGCATCCTCCAAACCTCTGACAACAGTCTCTTTGGTTATCATTGTAGATTAAATCATTTGAACCTCAAATCCCTCCAAAAGTATCTCAAGTCACATGGCATAATACCACACCCAAGGAACAAAAAAGAAGTCCAGAAATGCACTATGTGCATCCAGTCAAAAATGACAAGATGGCCCTTCCATTCCCGCTTGAGCTACTGATCATCCAGACTGGGAGAACTCATCCACAAGAATGTGTGCAGCTTTGAGACATACTCCAGGGAAGGGTACAGGTACTTTGTCACCTTCATCAATGACTGCTCAAAAGCCATCTTTGCTTACCCCATCCGCTTTAAATCCAATGTTCTCCAATCCACCAAACTATTTATCTCCCTCTTTGAAAATAAATATGACTCTAAAATTGTCTCAATAAGATCTAATAATGGAGGAGAGTACCTGAATCAACCCATGAAATACTATCTTGCCAAAAAGGGAATCTGTCACAAGCCTGGCCCTCCCCACTCTCAACAGCTGAATGGTGTTGCCAAGAGGTCCAATTGCACAATCTCAAACATGATACGTTGCTCTCTGCTTGCCTCAAACCTACCAAAGTCCTTCTGGGAAGATGCCCTCTGGCACTGCCTCTTCTCCTTCAACTCCTATCCATGCAATACCTCCCAAGGCTTTGTCTCACCAAACTCCATCCTCAAAGCGGCCAATGTCAAACCCCAATACCTACACCCATTTGAATGCCTTGTATGGTACAAGGTCCCGGAAGCAAACAGAAAGAAACTAGACCAGAAAGGCTGGCCTGCCATCCTCCTCTGCTATCTTGCAGACCACGCAGGTTTCCTCATCCTTGACCTGACCACCAAGAAGGCCATCAAATCCCGCAACTGTCTCTTTGAAAAATCCTCCTTCCCTTATGGTCAACATCCCATGATCCCATTTCCGTAGAGCTTCCATAGCCTGACACCTGGCCAAACCCCCCGCATGTATCTCAGTCTCCTTCTGTAACTCTTCTCTCCTCTCCTCCTGCCGTCTGTACCCCTCAGCGCGCCCCTCCACTCCTCCTGATGAGCTCTCTCCCTCCTCACCCCCCCCCTTACCACTTCCCCCAGCAGTACCCATAACTCAACCCTTTTGGTCCTCCAGTCCCGTGCCTTTGGAAAATTCTGTTCTCCGCTCCCTCTTACCCTTACTCCTCCCCACACTACTCCACCTTCTCTGGAAACTCCCTCCCCTGGCCCTGCCATCTCCCTGTCCCCAAGACCCAAACAATCCCCGCCTTGTCTCCACCCTCCCGCCCGGCCGTCTTCCCTGCACCGGTCTTCTTGCACGTCTTGCCCACCGCCCCGCTACAGGAATTTCTCCAGGCACACCTCAGTTAAGGAAAACCTGACCGCCCCTAAGACCTGGAAACAGCTCCTTTGATCCCCTCATTTCCTTTGCTGGATCTCCTCGGCTCAAGAAAAAATGTCTTCTCTATAGGGCATGAATACGTGGACACTTGTCCCGCCACTAAAGGGCCATAGGATCATCCGCAGCAAGTGGGTTTTCAAGGTGAAAATAAGTCTGGATGGCTCGATTTTCAAACTGAAGGCCAAGCTTGTTGCCATGGGATTTTCTCAAATCTGCGGTCTGGATTTCTCAGAGGTCTTTTCCCCCACCCTTGGACTCAAGACGCTTTGACTCCTTCTTAGCCTTCTGGTTCACAAAGGATGGGTTGGTTGTCAGTTGGAATTCAAAATAGCCTTCTTGAATGGTCACCTTGACAAGCCCGTCTTTATGGCCCAACCTCCCAGCTTCAAGGATCCCCGCCACCATTATTGGGTTTGCAAGGTCACCAGAGCAATATATGGACTCAAGCAGTCTCCTCAACAATGGAACATCAAACTGAACAGCGCACTCCTGTCTCTGAGGCTCTCCTGTTTGTCATATGACCCCTCTCTCTACTATAAGCTGTCCAACAGTGATCTAATTGGGGCTGTTACCGCTCAGGTGGATGACCTTGCCATTGTCGGAACAAATTCCTTTGTCTCCTCCTTCATCAGTGCCATCATCAAACGCTTCAAGGTTGGCTCTGATGAGGAACTCTCTCTCTTTCTTTCCATCTCCGTCCTCCGTGACCTAGGTAGTAGGGTTGTTTTGATCTCTCAGAGCAACTACATCTCCTCTGTCATGGACTACTTCCTCCCCGGTGACTCTGTCACTGCTTGCACCCCCAGGTCCTGTTTCAAGGACCTCCTTCAGCGCGCAACCAACTCACCTCCAGCCCCCCCCCAGTACAACCAGCTCATAGGGTCCCTTCTGTGTGTATCTCAGTGCACACATCCCAATGTGGCTTTTGCAGTCAACAAGCTCTCCCAATTCCTTCAGAATCCCTACCTTCAGAACTGGAACATTGCCCTTGGTATTCTTTGCTACCTACACAGCACCCATGACCATTGTCTCACCCTTGGTGGTTCCTCCATCAACCTGTCAGGATACTCTGAATCGGACCAGGCCAAAGACAAGGGAGATTGTTGGTCAACTTCCGGATACACCTGTTCCCTGGGGCAAGGGGCCATCTTGTGGAAATCCAAGAAACAACCCACCGTGTCACTCTCCAGCACCAAAGCCAAGTACAAGGCGCTTTCCAACTTGTGCAAGGAAGGACTCTGGCTCCGCAACATAATGTGCAAGTTGCGTCTCCAAGACAACTCCCCGTTCCCGCTGCTTGTTGACAACAAAGGCGCTGAGGCGCTTGCCAAGAACCCCAAGCATCACTCCCGGACAAAACACATAGATGCCCGCCACCACTTCATCCAAGAGTGTGTTGACCAGGGTGTATTCACCGTGGGCCACTTTGCCACTAAAGACATGCTATTAGATATGCTAACCAAGCCTCTATCCCGGGTTCTTCTTGAAACTCATCAGCGCACGTTTGGGCTCTCTGGCTGTGGTTAGCAAGGGGGGGGTGTTGGAATATTGGAACCAAGTTTCTTTCCATCTCTTTCTCATGCCTTTATTTCTCCCTTTATTTATTTATTCTATTTGTTTTCCATCATTCCATCTCTTCTCCACCCTACTCCATGTGCTTTTCTTTCTCTATTGTTCTTTTTTTATCACTACTCTCAACCACCTGTCATGCGCGTGCTCCCACTCATCTCAACCATCCAAGTCACACGCGCGCACATACATGTCACAAACACTCAACCAGTTGTACTCTACCCAAGGACAGAGGTTGAGCCAGGCTGAAGGATTCTTTCCTCATCCTTCTGTTTGCTCTCACCATCTGCGTATCCTCAGGTAAGCAATGTTCCTCTTATTTCTGTTTCTCATCTGCATGTCTCCTTTTGTTTGTTTTCCTGCCACTCTAACATGAAATATCATCCTTCTGTCTACTCTCACCATCTGCATATCCTCACATTCCAACAATCCAAAGAAGGAAGTGAGAGGTCCAAGGAAGCGTCTGAATCATTGATCAAAGCCAATGTAGACATAATTGGATCTGGTTGTGTTGGAATATCCTCCTCCACATCTGATTGGGGCCACTTGTACATTTTGTCAACATCAACATTGGTAGGTTGAGAATCCACAGCCAGGTCCTCAGCATCAACTCAATTGGATTGTTGGGCATCAAAAGCGGCTAAAGGGGTGATATTGTTCTTCTTTCCAAATATTTCATCCATTTGAATATAAAAAGGAAAAATGGAGTACAACTTATCATTAACCAAGTTTATTCCCTTTGCTTTATCAGAGTTGGTGATACCACAGCCATTGGAGATTGACATTGAGTGGGCTTTTTTGTACTTGGTTCAATAGTTCTTGAATTGCTCCACCATCTTTTTGGATGAAAGATCCAGCCTACCTTTAGTTTTATTCTTGAGTTCATTGGCCATCAGAAGATAACCATTAACCTTAGAGGAAGGAGGTTGGCCAAATTTTTTTTCATTGTTGGATCCAAAGCAAGCTTTGTAATTGGACAAAAATTTGAGCCAGTTTACCAGGATGATGTGATCAGCTCTCTTGAGCTGACTTGAGCCTTTGGAAGCTGATGGGGGAGGATTGTTGGATGTTGAGTTCCTTGGGGATTTTTTCTTTGGTCCATTGGATTTTGGAGTTGACTTGTGGGGGGAGGTTTGCTGAGGGGCCTTTTGAAAAGAGTAAGAGCAATGAAGGGATCAAGTGATGAGGATAGCAATGAAGAGATGAGAGTGATGAAGTGATGAGAAAAATGAATCAAATTTTTTGGACAAGGTTAGAGGTAGAATTTTTCCAATGAGGTTGGAGTTTGAAACCAGGGGTGATGATGTTGAATGATTTGTGGTTTACGTGGTGAAAGCCTTCAAATACTTCATTTGGAATAAATCATTTATTTTCAGGTAACTCTGACAAGTCTGATTTGTAATAAGTGGATTTTTTTGATTTTGAATGGTGGGTTTGAAATGGGGGATTTGGGTTGAAAACCATCATTAAAAAATGGTGGGTTTGCTTAACTCTGATACACCCTAATGTACTTCAAAAATTTCATTTGCATTCAATTATTATCTTTGCTTCTTTCTCATTTTTTTTTTTCATCTTAAAGCAAGCCATATATCTCTTTGGAATCATTTATTACCAGTTTGAATTTAACACGTACTTCTCCTCATGCACATTCTTTTGTCACCATAGGCAGGCTTCTCTGCATCTTATTTTTTGAAACAATGGGTACATCCTCAAAATTAAATTTACATTGCTTTCCCTGTTTTATTATCTCCAGCATTGGTTAATCCTACACATTCTTGCATTTTGATGCACCACAAGTATTACATTAGAATCAGACTTGTTTCCTTATTTATTAAAACAAATATTTAGTTCAACCTTGCAATCATCTTTCAAGATTAATTGAAAACTCCGTTAAGCAACTCAAACTTTCAGATTGCTTTAAGACTTCTCTCCATGCTGGTTATCCCATTTTTGCCATGCTCATCTAAATTCCCAAACAACTCCAAAGTACATATGTGGGGAGGGCCTTTGGCAGTGAGGTTGTGGTCAAGTGAAAGAGCCCCTGAGTGAAGGGGACCGCTGATCCTCAAGGCATGTGGTGGGATCAGGCTCGTATTCTCTCGGAACCTCAAGGGGCATAGGCTGTTCGACATTTGAACGCGGCTGTCAAGATTTTGGTCACTAGCTTACATGGATGGATTGTCTTTGCGACGTTTCCTTGTGGTATGAATCGACTCTTGGGCTTATACCAACGTCACCGACTGGCAATTCACGATCTCTGTGACGTCATGGTAGCCTCCTAGTACGAAAGTACCGATTGAAATACAGTTGTGCCTACAGTGAGCGTAGTTTTCTCTTGAATGGTGCTTGATGCACGGATAAGCATGATACATACCTAGGAAGACCTAACCCGATCATGGGGCAAGCGGCCAGGAAAAACCGATTTGTACAAAGATGTA
The DNA here is from genome assembly GCA_025617555.3 of Puccinia polysora. Taxonomy (NCBI): domain Eukaryota; kingdom Fungi; phylum Basidiomycota; class Pucciniomycetes; order Pucciniales; family Pucciniaceae; genus Puccinia; species Puccinia polysora. The sequence goes on along the minus strand of CM062622.1, from coordinate 18,200,618 downwards.
TGCATACTCAAAGTGAGCAATGCTCAAGCAAACCTTCCTTAAAAAAATTATGCACGGATCATTGACAAGACCCGCATAGTGAATGTCAAGCTACAAAAGCGAAACCGAATATCAGATTATGAAACCGAAAAGCTCCCCTTTCACCGCATGTCCATATTACATAAAAAACTATGCATTTGGAGATTGCTCAGAGCCTCCCTCCATGCTGTTCGAAGAAGAGTCAAAAATGTAGATACCATCCCGATAAAAGCTCTTAGAATTGCTCTGCAAACGGCAGACCAGGTGGTTTGTGCGGGGTGTAAGTGGCTCTCAAAACACGAGCTGCTCAGGCGAATGTCAGGACAGAAGCGGCGAGTTCGTGCTGCTGTTGGAGTTTGCTTTCGGGTCTCTTGTGACTGGGCTAAGTCCGCTTCCCAGTCAAATTCGCTAGCAAGCCCCTCTGTGAAGTCTTGGAAGAAGTACCCTTGGACCCAAGAAATCACCAATGATTTCCCGCTGGAACGCATCTATGACTTCATAGACTATATCCAGACCCAGAGCCATGCACGAGCCTCCCCAGCCAGGAACCGGCCAGTGAGCTTAAAAACTGAGGCTGGTTTTCCTAGTTGTTTTCAAAAGCGCTTGGATTGATGAATTGTAAACAGAGGAATCGGAGGGTCCCACCAGTCTAGTCACTCAGTCACAAAGAGTTATCATTTAACTCCCTGGATTCACATCTCCTGGTCCATGCACAATACACTATTTATTTGGGCTAACGACTCGACCTGAGAAGCGCCAACCTTTTCTGGAAGCTGCCAAGCGAATCATCCCCTATCCATATTTTTTCATTATCATTTATTATCATCATAACTACGCAACTTTACCTGCAGTTTGTATCTCTCGAAGTTTCAGGTTAAAGGCCGTTTAGTCTCAGCACGGTGGCTTTCAGACCTCCCGACTTGATTGGATCTTCGTATTGTAAATTCCCCAAAGATCCATCTTCTTTACCGTTGGTAATCTTTTCTGCTCGTTGAACCCATCGAACAATGCTAACAAGTCGCCTTACTCTTTTTGATTCCTCTTCCCCCCCTTATGCAATAATTTCCTTTGCAGTTCATTCCTTCCAAATCCAGACATCCCCCTTATATCTCTAGGTATCATCATTTCACTACAGCGTTATCATATATATACCATATAACAAATCAGGAAACAACCATCACCGTAACAGATAGCGATGATGTCCAAGTTTGTCTCCTGCACTGCGTTCAACCGCCGTGTGACATGGCAGGTCATCCTTGTGACTATCTGCAGTGATCTCATCACCAGCACGGCGTCACGCGAATTGCATGGACTTTTGGGTCGCCAAGCTTACGGAACTGGTGCTCCACCAGCTCAAGCTACACCAGCCCCCTCGACTACATCAAGCTCTCCCCCAGCCGTAGGCTCGGCCCCGTATGGAAGCCTCCAAACGCTGAACTATCCACCCATCATGCAATCGATGGCCCCTTCAACTATGACCGCTCTTCCAGCTACTTACACCCCCGGGACGGCTGCAACTATGCAAGGCGCGCCTCCGCTGCCTTTGCATAATCTCGATATCTCAGCATTTCCAGCCTTGGATCGCGTTCCTCCCATAGATTCACCCCTGGTAAGAGGATGGATTAATGAAATAGATTGGAGCAAGGTTCCAAAAATCCAACCAAATGGCTTGAATGGATGTTCTAATCAAACCAACGCAGATGCAGTCAACAAGTCTGGAGAAGATGAAAACTGTTGGTGGACGTGTGGTGGCTGTACTCGACCAACTGACATAGTTTCGTGCCCCAACAAAGGAACTTGGGGAGCTAGTTTTGATGATGGTCCTTCGCCTGACACTCCAACTTTGCTGCGCTATCTGGACCAGCAAAAGCTTAAAACAACATTTTTTGTTGTTGGTTCAAGAGTTCTTAGTCGGCCTGCGATGCTACAGTACGAATATCAAACAGGTCATCAGATTTCGTGAGTTTGCATACTTTCTGATTGATAGATTTTGCTTTGACTGAAACCGTTTTGAACAGCATTCACACTTGGTCCCACCCTTATTTGACGACACTTTCAAACGCAGAGATTGTGGCTGAGCTCGGCTGGTCAAAAAAAGTCATCAAGGACGTCTTGGGTGTTACCCCCAATACCATGAGACCACCATACGGGGGTAAGTAATGACTTCCAAAGAGTTTGCGATGATTTATATGACCCACAAAACTGCTTTTTTCATTATTCAGACATCGATGATCGTGTGCGCTACATTGCTATGGCGATGGGTTTGACACCAATAATCTGGACTACGGCACCCTCTGGCCAAACTTTCGATACCCAAGGTACGTAGGATACCCTTCTCCAATGAAAGATCACATCTGATTCATACATCTGCTGTTTCCAGATTGGAGAATTGGGGCCGGGATCGTCACTCCTGCCCAGGTACTGCAAAACTTTCAAAGTATACTAGCTGGAGCTCCTCAGCTTCCAACTGGGTTCATAGGTCGGCTCTTCATTACCTCTGAATCAAATCAATTGTTCCTTTTTTTGACGTGCTATTTTTTCCTTTTAGTTTTGGCTCACGATCTTTACCCACAGAGCGTTGCCTTAGCGGTTGAGTTTGTCCTACCAGGCGCGCTAGCCGCTGGAAACTTGACGATAGAGCCCATCATTACTTGCTTAGGAAAGCAGCTTCCTGAGGGTTATATTGAAACAGCTAACGGCCCCAACACCACTTCATCTACACGCAAGAGCATATCAGCTTCCAACTCTACTACTGGCGCATCTGCGGCTAAGAAGGCCATCAGCCTTGGAAATCCATCAATTATTCCTTGCAACTTACGAAATCTCGCAATTTTCACCTTCTTTTCGACATTCGTTATGGCGAAATTCATCTGATCCTCAACTTGAAGAAAAATATCCTTTAAGGATCTCTCAGGCTCAGGTGCGCGGTCCAAATCGCGCCATGGTTCTGTATCTGTGAGATTCGGCGCCCGCCTGTGTGACCCGTAGTTGTGTCATATTCTCAGCAGGTGATTGCCTTTTGGCCCAAGATGCTCAGAGATGACCGTCAACAATGTTTGTCCGATGGCCGTGCTAGCTACTACCTGGTAGCCCAGATGGACATTACGTACGCGTTCGATGCCATCGGCGTCTTGATACCCATTACGTTTATTTTCTATAATTGTGATTTTCCACATCGTGTACATCGATAATCTTACATCTCAGTCGATAACTAGTATTAGTGAACCCGAGTAACTTATTTTTGATAAAATCCCCTGGCCTTGTATGTACTCCCCTCGGATTCCCTGTTGTCCATGCATGTATGTCCAAGCTCCAACGCACCCTTTTCCGTGAAACTACTTGGCCAATTTCGCCCCCCAGCTATGCTCTAGGGTGCCTATCGGGTCGGGCCCACCTTTTTTTGGTGAGCCCAAAGTCGGCCCGTGTATTAGCAGGCTTTGGCGGGCCGGGTATACTCCAAGGTTTATTGAGGCTGGACCCTTATAATAAGCCTAAATTTCCGGGCTTTTAACGGTTTCGGGCCTGGAGGCGGGCCCCTTGGGTTTAATTGAAAGCTGTTTGCTGTGCTTTTAGATAGCTCAATGAAATTTTGGAAAAAGGTGATGCACTTTACTTTCAAATCATGAAATTAGGCAGCTATGAGGGAAAAACACAAAATTTCAATTGATAGAAAGAAAAGCCAAAACAAGAATATTCAATTTTTCATTCAATCTTGATTACAAATCAGGGCTTCAAGGGCCTTTGGAGCTAGTTTTCTTCTGAAGTTGTCCAATACATGACCACTGGAAGAGAGGGCTTAAAAGAGTAAAAATAAAAACAAATTAAATATCAAAAAAAAAGTTTAATAGTAGGAGGAGATGATTCTTACTGATTCTGATGCAATAGAGGTCACTGGAACCATAAACATTGTATTTGCTAAATAAGCTCATATTGGAAATTGACAAGAATTTTCTTTCCACAAGTCAAGTAGGCTAAATTCAAAATTACTTTCCAGCATCTCAATATATAAATCCAATCCAGCCAAAGGAGTGCTTTATTGAGATTGTGTGTTGCATTGTAAAAACTTGCAAAAAACATCTAATTTGGAATTTCTATAGGGTTTTTCAAAAATTCAACTAGAAGTATTTTTTTTTTCCACTGATGATTTGGGAGAATAAGATTCAAGAAATAGATATACTGTTTTTCTGAGGTCTTGTATGTAATTATGAACTGATTCAATATTCATAGCCCTTGGAATGGTGTATTCTATGAATTTGAACTTGTAACAGGGATAAAAAACAATTAAAAGAGCTAGAAATTCATTCATTTTGGACCAGCACTTGAAAAATTTATTAATCATTGGCTGAAATATTGAGGCAATATGAACATTTTCAACTTCTTGAGATGAAACTTCCAGATGATTTCTATGTACTTCAGAGTGAGGAAATATGGGTTGGAATTGGGATATTCTGTACCAGAAAATTCATTTTTTTCTTGTTGAAAAATTTCAAAGAATTGCTTCATCACTCCAAGTTCAAAACATTTAGAATAAGAGGGACAGCCTAAACACTATGGGTTTGAAAATTTATGATTCTGGAATGCTGATTTGTATGGCAAAGCAGAAGAAATCATTTCATAAGTTGAGTTCCATTGTGTTGAAACATAAATAGTAGGTTTATTTCAGGTTTTTATGGGATACCAAAAATATCCATGGAAATTTCAAAGTGCTGTTTTCTTGATAGTGAACCCCTTACAAACTTAATGCTGGATATGAGTTTGTTGATAGCATCAAAATAAAAATTCAAGCTATCTTTTACAATCAGGTTGAGGATATGAGCTGCACATCAAACATGAAGAAACTTCCCACCCAACTCTAATGCTTTGTTTTGACTTTCAAAAAGTTGATTGTGTATTCAGTTCTTTGCACTATAATTAGAGCTGGAATGATCAGTAGTAATGAATGAAAATTTATCCTTCTAGTTGCAAGCATGAAGGGTCTGGGTTAGTTTTTCACTGATTGAAATTCCAGTATTTGGAGCTGTAATTGGTTTGAATGATACAATTTTCCAGTTGAGTTGCCAGTCATTATCTATAAAGTGAACAGTAAAAGCGGTGTAGCCATCAATTTGAGGGGATTTCCATAAAACAGTTTTAAGTACAATTTTTTCTACAATTTCCAAAATGGTATGGATTGAGTTGTTGAGGCTGTTATATAACTCCAGCACATCACTTATAACAGTATACCAACTAATTGATTGAAAAAATGGTTTTACTTTCTTCAAAAATATCCTTCATCCTTCATCCTCAGCCATCATGAATGGATGCTCATGCTTAACAATCATCTTCACCAAGCTGAGTCTAAAATGGTTACTAAAGCCTTCACCCCTTTTCTAAGCTTTTCTCTCCCCTTCCATCCCCATCTCCTATCTAATTTTTTCAACCAAAAATCAGACGCGTGGACCCAGCAATGCCCAGTGCACATGCTCCATTCCTACTCACTCTCTGCACTTATCTTCTGGCACCACTGCAGTACCCAGAATGCCTTTTACTCGTGTGGTTTCCACTCTGCACCATTTGGATCACAGGTATCTGAGGCTGGTGAGTGAACATGAGAAGTCTATTTCTTTAACTTTGTGCAGTCTCCTTTCCAGTTACCGGCAACTACAGCTCTCTCCATCCCAACCAATTCCTCTCATCTTTGTGGTCAGAATTTCCTTATGATCACTAGTTTCTTATCTTCTTCCATGATCTGGCATAGAGCCTTTTCTTTAAAGGTGTGATAGTTTACCTCTCTTCATTTTTGTCTCTATCTCTTTAAACAAAATCCATCTTTTATTTAAATCTTGAATCAACAGATTTATGGTCAAAATTCTTGAAACAGAAAAACCAAGAAAAGGCTTGTCATGACAGATTAGGAAGACAATCCTAAGCTGAACATTCCGCTTCTCAACAAACCAAACTTTCCAACCTGTTTCCTGAGATTGAAGAGCTATCTCAGATGCAAGGTATTTTTGGAGATTGTAGAAGTAGAAAACACTCTCCAATCAGTGTAAGATTCCAGTTAGGGACTCTTCACTAGCTGTAGAGAGGGAGTTGGTTCTAGATCAAAGCAACGCTCTGGAGACTGTATCTCTAGAAACTAGGCTTGTGTCTGAATTTCTGGCTGGCTCAGTAGAGGAAGAACAAAGGGTCTCTCCGTTTGAGACTGCAAGAACATGAGAAAGAAGAGGGGAATTGAAGAAGGCTCACCTGGCTCATTAGAGGAAGAAAAAAGGGTCTCTACAGAACCAGGAGATGGGTAAATGAACAAGGATTATAAATGAACCAAGGGGAGTAACTGATTGTGTAATCTGATGTTGTGTTTGTTGTGTGAAACCAAGCTGAGATGGGGTTCACAGTCTTCCCTCCTATAAAAAGGATGAATCTTGAAGAAGAAAAGGAAAGCTGAAGAGAAGGGAGGGGAAGGGAACACAGAGGAAAAGAGATGGAAGGGGAAAAGGAAAAGGAGTAGGAAAAAAACAGAAATTCAAGGGTGGGCTGCCGTCCAATCCAACAAAAAGGATTCCAGTTGGTTGGATCACATGTTGAGAGAAGTGAAGCTGGTAACAAGTGTTCTGTTTTTTGATGCTCACAATGTGGCCATGGTAATGTTTTAAAAGTAGACTCTTGGAGGTGCAAACTTATTGGGAGGAACTTACTTTGATGGTTCCTCCAATATTCCCAATTTTTCACCTGCCAAAAAGCGCTTAACCTTCAAAACATGCATGGTAGGATGACGCTTATCCCCTGTCGGCAGCTCTATTTCAATGCTTTGGCAATGGTTGAAGACTCTCCAAATGCAGTATGGCCCTTCAAACTGGTATTTCAAGTTATCAACTCCTCCCATCTGGCGTCCTTGCCAGTTGCTGGAGTCCAACATTTCCCATTCCCCTGTCTCCAGCGGTGGTTGATCTCTGGTGCATTTCTTGTGATGAAAAACTTGTTTGACACAATTAGTCCACAGTGTATCTCAAGCTTCCAACCAAGAAGCCTTTCAAAATTTAAGCCACACCTCCAATTTTTTGAATATCTCCATTGAGGATGAACAATCCAAGGGAAACAGGAGACCCGGTCTACCAAAGACAACTTTGAATGGGGTGTGGCTGGTCGCAACATTGGTTGCCAAATTGATTGAAAACTCAACAGCTGGCAGGGATTTGAGCAACTTGCCTTGTTTTTTGGCTACAAAGGCCTGTAGCACCTGACCTACGGTTTTGTTAGTACATTTTCTGCGGCCTTTGGCTTGGGGGTAACACACCAAAGTCATATGGAAACTGATTCAAAGCTTATCCATGAGGGTTTTCCAGAATCTGGAGGTCCAGGTTTTATCAAAATCACTGAGAATCAATTGGGGAGCACCAAAAAAGGCAATCCATCCTGCAAAGAAACAAGTCGCATTCTTGTCAGCTGTATCCAACTGTAGGATTGGTATTGCTTGCATAAACCTGGATAATCTAGAAGTAAAAGTTAACATCATGTTGTAATGATTCCAAGAAGGAAACAGAACAATAAAATCAATATCAATATCTGTGAGTGGCTTGCAAGGAATAGGCGGAGTCAACATCTTCCCAGTTGGAGCCATTGTTGGGGCCTCAATACGTTGACATTTGTTGCATTTCACAATAAGATACTTGACATTGGAGGCCAGGTGAGGCCAAAAGAAGTCCCTCTGGATTTCTGAGACTGTCTTCAGATAAGCTAAATGTCCAAGAAGTTTTTTGGTGTCCTTCAAGATGTTCCAACGCAGGTTGGAAATTGAGGGAATTAATAGAGGGCCTTCAACAAAGAGGAGGCGGTTGGCTTACACACAGTCCTTTCTCAAGGGTAGCAAGTCTTTCAGCGCAATAAAAAAAGGGTTGGTGAGATAACCATTCATGATGAGAGACCTCAACCCTGGGTCAACCCCAAGGCCCAACTCTGTGAGTGATGCCAAAGCAGATATATCTGACTACCTGACTGCGGTTGGGTAATCAGCATATCTAAGGGAGAGCGCATCAGAAACAGAGTTGTCCAATAGGCCGCCGGGTCCTTCTTTGGAATGATCATGCTAGGGGAATAATAAGGAACCTTTTAAACCGTTGGATAAGGCCTGCTGTAAGATGTTGTTTGAGGAGAGTGCGCCAAGCGCTCAGGTACTTCCGGGGATATGGGTATTTTCTCTCATTAAAGGTTGAATTTGCATTGGTAAGAATAATTTTATGTTCTACATGGGAGCCTGGTAGTTAACCTTTAGGGAAAGAACATTCATTTTTGGTTTCCAGGTCCCAATCAGTCACTGCAGGTATTTTGAAAGGGAAAAGATCCCTAAATTCCATTGAGAACTAGACTTTTCAATCTTGCCACAAACTTTCCATTGCAGCAAATTCAGGCTCTATCTACCTCAAAGGTTTTGTCATCAAGGATTGATTACTCATTCTGTAGTCAACTAGGGTAGACAATGGATTGGGGCAGTGAACAGAAGCATTGGCCATGGAAATCAACATATTAAAACAGGAGAGGAAGGGGATTCCCAAAATAATATCATGATTTCCTTCCACCAGTCCAACATTCAAAAACACATCTTGAAACAACGCTGTTGTAGCAGGATCCTTGAGATTGACTGAGCAAGCTTGTTGGAGAAGGATTGGCTGACAATCACCATCTCTCAACTCCAGATTGACTTGCTTTGGTACTGCCAGTTTTTGAGAGGGTAATTTGAGCTTTTCTAATCCCTCCTTGGAGATGAGGTCAACCTTGGATCCTTTATCAATAATGGCAAGAAGAAAAACTTCATGGATGGAAAATAAAACAATAATATGTTGTTGTTGAGGAGGAGTGGAGACATACCCCTCTTCTTTAGAATGTTGCAACTCCTCATCTAATTCATCTAATGCCGCCAATTCCTCCGCTTCTAACAAAGGAAAAATGGTTTCTTTCAATACCCCTGCTATGGTTGCGGCCTGTACCAATGGTCATCCCTCTGGAGGATGAGTGGATCTGCCTGCTGCCATTGGTGGTGCCTTCCAAGCTGTTGGTTGTTTATAATCAACTGGCTTTGGAGGAGTCTTGAAGGTCTCTGGGATTGAGATGAAGGAGTTATTTAATGGGCCAGGGAAAGCTCCTGGTGCACTTCCACACCATTTCTTGCAATATTGGAATTTACCTATGGAGTCTAAATATGCTGTGGTGTTGTTATATAGCCTTGGATTGGGAACTGTTCCACTGTTGGCATGCTCATTCCAGCCCACTTGGACATTGCAGACCCAAGAATGGAGCCGGCCCAAACAGGTTTGCGGGCAGCTATTTTGGGAGGATAGAGCAGGGAAAGCTTGCGCAAGCGCGGGCAAACTTGCAGGGAAGGAAATCACGCGGCGCACCGGGCGGATATGGACAAGCGGGGGGCTCCAAGTAGGGTGCGGCGGAGGGCCAAGTCATGAGAAGGACAAAATGGTTGTAAGTAACAGTAAGTGGGAAGGGAATGGATTAGGGTTAGGCTAGGTTTATGGGCCTATGTTTTCTTTTACATTTGTTGTTAGGATGTCATTGCGCTTGTACTTAGGTTAGGGTTGAGAGTTTGGGCATAAAGTCCGCGCTCTCAACCCCAGCTCTTATCATATCATCTTATCATTGAATCATCAGAGGGAATGGATGGATGGATGGATGCGGCAAAGGATATGGAAAGGAAAGGAAATTCATCTCTCTATCTCTCTTTACTGAAGCATCCCTATCCTTACAGACACTAGGACTATTGATTCCAGAACTCCAGGAAAACTAGCGGAGTAGCTCCTTCTCATTTCCACAATGCTTTTACCCGCCAGATCTTGTCCTTGTGGGATAGGGGGACTGATGCTTTTGGTTGGTTGGATTGGTTTGAGGAAGGAGCATTCTTTTGTCTATTCAAGGTTTGATTTTTGATACCATCATAGAACAAGCTTCAATCAAATTCTGCAAAAAAGAAGGGTGTGGCCCATAGAAGTTGGTGGTTATTTACTTCTGTTTGAAGATCCACAATCATTCCCAGATTCATGTATTCTGCTAGGTTGAAATCAGTAACAGCATCTGGTTTGTAAAAATTCATCATCAACTGGAGGCTCTGAAAGCGAGTAATATATGCTCTGTAAGATTCATTTGGCATCATTGCTATGTTTTGGAATTTTGCACGTAGGGAAGTAAGCCAGAGTGGGGGAAGTGAAAACACAATGAGTTTTTCTTCAAAGAACAACCATGATTTACCCAAGAATTTTTTGGCATTGGCTGCATAGAATGCAAGCATATCTGTCTCACGGATGAGAATGGCAATTATTCTTACCTTATTGTCATCATGAGTTACTCCTTTGGCTGCAAAGAATAGCTTTAAAGCTTTTAACCAGTTGATGAAAGGTTCAACCGCTTGGAAAGGTCCTATAAGGAAGGGGCCTTCTGAGGTGCCGCATTTCTGTAGATCAATCCTGCCCTTTGCCGTGATTTCCAGCTTATTTTCTTCTTCCTTACACTGGGACAACATCAAGAGAGATTCTTCTAAACAGGAAATCAGCAAAGCATCCCCCTGACGGTTCCCTGCTTCCTTGGCTCTATCTTCTTTCCTGTGTGCTTCTGCCTCAGCCCTATCTGCAATAGACAGGTTGATAGTCTTATGTTGGAGTTGTATGACCTCTTGCATGTACTTGAAAAGGTCATGGTTTGATCCTTTGGTAGGTTTTGAGCCTTTCAAAGATGAGGGAATACGCTCTGAGGACATATCTGAGGGATCAACAAGGTGTAAATCTGCAATATTGGGGAGAGTGGAATGATCAACAAGCTTTGAGGATTGGAGCGTGGCTTGTAGCTTTGCCTCATGTCATCAAGCAGCTCTACCAGCTTTCAAAACAGCTTCCAGATCCAATAATGGAATTAACAGTTTGCCAGGTGCCCTTGTGGGAATTCAGAAAGGAAGTTTTGAGAAAAAAAAGTGTAAGAGTCTGGTTAGGGACTCTTCACAAGCCGTAGAGAGGGACTGGGTTCTAGATCAAGCAATGCTCTGGATACCGTATTTCTAGAACGTAGGCTTGTGTCTGAATTTCTGGCTGGCTCAGTAGAGGAAGAAAAGAGGGTCTCTCTGTGTGAGACTGCAAGAACATGAGCAAGAAGAGGGGAACCAAAGAAGGCTCACCTGGATCAGTAGAGGAATAACAAAGGTGTCTACAGAACCAGGAGATGGGGAAAGGAACAAGGATTATAAATGAACCAAGGGGATGAAATGATTATGGAATTTTATGTTGTGTTTTTTTTGTGAAACCAAGCTGAGATGGGGTTCACAACCAGCTACAGAAGCACTCAAGAAGAGGATTCATTAAGCATCAGATATCATCATTCAACTAATGGGAGAGACAGCCTCCAATTCCATTATCAACAGATCCAATGAAGCCAACCCTCAAGCAATTCTTAAACACATTCAAAAATGATACACCTGACAGTCCTCCATATATTGGGGCTGGTTGTGGTTCAACTTTATCCAATAGCGATACAAAGGAGATATGAACCAATACATCAATGAATTCTGGAAACCTATCAAAAAATATCAATAGTCAAGCTGGAAGTTTGCCAAGATATTCCCAGCTACCACCTTTTAGCCAAATTACCCAGCTCCTTCTACCACATTGTGGATACTATAATCCTGATGTCAGATTGCTACTTGTACAGAGAAACCTGTCAAAGTAGAAATAAAAATAAATCATAAAAATACAAAAAGTGAGAAATCCTAAAACATTAATGGATAATTAGATTTCCCACCCAAATTCAGGTAGGGTCACTCACTGACCCCACCCTTGAATTCCAACCCCTTATATTTTTAAATAATTAAAGAAAGAAGTGACCAAAAAGCTATGGCATCACTATGTCACTTTTTGGACATTTTAATATTTTGAATGGAATTTCATTTATAGGTTCCACACTTAAAATTCACTCAAAATTGAGGTTTTGTGTATATTTTAGGAGTTACAGCCTGATTTGTTTTCTTTCACAATTCCCGCATGCAGCCCCGCATTCATACAGCAAGGGAACATGCGCCTGACAATCCATATGTAGGCGCCTGTCAAGAAACCAGCATGCAGTATGCGTCTAGCTGCAGATCCTGGATTCCTGCATGGAGCTGTCAAGTATGCAGGTGTCAATAATAACTGCACTACCCCTGACAGCCAGGTAAAGCAGGAACAGGCTACAACCTTCTTGCATAAATCATGCATATGTAACAAACTGACTGACGGATAGAGGGATTCCTGAAACAAAAATTGAATAAAAAATATGAAAATTCAAAATATAAGACAGACAAATTAGGGAAAATAATAATAAAGGTTGTCAAATAAATGTTATTATCAAATCTTTATGACCCAAAAAAAAATGTCAAGGAGTTCCCTTAAAAATTATTAAAAATTAACAAACTTTTTTGGAAGATTGCGTAGAGTCTACAAATACAAACATCTGACCATGTCACTCAAAAGAAACCAATACTAAATTAGGAAATATGCCAGAACTTTAAAAATAACAAATTGACATTTAAACAGATTCTGATAATTATTGAACCCATGAATATGACACAGACAGGTCCATATGATTGAGCGCACGAAGAGTACGTGCCAAAATGGCCCTGGCAGGTCTTCTAGCCTTAGCCCATGAGAAAAACCCTCTCTACTTGCCCTGGGAAGGAAATTTTTACCCCAAAAGGTATATATACAGCCCTTTTTGGATGATTTAAACACCAGTAATTTTTAATTAATCAATCCAGACAAATTGCCATTCATTATCAAGTGTTGATATATGATAAATAAGTGATTTATGGCCCCAGTCCAATAGTATAATTATTAATTCTAACCCCATCATTAATTCCATTGAAGAATATCATCAAAAACCCCACCAATTTTCCTGAGACCCTTTCAATCCGTGAATTTCTGCAATTATCTTGGAGTTTCTGCTTAAAGTATCAAGCTACCTCCTCCTTGCCTCCAGGCATAAGTTCTGCAAGAAAGCCAGTCCAACCATCCCCCTTGAGTAAACCCCTTTTGAGCAATTACTTAGGACCTCATTGTCCCAAGGTCTTTACACGGTTCAAAGGAGCCCTTGGAAGAGAGTTTGTTTCAATAAAGATTCCCAGTTTTGTATAAAATGTGGCCCCTCTTTAAAAATATATTTAAACCATTTTAACCAAACCAAAACTCCAAAATTTTCACTTGCTCTTATTATATGAATATTTCTGAGCATTTTATGTATTTTCTTGGAATTTTTATTGTTCCAACACCAATATCACTTGCTGTAGCTAAAGGACTGCAAATTTACTGGTATCAGTAACATGAAACATTAAAAAACCCTATGTAGTCTCAAAAGACTAATTGAAGTAATTCATTAAGAAGCTTCTAGAAAAGCAGAAACTCCAAATCAAACCAATAATGTTGGAAAGTCCTCCATGCTCCTCAAGGCCAGCACTCACAAAAGGTCAAAACAAGGAAATCCATGCTCAAAAGGGAATAATAATTCCCTTGCCAAACACCCCAAATAGAAATGATGGTTCCTGAACCCAGAGCTACATCCTGAAAAATCCAAAAAAAAAAGTCTAATCCCATCTCTGCTCAGCAGGAAAAGTCCTGAAAACCAATGGAAAATCTGAGATAGAGCAACCACAAGCCTTCCTCAATTCCCAGCTGCACTTGCTTCTGGTTTTAACAAATAATCCACTGCTCCCAGTCCTGGAATCTGGAGCCACTCATCACATTTTCAATAAGTCCAAGTATCTTTCAGAATCTAGGCACACCTTGATGTGGATTGGCACAGTGAGAAAATGTTCTTCTCTGGTTGCTACTGCCATTTGCACCTAAATCCTGATCAAACATCCAGGCCAAACCATCAAATTGCAAAATTTCATGCTGGTTCAAAGTCTCAACTGGTGTCTAATATTGCTGCCCAAGAACAATCACCAATCAACATGAATTAATCAAGTTGGCTATTCTGGTTACAAAATCTTTCTGGATCACTTTTCTCTCATAGGTATGGCAGAAACCACCTAGTCAAACTCTACAGCACCAATTTCAAAATCACTTCTCATGGCATGATTCATGTGAAGTATCCAGAAGAAAACATCTGGCACCTGTGTCTGGGCCACCCCAACAACAAAATCCTGAAACATTTATTTCCAAAAATTTCACTACAGAACCACTGCAAAATTTTTCAAAGCTAAAATATGACAGCAAAAACTTTGCAAAAAACCTTCAAACCAGCCACCCACTGCCTTAGAATCATTCATCTGGACCTGGTAGGTCTATCCCAGTTTGATCAAATAGTGGGTGTAGGTGATTTCTTTCAATGGTAGACCAATGATGTGGCTTCAATTATTTCTCCTTTTGTGAAACCAAAGATCAAGCACCAACAGCCATTCAAGACTTCATTCAACTTTCAAGAGAAAATTGAACAAAAGAGTAGCCACAGTGGTTTCAGAAAATTGTTGAAAATTATTTAAAAGAATTCTCAGAACTTAGTTCAGGGAAAGCAGAATCAAACACCATCTGGATTCTCCCTACACTCCCAAAAAAAACCAACCAATCTATCCTGGATAAGGCTTGATGCTGCTGGTCCAGGGAAAAAATTCCCCCTTACTTCTGGTCTGAAGTGGTGAATATGGCTACAGATCTTCTCAAACTACTCTAAATTGCCTAAAAAAACACTGTTTTCCATAAAAAACTTGGTTCAATAAACCTTTCACCTACAACTTCTTCAAAACATTTGGATGCATGGTTGAAACTTTCATTCCCAAGGCCAAAATACTCTCCAAACTAACTTCAAATAGAGCTAATTGCATCCTTCTTGTGTATTTTAATGGCTTCTCCTTGTATAAAGTTCTGCATATTCAGTCCATGCATGTCTTTAAAAGTGAAAAATTCACCTTTCTTAAAAGCTCTTTTGACTATCACTCAAACAAAAAAAAATACAACACCTCTTTCCTCTGCAATCTGTCTCATTCCCTCAAACTAGATTCTCTATCCCCCATCTCAACTTCCTACTTCTCAAAAACTTTGCCTTGCTTCTCCCCTCTTGAAACCAAATTCAATGTATCTCCTTATTACAGCCTGCTTTCAAAGCAAAATATCTTACCTCACACTTGTTGTAACAAAAATCCTCTGACTCCCCAAGTGAACCTGAACAATTCTCAATATAAAGATGCCAAAATTCTGCTAGAATCCCTTCAGAGTCCTTACAGTTTTGAGTGGATTGCTGAAATGAAAAAATAAATCTCAAAAACTTTTTCTTATGACTTCTTGAAGTAATGCAACGATCTGGACTCTCTAAAATACCTGAAGTGCATCTGGGATTATAGGAACAAGCAAAAAAAGCACAACAGTATCACTGAATTCAAAGCTTGACTTGCATCCAAGGGTTGAACCAGGAGTATGAAATCAACTACACTAACATCTTTTCAACCACAGGAGAAAAATCTTCACTCTGCCTTCTCATCTCCTATGCAGTTCAAAAGTGACACAAATTCCATCAGCTTGAAATCAATTCTACTTTCCTCAATGCATCTGTGAAAGAGACTATCCATATAAATGTTCCCTCAAATGTCCCGGTCTCCCCAGGAAAGTTTCTGAAATTGAAGAAGGTCCTATATTGTCTAAATCAGGCCCCCCAAAGGTGGTACAATGCACTAAGCATCTGGCTGTTGATGTCAGCTTGCTACTATTGCAGAGCAAGCAGCAAAAGTAAGAAAAATAACATAATAATAATAATAATACAATTAACCTAAGAAGGGGTAGGAAAACCATAAATATTATTACAGAAATGGATTCTCCACCCAAAGTTAGGTAGGGTCACTCACTGACCCCACCCTTGAAATCCAACTCCTTTTATTTTTAAATAATTAAGGAAAGAAAAACCAAAATACCACCGCACCACCATTGACCTTTTTGGCCAATTATATGTTTCATGTGTATTGTCATGTATAGGTTTCACACCTAAAATTCAGTCAGAATTGAGGTGTTGTGTATATTTTAGGAGTTACGGACGGAAATGTGTTCTGTCACAATTCCCGCACGCAGCCGCGGCAGCCAATGCACCCGCGCGCGGCTGAGATACAGCTCTGTCACTTGGTCAAAGTTGTGTACGCAGCGCTGGGCCTCTGACAAGTACAAAGCTGCGGGATTACGGGTTGACAAAGTGACAGGTGGCCTGAGAAACTTAGGTACCGCGTAAACATGCTACAACCCACACGGGAACATTCTTAATATGTAATAAATGTTCCCATGGATAGTAGATAGTCTAAAAGTACATAAAATTATATAAAAATAATTAAATAACCTTTATTTGTATTTTTTATTAAATATAATTCGAAGTACCAAGAATGTCGAAAATAAGAAAATGACAACTTCTAAAAATATATTAAAATAATTTAATATACTATTATGAGAATTTCTAGACATCAATATATTCATGACATCCTAAGAAAACTAATGATGTAAAACTATTACATGAATTCCCATGAATTATATTTTTAAGTAATTATTTTAGTAAATAAACTGAAACTCGAAAATAAGGAGTAAAATCAATATCATGATTTTACTCCAGTTATTTAATACATAATGAGAACTCACCTGACATCATGATGTCCGTAAAAATTTCTATTAAAATAATTATTAACTTACTGGGAACATTTACTAAGGATAATTAATTAAATGATACATAAATAGGACAGATTAGTGTTATTCACACGTCCTAATATAAATTTTAAAGTAGAATAATTCCCATACCCTGAGGAATTAGATGCTACCCATGCTACAGCACCGAGAACACGTGACAGGCTACCACTGGTTACCCTGCTAGACTTAGTTTCCGTCCCTTTGAGCCCCTGTACCCCTCAGAAGGATAATATTGGGACTCCAAAAGCTATGAATAAAGAGCTCTTTTGAGGATATTGATGGGCAGAGACCCAGTTAAATTTATATCCTAACACCATTCCAAGGTAATCAAGTACTTATAAGAGATAAGTAAGTGATTTATGGCTTAGTCTGATCAATAATATCTGTCCTCAACCTCTTTATATCAATTTAAACTGCTGAACAACCTTATAACCCCAGTATGGGGGTTTAAACCCATCAGTGCATGTCCCAAACAGATACCCTAAGGATTTAATGATATACCGGTGACTTTTATTATCCTTTCTCTGTTGTGGAAGCTTGGCTACAAGGCCCTGCCCCTCTACCGTGTATTTTATATACATATTATCTTTGGGTAAAATATCCTTTAAACTAAAGAGCCCAAAGTAACCAGGACTACATATTTTCATAATGGAATCCCTGAAAAGAGGTGTTAAAGATCTCCAATATAATTGTGGCCCCTCTATAAAAATATTTATTAATCAATTTATTTATATCAATTTATAAAAATAAAACATAACCAAACCAATTAACCTTGCAATAAGCTTAATCCAAATATTTTACAGATTTTTTGCTGCATTTTTTAAATAATATATTTATTATTTATTCTATCACCTCTGGTAGCTAAAGGATAGCAAGGGTCTTGGCATCCAGGAGGCTGACAGTTGAAGGATGGATTAAATTGTAGCAAAGCCAACCAATTTGTGTTCTGGAAAAAGGATACTTTCCTCTATGTCCCTTTCATTAAAATTGAAATTTTCAGTCCAAAAGCCAAAGATTTTTTTAAATCTATTGGAAACAAGTTCAAGATAAAGTAACTTGTTCCCACCTCACTGCTCTTAGGAATGAATGTGAGAAAATTGAAGGGTAAAGTTAAACTCATCCAAGAGACTTATATCCCCTCTCTGGTGGTGCAATAAAAACCACCTCAGAACAGGTACTGTTCTATCCCATTCAAGGTTTTTTTCAAGCTCCTCCCAGCTATGGATAATCAAAAAAAAATAATTTATTTCAACAGGGGTGGACTACAGAAAGTTAATTGGTGAGCTCAACTACATCAGCTGCAACACCCACCCAGGTGCCACTTTTTCCATCAATTATCTATCCCAATTTCTCAGTACTCCAGGAAACATACACTACAATGAAGTAATTCAAATCCTGAGCTATCTACGGCTCAATAGGGATCTGGAGCTCACATCTTCCAAGAAACCAGTCAAGTCCAACCTGAGTGCCTATGCTGACATGGACTTGGCCACCTGTCCAACTATGAGACACTCCATCAGTGGCTTCACAGTCCTCTGGAACACAAATTGTTTGAGTAGGAAATCTTGCAAGCAACCCAAGTTCACACTATCAACCACCAGGGTGGAGTACAAGGCAGTGGGGAAGATTGTCAAGGAGGTGCTGTGGGTGAAATCACTAGCTGAAGAAATTTTTCAAAAAAATGCTTGCTGAACCTGTTGTCCATGAAGAAAAAGATGGATGCTTCAAATTTTCAATCAACATGGCTAATCACCCCACATTGAAGACAAAGCACATTTACGTCAAATATCATTTCTTGTACAAAGAGTTGGAGAATGGCACAATCACTATTAAAAAAATTGACTCCAAGAGTAATCTGGAAGACATTCTCACCAAGCCAGTGTCTCAACTCTGTCTGCAGCACCAGCTCAAATACATCAATGTAGGGCGCTGTTGCCAAAAAGGCTGAATCCACGGTGGTTTCTGATTCTAAAATGGTTACTAATGCCTTCATACTGCTCTTCTCTAACCTTTTCTCTGTCCTTCCATCCCCATCTCCTATCTAATTTTTCCAACTTAAACTCAGACATGTTGACACAGCCATGCCCAGTCCACGTACTCCATTTCCACTCAATCTGCACAGTTATCTTCTTGAACCAGCCCAGTACTCAGGAAGCCTTTTCCTTGTGCATTTTCCACTCTGAAACATTTTTATTGCAGTTATCTGAGGCTGGTGAGAAAACACAACAATTTGCTTTCTTTGACTTTGCAAAGTCTCATTTCCAGTCCCCTTCAACTCTTTTGTGGTGCTCCAAAACCTACCTATAGACATCAGGGTCAATTTTCTAGTATAAGGGAATCTTCAAACCTCAAAATGGCCTCAAAAATAGATTCTAAACCAAAAATAACCCATAGCCACTCAGCCAAAGTACCCCTCTCTCTGTCATGGATTGGAAGATACAGCTCAAATCAACCCTTGCCTACCTATACCCCAATCAGGTGTCACAGATCAGTCAAAGGCATGGACATACTCTGGAAGCCCTCAAATACATAACACATACTTTAAAACTCATACAGCACCAAAAAAACCCCTGCAACAGTATACAGGATTAATATATGCAAGACACTGCATGCAGAACCAAACAAACCTCTGCAGCAGTATACAGAAGTAATATATGCAAGACAATGCATGCATGGCCAAACAAATGACCAAACCTGTAACCACATTTCAGCCAGCAACACATGTCACCACCCATCACAAATTTTCCTACCCCCTGATGTCTATAAATAGAGGGCCTCCCTCAAGCCATTTTCCCCCCATCCCCCCAGTTTCCCAGCCTAAGGAGGTCACTGCTTACAAAGGATACCAGACCCTTATAAAGGGTACTAAACCCTTGTAATAGAACACAAAACCCTCATAAAAGATATTAAACCCCTAAAAAAGGATTCTGTTTGCCCACCATCAACCATTAGCATTCATCATCAACCATTACTCCATACTGTTAAATATTCATTTAACCCATTACCCCTTACCATTCCACAACCCATTACCCTATACTATTCCATAACCCATTGCCCCATACCCTGAACATCTTCAACACATTACCCCATTCCCTGAACATCATCAACCCATTACCCCATACTTTTGACCATCAACCCATTACCCCATACTTTGATCACCATCCATTGTCATTATCCACCATCATCATAATCCATAATCATCATCAACTACCTTGACCATCATCAATCATCACCATCAGCACTGCCTTTATCAACTCTTATCCCATACCTTGAGAATTACCAATAATAAATTATCATCATCATCCATTATCATCATACATCATCATCATCATCATCAAATACCTTTACCATCATCAATCATCACCATCATCACTACCCATCATCATCCATCAAAAACATCATCAATCATCACCATCATCACTACCCATCACCATCATCATCACCCATCACCATGATCATCACCCATCACCATTATCATCATCACCATCCACTATAATCCATCATCATCATCTATCCATACTATCACCATCATCCATCCATACTATGATCATTGATAATTGGTCCATGCTAACCATCTACCTCCATCACCATCAGTTATCAACTATAGGCTCAACCAGGCCAACATTATTAAATCATCACCTGTATCATCAAAGGAGTATCAATCAGTAACCAAAAAAAAATATAAAATACATAAAGGATAAGAATAGATAAAGGATTATTCCCATAATCAGCTTCTATTCTCAAATTTACCCAATGTTTCACCACATCTTCCTAATCAAGCTTGAAAATATTTCTCCTAGGTCTGATAGAGTCTACTATAGTAGCAACTCTATCTTGAAATCAGTCACCAATCTCTTTTCTTTTATTTTTGTGAGACTTACTATAGTACTTAGAGGGGCAGGAAATTAAAAACCACCCTTAGCATTCCTCTATTGTACCAGTATTTTTAGTAATAAATTACCCCTTAAGTGCCTTCCATCAAGCTATTTGCTAAGATTTTCCCAATACCAAAGTACTCTCTAAACCATCTCTCTGAATCCTAACTGATTCCTCTTATCTTTGTGGTTAGACTTCCCTTTTGATCACTGGTTTCTTATCTTCTTCCATGATTTGGCATGGAGGCTTTTATTTTAAGGTGTGATATTTTGCATCTTTTCATGTTTGTCTCTATCTCTTTAACCAAAATCCATATTTTATTTAAAGCTTGAACCAACACACCATTTCCAATCCTGCTGTCTTCTTGTCAAACATCCAAGTTGACACTTTCCCATTTTCAGTATTCAATAGAGTTTTTATTAGTGGTCAAGATGAGTCCCCTGACTTTAAGAATCTTTCAGAATGACTTAGAAGGCGATTTCTTCCAGAATTCACTTTCCCAGAAAGAGAAGCCTTGCAATATTTGAAGATTTCCTGAAAATCATTACCTGATATATGAAATATCATTTGATTAAAAATTAAAAAACAGAAATTTTCCAAGCAAAAACATACTTACCTGTCTCTTTCTGCTCAAAGAAGTCCCACAAATTGCTTGTTGTTTGAATTTTTTTTTGATACTTTGTTACCAACTACCCCACCGCCATCCCCCTTGTTGGCCATTGAAGGAATTGATATTGATTCTGAGGTGGAAATTGAAGAGTTGAAAATGGAGGAAACAGATAGGTTGAATGAGGAGGAAGGTGAAGGATTGTTAGCTTGTAGAAAGGGAGGCTAGTTCCCCCCTGAAACTCTTCAAACCCCTGTTCCTAAGAGTCATCCTTGCAACATCACCCTGACACCAATCCCCTATTCTAAAAATTTGGCTCCTTGGTTTCACCCATTTGGAGGCAGCTGCGCAAACAATAGCTTCCAAAAAACTCATACAAGACCATTCACAAGACTTGCCTCCCTTGATTCATCAAAAAATTGATTCAAACCCTTCTTCCATCTCTGATTGGATTCCTGCAAATCAGCCCAAATAAATTTTTCCTGACCAAATCCAACCGCCAAAGCCTGCCAGTCTCCCCCAAAATTGTTTTTCTTCCAAGTGGTAAGCCCAAACCCAACCTTCAACCCGTTTGGTAGGTGCTAGCTCATGGGCCTCTGGCCTGATAAGCACCCTTGCTATGTTGAAAGATCCCAGTAGAAGCATTTAATCCCCAAAACTCTTCTTGTTGAATTTATCCATGCCCTGCTGTTTTAAAGACAGGGGAAATATTTATTAACCCACCACTAGGCCATACTGGTCTGCTTGTGTACTCCCTTTTATGTACACATTACATGTTTTTATTTAAGCAGAAGTTGAGTATCAAGCCTCCCCTTAGCAGCAACATGATTGATGGAATGACACTCCAAATAGTGTCACCATATAGTATTTCCACCTTCAAACAGGGTGTGGTTTCTTGAACAGGTACTTTGAACATCCATACAGATGTATCAGCCTCTGTCTGTTTACTCTTTTCCCCTTCAGCTTTTCTCTCTCTCTAAGCCTTGAGCTATTTATTACTGTATCATACAGCCTTTTTTCTCTCATATAGCATTATCTAGTCTCACTCAAAAATCTATGTTAATTTTGATTTGGTTCCCCTTTTTTATTTCCTGAATTCTCAGGCACTTTTTGAGGCTCTCTAGTTGCCATATTGAAACCTCACTCTTCTTTTTTATAATTTTATGCATTCATAATTTTCTTTCTTTTTCCAAACCATGATCCTTGATTTTTTCCCCCTTAAGGTGTGTTTTTTTTTTGTTTTTTCCATCCTCATTGTATCCTGATTTCTCTTTTGAATTTTCAATTAAATATGAATACTTCATTAAATTTTTTGGTATCAAAAAAAATCCTACTTCATCCATCAAAATCAATCATAGATTCTTGCAGGTGATAAAACAAATGAAAATCATTTGAAAAAAGCTCACATAAGTTTTCAACAACATTTGAAATAAAAAAACCATTCAAATCAAAACTAAGTTAAAAACAATTAATCAATAAATTTCATTTTATTCCCCAATCTTCCTGAAGAAAAAAAAACATTTTTCCTTGTATTGCAGGAATTGTTTTAATTTTTAACCTTTAACTATGAAATGATTGTATAAATTACTACAAAGGACTACAAATGATGGTAAACTTTTTAAATAACTCATTTCTCCTATGAAACTAGACCCAGAAACATTTTCATAAGGGGTTTTCATACCTTGAATTTGATCTGTGATATTCAGATTATCATCCACAATGCAAAATTGCTCAGAAATTGTGAATCAAAATATATTCAAAAATTTCAAAAATTTCAGAATTCATGTGAGAGGCCCAAAAATTTCAAATAAATCTCAGAAATAATCAATGTCTTTTGAAGCCAGAACAAAACTTTTTTTGAAAAAAACTTTATTGTATTCAAAATGGAAAATTATCTCAAAATAATTCACTCTGAATCTTTAACATAGTGATCTGGACAACCCCTCTGGGATAAATTCACTTTTACTCACAAGGCCTCTGAGCAAACCTTATCATCAGAGATTTACATAAATGTTAATTAATTTGAATTCACTTGACCTTGATTCAAAAAATCTTCAGATAATTAAGCCAAAACCATTGATACAATTAATTTCACTTCAAAATATAATAGATTTTTTCCCTCAAGTTTTAAAAAACTTCCCATCAAATCATTTAATTTATAATCATTGGAAAAATTTGCACATTTGAGCCAGAAATCACCCCAAATTTTTTTTTATTTGAATGAAAAGTTCCAAAAAACTCAATTCATTAAAGCAAAACTGTTAGCTAGATACTATTGCAGAGCCAGCTGGCAAAAATTACCAAAAAAATAAAATCAAAAAAAATTTATTGAGGATTAGAATTATCCATAATATAATGAAGCAATGGAGTCACAACTCAATTTCAGTTAGTTTCACTCAACAACCACACCCCTGAAATACTAATCCTTACCCACTTATGGTATATTAAGCTTTTTTGGGAACCCACCCAAATTAGCCGTTTTTTTTCTAAAGTGCACTGGGCACCCCCTAAAGCAACTGTGGCACCCCCTGAAGCCAGCTTGGCACATAGCCAAGCACAAATTGGCAAATAGCCAAGCCTGACTTGGCACATAGCCAAGCGCCACTTGACACATAGCCAAGCGCCACT
The DNA here is from genome assembly GCA_025617555.3 of Puccinia polysora. NCBI lineage: Eukaryota > Fungi > Basidiomycota > Pucciniomycetes > Pucciniales > Pucciniaceae > Puccinia > Puccinia polysora. The sequence goes on along the minus strand of CM062622.1, from coordinate 18,176,840 downwards.
TGACACATAGCCAAGCACCACTTGGCACATAGCCAAGCCCCACTTGGCACATAGCCAAGCCCCACTTGGCACATAGCCAAGCGCCACTTGGAAAACAGCCTTGTTTTGGTGGGTTGGGCCAAAGTTTGACTTGGCCAAAACCCAACCCAATTGGCAATGCCTGCCCCAATCAATGATCGGGGGTAATTGTTTTTTTATTTAGGTATTTCTTGGTCTTTTTTCTCATGTTTAACAGCTGGTTTTTTCTCTACCCTTTCAATAAACTTGACACTTGTCTTTTTCTTGTTTTATCCTCTCTGATTGGATTCCAATCCTAATGGTTCTTTCATCTGTTGATACATATGTACAACCTTTTGTTGTGGGATCTTTATGAAAATCTTCATCCCTTCAACCCAAGACAATCAGTATTGATTGACTAGACTTCCATCATCATCATTTATTAATCAACTGAGATAGAAGAAAGTGAGGGGGGGTGCCAACAACTTGGCTGTGTCCAAGCAGAACTTGACTGTGTGTAAAGATCCACAGCACAACCTGATGCAGACATAAAGCATTCTGGGAATTGTGCCAAGCGGGACTTGGGTGTTTTCCCAGACAAGCTTGAAATACCATAACAGATAAAACCAAAATATAAGAAACCAAAAATGGACATTTTTTTGAATATTGCAATACTTCATACAAAGAATCATGGAGAGACCCTTGACAGGGGTTATAAATCTAAAAGTTCACGAAAGATTTTGGATTGAAATTTGAATTTGTGGAAGAATGGTCAGAGAAGGAAAAATGGATGACCTTAACTTTCAAAATATTCAAATTTCAAATGAGATGCAAGCCACAGATAGATGTGAGAAAGAAACTGGAAAAAAGTGAAGGAGGTTGAGTTAAATGTTTGTGTTCTTCTAATGTAGTATTTAATACTTGAGGGAGGATTCTGAAGTGAGGATTCAAAAATTAGTTGAATGATCTAAGAATTACACCAGAGTTTGAATTGGAGAGTCTTAAAATAAAGTTAAATTTTTTTTGGTGACTATTGCAAAACATCAACTTGCAGAGCTACCCCTTTTAGGTTCTATTTCTTTTATTGGGCCCAAGCTAAATTTGTCCCTCTCTTGAGAAAGGTGTCATTTTAGAATTTTTTATTCAAAAAAAAGTTGTGCCTCTTTTGAAGAAAGGTATAGTTATAGTAATTGTTTGAAGAACATGGCTTGTGGTGTTTTTTCCCATCCCAGGAAGGCTTTTCAAACTTGAAAAGACATTTAAATACAAAAAAGGGGTGAATATAGACATTTGATATTTGGGATGCCTCTTTAAGATTTACAGGAGTACCTGGGATGAGATAACACACCTTTTTAGGGCTTGTTTGGCCCTTCAAGGTCTTTCAACAATAATTTTTTTAAAACATGTATGCACTCACGTTTGTGCTACATATAAGTGTAATCCAAATGGGATGCACATATGGGCCTCTGCAGCCCATTGGACACTTACACAGAACATACAGACCTTTGTGGATGTCACGAATTTGGGGAAACGGGCCTCAAAATGTGTGAAAAAAGCCTATTGGTACATGGGAAATAACAGGCCCAGTGGGGTGTATGGGAAAATACAGACATATGAGCTTGTATGGGCATTATTGGGCCCAAGGTTTATTTTGGACATACTTGGCCAGACAGGCTGGCCCTTTAAAGTATGATTGATTTGTGTTTTGGGATTGGGGAAGCCCATTGGGGCCGCCACACAAATTGAAGCCCGCCCAGGGCTGCTTGGTTCTCTCAGTAGGGCCCACACAGGGCCTGACAACTTGCTTGGGGCTGCCACAGTGGCCAAGGGACCCCACGCTGGGCTTTTGGCCACGGCCAAAGGTTGGAGCCATGGGAGCTTGGGCCAACAGTCCCGGCTCCTCCCCATCCTGAGGGGGAAGGGGATGGCTGGCTGGGTTGAACCAGCCAGAAACTGTTTTTAAGAGGCAAATGGTCAAGGTGGGGGGGACTTCATCACCCTCCCACCCAGATGGAGTGGCTGGGCCAGTTGCAATGAGGCAACAATTGGTTGGGGGGACCAGATTTCCCTCCCAGCAGCAAAGCCCAAGGGGCGCTCTCCCCCCCCCCCCCTCTACCAAGGGGGATCTGACCACCCCCAAGACCACCTAACTTTGAAAATACCCTGGGGGTATCAACCTCCAGTGCCCTGGTAGGGGGATGTGACCGCCCCCTCCATGGATTTGTGACAAAGAGGGGGGGGGATGGCATGTCTGCCGGTTACACCCCCCCCCCAAGTTTGTCTGAGACCGGAACCAGGTGTGTCCTGGGTCCCACCTGGCCAATTTTATGGCCAGGGGCTAGTTGCATGAGGAAACCAGCCAGCATATGAGATAACTGGGCCGGTTGCAACATACAACTGGCCAGAGGATCAAACAGCAAGGGGCTGGTTCATCCCTGTAACGGTGGAAGCACAAGAAATGACTGGAATAGGCTGGTCATAAGGGTACAGGGACTGATTCCATGTGTGATTATTTATCCAAAACCAAGTAACAAGGCCTGTAGAGCCTGTAGAGCTCTTTTAGGGCAGAAAGTTTGCCTTATAGGATGTTGTATCATGGGCCCACAAGAGGCCAATTGTTTGTACTTAAGGAGCTCTTCTCCCGGCTGTTTTCCATCATTCATTCAAATCTACTCAAATTCATCAACAATATAATCATACCTATTGCCACATTGTGAGAGCCCATTATGAATTGTTGACACAAGGTGTCCAGCATTTCTTTCTCTTCAATTACAGCTCATTTTCCTAAGCTAATTTCTTGCCATACTTATAACACATTATCAGTACCAATATCATCATTAATTCCAAGCCATCTAGACCTTTTTACCTTACTTTGGACCACCTCAAAGATCTTAAGTTTTCCAAGAAGATGTCCTATATCCCTGATGTTATATCCACCAAGATAGTTATGAAAAGTCAGAATTATAATGCTTTGGCTGTCCTTATGGATAGTAAGCTTTAAAAAATCTGTTGTGGGGAGATAATGGATGCAGATGACACTTTGATTAGTTCAGAAGTGGAGAAAAGGTCTCATCATCTCATCCTTAGGCATCTTGATGATAATCATGTCACTTGGGTTTCTGATACTCTTAGGGAAGATGAGAGAAGGAGGGTAAGAATTCTTTGGAATTTGCTTAAATCAAAGTATGCTGGTGATTCTTTTCACCAGAAGGTATAGCCTTTAGTAGACTGTTCAAGCTAAAATATTCAAATTGTAAGCAGTTTTTTGCAGAGGCTAGATTGAGTATAGCTAAGTTCAAGTCATCAGGCCTGAACATGGATCCTGATTTTTTCTCACTCTTAATTCTTCAGAAGCTTCCAAAGGAGTTTGATTCTTCAGTCAGGATAATTTCTCAATTGGATACTCTTCCTAGGAAGGAGTATGTGCTGAAGAGGATTGAAAAAGATGACGTTAAATTCAAGATGAACGGGGGCTCTGGAACAGCCCTTGTTGGAAAGACTGGAAAATCTTGCAAGAAGGCAAAATAGTATTTATCCAATTTCTTATGCTATAATTGTTAGAATAAGGGGAATTATGCTAAGGATTTCAAGGAGGCCAAGAAGAGGAAGAATTCCAAAGAGAATGACAAGGAGGTCAATCTTACTACAGAAAAATTGGAATGGTGGCATTGGATGCTCCAATGGGAAAGGTTGTTGGGGAAGAAGGTCCCAAAAAGAAGGCCAAGATTGATGAGGATCAAGAAAAGGACTTGATTGATTATGAAGTGAGTAATCTTAACCTCAAAGATGAGAACTCATCAGTCACTGATAAAGCTTATTTCCTATTAGGACAATTGAAGGAGAATTTTCTTCTTCTGATTGATTTTGGTTGTACAGATCACATATTCTTTGAACCAAATTTATTTTCAAATCTTAGTGATTATGATGGAATTGTAAATATTGGTCAGAAATGCAGAACAATTCAGATTAAGGGAATTGGAAAAGTGATTCTTGCAAATCACTTTGGTTTCAAAATCTCTTTTGAGAAAGTGTTCTATGTAAAAAAGTTTCTTTATAACCTTGTGTCTCTTGGAGTATTATGGAAAAAAGGCTTCCAGATTTTTTATCTTAAAGAAGATAGGTTTTATATTGATATGGATGGGAGAAATTTTCTTTGTGGAAAATTTCAGAATAAGCTTCTGTGTGCAAGCTTGTTCAAATTCTCAGCTCTGAGCACTTTTGCTCACAATAGAAGTGGCCATTAGGTAAAGGATAGCAACTGTGAGAGTTTTACCTTGGGGGCTAAGACTAAAAATTTGTTCTCTAAGAGTAGAGACAACACTGATGTTCCTAGAGAGGAATTTTCCATTGTTTTGGCAGGGCCATTCACGCCAGATTCCCTTGGTGGGGAAAGATACTTCATCAATTTAGTTGATACTGCAACTGATTATGTTTGGGTTAAACCAATTTGATCAAAAGATCAGACCACAGAGGAGGTTTGTGTAATCTTCAAAGTCTGGAAACATAATGGTCTGATGAAGGAAAAAAAGAGGGTTATTACCAATGGAGGTTGTGAATTTGTGAGTAAAGAGTTTGAGAGGCTATTGAGAGATTATGATATAATTCTTATGGTCACTACTGCAAGTACTCCACAGAATAATGGAATAGTTGAGAGAATGAATAGGAATTTACTGGACAAAGTCAGAACTATTATGTCTCAATCTGGTCTACCAAATTTTTTATGGGATGAGTTGATGTGTAAAGTCTGTCTGTTGCACAAAATTGTAAGTGTTAATGGGAAGAGTCCTCATTATCAGTTTTGGAAGTTGTACCCCAGAACGTCAAACCTAAGAACAATTGGTCGCTTAGTGTATTATAGTGTCCACTATAATGAGATGGTTGGTAAGTTAGACCCTAGAGACACAACAGGGGAACTTATAGACTATGATTTAATGAGTAAACCATATAGGATCTATTGTCCAGGGACAAGAAAGGTTATCCGTAGTGGGGATGTAAAATTTGATGAAAGTACCTTTCCACTCAAAAGGAGAGAAGCTGTTGTTGTGAATAAGTCACAGCACAAAATAGATTTAGAGCCTATTCCACCAGCAAAGGCAGAGGAATATGTGGTTCCAGAAGATGAAGAGATGGCAGATGTGCCACCAGAGGTTTCAGTACCCGCTTCAGGGGAGTCTGTTAATTTGGAACCTCATGAGCCTCCACCTCCAGTTAGAAGGAGTTGTAGGGTGAGAGTACCAGTTGAAAGGTATGGGGAATGGAATTCCCATCATGCTTTGGCTGGAGATGAGGAAGATACATTTTAGGAACAGTGAATGCTCAATGAAGTCCTGGAGTTGATTTCAGAAATGGCTAACAGGGTTAACCCAAATAGTTTGGGCCAAGCTATGAATTCTGATGAGAGAGTCAACTGGAAGAGTGCTATTTTTGAGGAAATTGATTCTCTAGAGAATAAAAGTGTCTTTGAAGTGGTTAAGCGGGATTATGTTCCAAAAGTAAAGACCATTGTGGGGTCTAGATTGGTGTTAAACAAGAAGTTTGACACAAATGGAGTTTTGAAGAGGTTCAAAGCTAGATGCGTTGCACAGGGCTTCAAGCAGAGAGAGGGTATTGATTACCAAGAAACTTTCTCACCAACTGGAAGGCTTTCCACCTTCATGTAAATCATTTCTCTGGCAGGGTAGTTGGGTAAATATATCAGGAAAGATGATTTTGTAACGTTATACTTGAATTTAAAACTTGGAGAGGAGGAGACTGTTTATATTTTGATTGCTTATGGTTTTTTTAAATTGTTAGTAGAGAATAAACCAGAAATCATGAAGAAAATCTGTCTTAGAAGTTTTCTTTTGGAAGATAAAGAATAATATGTCCTCAAGCTGTTTACATCCCTGTATGGATTGAAGTAAGCAGCTAGGTTGTGGTATAATAACATGAGTGAGAAACTGATACAGATTGGTTTTAAGACTTCTGAGGACAACCCTTGTCTCTTTTTGAGAAATAATTCAATTTTGTTTGGATGAGTTTATGACATTATCATTATTGGAAATGGTAAAGAGAGAGTCATGGAGACACTCAAAAAGGAATTCAAGATAAAATATCTTGGTCTGGTGCAACAGGTGCTAGGAATGAAATTTAGTAGGAGCATAAATGGTATTAAGTTTAACCAGATCCATTAAATGGCAGCTCTTCTTAAGCAGTATGGCTTAGAGTTTGCAAAGCAGTTTGGTACTCCCATGCAGTCAAACATTTGTTTAGAGAAGTCTACAGATGAGGAGTATCTGAAGTTTGTTCAATATGGGAACAACTAAAGGTCAGCTTTTTGATCTCTGAATTATTTGGGGAAGTTTACAAGGCCCAATATTGCTTTTGCAATTTGTGTCTTGTTGCAAAAATTAAAGAAGCCAAGCATGAGGCATTTGTCAGCATTTAAGAGAGTAATGAGGTATCTTAAGGGAACACACAATCTGGGACTGTGGTTTAAAAAGTCAGAAAACTTTGATTTGGTTGGTGATTCCAATGACAGTTGGGCAGATGGTAACACTAGGGAATCAACACGTGGCTTTGTATTCTTTTTAGGTAAGACTCTGGTGTCATGGATGGCCAAGAAGGTATTGGAAATAAGTCTTTCATCAACAGAGGCTGAGTATAGAGATTACTCAGAAGCTTCACAGGAAGCAGAATGGTTGAGAAAAGTATTAGAGGATATAAATAAACCACAAGTTTTTGCATTGTTTTATTCCAATAAACAGAGTGCCATTTCATTGGAGCAGAAACAAGTGTTCCATTTGAGAAAAAAACATATTAATTTTCACTATAACTATATTTTTGATGCAGTTAACTGTTGGATTTTGGTTTTCTGCTCATTGCCTCCTTCTCCTACTTCATTCTATTTCCTTTCTTCATCCTTCTATAAACCTACAGCTTGGTGTAATCAACACTGTCATTAGGACTACTCTATGAGTGCATACTTGTGGCCTCACTTATTATTACATGTCACCTAACCTGTCACTTACTCATACAGTTTCTGCCATGGTTGATTATCCTTCACTGTCCTCCTTTATTTTTATTAGTGCCTTAGGCCCCCTGTAAGGGGCTCTATAGTTGTAGGCCCCCTTTAAGGGGCTCTCTAGTTTTCTATTTAAATTGGTATTTTCCAGGACCTTGCAATTTCACCATCCAGAATGATTCTCTCATAGTAAGAGCCCCCTATAGTGGCGGGGTCCCTCCTGGTAATCCGGGTTGAACTTTTATTGCGGTATTCCATTGAGATGTGCTGAATATGTGCAGCTTTCTGGGATGCTCAGTTCTTGAACCACACGCTCATATTCATTATGCACCCATACTCATTATTCAACATGGATCCACACAACTCACCTAGTTAAATATCAACCTAAGAGATCAATAGAGGTGGAAAATTGTTCATTTATTCTATCTTATTTTTTTATACTCAAGTGACAAACAACTCAAGCATCATTCAAAATCACTTGATCACTTCATAGAAAAACAGCCATTGAAGACAGAGTAAAGTTAATTTGAAGCAACATTTTTTTTCTATTGGTTTCCTTGTTTTATCTTAATCAAGAAGAAATAAACCTTTTACTCATGTTATTAATGATAAAAGTCCAGTATTAAGTCCAAATTTGCGCTATCTAGTCTCTTCAATTGGGCTGTAGTTTGACATTTATCATCAACTGGGTAGGACTATTCCGTTTTGTTCATATGATATCAGTATGAATGGATTAAAACTCTGGTATATGGTAGTGCGCTGTCTTTTGTCATAGGAAATTGAAACATCAATTCAATCAAGATGTAAATTTCCTCCTATTACTATTTAATCAAGCCCTTTGTTGGCTTACTATCCAATCTCCGCTATTGCATTACTTCAGTCTTGAAACTGGTTTTGCCTTATCTCATCCTTACTTGGCTTTGCTACAATACAGTCTAACTCCACTATCCACATCAGTTGGAAATCCAAGTCTCTTAGTCTAACAGATTTACAGTCTATATATCTCTGAGATACTTGTGTTTTTTCTGCTCAAAGAATCCTTTCCTTCAGTATATTGGCTTCCAATTCTTTTGGAAAGTGAGGAATACAGGGATACATCAAAATTAGACCAACTCAAAGCAGCCATATTATCCTCTACCGCCTCACACCGCTAGGTGTGCTAAGTGGGATTACCAGCATATAGTAGCCTTCCAATTATTAAACCATCAATTGGCTACCTTTGTTACTATAATCACTAAAATCCTTCATCACCATCTGAATATTGATCACAATAAAACTACCCCACTCTAGTTCCCTCTTCATGTCAGAACCCTTCATTGTGGTCACCCAACAGTTATAAGTTACACTACTCAATCAACATCCTAGCTTCTCCTCAATCCACCCTCAATCTCTCCCTGCTCTTACTTGGAAAATACTGTTGTCTTACTTTCCATACTTGTTTGAGGTATCTTGGCCAACATCTATGGATACCGCCTCATGACCAACCTTGGGCACTTGACCATTGCTGTTTTACTCCTCATCCATCAGCATTCTTTACATTGAATTCAATCAATGGTTCTTCAAACCTCAAATTTTCTTTGACAATTTCTTGCATCTCCAATCAATCTCAAACATGACTGCTTTCACTCACCACCCTGCAACTTTACTAGCGCTTATCATCTTGGGAAATTGCTCACTCACCCTAGTTGTCCTCTTCACTTTGGTCAATACTTCATTTGCTTCTCTGACCTGCAACATGGCTTGCTTCCAACTTCAATACCACACCACCCGCAACCTTTGTTTGATTCCTCTCTCTATCTTCCTGCAACACAGCTTAAATCTTGGCTCAATCTCTGGGTGACCCTTCAACAAGCTTTCTTGCACTTGTCCATTTTGCAACTGCGTTCACACCTACCTCACAACATTGCTTTCTGACTTTTGAGACATTGGTTTCACTTTCTATTGCAACTTCAATCACTACTAACTTATAACATCACTTTCTCATCATCTAGAAACATTGGACGGTCCTCTCTCTAGCAAATGTGCTTGCGTTCATTCTTCAGTTTGGGCAACTCAGTTTGCACCCATCTTGCGACCTGCTTGTGTTTTTGTTATGAAACTTGACTTGCCTCCCATTGGTCTGCAACATTTCTTGCATTTCTAACCCTCAGGCTTTTTTTGCACTTGTCTTCAACCCCACTTGAGAATTCAATTGCACCTTACTGGCAACACTGCTCACAATCTCTCTGCAATGTTGCTTGCACTCATCTTGCAACCAGCTTGTGTTTTTGCATGCGCCTTTGCCTGCCTGGTTCTACTGGCAACATTCCTTGCAACACCAACTGCAACCTTGATTGCCACTTGTCTTGCGACTTCAATTTCACCTCACTTGCAGCCTTACTTGCAATCTCTCTGCAACTTTTCTCCCACTTGTCTTGCAACCTGTCTTGCGCTTTGATTGCCTCTTCTCTGAAACTTTTCTTGCCCCTGTCTTGCAACCTAGCTTGGGCTCATCTCTTGCAACATTGGTTGCGCTCATTTTGTGACTTCATGGTAGGGTCTCTCAAGTTTCTGAGCTTCATGACTCTCTGGGCTATTTTTGAGGGAGGATGTTACATATTGGTTTCTGAGCTACAATGCTCTCTTGTCTATTTGAAAGGGATGATGTTGGATTTTGGTTTTCTGCTCATTGCCTCCTTCTCCTACTTCATTCTATTTCCTTTCTTCATCTTACTATCAACCTACAGCTTGGTTTAATCAACACTGTCATTGGGACTATTCTATGAGTAAATACCTGTGGCCTCACTTATTATTACATGTCACCTAACCTGTCACTTACTCATACAGTTTCTGCCATGGTTGATTATCCTTCACTATCCTCCACTATTGTTATTATTTCCTTAGGCCCCCTGTAAGGGGCTCTCTAGTTGTCTATTTAAATTGGTCTTTTCCAGAACCTTGCAATTTTACCATCCAGAATGATTCTCTCATAGTGAGAGCCACCTATATTGGCTGGGTCCCTCCTGGTAATCCAGGTTGAACTTTTATTGAGGTATTCCATTGAGATGTAAATTTCCTCCTATTAGCATTTACTCAGGCCCTTTGTAGGCTTACTATCTGCTCTCTGCTACTGCATTACTTCAGTCTTGAAACTGGTTTTGCCTTATCTCATCCTTACTGTTCTTTGCTACAATACAGTCTAACTCCACTATCCTCATCAGTTGGACATCCAAGTCTCTTAGTCTGACATTAACTGCAAATAGATTGCGTTGAGTTACATGCCCACTGGAGAGATGATTGCGGATATCTTGAATAAGGCTTTAGATAGGAAAAAGCATCAAGGATTTTTGACTAATATGGAGCTGTCACCTCTTTTGGATTAAGCAGGTGTGTTAAAATATGTATGCACTCACGTTTGTGCTACATACAAGTGTAATCCAAATGGGATGCACATATGGGCCTCTGAGGCCCATTGGACACTCAAACAGACTATACGCGCCTGTTTAGATGTCACATATTTGGGGAAACTGGCCTCAAAACGTGTGAAACAAGCCAATTGGTAACGGGCCCTAACAGGCCCGGTGGGGTGTATGGGCAAATACAGCCAGATAGGCTTGTATGGGAATTATTGGGCCCAAGGTTTATTCTGGAAATACTTGGAAAGACAGGCTAGCCCTCCAAAGTATGATTAATTTTTTGTTTTGGCCTTGGGGCGGCCACCTGTCTTGCAGCCTGTTTGGGGCTGCTGCCTGTGTTGCCTCCCGCTTGGGGCCACTTTTTCCTCTTGGTAGGGCCCAACCGGGGCCACTGTGGTTGCCAAGGGACCCTGCGCGGCGCAAAGCCCAACTGGGCTGTTGGCTGCGGCCAATGGTTGGAGCCAATGGCCCTGGCTCCTCCCCCTCCCCTTGCCCACCATTCAAGGGGGAAGGGGATGGCTGACTGGGTTGAAACAGCCAGAAGCCAGTTGCAAGAGGCAACCAGTCAGGGTGGGGGGGGGACTCCATAACCTTCCCAACCAGATGGAGTGGCTGGGCTGGTTGAAACAAGGCAACTGGCGGTGGGGGGGACCTCATTGCCCTCCCACCAGCAAAGCGCAAGGGGCGCTCTCCCCCCCCCCTCTACCAAGGGGGAGGAGCAACGGACTGAGGGGGATCTGATCACCCCCCAGCCCACCTACCTTTGACAAAACCCTGGAGGTATTGAATTTCAGGGCCCTGGTAGGAGGATTTGACTCCCCCCTCCAGGGATTTGTGAGAAAGAAAGGGGGGGATGGCATGTTGGCTGGTTACACCATCCCCTCCCCAAGTGTGTCTGAGACCGGATCCAGGTGTGTCCTGGGTCCCACCTGTCCATTTGTATGGCCAGGGGCTAGTTGCATCAGGCAACCAGCCAGAATTTGAGATAACAGGGCTGTTTTTAACATAAAAACTGTCAGAGGGTTGAACAGCAAGGGGCTGGTTCAGCCCCGTCACTGTGAAAACACCAGAAATGACCAGAATATGCTGGTTGTAAGGGTACAGGGACTGATGCCATGTGGGCTTATGTAGCCCAAAGCAAGTAACAAGGGCTTTAGAGACTGTAGAGCTCTTTTTTGCCGGAAAATTTGCCTTTTGGGATGTTGTATCATGGGCCAAAAAGAGGCCAATCTTTTGTACTTGAGGAGCTATTCTCCCTGCTGTTTTCCATCATTGATTAACATCCAATTGAATTCATCAACAATATCATCCAACATATTGCCCCATTGTGAGAGCCAATTAGAAATTATTGACACAATGTTTCCAGCATTTCTTTTGATTTAATTACTGCCTATTTGCCTAAGCTAAATTCTGGCCATGATTATAACAATTGGGGCCCTGGGGGGCTAAAATTAGGCCTCCAGACCCCTATGAGGTCTGTCTCTGGTAGAATTTTTTGAAGAATTCAAATACAGGCACCAATGAAGTCCATGTGATAAAAATTCTACCAGTAAAAAAGTCCACAAAAAAAGTGTATCAAGTAACAAGGACTTGCTTACTGGTTCTTGCAGCCTTCTTTTCTTGAAAAAAGGCCTTGTTTTGGGGGAATATTAAATTTTCATTCCAAGAATATCATGCCTTTTTACCAGGGTGGAAAGGTCAGTGGTCAAAAAGATTGGCCACAAGGTCTGCCACAATATTAATATTTCATCTAACACACAATATCTACAGAATAAATTTATGTTTTTTTTTTTTTCATTTTAATCAATCACAGTTAATTTACCCTAATAAAAACATATTCACATCAAGGGTTTATATTTGTTTATTTATATTTTTTGATGAAGACCCACAGTGGCTACTTGACTTGTCCTGGGGACTTCCCACCCTTGTTTTGTTGACTTGAGCAATTTTCAAGTTTTCTCCAATGACTTTTTTAGAGGCCTTTTTTGGTTGAAAACTGGCCTTGAAATACTTGAACAGTGGTCTTGATTAGTTATTTTTACTTTACCACTTCAAAACTGGACAGGTTTTCTGGTCCACTGGACTTTTTTACTGGGAACAGTGGTAAAGAAAAATGCAATATATTTCAGTTTTTTGCAAGGAAAAAAAATATTAGCTCAGATTTGAAAAATGTTTCATTTCAAATAATAGAAAGAAGTATAAAAATGATGTCAGGTTGCTACTTGACACAGATTAACCTATTAAAGTAGACAAAAATAAATAAAATAATGAGATAATGAATAAGCCAAGAAGAGGTGATAAATACATAAATATTAGTTCATAAATGGATTACTCACCCAAAAATACGGATTGTCACTCAATAACCCCACCCTTGAATTCTTACTCCTTCATAATTTAAATAATTAAATAAAAAGTAACAAAAAGGCCACAGCATCACTATGGCACTTTTTGGCCGATTTAATATTTCACAATTTTGTCACGTATGGTTTTCACACCTAAAATCCACTCAAAACTGAGGTGTTGTGTGTATTTTAGGAGTTACCCGCGAAAATGTGTTTGGTCACAATTCCCGTGGTTAGCCCCTGTGCATCTGCTTAGTCCTGCACTCATTAGACCAGCAGCTTAAAGCATGCAGAATTCCTGCACACAGAAGATCCTGCCCCATACACAGTTGAGTTGACTGATCCATGAATCAAGGTCCATCAAGACCAAACTGAAAATTGGTATGGCCACTAATAGCTACAACCAATGAGGATCAACCATGTATATGTAATAAAATGAAATAAGTATTTTAGAAATTCTTAAAATGTAAGTTATCAGATAAAATTATTACAAATTAAGATTTAAAATATTTTGATTTCAGAAAAAAAAGTGAGGATCCCCACAAAATTAACAGATCCTAAACTTCAAAGATCACACAACACATCAAGGAATGGTCATAAAAATTATTAAAAATTATGAAAGTGATCAGAAGATAATGGAAAATCTCTAAATATCAATTTGTAATAGCTTTATTCAAATATTAATATGAAAAAGTAAAGACAAATGCGGAATGAGCAAAAGGAAAAATCAACACTTTAACAGATCCTGCAGCTAAAAAATACAGAAATCCAGAATATCTGAGATCAGCTGATTAAAAGCACCTTGAAGACGTGCAGATATTGCACTGGATGTTTTACTAGCCTTATCCCTTGAGCCTTACCCTCTCTACGCGTGTCAGCTTGCTACTATGAACAGAGCAAGCTGTCATAGCAACTCAAAACTATAAAAAAATAAGAATATCTAAATTATCAAAAGAAGGAGTGAGAACTCCATAAATATTATTAACGAAATGGATTCCTCACCCAAAATTAGGTAGGGTCACTCACTGACCCCACCCTTGAAATCCAAGTCCTTACATTTTTAAAATAAATAAAAAGAAAAGTACTAAAAATTACAACACCAGTATGGCACCTTTTTGCCATTTTAAAATTTCACACATGTTGTCACCTATAGGGTTTACACCTAAAATTCACTCAGAGTTGAGGTGTTGTGTATATTTTAGGAGTTACATGCGGAAATGTGTTATGTCACAATTCCGGCGCGCAGCCCCGCATCATTACATACCCCTACGTACTCATAGTAGCAGTTTCCCGCGTACTAGAGACCCGCGCGCAGCTAATTCTGCCACGCACACAGCGGATCCCACCCCGCGCGCATCTGAACTGACTGATCCCTGCATCTGGATCTGTTGTGACTAATATGACAACCAGGTACCGCTCAAAGGGCTACAACCTCATTAGGGTTGCCTGGCATATGTAAAAAGTTGAAATATGCATTATTAATAATCTAAAAGGATCAAAACTTAATTAAAATTAATAAAAATTAGGTTTAGAACATTTTTAATAATAAATTAAAGATCAAGTATTACCACTTAAATCATTGACTCTGATCTTTGAAGACCACAAAACACTACAAGGAGTGTTCATAAAAATTATTAAAAACTTTCTACGTGATCAGCAGATGATTTATAATCAGTAAACATCCACATCTGTTCACTTCAAAGCATTACTAATAGTACAAATGAAGGATGAGTGCAGAATGATCAAATTTAGGCCATAATAGATTGATAGATCCTGTGCCTAAAATATTACAGACATCCAGCAGATCTAAGGTCAGCTGATTAACAGCACCAAGTGTACGTGCTAATCCTTCTATGAATGGATTGCCAGCCTCAGCCCATGAGCAGAACCCTCTCTATGTTCCCTGAGAAGCTCAAAATCACCCCAAAAAGGTATTTATACAGACCTCTTTGGATCCATTATTCCATCATCAGTTTACCAGGAATTATTATTATCAATCAGACACCGTGTCATTGTTATTCAAGTGCTTATGAATAATCTAAGCAAGTGATTTATGACCAATTCTGTATTATTATTATTTATTTCTTAAAAACAATCACCCCTTGAAGTTGAGCCAGGCAATCCACCCCATCTGCTCTGAAACCCTTCCTATTATTGCAGGATTTTTGTGGTAAAGTGCTCAGAGTGAGTGTTTCCCTTCCTTTCTAGGCCATTGTGCTGTTATGCCTGGCCATTAGTGGAATAAGCCCTTTCTATGGCACCCGTCTTCATTCCAAGGTTCTTAAACTGCCTAAGGAGGCCCCTTGAAGAGAGGTTGCTTTGTCTGTAAAGACCCCCAGTAGTATAATACTGTGGCCCCTCTTTTACATACATATTGAAAAACTTTTATTACCAAACCAATTAGACCTTGCAACTGCTCTTATTGTATTATTTATTTGAGCCTCTAAGCATTTATTTTTGGAATAATAATAATTATTATTATCCCAGTATTTTTATCACTCTCTTTAGCTAAAGGAATGCAAGGTTCTAGGTGTCAGAGAGCTGACAACGCGCCCTGAGAAGGCTCTTGTTCCATCCTAAAAAGTATTTATACTGACCTCTTTTGTTTTTTTCAACCCCATAATTGATCATTTAATGTCCAGAATATCTGCAATCTATGATCAGGTGCTTATATGAGATATGCAAATGATTTATGGCCTCAGTATAATTTCTTATTGAATGATTTTAACACAATCAGTGATTTTTTAAAGTTTAGTCAGAAATTAACCCCATCTTTTCTCTAAAAAACACTTTTCTGAATCCTTGCAGATACCCTGTGAATTGTTTCTCAAGGAAATGAGTTATTTCCTTCCTTCCTTGGCCAGTGTTCTGGTTTTCCTGGAAATTATCACCAATTAGTTGAATAATAATTCCTTTTTGAGTAACTCATTTAGGCTCCTAACAGTACAAGGTTTTATACTTTCCAAAGTGACCCCCTGAAGAGAGGTTCTTCATCTGTAAAAATCCCCAGTATTACAATACTGTGGCCCCTCTTTAATAAAATATTGTAAACCATTTAAGAAAGCCAATTAAATCATTCACTAGCTCTTAAAATATCTACTATTTGAGCTTTTGATGTGTTTATTTCTGGGAATATTATTATTAAATCACTTCATCACTCCCTGTAGCTAAGGGACTGCAATGTCTTAGGTATCAGAGAGCTGAAAAATTAGAAAAATTCATATTACTTATCCAAAATAAAATGTTTCCTGTGGAATTAAAATCAATTTTTAGCTAACATAAAAAAATGCTACATATAAATATTGTTTTAGTAAAACTCAAATGTCTTGGAATATCTCAACAAAAACATGATCAATTAAAATAATTGTTATAAAAAATGTAAAAAAAAAGAATCTTTCAAAGTTGAAATTTCTGATGGAATTCAAATAATTTTTACAAAAACAAAAAGAATATAGAAAAATGCTACATATATCTATTGGAAAATGTTATATTTGCAACCCCAGGGTTGCAAATGGCCCATCACAGCCCAGAAAAAAGCAAGGCAGGTTGCTTGCAACTTGCGCCTCCCCCAGAGGGTTGCCATCAAGGAGTTTCAACCCCAAAAGGGTTGCGATTGAGGTGTTTCATCCAAAAAAAGGTCACAATCAATGAGTTGCAACCCAATTTTGGGTTGCAATCAAGGTTTTATGTCAGCTCTCTGATACCAGAAACCTTGCAGTCCTTTAGCAACAGAGAGTGATAAAAATACTGGAATAATAATAATAATTATTATTCCAAAAATAAACACTTAGTAACAGCACAATGACCTAGACAGGAAGGGAAACACTCACTCTGAGCACTTTACCACAAAAATCCTGCAATAATAGAAAGGGTTTCAGAGCAGATGGGGTGGATTGCCTGACTAAACTTCAAGGGTTGATTGGTTTTTAAGAAATGAATAATAATACTACAGACTTGGTCATAAATCACTTGCTTAGATTCTTCATAAGCACGTGACTAAAAATGAAACAATGTCTGATTGATAATAATAATTCCTGGTAAACTGATGATGGAATAATGGATCCAAAGAGGTCTTTATAAATACCTTTTTGGGGTGATTCTAAGCTTCTCAGGGCGCGTAGAGAGGGTTCTGCTCATGTGCTGAGGCTGGCAAGCCAGTAAGAACAAGATTAGCACGTCAACTTGGTGCTGTTAATCAGCTGACCTTAGATCTGCTAGATTTCTGTCCTATTTTATCCACAGGATCTTTAAATCTATTATGGCCTAAATGTGATCATTCTGCACTCATCCTTCATTTTTACTATTATTAATGCTTTAAAGTGAACAGATGTGGATGTTTACTGATTATAAATCATCTGCTGATCACGTAGAAAGTTTTTAATAATTTTTATGAATGCTCCTTGTAGTTTTTTGTGGTCTTCAAAGATCAGAGTCAATGATTTAAGTGGTAATACTTGATCTTTAATTTATTATTAAAAAATGTTCTAAACCTAATTTTTATTAATTTTAATCAAGTTTTGATCCTTTTAGATTATTACTAATGCATATTTCAACTTGTTACATATGCCAGGAAACCCTAATGAGGTTGTAGCTCTTTTGAGCGGTACCTGGTTGTCTGATTAGTCACAATGGATCCAGATGCAGGGATCAGTCAGTTCAGATGCGCGCGGGGTGGGATCCGCTGTGTGCGTGGCAGAATTAGCTGCGCGCGGGTCTCTAGTACGCGGGAAACTGCTACTATGAGTACGTAGGGGTATGTAATGATGCAGGGCTGCGCACCGGAATTGTGACATAACACATTTCCGCATGTAACTCCTAAAATATACACAACACCTCAACTCTGAGTGAATTTTAGGTGTAAACCCTATAGGTGACAACACGCGTGAAATTTTGAAATGGAAAAAAGGTGCCATACTGGTGTCATAATTTTTAGTACTTTTCTTTTTAATTATTTCAAAAATCTAAGGACTTGGATTTCAAGGGTGGGGTCAGTGAGTGACCCTACCTAATTTTGGGTGAGGAATCCATTTCGTTAATAATATTTATAAATTTCTCACTCCTTCTTTTGTTAATTGAGATATTCTTATTTTTTATAGTTTTGTGTTGCTATGACAGGTTGCTCTGTACATAGTAGCAAGCTGACATTTTACAACCCCCAGGGGGATGTCTGAGTTGCAAGCATGGGTCGCGCATGTTTGCCTGGCCCATTGGGGCTACTCCCCTCCCCCCCAAATGGGTCATTTGAGGGGGGATTTGGGGTACCTAGGAACCCCTGGACCACATTTGAGTCCTGTCAACCCACTTTTGAGATCTGGCATACTATGTGGGACTATTATTGGACAAAAAAAAGAAATTTGGGAATCAAACACTCAAAACTCTTGACAACAAACTTGTACACACACACCACTTTCCCGTTGCATAAATTTATTTTTGAGAACCCAAAAGTGAGCACACCTTTGGATTTTTTGGATAGAAAAATGCATGGAATACTAAATTGGTGTTGAATTGTTTTGTTTATGGGAACAGTGGCAAGCCCAAGAACTCCAAGATTAAACAAGGCTAGGTTAAAGGACTTAATGAAAGGTTTACTCAACAAAGTTTTGGAGGAATCTAGGGATTCAGTGAGGGAGTTGGAAAAGAAAAAATTGGAAGCACCAATTCCATCCTCATCTAGATTTAAAATCAAGGAACAAAATTTTTCCTCACAACAGGAGCAAGTTGTTTTGTCACAAGTTAAATTCACAAAAGTTGGTGGGTTCACATTTCATATTTCATTTGACTGAATTGGATTGGGGTTGACAAATACTAATGTAAATAAGGGGTGCCAGAACCTCTTGACCCTCCTCCTGTGAGAGCCTTTGCTACTAGGAAAGATGCCAAGATTTATTGTCAGAAATCGGCAGCCATGCATCACTACACATTGATGACTTTCAAATCAAGGAAATAAAAATATTTAGATTTAGCTTGCAACAGATTTGGAGTATATAAAGGGCTTTGCCTTACCAAACGTCAAAGGCAAACTCACACTAGGAAGGTCAGGTGTGAATTCACTACTTGTGCAAGCAGGAAGGTAGCAGATCCCATGTGGACTCTCTCCATCAGGAATGGCCTACACAATCATCAACCATCAGAAAGTCCTTCAGTGCATCCTCAACAGAAGAGAATACCAGGTCAAGCATTAGAGTTACTTAGGGAAGAAATGAAAGATGAGCTCAATACAGTTCAACTAAAAAGGAAATCGGGCATGATTGATGGTGGAGAATACATTGAAAATAGAAAAATCTATAACACTAAGCCAAAGTTAAAGCTTGCAGAACCGGATCGGAAAGGTGTTGTGGACGCTCTATTTGAAATGCTCCAGGAATACCAGTGGGTTTCCAGGTACAAATTTGGTGCAGAGGGTCACTTAGAGGCCCTATTCTTGGCTCATCCCAATTCTATAAAAATTTTCAAAAAATTCCATCATATTGCATTGTTGGATTGTAATTATAAAACAAATAGGTAAAACATCCCTCTATTGCATGTTGTAGGAATGAATGCCAACAAAAATAATTTTACAAAGGCTTTTGTTTTTATAATAAAAAAAAAACATATGAGTTTTACAGTTGGGCATTGAATGCATTGAAGGAGTAGGCTTATGATCCCAAGGGGCTTCCAAAAGTCTTTGTGAAGGAGCATGAAAAAGATCTTATTTTTGATATTGAACACAGTTTCCCTGAGTCATCCAGAAACTTTTTTACTTGGCACTTGGCTAAAAATATACAAGCAAACTTTAAAGTGCGCTTCAGTAATGAAAATTATGGTTTGCAAAAGTTTATGACTCTTTGGGGAAAGTATGGGGCCTCTAAAACCAGGGGGCAGGCAGAATAATGATGCAGAACTCAGAGTAAGTCAATTTATTGACTTTTGATTTCTGTTGGGATTGTACTTTGAAACTTGTATACAGGGTTTCTTGAGAGACCATGAGGATGTACACAAGTATATGGAAATGAATATTTTTCCTATAAAAGAGATGTTTGTAATTGCTTGGACTTGTGTCTACCAAGCCTTTGGAAATAAAGCTAAGTCTTGGGTAGAAGGGGCACATTCCGCTTTCAAAAAATTACTAGTGGGATCTTTGGGGAAAATTTTGGATTTGTGGAAACACCTTGAAGGAACTATTGAAATTTAGATCCAATTGGTCCATGCAACTTCATTCAAGAGAATAAATTTGGGCACAGGTCTGCCAACTGAACTGTTACCTTTGGTTTACAAATTGTTGAATGAGGCAATCAAACTCATTAGGGAACAATTCAAGAAACTCAAGGGCAATCATGATGTTAAGGTGTTCTAAAAGTCATATTCAAAGACAATGGGCTTGCCCTGTTCCCACTGTAAGACTCCAAATTGTGCTGAGCCTCATGCAGTTCTGTGGAGGGGAAAGGTGCCTTTTAGGCTTCCCTTCTGGGTATTACAAAAATATTTAAATGTAACTGTGATGAAGGTACAGAACCTTGTGAATAAGGAATCGATGGAAGAGGATAAATTTGATTGTAATTGGTAGCAATGGAACAAACACCATCTGAGGCAAGATGATGTGGGAAAAGATCTGAAAAAAATAAGTTAAATTTTGTTCAGAGTTCAATAGAACAAGGAAGTTGTAAGTAAAAATTCCCACAAGCTAATAAACCTGGTCTTCAGAAGAAGATTAGGAAAGATGAAATAAATCCCAACCAACATCCAGGTTCTAAATGAACCTTCCCAACTATCTGCAATCAAGCGCTTGAAGGGTACCAGATAACTGTGGGTGGCTATACACAAAAAAGAAATTTGTTTTATGAAGCTCTATAAGCAAGTAAATAACTAATTTGAACAAGAATAACCAACCACTTCTCAAGGGACTCAAGATTATCCTGGCAAAAATTCAACTTCAAGAAAAATAAGGGAGGTTTAACAATTCAGGTTTCAAGCTTAAGGAAACCTCTCAGTCAAAAGTGAATGATTCCAGAAAGAAAATAAAAGAATGATTGACACTGGTATGGTTGGAAAAAGCGATACAGGAGTGGTATAAAACACTCAAGAATCAAACTAAATGAATTATTATTCAACCAGAAAGGCTATTTGTTTGTGTTATGGATAAGGCCACAGAGGGGTGGATAAGGATTTGAGTATGAAGGATCAAGGATCAAAGGGAAATCATAGATATACCCTGGATAAGATGCTCAGATAAAGGGGAAAGGGCTTCATGGATTATTTATTTCTCAAAAATGAGGGATGAATTGATTCCTGGATGATGGTGATGATTATGGATGTGGTTGAGTGAGTCCATATGTATCACATGGCAATGAGTGTGACTTGGAGTAGGGGATCAATGAGGATTGGAGTGGAGCTCCTCAGGCTGGTTGCCATTGATGAAGTCTTGGAGGATTGATGGATGGGGAAGAGGTAGTTGTCATGCTGCGGGGTGAGATAATGGATCAGATGGTGGTTTTAAAGGAAGAAGCACAATGTTAGAAGTCTTTGAAAAGCTGTGGGCCGGAGTTTGATTGATTGGGAGATCTTGGCCAAAAAAGTTAGGTGCAAAGTGCAAGGTAAAGGAATTGAACGCAAGGCCTGGGGATTTGAACACCCCAGGGGTACCCTTCCTAGACCACTAGGACAGGGATAAGTTTGATAAACAGAAAAAAGAATGGAATACTTTGCAACACATTTTTTTTTGTTTGCTTGAAAGATAGAGAAAAACAAGCATAAAAAATTAAAACATTTCCCTGTTACATGAGGTGTCCCAAATTGGTCACCACACCAAATTTTAGGTGAATTACTAGCATCAAGAGGATCTGTTGTGCCCAAGGATGTTCATCCTTAGTGGAAGTTAGAATATGAACCTTCCAATGAATTAAGTGGGATTTTTTGAAGGGTACCAATTATTGGATTGACAGATTAATTATTGGATTTACAGATTAATTATTGGATTGAAAAAGTGATAAATTGACAAATTGATGACTCTTTTAATTTTTTAAGTTTGAAGCAGATGCAGAACTTGATGAAGAAACTCAAACATTAAAAAAGTTTAATTCAATGTATCAGGAGCAACCTAAGTGACTGAGGTTGGAGATTATAAGGTCAAATCTTGAAAATATGGCTGCTTTGATTGCAAAGCCAAGGATTGAGCAAAATCTGTTAAGGTCAAGCAGCAGTTGACCAAAATTGAAAGCCACCCATCATTAGCTTTCAAAATTTGAGCATTTTGAAAGAGCAATTAAGAGGGGAAAAATAGTTAAAAGGGGACCCAAGAAACCAAAGACACTAATTAGTCTTTTCTTTTGAGTGATAAATTTTCATTTTTATGGTTTAATGAACTGATGTTAAAATTGTTTCTGACGTGCAAGGATAGATCTTCATCTGAATCCCATAGTTCAGAGGATGGGACTGAAGAAACACTAAAAAGGGGATCAGAAAGACCAATGATAGAAAGTCTTTGATTTTTAGAAATGTTCATTTTCATGGTTTAATTAACTAAAGGGGTAATTATTTCTGTAGTGCAACAATGGCTCTTAACGTGAATTTCATAGTTCAGTAGAAGTGACTGGAATTTAATTGGGTTTGGTGCCGTTTGAATCCAATTCCTTTTTGAAGGATGAAGCAGACACAATGGAGGAGGCAATCAAAAGCTTATCTTTGGTGGGTGGTGATTCCTTTAATCAGATTAGAATTTTGGCTAACTAATTTTTTATTTTAGGAAGCAAATTACCTCAATCAAATACCTGAGAACTTGCATAAGTTCTTGGGTGGGATTTGGGATACCATGGTTTATGTAAATTGTTGTTTTGGAGTCATTGCTAAATCACTTGGGTATGAAGAAAACAATTGGTTTCAAGTGAGAAAGGAAATGCTTGAAACATTGAGTAAAAATAAGACATGCTATGCTAAGATCCTTGGTGGCATTAAAGAATTTGAAAAGATTGAAGAAAGACTTGATTTCAATGAAATCAATAAAAAGATTCCTTCTTCAAAATGGCTTTCAAAGCTTGACATGGGTCAAATAATAGCTGATACTTATGGAAGACCAATATTTCTTATTTAATTGGATTCATGCTCTACTTATACTCCTATGAAAATGGGTGTAAAAGAACAATCAGATCCTTTTTTCATTTTCTTTGTTAAATATATCCATTGGGTGCAGCTTGTGCTTAAGGGATATGAGATTCCAATCCCCCCAATGGTTTCCAAACCATGTTTCATGATTTATAAAAAATCACCTTGTTGGGTTGATTAACTCAAAGATCAACTTAAGTTGTATTATAACCTATAGTTTAATTTCATCATTTGGATTTAGGTTTTGGTGCTGATATTGTAATTCTATTAATATAAAGGGTTATCAAATTTTGAACATCATCATGTTGAGTGTTTTGAGTTAAAATCATTATGATGAGTGTTTTGAATGTTATTTTAATGGTAAGTCAGTTCAACTTGTGATGGGATCAGCTTAACACAAGTTTAAATTTTTTTTGGCACTTTTACTTTAGGGCTGGTCAAAATACTTGTATATTTTCAGGCCTTTTTCATTCTTGTTCCTTTTTGGTACTCATATTTTTTCCTTTTTTGTTCATTCTTTGGTGTTTTTGTTAATAATAAATGAAAATATTTATTTCTTTTTATTTCTGTTTATTTCTGTTTATTTATTTTTATTTATTTTTATTTATTTTTATTTATTTTTATTGATTTCAATTCAGTTTTGTTTATTTTCATTCATATCTATTTATTTTTTTTTATTTTTTTATTTTTTTTTATTTTTATTTATTTCAATTTATTTTCATTCATATTTATTTATTTTTACTTATTTATATGTATTTTTTACTTATTTTGTACTTATTTTTATTCATATTTATTTATATTTATTAATTTTTTTTCATTTTTATATATTTTTATATATTTTGATTTATTTTTATCTATTTCTATTTATTTTTTGTTTATTTTTATTTTTTTTGTTTCAAGCAGGTAGTGAATGGCTGTTTGCCACCCTTTGAGGTCGCGAGCGACTGTTCAAAACGCCAAATGAGGTTGTGAGCCGTCGTTTGTGACCCAATCTGGTCCCAAACGGCTGCTCCCAACTCAAAATAGGTTGCAAATTGCGCCACACAACCCCATTTTAGGTAGTGAATGGGGGTTGTGAGGTTTCAAATTTAACATTGGTCATATCTATTCCACCAGTATAATTCAATTTTGTTTCAAAATCCAAATAAAAGCTTGATAAATTTAAACAATAAAAATTTTAAATTTAACAAATTGATTTCTATTAATAAGAAGTTATATTTTGCATGGGGTTTAACTAACTTTTTACTAAATATATAAAAAGGTTATAAAACTTCTTCCAAGTTAATTTGATTAAAAACAAATAATTTCAAATATAAATATAAGAAATGGCTAAAATAGGGCCTCTTGAAATATCTAAATCATATTTTGGGAATTTGATTTGTTTTTGAAGTTGTTTTTTTTGAATGAGATGCATTAACTTTGATAATAAATTTTCAAAAATAAAAAAAACAAATGATTATAAAGTATGATTTTTATAAATTTTAATTGAAAAAGATGAGGAAAATATTGAATTTGCGACCCTGTGGTCGCAAAAGGGCGCGAAACGCTGTTTACAAACCATCTGAGTCGCAAATGGCCATTTTCAACCCATCTGAGTAGCAAATGGTTATATTATATATGTATATATATATATATATAAATATATATGTTTTAACTTTTATTTTAATTTTTTATCTATTATCTCTTTCTATGATTTTAACAAAAATTAAAAATTAAAAAAACATTAAAAAACAAATTAAATATAAATTCAATATAGATTCAATATAAATTAATCAATTAAATTATATATATATATATATATATATATATATATATAAAATATAAAATATAAATAAATGATATCAAATAAATGAGTAATTAAAAAATTAATTAATTAATTAAATTGAAAATATAAATATAAAAAAAATATAAATAAATAAATTAAACTGAAATTAAACAAACAAAAATATAAATAAATACATAAAAAATAAATTAATCAATTAAATGGAAAATAAGGGAAATTTTAAATTCACAGCTCATTGAGCCTTGTACACTATTCAAAAGGGGCCGTGTGGCAAGCCACACGGTCCAATCCAAACTGTTTACAACCCGGCTCAGCTCAAAGAGTTACACGGCCAACCCAGCCTGGTCCACCAGCGTGTTGAATCCCACACGCCACCATACTGCAGTGTGCCAAAAAAAACAAAACAACAAAAAAACAAAATAAAATGGAATGAAAGGGCACTAACATAACCCATGAATCAGATATACCTTTCAAAAAACAGGAATCAACCAAAAAATCAAAGAAATCAAAAAATGTTGATTTTTAAGTTAAAAAAAATAAATAAATAAATAAAAAACAAAAAAAATGGGACTATCAAATGGAATATCCCTAAAGTAAAAAGACCCCAAAAAACACAGGTAACTGGACCAGCCCTAAAATAAAAAAACACCAAAGAAAAAGACAAGTAACTTGACAAGCCCTAAAGTAAAAACACCAAAAAATACAAGTAACTTGACAAGCCCTAAATTAAGTTCAACTTGACTAGCCCTAAATTAAAAGGACCCAAAAATTAAAGAAGTCTTTTGATCAGCCGTAAAGTAAAAGTGCCAAAGAAATTCAAGTCTTTTGACCAGCCCTAAAGTAAAAACACCCAAAAAAAACAAGTTCCACTAGTGTGAACCTGATCCCATCCCAAGCTTACACTAAGTTAAGCTTGTGATGGAATCAGCCCAACACAAGTTGAACTGACTTACCATTAAACTCTCATTCAAAACACTCAATATAATTATGTTAACTCAAAACACTCAACATAATGATGTTCAAAATTTGATAACCCTTTATATTAATAAAACTTGTTAGCTGCATTAGAATTACAATTTATATGAAAACCAATGATAAAATGAAGTCAAAGTCTACAATCTCTATAATCTAGGATACATTTGCAGTTGATCTTTGAGATGATCAACCCAACCAGAGGATTTTCTAGAAATCAAGGAATGTGGTTTGGCTTAAATTGACAGGATTAGAATCATTTCTCCCTCAAGTACTAATAGAACACAGTGGTTTTTGTTTAAAAAGGAAATGAACATTGGATCTGATTGATCAGTAACACCATTTTTCATTGGAGTATAAGTATCACATGACTCCAATGAAACAAAATATATTATAGGTATGGAATATGTATCTGCTATGATTTGACCCATATCTAATTTAGCCAGCCATTTTGAGGAGGGAATCTTTTCATTGATGTCTTCAACATCAAGTCTTTGTTTAATCTTTTCAACCTCCTTTGCACCACCAAGCATCTTAATATAGCATGCTTTATTTTTCTCCAATGTTTCAATCATTTCCTTCCTGACTTTAAACCAACCATGTTCTTCATAACCAAGAGATTTAGGAATGACCTTATATCCGCAATTCCCATCTCCAATTGGATCCCAAACCTCACCCAAGAACTTATGGAATTTCTTGGGTATTTTATTGAGGTATTTTACGTTTGGCTCCCATCATGAAAACTAACTTAGTATTCATTTCTTTAATCAGATCAATTAAATGAATACTCACCAAAGATGAGCTTCTGGTTGAGCTTTGCTTTACATTCTCTTCCTCTGAAGAGGATTCTGATTTCAAATGAAGTGATTCCAATTAACTTTCAGTATCTTCCTCCAAACTATGAAATTCAGATTCAGATTCTGCCAACTTTGACTAACAATTCATTATTAGTCAGTAAATAAGTTCATTAAACCAAAAAAATTAACATATCCCAAAAGAAAAGACTTACAATCTTCTGTCTTTTATTATTTGGAGCACTTCTAGTCCTTTTCCCCCACTTGAGTTGTTTTTCAAAATGCTCAAACCAAGATGGTTCTTGCCGCGTATATGTCAATTTTGGCCTGCCCCTACTTGATTGTAAGACTTTAGGCTCAAGTCTTGGCTTCAATCAATATTTTGTAATCTTCTTAATGATATACTTCAATAGGCTGCTTTGCTCATGATCTTGAGATTCCAAGATCATTGCATTCACTTTTTCACAAAAATGAGGAATGATTAGCATTTCATTGACATTGCACTTGAGAAATAAACCATTAGTGAATTAGGATTCATTAATCAAAAAGCATTAATCACATAGTGATTTGAACAATCCAACTTAAGCCAACTTACAGAACTAGAACTGCAAGGGTCATAGGCCGACCTCCACTGAGGATAAACATCTTTTGGTACCACGGATCCTCTGAATGCTAGACAATCACCTATTTGGTGGGAACAGAGCAAACCAATAGTCTTGGAATATGACTTGGTGCACACTTTGCCATCATGATCAAATTTGAATTTCTCAAATTTTTCCCTAATAAGATGAATTGCCTCTAAAGACAGTTTGTAACCCAATGGTAACAGTTCAGGTGGAAGAACTGTCCCTAACTTCATTCAAGAGTTATAAAGTGATGCAAGAAAAAATTCAATTTGATTCAAAACTGTTCCATCAAGGCTTTTCCAAACATCCAACAGTTTTCACAAAGAGTTTTCAAGGAATTGTTTGAGAGTTTCATGGGCGCCTTCAACCAAAGATGTTGTTTTGTTTCCAAAATCTGGGTTTATACAAGTCCACGCTGTGGTAAACCAAACCTGTCCTATAGCCATCAGACTCATTTTGTCTTATTAATTATTATTCTTATATCAAATCAAAGCCAAGAAAATACTAAATAAATTCCAAACCCCTCATAAACTATACTCTAAACTCAAACCAACCTGAAAACCCAAATCAATCACCAGATAAACCCCTTCAACCATATCAACACCTGTCACAAAAACAACCCAACACCTGGCACAGACTGGATTATGTCACATGGATTAATGAAAAGTCTTAATTGAATATATAATCAAAAGATTATGCTCAAAATAACCACACAAAAAAACAACATAACCCATACCAGCAGGACTTAAACCATATCAGTACCAATGTCACACTACAACCAGTACTATGAAAGCAAGTTACACTACTTTTCTGGAACTTTCACCACCAGATAAGCCCTCTTAAGCGTCCACTGAAGCACTCTAATACTCAGTTTGCCACCATTCCAACCATTCAACACACACACATGCACCAACAGAAGTAGGGGCTCACGCAGCCAAGTATATCTCAATTCTCACCAACCAGCAATAACAACTCAGTACACATGACTTTTCTGGAACTTTCAACACCAGATAAGCCCTTTGAAGCGTCCTCTCAAGCACTCTGATACTCAGTTTGCCACCATTCCAACCATAAATCACACACACATGCACCAACAGAAGTAGGGGCTCACGCAGCCAAGTATATCTCAATTCTCACCAACCAGCAATAACAACTCAGTACACATGACTTTTCTGGAACTTTGACCACCAGATAAGCCCTTTGAAGCATCCTCTCAAGCACTCTGAAACTCAGTTTGCCACCATTCCAACCATAAATCACACACATGCACCAACAGAAGTAGGGGCTCATGCAGCCAAGTATATCTCAATTCTCACCAACCAGCATTAACAACTCAGTACACATGAATTTTCTGAAACTTTCACCACCAGATAATCCCTCTGAAGCGTCCTCTCAAGCACTCTGATACTCAGTTTGCCACCATATCAACCATACAACACCTGCAAGCCACACTCTCAAGTTACCCAAGGGGACATGCGGTAAAACAGCATACCTCATATCTCCACAACTAATTACATTGAAACAGCATGCAGGTAGTTCCTGCAACATTTTATACATGAAAGAGGCTCAGAAGAGCTCTAAGAAACACCCAGCACATGGCTTTCCACCACCAAACCCATGCAGGTCACACCATTCAAGCTACCAAAGAGGGCTTGCAGCTTCCAAGCATGTTTCATGTTTTTCCCAACCAGCAAAATTAACTCAAGCTGCAGGCAACTTCTGCATCATTTTTTTATACAAGATAAGCACTCAGAAGCTTCCAGATCACACCATTCTTATCTCTTATCTCATATCTTAACCTGACTCTCAAAGATTGAACTAAAAAATACAGTTATCTCTCAGCCTGATTTACACGTTTTATCACCAGAATGATTTGTCTCAAGTAACTTTACCCTCCTGTGCTTCAACAGTGCAGGGAGAGGCTCAGAACCGCACTCAGGGGAGCCCTGAGCATCCCCTGAGGAATTATTTTTCTATTTAAGGGGCCTCTTTTGCCCTATCCAAGTTGTCTAGCATGGCATCAGCCCCAGAATTATGGCATCTGCCTGACCAGTTACTTACCTGGTACCCAGCTATAAGTGAACCAGAATCAAGTTAAAAGGAAATAAATGATCAGACACGAAATTTTCATTGACCATTTAACCCAAATCCTGGTGCTTTTGAAGGAGGGTTCTTGAGAAAAGGCCTGTTATTCAGCACCTATTTTTAAGAGGCAAAACCCCCTTATTTTTGATTAGTAAATTCATAAAAGAGGAAGAGCACAACAGAAAAACCAAACAAGCTTTGTTTCCGCCCAGCTCCCTGTGGGCAAGCCCATCTTTGGGTCCTCCTACTGGTTAAATACCTTTTAGTCAACCCCTAAATCCTTTAAAAGGAATTGGAAAAATAGTCAGAAAAAGTCGAAAATCTTTAATTATTAATTGGTGGAAGCTTGCCAATAATCCAATCCAACCTGGAATAGTCTTGCAATTCCTGAAAATCTCTATTAATAATTAATCTAGGTCTGATAAGAGACCTATTCTAAGTCTCAAAGAAACCAGCCACTAATTAAAAAAATTATTGTGCAGACTTATTATAGTTCAGAAGGGCAGGCAATTCAAAATCACCTTAGCTTACCTCTATCTATTCAATACTAGTAGTAAACTAAATTCCCCTTCTAGTGACTGCCAGAAAGCTATTTTCTAAATAATCCCATTATCCCTTGGAGTCTCTACAACGCTGTTACAAAAATATCTTTGATAGGGAAAATGTTATTTTCCATATAGTTGATTAAATCCTCATAGTCTTTCAAGAAACACTATACAAGTAAAAAGGTCAGAACCCAAAACTAGGAAGAATAAGAAGCAGTGATTTGAACCTACTCTGAGTTTGGCATCATTGACCTCCACCTCCTCCTTGGTCTTTGAGGCCCCATACTTTTCCCACAGAGTCATAAAGCTTTTCCATCCTTCATTGTCATTAACAAAGCCCTCTTTACAGTTTGCTTGTATGTTTTTAGAAAATTTCAAAGTGCAACATTGTCTTGATGACTCAGAGAAACTAGATTCAATAGCACAAATCAGAGTTTTTTCACGGTCCATCACACAGACTTTTGGAAGTCTCTCAGGATCATAAGCCAACTCCTTTAACAAATTTACAGAACAACTGTAGAACTCAAAATTTTCTTTTGTTATAAAAACAAGAGCTTTTGTGAAATTTATCCAATTTGATTTAATTCCTACAACATGCAATAGCAGTGTTTTGTAATTATTTGTCTTATAAGTACAATCCAACATAGCAATATGATGGAATTGTTTTGAAAGCTTTACTACCTCAGGATGTGCTAAGTACAGCGCCTCCAACTGACCCTCTTCACTGAAATTTTACCGGTGAATCTAACTTCTTTCTTCAAGCTGTTCATGGATTACCTTTATAAAATTTTCCCCCTTTATTTCTGCAAGCTTTACATTCTGCTTAGTGTTATAGATTGTTTGGTCATAAACATAATCCCACCCAAAAATCTTCCTCAATTTTCTCTCAAGTTGTAACATACTGAGCCCATCTTTCATGCCTTCCTTAAGTAGATCAAAGTCTTGCCCAGAGATTCTCCTCAGTTGAGGATGCACAGAGGGATTTTCAGATGGTTGATGGTTATTTTGGGTTTCTTTATAGGAGATTTTCCACAAGGGGTCTGCCTTCATGCAACTTGCATTGATCAAAAACTTGCACCCAACCTTCCTTGTGTGAGTTTGTCTTGACCATTTGGTAAGAAGTTGTCATGAATAGGAACCATGGCAATCACAGGCCAAATCCACATATTCATCTTTTTTTGAGTTAAAAACTTTCAGACCCTAACCATGCTTCATAGCCCATTTCTGAAAATATTTTTGTGCCTCTTCCCTAGTAGGAAAAGCTCTCACAGGAGGTGGGTCAAGTGGATCTGTCATAGTTACATACTTATATTATTGGCATGCACTCCATCATTTTCAATCAAATTAAATACGGCAAAGACCAGTAACATAAAATTTTACTCACAAAAAGAGGTCAAATCCCACTGTGAAACATTTTGTTCCTTAATTGTCAGCCTTGATGAGGATGCAATTGGGGATTACAATGTTGCATTAACCAAAACCTTTTTTTCTTTTTCCAAAGCTTTTTTGATGGCACTATCAATGCAGAACTTCCACGCAGCCATGTCAGAAGAAGGAGGGATTGCCACTGTTCCCATGAAACAAAATTAAATGGTATAATTCAGTATTCAATCCATATTTCAATTGAACAAACAAAGTTTGCTCACTTTTGAGTTGAGAAAGAATTGTTTGCAGATTTTTATATTATTTCCATTTTCACTTTACTTTCACTTTGGTTTCACTTTAAAGTCAATTAGTAATTGCTAGGTGTGGAAAAACAGTCCCACAAAGTATGTGTTGATCCAAATATGGGTTGAGGGAACCCAAGTGTGGTCCAGGGGGTGCCCAAAATTCTGGCACAACTTCCAGGGGGTTGTGCATCCCAAACACGGCAGTTTTGAGCCATGTATGGGGGTACACAGCTTGAAATTGCGGTGTTGAGGGGGTAAAAAGCTCCTACACAACCCCCCGGGGGTCGCGCATGTTTGACACGGCCCTTTGTAGTCGTCTATGGGCTTCCACGGCTCATTTGAGCTGTGTAGGGCCCTACACAACTACCACACAGTTGGAGCTGTGAATTTAACATCACCCTAACAATAAAGATATAATATATATATGGGTGATGTTAAATTAACCGCTCCAGTTGTGTGGGAGCCGTGTATAAGGCCCCACACGCCCTGTCGGAGTTGTGTAGAGCCTTTACACTACTCCATATAATTTATTATTCATAATTTATAATTTATTATTGTTTATTATTTATTATTTATTATTTATTATTTATTATTTATTATTTATTATTTATTATTTATTATTTATTATTTATTATTTATTATTTATTATTTATTATTTATTATTTATTATTTATTATTTATTATTTATTATTTATTATTTATTATTTATTATTTATTATTTATTATTTATTATTTATTATTTATTATTTATTATTTATTATTTATTATTTATTATTTATTATTTATTATTTATTATTTATTATTTATTATTTATTATTTATTATTTATTATTTATTATTTATTATTTATTATTTATTATTTATTATTTATTATTTATTATTTATTATTTATTATTTATTATTTATTATTTATTATTTATTATTTATTATTTATTATTTATTATTTATTATTTATTATTTATTATTTATTATTTATTATTTATTATTTATTATTTATTATTTATTATTTATTATTTATTATTTATTATTTATTATTTATTATTTATTATTTATTATTTATTATTTATTATTTATTATTTATTATTTATTATTTATTATTTATTATTTATTATTTATTATTTATTATTTATTATTTATTATTTATTATTTATTATTTATTATTTATTATTTATTATTTATTATTTATTATTTATTATTTATTATTTATTATTTATTATTTATTATTTATTATTTATTATTTATTATTTATTATTTATTATTTATTATTTATTATTTATTATTTATTATTTATTATTTATTATTTATTATTTATTATTTATTATTTATTATTTATTATTTATTATTTATTATTTATTATTTATTATTTATTATTTATTATTTATTATTTATTATTTATTATTTATTATTTATTATTTATTATTTATTATTTATTATTTATTATTTATTATTTATTATTTATTATTTATTATTTATTATTTATTATTTATTATTTATTATTTATTATTTATTATTTATTATTTATTATTTATTATTTATTATTTATTATTTATTATTTATTATTTATTATTTATTATTTATTATTTATTATTTATTATTTATTGTTCATTATTTAATATTTATTATGTATTATTTATTATATATAATTTATTATTTATTGATAATTGTTTATTATTCATTATTAATTATTAATTATTCATTATTCATTATTAATTATTTATTGTATATTATATATTATTTTTTATTTTTTATGTATAATTTATAATTTTTTAGTTATTATATATAATTTATTATTTATTGTTTATAATTTATAATTTATAATTTGTTATCTATAATTTGTTATTTATAATTTATTATTCATTATTTATGATTCAGTGGAGGCTACACTGTTGGAATTCCCCAACCCTGACTCAACAACCTACCAAAGGGCAACCAGAAGACCTATTCAGGATGGAATGAATGATTTCAAATGGGTAACTCAATAAACCTAAACTCTGTCTATCATCAGTTAGGTTTCAAGGAGCGTGTATCTACTTTCATTTATTGCCTGTTGTTTTCACTCTCCTTTCTCCTTTTCCACATTTGTTTTTGCTTCTGCTTCTCTCTGTCAATACCTTGTTCAGGTATTTCCCATCTTGTTGTCTCCCTTGGTCCCATGACCTGTGCCCCACTTGCCTTAACTTGCTGGTCCATTATTTCAGGTTTGCCGTCCTTCTGTTCTGTTCTTGCCCATGCGTCTCTATGTCTCATCTTAGTATCAATGCTTGCTTGATGAAATACAATCCTCAAATTTGTTGTTGTTTCTGCTTCTCTCCGTCAACACCTTTTTCAGGTATTTCCCATCTTGTTGTCTCCCTTGGTCCCATGAGCTGTGCCCCACTTGCCTTAACTCAATGGTCCATTATTTCAGGTTATGAGCCCAGTTAATTACCAGCCATGTGGCCAAGAGGACAGGGAACGCGTCAAAGATCTAACACATTGTGAATTGTGGCCTCCTCAACTCCCAGTTTTCCATACCCATCCCCGTCCCCTTCATCCTTGCCACCTTCCACTACCACTAGAGAAGACTTCCACTCTGTCCATGACTCAACTTCTTTGTCAGGGGACACCATTTGAGACATCCTTCTAGGAGTGCATGAAAGACATAACACATCCATCTCTCCTATCATCATGGTTGATCCCTCTGACTCTAGAGGCATCCTGAGCAAAAAACTCACTGGACCCGGTAACTTCTCTAGCTGGCGTAACAATGTCCTTACTGCCCTTGGATATAAAGACCTGGACCATGTGGTCCTTGAAAATTCAGACAAGATGTCCCCCGAAATCAAACTTAAGAAGAAACAAGCCACCAATTTCATCCAACTACACCTTGACCAACAAAAATTCACTCGCTTTGTCAAGGATCCAACCAAGTATGAACCCAAGGAACTCTGGGACTCAATCTGTTATCATTATGCCACAAAATCCCTTGAAAACGTGGTTAACTTGATGGACCAACTCTACAATATTCCTTTTTCCAATGGAAACCTGCAAGACTCCATAAATAAATTTTGAGAAACCTTACGTCTACTACTGGAAGTCACCTTTAACAATTTTGACACCTCCACCATTGAAACACTTTGGGATATTATCATCCTCAAACAACTTCCACCATACTTTGCAGTAATGTGGTCACTTCAATTGGCTCAATATAAAGGAAAGCAAGCCAAAATTCCTATGGATACTTTTTTCTCAGATTTGGAACTGGAAATCCAACGTCAGTCTGAATCCACTAATAACCCACAAGCCTCTGCCTTCAACATATCCCACTCCCAGGTTTCCAATACTCCACAAAATAAAACTCAAAAGCAAAGACACTTCTGCAAAAATGGAGTGCACAATCCAAACACCTCCCATTCCCCCGAGCAATGTCACCAACTTCACCCTGAACTGGCCATTGCCTACCACCAGGCTGCTCTCAGTCAAATTCAAAATAAGACATCACACAGAAAAGCAAATTTCAGCTCCAATAAAGCCAATTCAGACCTGGTTATCCTTGACAGTGGAGCTTTGGGGCACTATCTCAAACACCGTGAATATTTTACCACTTTCACCGCCTCACAATCACTCCTATATACAGCCAATCGAACTCCTCTCAAGGTCATTGGCTATGGCTCAGCCGTGATCCCACTGGTATTGGGCCCTCTCAAGATCCCTTATGCTCAACTAGTACCTGAGCTCTCAAATTCCCTAATTTCCATGACTCTCTACCTCCAGTTAGGATACTCTGTTAAGATTTCATAGAATTGATTTGAGAACTAAGAACCAGCAGACTAGAGTCTCACCATCAGAAACAGAAACATAACAGGAAAGGAATAGGAATGAAAGAGATGAGAGAGAAGAGAGAGAACCAACAGGCAATTTGGACATAAGAGTCTGAGCGGTCAGGAAGAAGTGAATTTGAGGCAAGAAAGAGATACAAGCTGATTTGATAGAAACATAAGTTGGTGACTGGTCACAGAATTGAGATGCGGATCATCTTAAAAGACAAGGGATGACAACAAGTAGTTGTTTGAAGCAGATTGAGTGGGTACGGAGAGACAAGTGGGTCAGTTGATGGGTGATAGCTTGATGGTTGAGTAGATCTTGGTAGACAAGGAGAGGAGACTGAGACAAGAAGAAAAGAAAGACAGAAGACAAAATAAAATATGAAAGAAAAGAAAATATATATGAAAATATAGAAGACAACAAAAGAAAACAGAAACGGAGGAATCGCCAAGGGCACCAGAGGAGAGGTGAGTTGAGAGAGGAAAATTATGGAGTCCCAGAGACCCCCGGGTATTGGTCTCCCAGGGATAGGTTTCCAGAGATTGTAGTCAAAGAGAAAGTAGTCGTCTATTGGCCGCGGGGACAAGTGGCATTCCTAACATGCTCCATCAAACCCATCACCAATGGTTTTGAATGCATGAAAGATGGACATTGATTAATGTCAGGAAGTTTTTCCAACAACGTTCTCTCCTTGGACATTCTTCACCAACAAGCCCTGTCCGTCAAAACCTCCCTATACCCTCATCAATCACTGGGACACCACAATGAAACCTACCTCAGAAAACTCTTTCCATACCTTCCTACTACCCCTGTTGAATGTCCTGACTGTCCCATAGCTTAAATGACTTGAAGTCCTTTTCTGGGTCACTTTCCAACTACAACATCATGGCTTGAATGTATCCACATGGATTTGTGTGGACCCATTTCTCCTATGTCTAAAGGGGGGAATTGCTACTTCCTAAAGATTTTCAATGA
The DNA here is from genome assembly GCA_025617555.3 of Puccinia polysora. NCBI lineage: Eukaryota > Fungi > Basidiomycota > Pucciniomycetes > Pucciniales > Pucciniaceae > Puccinia > Puccinia polysora. The sequence continues at coordinate 18,140,776 of CM062622.1, read as the reverse complement.
ACACAGCAAATTTGCGCATGTCTGTCCCATAGGGAGTAAGTCAGATACCTAAGACCAATTCCTCTCCTTCCTCAGTGAAGCTGAATGCTAAACCGGATGCAAAGTCAAATTTTTAGTCTCAAATAATGGCGGAGAATTTGTGAACCACAAGCTCAAGGCACTCTTCAACACCAAAGGGATCCAACACATCACCACCTCTCCTTACACCTCACAGCAAAACCCATTCTCCAAAAGCGGGAACCGTACCACCATCAAAATAACTAGAACGCTTCTCCTCACTAGTGGGGCCCCCTTAAGCTTCTGGGGAGACGCAGTCTCCACCGCTGTTTTCCTGGAAAATCAAACCCCTCACTCATCACTCAACTCTGTCACTCCCTTTGAGAAGTGGACCTGTAAACCACCCTCTCTGGACTACTTGGCCCCCTTTGGCTGCAAGGCAGTCATGTACTCAGAGAAGAAGTGGAGGAATTCAAAATTTTCTCCCTCCAGGTTAGAAGGCATTCTGATTGGCTTTGATCCGCATCATCACTCCTTCAAAATCTGGATCCACTCCTTGGATCAGATTAACTGGTCTCACCATGTGAGGCTTCTTCACAACGTTTTCCCGTTCAAGGAGTCAAATACTAAACTAGATCCTCCTAACCATCTCCTTCTTCCTCCTGATGACCCTATCACCCCTCCTCACCCCTCCCCGCCTGCTATCAATCTCTCGCATCAGCCCCTACCAGATAACTTGGTCCATGTCAATGTCCCTGCCAGCCATGATCCCGTCTCCCCTCTCCCTTGTGATGCTCATTCTGCTACGGAAAATGCTCCATCTGCTTCCCTTCCGTCCTCAAAACATCATCATTGCGTCTCGTGGTATGATAAAGCTTCAAAGGAGGTTAGCGCGGAAATCTCCACAGATTGAATTCTTACCTCCATGCGGCAAAACCAAGCCCATGTCATCGCCGCGGAACCCTCTTCTCATTGGGACCCTAAGACCATCTCCAAAGCAAGAAGATCTCACGACTGGCAAGGTTGGAAGGCCGCAATCAATACTGAGAAAGACAAATGTATCAGACATCAATTCTGGGAAGTAGTCCCGAAACCTGCTGGCGTGGAAGAAATTGATACTACCTGGGTTCTCAAGACAAAATTTGATGCCAGCGGCCACTTTGTGAAGAAGAACGCTTGTCTATGTGCCAGAGGTTTCCTTCAAGTGGAGGGCATTGATTATGATGAGACTTTTGCACCAACCAGTTGTCTTCCTTCCGGTTGCATCCTTCTCAGTCTTGTTGCCTCTTTTGATCTCAAGCTTCATCAAATGGACGTGAAATGCGCCTTTTTGAATGGTGAACCAGAAGAGGAAATTTTCATTAAGAACCCCAAAGAGCTTGACATTGTGGTTCCTCCTGGGTATGGGATACGACTCAAGAACTCCCTGTATGGCCTCAAGCAAAGCCCTTGCTGCTGGTACATCTCTCTCTCCTCCTTTTTCTTCTCTTTTAACCTCAAGTCATCTGAGTTAGACCCCTGCCTGTTCATCCAATCCAACCCCGGGAAAGTCTGACTAGTCTACATCCATGTGGACAACTTAGCAATTGGCGGTAGGAAGGAAGATTTCCTCAAATTCACAGAGAACATGAAGTCCAGGTTTGAGATGGAGGATTTGGGTGAGTGCAAGTGGCTCCTGGGCGTGAGGGTCACTCATAATCGCGGATATTGCTCTATTCAGCTACATCAGGACCAATACATTGACAACATGCTTGCCAAATATGGCATGTCCAACTGTAAACCAGCATCCACCCCACTACCCCAGCAACCTTCTAAAATCCCAATAGCGGATAGTCCAGTAGACTCAACCTTCAACTATTGACAAGGTGTGGGCCTGTTGAACCATCGAGTCCAATGCACTTGGCCAGACCTTGCGTTCACCTGGAGCTATCTCATTCAATTCCTCAATAATCCCTTGGTTATGCACCAACCTCAGTTCCTTCACCTGCTCCGCTATCTCAGTGGCACAAAAAAACTGGGTATCACGTTAGGAGTCCCCACCTCCACAGATTTATCCCCCAAGGCCTTCTGCAATGCCAATCATGCCTCCAGCAACAACCAACAATCCTTTACTGGCTGCTCTGTGTTTTTGAATGGTCCTGTGATCTGGCACTGCACCAAGCAGCCAGTCATTGCCTTGCCAACTACCAAAGCAGAACACAGGGCCTGCTCTGAGTCTGGTCAAGACCAGCTTTGGGCTTATCAACTTCTCTCGCTACTCTTGCCTCTCCTCAAACAGCCCACATCTCCACCCTCCCTTTTCTGTGACAATCAAGGGTTCATTGCCCTGCTAGAAAATCCGGTCTATCAACACCACACCCGCCACATTGACATTTTTCTCCAATGGATTCAACACCACATTGCCGCTAACAATTTCTCCTTACACTATTTCCAGAGCTCAGAAAATCTGGCGGACGGAATGACTAAGATCCTTCCACTTTTACCCCACTCCAAATTTCTCAACTCCACCAGCATTATAACTCTTATCACAGGCTAGCAAGCAAGGGGGGGTGTTGGAATTCCCCAACCCCAAATCAACAACCTACCAAAGGGCGACCAGAAGACCTATTCAGGATGGACTGAATGATGTCAAATGGGTAACTCAATAAACCTAAACTCTGTCTATCATCAGTTAGGTTTCAAGGAGCGTGTATCTACTGTCATTTATTGCCTGTTGTTTTCACTCTCCTTTCTCTGTTTCCACATTTGTTGTTATTTCTGCTTCTCTCCATCAATACCTTGTTCAGGTATTTCCCATCTAGTTGTCTCCCTTGGTCCCATGACCTGTGGACCACTCGCCTTAACTTGCTGGTCCATTATTTCAGGTTTGCCGTCCTTCTGTTCTTTTTCTTGCCCATGCGTCTCTATGTCTCATGATAGTCTCAATGCTTGCTTCATGAAATACAATCCTCACATTTGCTGTTGTTTCTGCTTCTCTCCGTCAATACCTTGTTCAGATATTTCCCATCTCATCATCTCCCTTGGTCCCATGACCTGTGCCCCACTTGCCTTAACTTGCTGCTCCATTATTTCAGGTATTTCCCATCTCATTGTCTCCCTTGGTCCCATGACCTGTGCCCCACTTGCCTTAACTTGCTGGTCCATTATTTCATACACAACTTGATTTTAGTTTCTTAGCGTGCCATACAACTCAAATGGGACTTTCAGCATGCCACACAGCCCATTTGAGTTCTTTAAGGTGCTGCACAGCCCATTGAACCTTGTACAGAGCTGTGTACATGGCTGTGTAGCCCTGAATTTGACATTACACTATATATATATATATATTCCATGATTGTCATTTTTTTATTTGATTTTTTTGCCATTAAAAACCCAAAATGGGTTGCGTGGTGCAGTTTGCAACACAAAATGGGTTGAAAAATTTTATTCACAACCCAAAATGGGTTGAGAACATCCATTCACAACCCAAAATGGGTCGCAAATGGCCATTCACAACCCTCTGGAGTTGCAGATGGCTGTTTGCAACTTAGGTGGGTTGTGAATGGCCATTTGCAACCCATTTTGGTTTGAAAAACACACCACAAAACCCCTTTGAGGTAGAGAATGGGGGTTGCAAGGTCAAGAATTCAACATTTCCCAAAAGATAATTTTACTAAAATAGAAAATAATATGCCAAAAAAAGTCTTGTAACCCACTACAATACCACCATGCTTTGATGGGGGATGTAATTGTTTTCCAGATATTCAACCATTTCCCATATTCCATTTCCCAGTTCTTAAACCCCCTCCTGGACCTATAATATTTCTATATTCTATCAACAGTTGTATTTGAAACATCATCCTTAAATAAACCTCCCTCCATTGTCATTTTTAAGGCCATGAAATTAAATTCATCCACAAAAGCAATTAAAACAGGGGTATTGAAATTTATGGGAAAACCAAAAGTGAGAAATGTTGATGATTGTGAATTAGAAATCCTGACTATTGGGAATTCATAAAAATTGGTGAGCAAATTTCTTCATTTGAAAAACACATCCAATTCTTTGTGGAATGCTTCATTCCATCATAATAAATCATTTGTAGAACTTGATCAGAAACCAACGGATGACCAAAGTTCTTCCAAAGACCTTGAGAAAATGCATTCTTTGTTTCCCCTTTCAATTTTCTTTTTTTTTGAGGGAGATTATTGAAAGGGTATATAAGTATTTGAATAAAAATTGAAATTTCATAGAATAAATTGAAGATGATTGAAATTTTTGAATGGATTGATTTTAGTAAGCATGCAGGGTCTTTTCAGGAGAAAAAGGCTTGGATTCTACATTTTCTGCTTCATATTTTTTCTCTCATCTTGTTTTAGTTTAGCTTTATAACCTGTTATTATTTCTTGTGTTTCATGCCTTCTAAATTCTTCTTTGATTTCTTACACATATTCTTTTTGATTTAAATATTTTCTTGCCTAATGCTTTTTATTGATATTGTTAATTTTGTTCAGATATCCAGCATTTTTTCAATTCAAATCTTTTCTTTCCTTGAGATCTTAAATATTGTTCATTCCCTTTATAATCTGGAATTTTATTTGGCTTCTCTCTGGATTTCTCCAGTAACATTATTTTCATAAGCTTTGATTACTGCTTGTCTTTTGGAATCATCCAAATTTATATTCATCTTTCCATTTCAATATTTTTCTATAATCTTCCTGGAAGCATCCATAATAATTTTTTACTTTTCCCTCTGTTTCCTTTTTATCTTAAAATCCCTGTTTTTTTTCTTGTCTTTTTCCTTCCTCATGATTTCCCTTTCCATTGGTTTTTGCCATATGTTTTATTGAACCCTCTTTCCCTCAATTTTAAAAGAATGAATTACTTTTTTTTTGAAACTGAATGCTCTTTTGAGCTTGGGCTGGGGGCCTTCTGCTTTTGAATTTAATAGGCTCAGTAAATCCAACTATTTACCAATTTTACCTTCCAGAAAGAAAGATTTCAATTTGTTGCATCATTTTGAGTTTTCTATCTGCTGAAAGATTTTGGACACTACTACAAATAAATTTGACATTTTCTCCACAATTTTCAAAAACAAAATGAAGATCCTGAGTGATCATAGTCAATAGTCACATGAAGATTCCAATGTGAATGAAATTCATTGGGCTTTAGTATCATTCCAGAGTCCCTGATTTCATCTAAAATATGACCCAAAGAAATGCCCATGGGCCTTGAGAAATTTCTTTTGCATGATTTGTTTCTTTCTTCAGGAATATTGGAATACATTTCTCTGCATTTTATCAATTCATAGTGGTAATTTTTCCTGTGATAATTATCAAATAAATCAACAAAAATCATGAATCTTTTGAAATATTGGTTAGCTATGGTTTATCTTGATTAAATATTGCAATTTTGGTAATTTCATGAAATGTAAAAATATCTCTTGTGGAATTGCCAAAGTAGTATTTTATGGAATAATGGGTACTTTCAGCCCTTGAACTAGTTTTATTTCTCAGACGCAAGGGTTTTGAAGTCCACACAGCTTCAGACCCTTTCTCATGCTTGATAAATAATTTCCTAATTTGATGTTAAAAATACACATCTGTTTTGATGAGGGACCTCAATTGACCCAACAAATTCCTTCCAAAAAAAAAATGAATTCCAAAGTTCCTCAGATATAAAACCTCTTTTTTGTCTTTCAAATATGTTATTTTTTATATGAGACAAGTGCAAAATAGATGAAAACTTTGATGAAAAATATTTTAAAATCCATTATTTACCCTATAACTATAGTTTGAATCAGATTAAATTTCTTTTTGAAAAACCCTGAAAAATTGATCCTCAATTGCATTGATAATAGGCATATTTATGTCTGTTACAAAGAATTTTAGATTATCTTCTTCAGACAAATTGAAATGAGCTGTGAAAAACCCAAGCATATAATTCTTGGTTTTCATAAATCATCAGGGAAAAGTAAGTTTAAAATTTTGGCACTTCAAAGCAATTCCAGAGAATTTCAAAAAAGGAAATCTAGATTATTTTTTCTTGTATGTGCAATCCAGTGTGCACGCATGGTGGAATGGTGGTGCACACATGGTGGAATTTTCCCTCCAAATATACTCATGAAGGTTGAGAGAAAACAATGCTCACAAGGTCCCATCTCATGAGCTCATCACTGAGCAAATTCAGCTATCAGATAAGGTAATCTTAGAGATTATAATTTTGGCCAGCAATTAGCTTAGGCAAATGAGCAGTATTTCAATCAAAAGAAATGCTGGAAAACTTGTGTCAATAATTGCTGATGGGCTCTCACAATGGGGCAATATGTTGGATGATATGGGTGATGAATTTGATTGGATGATGAATGGATGCTGGAAAACAGCAGGGAGAAGAGCTCCTTAAGTACAAAAGATTGGCGTCTTGTGAGCCCATGAAACAAAAATCCAAAAGGCATATTTTCCGCTCCAAAAGAGCTCTACAGGCTCTAAAGGCCTTGTAACTTGGTTTGGGCTACATCAGCCTGCATTGCATCAGTGCCTTTACCCTTACAACCAGCCTATTCCGGTTATTTCTGGTGTTTCCACCTCAATGGGGCTGAACCAGCCCCTTAACCATTCAAACCCCTGGCCAGTTGTCTATTAAAACCGGCCTGTTATCTCAAATGCTGGCTGGTTGCCTCATGCAACCAGCCCCTGGCCATGCAAATCGCCAGGAGGGACCCAGGACACACCTGGGTCCGGTCTCAAACACACATGGGAGGGGTGTAACCAGCAGACATGCCCTCCCCCTCTTTCTCTCAAATCCCTGGAGGGGCGGTCAAATCCCCCTACCAGGGGCCTTGGAGGTTGATGCCCCCAGGGCATTGTCATTCTAGGTGGGCTGGGGGGTTGTCAGGTCCCCTCCAGCCCATTTCTCCTCCCCCTTGGTAAAGGGGGGGGGGGGGGGGGGAGAGTGCCCCTTCAATGGTGGGGGGGGGGGGGTGGTCAATTCCCCCCCACCACCGGTCGCCTTGATGCAACCAGCCTAGCCACCACTTTTGGTGGGGGGGGTGATCAAGTCCCCCCCCACCATGACCTGTCACCCCTTGGGACCAGTTTCTAGCTGGTTCCATCCATCCAGCCCTCCCCTTCCTCCTCGCAATGGCCAGCAAGGGGAGGGGGAGGAGCCGGGGCCACCAGCCCCGTGGTAGCCGCAACCGGGGTGGGGGTGCTCCATTTTGAGTCCCCCTGTCCCCTACAAGGTCCCTGCGTGGGCCTTTTGGCCCCATAAACGGGCTGTAAGCAAAAACAGCGGCCCCAAGTGGGCCGCTACACGGGCGGCAGCCCCAAATGGGCTGCGACACGTGCGGTGGCCCCAATGGACAGCCCCAAGCCCAAAAGGTGAGTTTAACATACTTTGGCGGGCCAGCCCTTCTGGCCAAGTATGCCCAAAATAAACCTTGGGCCCAATTATGCCCATGCAAGCCCATCTGGCTGTATTTGGCCATATACTCCACCGGGCCCGTTAGGGCCCGTGTACCAATAGGCCTGTTTCAGGCTTTTTGAGGCCAGTTTCAACGAATCCGTGACATCCACACAGGCACGTATGGTCCATGTGTGTGTCCAATGGGCCGCAGAGGCCCTCATGTACATCCCATTTGGATTAAAATCATACATATCACAGGCATAAGTACTTATGTATTTTAAACACCCCCTTAATCCAGAAGGGGTGACATTTTCATGTTAGTCACAAAGCGTTGATGCTTTTTCCTGTCTAAAGCCTTAGTCAAGATATTTGCAATCATTGCTCCAGTAGTTATGTACCTCAACACAAGCTCCTTGAAGTTAACCGCATTGGGGATATAGTTATAGTGAACATTGATATGTTTTGTTCTTGAATGGAAAAGTTTGTTTTGCGCCAACCTGATGGCACTCTTGTTATCAGAATAAAACAACGCAAACCCTTGTGGATTATGTGTATCCTCTAAGACTTTCCTCAACCATTTTGCTTCCTGTGAAGCTGCTAAGTAAGCTCTATACCCAGCCTCTGTTGATGAAAGACTTATTGCTGATACCTCTTGGACATCCATGACACCAGGACCTTACCTAAGAAGAACATTAAACCACTTGTTGAATCCCTAGTGTTAACATCTGCCCAACTTTCATTGGAATAACCAACCAAATCAAAGTTTGCTGACTTTTTAAACAACATTCTTGGACTGTGCATTCCTTTAAGATACCTCATAACTCTCTTAAACGCTGACCAATGCCTCATGCTTGGCTTCTCTAAGTTTTTCAACAAGAAACAAATTGCAAAGGCAATATTGGGCCTTGTACACTGCCCCAAATAATTAAGGAATCCAATAGCTGACCTTTAGTTTTTCCCAGATTGAAAAAAATCCAGATGCTCCTCATCTGTAGAATTATCTAAACAAATGTTTGACTGCATGGGAGTACCAAACTCCTTTGCATCTTCTAAGCCATATTGCTTAAGAAGAGCTTCTACGTAGTGGCTCTTTTCTAACTTAATACCATTCTTGCTCTTACTAACTTTCATTCCTAGCACCTGTTGCGCCAGACCAAGATCTTTTATGTTGAATTCCTTTTTGAGTGCCTCCATGACTCTCTCTTTACCATTTCCAATGATGATAATGTCATCAACCCATACAAAAAAAATTGCATCCTTTCTTACAAAAAGGCAAGGGTCAGCCTCAGACTTCTTGAAACCAATCTGTATCAGTTCCTCACTCATGGTATTATACCACAACCTAGCTGCTTGCTTCAATCCATACAGGGATCTACACAGCTTGAGGACATATTCTCCTTTATCTGCTGAAAGAAAAATTTTAACACAGATTTTATTCATGGTTTCTGGTTTAGTCTCTACTAACCATTCACAAAAACCATCAGGAATTGACATATAAACAGTCTCCTCCTCTCCAAGTTTTGCATTGAAGTATGCTGTTACAAAATCAGCTTGTCTGATTTCTTCACCCAACTCCACTGCCAGAGCAATTATGTACCTGAAGGTGGAAAGCCTTCTAGTTGGTGAGAAAGTTTCTTGGTAATCAATACCCTCTCTCTGCTTGAAGCCCTGTGCAACGCATCTAGCTTTGAACCTCTTCAAAACTCCATTTGTGTCAAACTTCTTGTTTAACACCAATCTAGACCACACAATGGTCTTTCCTTTTGGAACAGAATCCTGCTTAACTACTTCAAAGAAACTATTATTCTCCAGAGAACCAAATTCCTCAAAAATAGAACTCTTCCATTTGGCTCTCTCATCAGAATTCATAGCTTGGCCAAAGCTATTTGGGTTAACCCAGTTACCCATTTCTGAATTCAATTCTAGGACTTCATTGAGCATACACTGTTCCTGGAATGTATCTTCCTAATATCCTGCGGCAGCATAATGGGACTTCCATTCCCCATACCTATCAACTGGCACTGTAACCCTTCCACTCCTTCTAACTGGAGGTGGAGGCTCATCAGGTTCCACATTAATGGACTCCCCTGAAGCGGGTACTAAACCCTCTGGTGGAAAGTCTGCCATTTCTTTGTCTTCTGGAACCACATTTTCCTCAGCTTCTGCTGGTGAAATAGGTGCTAATTCTATTTCTTTCTGTGGCTTATTCACAACAATATCTTCACTTCTTTTAAGTGGGAAGGTACTTTCATCAAATTTTACATCCCTACTACGGATAACCTTTCTTGTCCCTGGACAATAGATCCTATACAATTTACTTATTAAATCATAGCCTAAAACTGCCCCTGTTCTGGCTCTAGGGTCTAATTTTACAACCATCTCATTATGGTGGAAACTATAATACACCAAGCAACCAATTTTTCTTAGGTGTGATGTTTTGGGGTACAACTTCCAAAACTGATAATGAGGACTCTTCCCATTAACACTTACAATGTTTTGCAACAGACAGACTGTACACATCAACTCAGCCCATAAGAACTTTGGTAGACCAGATTGAGACATAATAGTTCTGACCTTGTCCAGTAAATTCATATTCATTCTCTCAACTATTCCATTATTCTGTGGAATACTTGCAGTAGTGACTATATGAATGATACCTTAATCTTTAAATAACCTCTCCAACTCTTTACTCACAAATTCACCACCTCCATTGGGAATAAGCCTCTTGATCTCCTTAATTAGACCATTCTGTTTCCAGACTTTGAAGATTACAGAAACCTCCTCTGTGGTCTGATTATTAGATCAAATTGGTTTAATCCAAACATAATTAGTTGCAGTATCAACTAAATTGATGAAGTATCTTGCCCCACCAAGGGACTCTGGTGTTAATGGCCCTTCAAAATCAATGGAAAATTCCTCTCTAGGAACATCAGTGCAATCTCTACTCTTTGAGAACACATTTCTAGTCTTAGCCCCCAAGGTACAACTCTCACAATTGCTGTCCTTTACCTTATGGCCACTTCTATTGTGAGCAACAGTTCTCAGAGCTGAGATTTTGAACAAGCTCGCACACAAAAGCTTGTTCCGAACTTTTCCACTAAGAACAGTTCTCCCATCCATATCAATAACAAACCTATCTTCTTAAGGATAACAAATATGGAAACCTTTTTTCCACAACACTCCAAGAGACACAAGGTTATAAGGCAACCCTGGTACATAGAACACTTTCTCAAAAGAAATTTTGAAACCCAAGTGATTTGCAAGAATAAATTTTCAAATTCCCTTAATCTGAATTGTTCTGGCTTTCTGACCAATATTTACAACTCCATCATAATCACTAAGATTTGAAAATAAATTTGGTTCAAAGAACACGTGATCTGTACAAACAGAATCAATTAAAACAAGAACATCCTCCTTAAATCCTCTTCATAATCAATCAAGTCCATTTATTGATCCTCATCAATTTTGGCCTTCTTTTTGGGACCTTCTTCCTCATTAAACATTTCCATTGGACCATCAAACACCAACATTGAAACGTTTTCAGTAGTGAGATTGACCTCCTTGTCATTCTCTTTGGAGTTCTTCCTCTTCTTGGCCTCCTTGCAATCCTTAGCATAATGCCCCTTATTCTGACAATTATAGCATAAGACCTTGGAAAAATCCTTTTTTGCCTTCTTGCATGATTTTCCAGTATTTCCAACAAGGGCTGTTCCAGAGGCCCCCTTCATCTTGAACTGAAGATCATCCTTTTCAATCCTCTTCAGCACATCCTCCTTGCCAGGAAGAGGATAAAATTGAGAAATAATTCTGACTAAATAATCAAACTCCTTTGGTAGCTTCTGGAGGATTAAGAGTGACAAACACTCAGGGTCCATGTTAATTCCTGATGAATTAAATTTGTCTATGCTAGACCTAGCCTCTGCAACAAACTGCTTTCAATTTGAATATTGTAAATTGAATAGTTTATTGAAGGCTATACCTTCCTGGTGAACGGAATCACCAGGGTATTTGAACTTAAGCAAATTCCAAAGGATGCTGCCCCTCCTTCTCTCATCTTCCCTAAGAGTATTGGCAACCCATGTCACATTATTCTTATCAAGATGCCTAAGGATGAGATGATAAGAATTTTTCTCCACTTCTGAACTGATCAAAGTGTCATCTGAATCCATTAGCTCCCCACAACAGATGTTTTCCAGCTCACTATCCATAGGTACAGCCCAAGCATCATAATTCTGACTGTTCAGAACTATCTTGGTGGAGCTAACATCAGGGATATAGGACATCTTCTTGAAAAACTTGAGGTCTTTGAGGTTTTCCAGAGTGAGGTACAAGGGTCTAGATGGCTTGGAAGTAATGATGATCTTGGCACTGATAATTTATTATAATTATAGCCAGCAATTATCATAGGAAAAGGAGAAGTATTTAAAGCAAAATAAATGCTGGACACCTTGTTTCAAAAATTTCTGATGGTCTCTCACAATGGGGCAATATTTTGGATGATATTGGTGATGAATTTGATTGGATGATGAATGGATGATAGAAAACAGCAGGGAGAAGAGCTCCTTAAGTCCAAAGGATTGGCCTCTTGTGAGCCCATGATACAACAAGCCAAAAGGCAAATTTTCCGCTCCAAAAGAGCTCTACAGGCTCTACAGGCCTTGTTACTTGGTTTGTGCTACATCAGCCCGCATGGCATCAGTCCCTGTACCCTTAAAACCAGCCTATTCCGGTTATTTCTGGTGTTTCAACCTCAATGGGGCTGAACCAGCCCCTTAGCTGTTCAAACCCTTTGCCAGTTGTCTATTACAACTGTCCTGTTATCTCACATGCTGGCTGGTTGCCTCATGCAACCAGCCCCTGGCCATACAAATCGCCAGGAGGGACCCAGGACACACTTGGGTCCGGTCTCAAACACACATGGGAGGGGTGTAACCAGCAGACATGCCCTCCCCCTCTTTCTCTCAAATCCCTGGAGGGGCGGTCAAATCCCCCTACCAGGGGCCTTGGAGGTTGATGCCCCCAGGGCATTGTCATTCTAGGTGGTCTGGGGGGTTGTCAGGTCCCCTCCAGCCCATTTCTCCTCCCCCTTGGTAAAGGGGGGGGGAGAGTGCCCCTTCAATGGTGGGGGGGGTGGTCAATTCCCCCCCACCACCGGTCGCCTTGATGCAACCTGTCAGCTCTCTGATACCAGGGACCTTGCAGTCCTTTAGCTACAGAGAGTGATCAAAATGCTGGAATGATAATAATAATGATTATTCCAATAATAAATGCTTAGAAGCTCAAATAAATGATTTAACAAGCGCAGTTGCAAGGTTTAATTGGTTTGGTAGTAAATGGTTTTCTATATAATATAAAAGAGGGGCCACAGTATTATACTACTGGGGATCTTTACAGACTAGCATCCTCTCTTCAAGGGGCCTCCTTAGGCAGTTTAAGAACCTTGGAATAAAGATGGGTGCCTTAGAAAGGACTTATTCCACTAGTGGCCGGGCTTAACAGCACCAATGGCCAAGACAGGAAGTTTAACACTCACTCTGAGAACTTTACCACGAAAATCCTGGAATAATTGGAAGGTTTTCAGAGCAGATGGGGTAGATTTCTCAACTAAACTTCAATGGTTGATTGGTTAATAAAGGTAAATAATACTACTACAGACTAAGTCATAAATCACTTGCTTATCTTCATATAAGCACTTGATTAACAATGACACAGTGTCTGATCGATAATAAATAATTCCTGGTAACTGATTAACTTATTGAATAATGGATCCAAAGAGGTCTGTATAAAGATCTTTTTGGGGTGATTTTGGTCTTCTCAGAGCAAGTAGAGAGGGTTTTGCTCGTGGGCTGAGGCTGGCAAGCCATTCAGGGCAAGATTAGCACATCCACTTGGTTCTGTCAATAAGCTGTCCTTAGATCTGCTGGATTTCTGTACTATTTTAGCCACAGGACCTGTTAATCTGTTATGGCATAAATTTGATCATTATGTACTCATCCTTCATTTGTACTATTGATATTTTTTTACAGCGTGCAGATGTGGATGTTTACTAATTTTCCATTATCTGCTGATCATGTAGATAATTTTTAATAATTTTTATGAACACTTCTTGTAGTGTTTTGTGGTCTTCAAAGATCAAGATCAGTGATTTACGTGGTAGTCCTTGATCTTTGATTTATTATTAAAAAATGTTTAAAACTTAATTTTCATTAATTTTATTTAAGTTTTGATCTTTTTAGATCATTAGTAATGCATATGTCCGTTTGTTACATATACTAGGCAACCCAAACTAGGTTGTAGCTCTTCTGAGCAGTACCTGGTTGTCAGATTTGTCACGACTGATCCAGGCGCGGGGATCAGTTAGTACAGATGCGCGCGGGGTAGGATCTGCTGCGTGCGGGTCTCTAGTACGCGGGATCCTGCTGCTACTAGTACGTAGGGTTATGTAATGATGCAGGGCTGCGCGCAGGAATTGTGACATAACACATTTCTGTGTGTAACTCCTAAAATATACACAACACCTCAATTCTGAGTGAATTTTAGGTGTAAACCCTATACGTGAAAAAATGTTTGAAATATTAGATTGGCCAAAAAGTGCCATACAGGTGTTGTAATTCTTAGTACTTTTCTGTTTAATTATTTTAAAAATATAAGGACTTGGAATTCAAGGGTGGGGTTGGTGAGTGACCCTACCTAATTTTGGGTGAGGAATCCATTCCAATAATAATATTTATGGATTTCTTACTCCTTACTTTGTTAATTGAGGTATTCTTATTTTTCATAGTTTGTGTTACTATTTGACAGTTTTGCTCTGTACATAGTAGCAAGCTGACATTTTGTCAGCTCTCTGATACCAGGAACCTTTCAGTCTTTAGGCACAGAGAGTAATAAAAATACTGGAATGATAATAATAATTATTATTCCAATAATAAACACTTAGAAGCTCAAATAAATGATTTAACAAGCGCAGTTGCAAGGTTTAATTGGTTTGGTAGTAAATGGTTTTCTATATAATATAAAAGAGGGGCCACAGTATTATACTACTGGGGATCTTTACAGACTAGCATCCTCTCTTCAAGGGGCCTCCTTAGGCAGTTTAAGAACCTTGGAATAAAGATGGGTTCCTTAGAAAGGACTTATTCCACTAGTGGCCGGGTTTAACAGCACCAATGGCCAAGACAGGAAGTTTAACACTCACTCTGAGAACTTTACCACGAAAATCCTGGAATAATTGGAAGGGTTTCAGAGCAGATGGGGTAGATTTCTCAACTAAACTTCAATGGTTGATTGGTTAATAAAGGTAAATAATAATACTACAGACTAAGTCATAAATCACTTGCTTATCTTCATATAAGCACTTGATTAACAATGACACGGTGTCTGATTGATAATAAATAATTCCTGGTAACTGATTAACTTATTGAATAATGGATCCAAAGAGGTCTGTATAAATACCTTTTTGGGGTGATTTTGGTCTTCTCAGAGCAAGTAGAGAGGGTTCTGCTCGTGGACTGAGGCTGGCAAGCCAGTCAGGGCAAGATTAGCACTTCCACTTGGTTCTGTCAATCAGCTGTCCTTAGATCTGCTGGATTTCTGTACTATTTTAGCCACAGGACATGTTAATCTGTTATGGCGTAAATTTGATCATTCTGTACTCATCCTTCATTTTTACTATTGATATTGTCTTAAATTGTGCAGATGTGGATGGTTACTAATTGTTCATTATCTGCTGATCATGTATATAATTTTTAATAATTTTTATGAACACTTCTTGTAGTGTTTTGTGGTCTTCAAAGATCAAGATCAGTGATTTATGTGGTAGTCCTTGGTCTTTCATTTATTATTAAAAAATGTTTAAAACTTAATTTTTATTAATTTTATTTAAGTTTTGATCTTTTTAGATCATTAGTAATGCATATGTCCGTTTGTTACATATACTAGGCAACCCTAACTAGGTTGTAGCTCTTCTGAGCAGTACCTGGTTGTCAGATTAGTCACGACTGATCCAGGCGCGGGGATCAGATGTTAAGCTATGAGGTCACTCCACTAGGCACGCAGGCGCGCGGGTTGTTTCCAAATACGGGAGCAGTGTGGATACTTCAAATTCTGGTAGACCTTCTCATGAAATTGTTCACCCGGACAACTCATCTGAGAGATCATCTTTGGACCACCACTTCCATCCTGAACAACTCTTTATTCCTCACGTCATGACCACAATCATCTCATCTGATCTCCACCTCACTCAAACTACATCATGACTTCAACCATCTCATTGGATCTCCCCCTCACTCAAACTTACTCTTTCAATCTCATCTCCCTGTCCTGTTCTTTTCTCATCTGACTCATTGAACCCTCCTGACCTGTCTCCTCGTCTGTGTGCCCGGTGAGATATTCCTCTTTTCTGTTCTTATTTTTCTTTCTTCATATTAAACGGTTTTATTCTTCACACAACTCTTTCAGTCTTGTCTCCTTCGTTCCTCACTGAGCTTCAACTAAACTCTTGACCTCAATCCCTCAACCACATGATTGCCATGTGCCCAATGTTTGTCTTTGTTTCTCAACTATCCTCATTTCATTTCTTTTGTTGATTGTCATTGTCTCCTCAGTTCCCTGTTTTCAGTATAATCAATTTCTCAATTTAACACGGTTAAAAGCTAAAAGGCTCTCTCGAATCTCTCAAATTGTCAAATAACTTGGAAACAATGGCTGGCTCAATGTCTGAGGGATTCAGACAAGCAATGTTGAAAACAGCTCTTGATACTATTCCTAGACTCAACGAGGACAACTATGGCGTTTGGAAGGATAAGAGGGACACCATCTTAGACGTTTGTGGATGCTCTATAGCCATTAATGACGACTCATCTGTTCTGGACTTGGATGTCAATGACAAAATCAAACTGATCATCATCTCAAGACTCGAACCTTCTACCCATGATAACATTGTCACACCGGAAAACAAGAACTCTGCCAAACTTTTGTGGAAGGCCATCATCAACAAATATGCCTCACTACAAGCGTCAAACCAAGCCCAAATCTTCAATTAATTTCTTTACTTGACATTTGCACCAGATCAGATCAAAGAATTCATCACCAAGGCAAAAGTGTGTCTGAAGAAGATGTCAGAAGTCGGCATCATCCTACCTAACAACATTCTTGCCTACCATCTTCTTTTCAAGTTTCCTGAGTCAATGAAAGATATCAAACGTCAGATAATGCACACAGACAAAGAGTTGTCCATTGACTACGTAATAAATCATCTGACGCAATTAAATAACAAATCTAGAGCTCAGACTACATGGGGAAGTCAAGCTTCGCGGACCAAAGTGGCCTTGATCAACTCAAAACCTCACGTCTCAAACACCTCCAACAAGTCAGGAGAAAAACAAAGATGCACTGAAGGATTCCATAATCCCAGACAGGATAAGCATCACTCCGCAGAGAACTGCTGGCATCTACACCCGGAAGTAGCCCCCAACTGGTGGCCAGAAGACCAAGCTAAATGGAAAGCTAGGAAGATGCAGTCCAAGTCGAATCCTGTTGCTCACTACCTCGCCCTACTGTCTATGTGGATCAATCACGGAGATCCTAAATCTTGCTTTATTCTTGATAGTGGAGCATCAATACACATGATAAATGACAGCCAATACTTCATCAATATGGATTTTTGCAACACCCAATCAATCAAAACCGGTAAGGAGGGCGCGGAACTCAAGATCAAGGGCAAGGGTACTGCGCAACTTGTATGTGATGGCCTCACTCTCAACCTGTTGAATGTGCTCTACGTCCCAAATTTGGTGATCAATCTCATTAGCGCAGGGGCTCTCAACCAGTAGGGATGTGTATTGCAGGCAAGCAAAGATTGATTCTCCATTGCTAAGGATGGATCTAGAGTCTTGGGGGGTAAGATTGTTGATAACTTATACACGCTAGAGACACCAAAGTTCAAGCAAGTGCTCCAAAATAGTCACACAGCCAATGTTACATGGACAGCAGATGACGAACTCATGGAGATCCACCGCAATTATGGCCACGCCTCCATTTCAAGATTGAAAAACGCCACAAAACACATTCCGGCTGAGGTAAAGGATAATTTCAAGTGTATCCACTGTGTCAAGAGTAAGATAACAAAGTCTACGTTCAAAGGGACCTCTCCCAAAGCATCAAAACCATTCAACCGCATTCATCTGGATCTCATGGGGCCGCTCAAACCTCAATCCAAAGGCGGTCACCGGTTCATACTGACCCTGGTCAACAATGCAATGGGATACATTGGCACCTTTCTGCTACACTCCAAGGAGGAAACGGCAGAAATAATTGTCAACCTGATTGAAAAAGAGCATAGGCGACGAGGGTACTTTCCATCACAAGTTTGCTCCGACGGCGGGTCGGAATTTGTCAATCAGAAACTACAGGCATTCTATGACAAGAATCACATTGGCCAAGTTGTCTCGGAACCGTACCACCCCAAGCACAATGGTAAGGCGGAAAGAGCAAATAGGACAATTGTAGAATCAACTAGGGCTATTCTTAAGGACGCGCTCATACCGGCTAACCTATGGCACAAGGTAATCAAATCTAGCGCTCTAATGCTCAATCACATACCTAGGGATGATCATTCAGACTCACCATGGAATCAAATACATGGAGATACCTTACGGCCATCATACCTCAAACCAATTGGAAGCCCATGCGTCTACCTGTTAAATCAGAGAACGCAAGGACTCAAGTTCAAGGAGAAAGGAGATGAGGGAATATTAGTAGGCTTCAACCCTATCTTCCGTTCCTATTGCATTCTTACTAAATCTCACTCTATCATTTGCTCAAAGCACGTACAATTCTTGAAAATGCCAATGCCTCAAAATTTGATTCTGTCATTACTGTCTGACAACTGGTTAGAAGGAAATCAGTCCCAGGGACCAAGTAAAGACCATCATCAGAAGATTTGCCAGGAGGAAGATCGTCAGAGAAACACTCCGGCGTTCACTGAGTACAGAGACGGGTCTGTAAGCGATTCCAACTTGGACCCCAAAACCAACCCAACATCAAGCAAAGAATCATCAGCCTCCAAGGATGCGGAGTCAGACTCTCAGATTACATCGTCAACCAGCCCAGTGCAACCACCTCAACCACCTGCAACAACTCCAGCAACGCAGCCGGCGAGAACTCTTTGAGATTGACGCAATATTAAACCTCCGCAAAGTTACGGATTTTTCCATTATTACAAACCAAAAACCTACAAAGAGGCTGTGCGGTGCAAAGAAAGCCAAAGGTGGATCGAGGCGTTGAAGGATGAACTCTCCTCAATCAAATCCTTCAATGTGTGGGAAGAATAAGACAGGCCTGAACCAGTCAACCCCCTTTGGACGACCTGGATCTTCAAAATCAAAGAAAATTGCCACGGGGATCCGGTTAAGTTCAAGGTGAGGTTGTGTGTCCAGGGCTTCAATCAAGTTGAGGGAATTGACTAATTTGAAACCTTTGCCCCGACAGGTAAACCGTCTACGCTCCGCTTGTTACTGGTACGCGCCCTGAGGTCCGCGCAGAAGATTCGCCAATTCAATGTCAAAAGAGCGTTCCTGCACTCACCAATAGAAGAAGATGTTATTATTAAAACTCCCAAAGGTTCCAACCGGCCCTCCAAATTCCTCAAACTCAAGAAATTGCTGTATGGATTGAAGCAATCCCCCAAAAATTGGTACGAAAACTTGACGGAATGGTTCAAGGAGGTTGGATTCTACAAATCATCATGCAATCCCTGCCTTTATTTGTCAAAGGATGGTAAGTTGCGGTTATTTTTTCATGTAGACAACTTAATCCTGGTGGGTGATGGTCAAGACTTTGAGCAAAAGTTTAAAGAAAAATTCAAAGGGTCAACGTGCCAGGACCCAAATACTATTCTCGGGATGAAGATAGAAGTGGAGGGGGACAGGATACTCCTCAGTCAACCTAACCACATCCAGCACGGGCTTGACAAATTGGGACTAGCTGAATCCAGGGATTCATCTACTCCTCTCACACGCAACCTCCAACTCAAACCGGCAACCAATGATGAACCCTCAAAATTTTGGGCACTCAACATCAATTATTGATCTGCGATAGGACTGTTAAACCACATAGCTTGCTACACCAGACCTGAAGTTAGCTTTGCGGTCTCAAGTCTGGCGTGTTTCAATGTCAAACCTGGAATCACGCACTGGAATGAATTGAAGAAAACTTGGAAATATCTGAAATCGATTCTACACTACAAGCTTGAACTCAAACACATCTCCCACTCTAACCCTCTGGAAGTTTACTCTGATGCATCCTGGGCAGACAATCCCGATACACAGAAGTCACAAACTGGCTACGTGTGCATGGTATTTGGCAGCCTGGTATCCTGGAATAGTTGTAAACAACAAAACATCACCTGGTCATCCACAGATGCAGAGTTGAACGCCCTAGTGGACGCTTATCACAAAGCTACATGGATTAAGGCACTAGTGAAAGACATTTTCGGCCTCTCACTGACAGAGATTCCCCTCAACATCGACAACAGTGGACTCGACAATAAAATTCGCAAGTTTGGGTCTAATTCAAAAACCAGACACTTGGATTTGAAGACAAAAGGGATGAGAGATGAACTTCAAGCTCAACGGATCAAAATCAATCTTGTGAAGTCCACTCACATGATCGCAGATGCTTTGACAAAGGCAGCCTCCGTCCAAAGCATCTCTCTTCTCTTTCATTTCATTTCACCAGTCAATACGTGATCTTTCTTTTCTTCTCTTTCTTTTTGTTTGTTTTATTTGTTGTCTCATCTTGTATTTACAAGAGTAACATCTCTCCGGGCATGGTGGGGTGTGAAGCTATGAGGTCACTCAACTAGGCACGCAGGCGCGCAGGTTGTCTTCAAATATGGGAGCAGTGTGGATACTTCAAATTCTGGTAGACCTTCTCATGAGATTGTTCACCCGGACAACTCATCTGAGAGATCATCTTTGGACCACCACTTCCATCCTGAACAACTCTTTATTCCTCACGTCATGACCACAATCATCTCATCTGATCTCCACCTCACTCAACCTACATCATGACTTCAACCATCTCATTGGATCTCCACCTCACTCAAACTTACTCTTTCAATCTCATCTCCCTGTCCTGTTCTTTTCTCATCTGAATCATTGAACCCTCCTCACCTGTCTCCTTGTCTGTGTGCCCGGTGAGATCTTCTTCTTTTCTGTTCTTATTTTTCTTTCTTCATATTGAACTGTTTTATTCTTCACAAAACTCTTTCAGTCTTGTCTCCTTCATTCCTCACTGAGCCTCAACTAAACTCTCAACCTCAATCCCTCAACCACATGATTGCCATGTGCCCAATGTTTGTCTTTGTTTCTCAACTATCCTCATTTCATGTCTTTTGTTGATTGTCATTGTCTCCTCAGTTCCCTGTTTTCAGTATAATCAATTCCTCAATTTAACATCAGTTAGTACAGATGCGCGCGGGGTAGGATCTGCTGCGTGCGTGGCAGAATCAGCTGCGCGCGGGTCTTTAGTACGCGGGATCCTGCTGCTACTAGTACATAGGATTATGTAATGATGCGGGGCTGCGCGCATGAATTGTGACAAAACACATTCTGGCGTGTAACTCCTAAAATATACACAACACCTCAATTCTGAGTGAATTTTAGGTGTAAACCCTATACGTGCCAAAACGTGGGAAATATTAGAATGGCCAAAAAGTGCCACACAGGTGTTGTAATTTTTAGTACTTTTCTTTTTAATTATTTTAAAAATATAAGGACTTGGAATTCAAGGGTGGGGTCAGCGAGTGACCCTACCTAATTTTGGGTGAGAAATCCATTCCTGTAATAATATTTATGGATTTCTTACTCCTTACTTTGTTAATTGAGGTATTCTTATTTTTCATAGTTTGTGTTACTATTTGACAGTTTTGCTCTGTACATACTAGCAAGCTGACACAACTGGCCTAGCCACCACTTTTGGTGGGGGGGTGATCAATTCCCCCCCACCATGACCGGTTGCCCCTTGCAACCGGTTGCTGGCTGGTTACATCCAGCCAGCCCTCCCCTTCCTCCTTGCAATGGCGAGCAAAGGGAGGGGGAGGAGCTGGGGCCACAAGCCCCGCAGCAGCCGCAACCGGGGTGGGGGGCTCCATTTTGAGTCCCCCTGCCCCCTACAACAGCCCCCCGCGGGCTTTTGGGCCCCATAAACAGGCTGTAAGGAAAAACAGAGGCCCCAAGTGGGCCGCAACATGGGCAGCAGCCGCAAATGGGATGCAACACCAGCGGCGGACCCAATGGGCTGCCCCCAAGCCCCAAAGGTGAGTTTAACATACTTTGGCAGGCCAGCCTATCTGGCCAAGTATGTCCAAAATAACCCTTGGGCCCAATTATGCCCATGCAAGCCCATCTAGCTGTATTTGCCCATATACCCCACTGGCCCCATTAGGGCCCATGTACCAATAGGCCTGTTTCACGCTTTTTGAGGCCAGTTTCCCCAAATCGGTGACATTCACACAGGCACATATTGTCCATGTGTGTGTCCAATGAGCCACAGAGGCCCTCATGTACATCACATTTGGATTACAATCATACATAGCACACGTGTAAGTGCTTATGTATTTTAACATTAGATTCAGGAATTATTGAAGAGATGATTTTCCAGAGAGAAGTTCTTCTTCATTCCATTGTTCATGTTATGAATATCTTTTCTTCTGGTTAAATTTTTCCCACCTTCCTTTTCAAATTTATTATTCTAATATTTTTTTGGAAGGGATACCAGCTGAAATCATGGCTCTACTATTTCATTGCAATTGAGGTTGAATTCTGCAATGAATCAATTTATTACTAGGATGAAAACAGGGATAATTGTTGTTTTCTGGATTTAATAATTGTTGTTTTCTGGATTTATTTCAGCCCAAAATCCATTGGATTCATTTTATTCTGATTGATCTCACAAGCTTGAAAGGTAAATCAACCCTCCTTGGTTATGTCTTAAATCTTTAAGTACTATGCTTTTATTCAATATTAACTCCCAAGGAGCACTTAAAATACAAATTCTTCTATCTGTGTGAAATCAGGATCCTAGCTGCATATCCATGATAAGTTTCCCAATTTTATTTGAAATTCAACTGATTCAGAATCATTTGTAAAATATATTCCAGGAGGGGGAATCATATAAGGCTTGTATATAAGAGATCAATATTGACATTTTTGATTATCCACAGCAGCAATGTCGTGAGCACCCAAATAATCTTTTCATTCAGCATAAATATCATCATACTGGGCCAACTTGGGGAATTCTTGGTTAATTTCTGATTGCTTTATTTCCTTGAAATCATGGAATAGAGAAACATAAGGCTTGGATCTTAAAATGAAATAAAAGTCAATCAGTCAACACCTATCCCATCTTCAAAAAATAGAAAGGAATATTATATACTTAGATTGCCTGCAGGAAAGGTGGAATAAATCTGGAAGTGAAGTCATGGAACTCTTTTTAAGTTTTTTTTCAATGGAAGGAAAAATTTTAACTAGGTTCAGATTGTGGTTTATAATTTTGGTAAGTTTGATGGAATTGGGAATACTCTTGAGATTCAGATTCAGATTCAATTTCTTTATATTTTTTTGGGCTGGTGTTACATTGATGGCCCTGGGTTGCAAACAGGTGTGAAAGGCTGTTTGCAACCCATATGATTTGTGAACGCAGGCTCACAACTCAACAAGCCGCAATAAAATGTGTTTAAAAATTGTGCATCCTCTTGCAAACAGGTAGTTTTCAACCAATCTGGGCTGCAAAAAAGTAGTTTGCAACCCCCCAGGTGATGCGCAAGTCCTAAACGGGATTGTGGATGTCTCTTCTGAATCATGTGGCCAATTTAGGGAGAAATATGCCCAAATGGGACATTTCAGGGCGTAATTAGGGTTAACTAGGCACCCCTGGACCACATTTGAGTGCCTTCAACCCAAATTTGGGGATGTGGAATACATTGTGGGACTATGATTGGACCACACAAAGAACTTGGGATCCCATTCTGCCTATTGGAAAAAAAACTCTTGTCACAAACAGTGCACAAAAATAAGTAATATTCCAAGGAAATGGGCTTGCCCTGTTCCCACATCTTAGGAGAAAGAGTAGCATCAAGAGGATCTGATGTGCCTGAAGTTGATCATCCCCAGTGGAGTTTAGACTATAGACCTTCCAGTTCAGTAAGTTTGATTTTTTGAACTGCTTTTTGATGAAGGCTTTTAATTCCTATTTGGTTTACAAATGAATGAATGGGTTTACTGATGAGTGGTGGTTTTCCTTTTTGAAAGCTTGAAAATAATCCATTGATTGAATCATTTCAATTGTTTGACAAGCTCCATTCAATTCTTATGGGACAACTCAAAGAATTTAAATTGCATATTTTAAACAAAATGTTAAAGCATGCAACAACTTTGGTTTTGAAGGAAAGTCTCAATGCAAAGGTCTTATTCTCCAGCCGCGGTTGAACAAAATTGAAAGACAACTCACATGAACTTTCAAGACTCAAAAATGTGGAAAAGGAACTTCAGAAGAAAAGAAGTGTTAGAAGGGCACCAAAAAGACCCAAAATTGTAATTCTTTTATTTTGAGAAGTGTTCATTTTGATGTTAAAATGAACTTATGGTGAAACAATGTTTATATTACAAGTTCTTAGGCTCACAATCCATATTTAATAGCTCATAGGAAGAGAAAAAAATTAAATAAGCATCCAGGAATTTACAATCAGAATCCTCTTCTGTGGAAGAAGAAGTGGAGAAGTCAAGTAGAAGCTCATCTTTGGTGGGTATTTATTTCATTAATGTGATTAAAATGTTTTCTAATTGAGTTTTGATTTTAGGAACCCAAGTTGAAATACCTCAATCAAATACCTGAGAACTTATGTTAGTTGTTGGGTGAGGTTTGGGGTCCAGTTGGTGATAGTAATTTTTGATTTAGAGTCATTTCAAAATCACTTGGGTAAAATGAAAATGGAGGGTTTAAAGTTCAAAATGAAATGATAGAAAGATTGAGGAAAAATAAGGTCTTCTATGTTAAGATACTTGCTGGTATCAAGGATGTCAAAAACAATGAAAAAAACATGACATTAAAGACATAAATGAAAATATCCCCTATTCGAAATTGCTTGCAAGGTTAGATATGGGACAAATCATAGCAGAACCCTATGGACAGCCACTTTGTTTCATTTACTTGGCTTCATGTTGTACTTATACTTCTATGAAAATGGGTTTGAAAGATCTAATGGAAGCCATATTGAGTGCCTTTTTCAACAATTACCACTTGGTTCATCTTTTACTTGAGGTAGATATGATTCCAATCCCGCTTTGGTGTTTATTTCTAGACAAAAAGGCAAGTAGTCTCAGCAGGCAACATTTGACCCAAGAGGCTCAGCAAGTGGGAGGGCAGTCTTCAGCACAATAGGTCAAGGAAAGCGTGTTGGGGGGTTGCCTATTTGGGAGCAGGAAAGATTTAGGCTCAGCATTAGTGCAATGTGTGCTTCCATAACACAATAGGAGGCTAAGCTGGAGTGTTGCCTTTTGCCAAAAAATTTTCAAAGACTTACCTTTTGAAGACAACTATTGTGGTCAAAAATAACTTACGCTCTGCAATTATAGGTTCAGGAATGGGGAAGCAAGTGGTTGGAGCTATGTAGTATGTATCCAAGGACTGACTATGGGTTATGCGCTGGGTTTGAGGAGGATAAGTAATTTTTGGGCTGATCAACACTTAAGTCAAAGAGGTGGCATGCGGATCAATGGGAATCTTAGTTTATTCTGCATGCAGGATCAAGGGTGATCTGCTAAGTAAAATTGAAGGGGATCTGTTTTTAGTAACACATTGGTGCAAATCAA
This sequence comes from Puccinia polysora, assembly GCA_025617555.3. Lineage (NCBI taxonomy): Eukaryota > Fungi > Basidiomycota > Pucciniomycetes > Pucciniales > Pucciniaceae > Puccinia > Puccinia polysora. Next base: position 18,115,528 of record CM062622.1, on the reverse strand, counting down.
CTGTTAGGGTTATGAGAGATTACAATAGTATTTTTGAATCTATTTTATTTGGATGGATCAGCTAGGGAGATAAACACTAATTGCAAGCCATATCTTTGTGGAAGGCATGGAGGTGGATTAAGGGAAAAGTTTCTCTTTTGTTTACTTCTTTTTTCTCAGAGATGAGCTTTTGAGTTTTACATAAAAGGGATTTGTTTTCTTAATCAGATGGGGGAATCTTTTGAATCTTATATTATGGAAAGATGTGTCTTTTGTAATTAAGTTGTACCTTTCTGAAGCTACTTGGATTCCTAGCGGAGAAGAGTTTGAGTGCAGAGCTTGAAGTGGAGTCCACATTGTTTATTACTGTTATTATATTGCGCATTAGCTAAGGGATTTTAGGGAGTAAAGGATTGTAACTCAAGGGTTAGTGAAGTTTTGGGAATAGGAGCAGAAGTGTTGCAGGTAAATTTGTGGTGCACACAATCCATTTCCACACCGCCCATTGTATCAAAAAAATTTTCTTTGACTTCAAAGAAGGCTTCTGTTTGGGTTCATAGTCTCAAGGATTAGTTGAATTTTTATTCCAATTTATAGAATTTTTAAAAATCATATCCTTTCATAATTTGGGTTTGTTCAAAAATGGAATTCTGATGCTGGTCTTGTACTTCTATCAATATATAAAGGTTTATCAAATTTTGAGAATCATTATGTTGAGTGTTTTTAATAAGATTTTATTGGTAATTCATTTCAACTTTTTGTTGGGCTGATCCCATCATAAGGATTCTTTCAACTTCTTATGATGGGATCAGCTTAACACAAGTTGAAATTTTTTTGTTTGAATTTTTTATTTAGGGCTAGTCCATTTAGGTGGACTTGTATCAAGTCCACCTCAATGGAATAGCCCTGTCCTTTTGGGTGTTTTATTTAGCTTGTAACTGAAAAGTTAACATGCTAAAATAAATGAATTATCAGAAACAGGAAGAAACCAACGCCACAACAACAGCGCAAGCAAAAGTGAGAAATAACCTAAAAGGACCAAAAGAGCTAGACAGCTAGGCCTGATGAATTGGAAACAGTCACTTGAGAACTGAGGAGTTGGTCTTGAAAAGCTTGAGGAGTGTTGGATCAACTTGGAAACTTGAGAGTTGTCAAGGAGTTGAGATAAGTTTATCAGTCAACTGCAAGGACAAGAGGGTTTTGAGGTCTTCAGGGTAAGTTCTGGGTCTTGGTTGCTAAGAAGTTTAAATAGGAACTCAAAATCTGGTTTTAGAGTGTTCACACCATGCTGAAGTTTACTGAGGCCCACGCGGACACAGGTCAGCGCAGACACAGAACAAGATAAAAAAAAAGGAAAATAAGAAAACAAGAGAAAAACTGAAAAGGAAAACACAAGCAAAAAAACGGGAGATGAGGTTCAAAGACAAGATCACCTGGAGTTCTAACACCCTCCCTGGCTTTAAAACTAATTTTATGTGCAGAAAGTTCAGGCAGTTTGTTAGTGGTACTCTTGAAAGGGCTTTGGCAAGGAAGCCAGCACAGTTTTCCTTGGATGAGGTCTTCTTCAATTGGACAGTTCCCTTTGCTATTTTCTTCTCAAATGAAATGATGCCATAGGTAAAGATGCTTTGATCTGAAGCTTCTTTGATTAGCCTTCTGTATACCCAGTTTTATGCAACCTTCATTGTCTTTGTGAACTAGAGTTGGTGAGTCAAATTTGCAACCAATGACTTTACTGAGAAAAGTCTTCATCCACAGAACTTCTTTCACTCCATCACCAACAAATTTGTATTTTGCTTTGGCTGTAGAGAGAGATACTGTATCCTGTTTTCTATATTTCCAAACTATCAGGTTCCCATTCCAGGTGATAACTATACATGAGATCAAAAAACAGGTTGAGGGGAATGTGTGGCCCAATCAGAGTCCACAAATGCAATAAGAGGTGCATTTGAGTCCTCTTTGGTGAATTCAATACCCTTGTCAGCAGTATGCAAGAGGTAGTTTAAAACCTTTAGTGCTGCAATTTAGTGAGATCAACTTGGAGCATTAAGTAACTGGGCCAGGTAGTTGGAAGAGAAAGTGATATCTGGTATGGTTTTGACACTGATATAGTTAAGCTCACCAATGAGTTTCCAATAGTTGAGACCAGAGGATGCAAATTTTGCTTGTTCTTTGTTGGTGGTAGGTAGAAGTTTGCCATAGGGTGCAAACAGAACTGAGTTTTCTTCAAATTTTGGCAGGGGTATTTGGCTGCAGTGGCTTTGGTATAAGACTCTTGAGAGAGTTTGACCAAACCCAGAGCTTGAAAGATATTTATTCCAAGGATAAGCTTGGATTCTTGAAAATATTTTACCCTGAACCTACTGCCTATGAGAGTGGTGAACTTCCTGGGCTGCTTGCTAAATATCACAATTTCATTGAATTGAATGTAGAGCCATGTGTCTTTGGAGAAGAACACACAGTGATTGCTATTGCTTCTCTTGAAGCCAGATTCCAATAGCCAGTTACTGAGTGTGATGTACCAGGCTTGAGGAGCCTGCTTCAGATTGTACAGTGCTTTCTTAAGTCAGAGATTTTTTCCTCTAGGGACCTCTACATTAGGAGGAACTGAAATCTGGATCTGTTTTTCCAGAGGAGCATTCAGAAATGCCGCTTTGAAATCAAGTTGATGAAATTTGAGATGGTTGTGTAGGGCAAAAGAGATGAGAATTCAAAGGGAGCTCTTGTCACCCATGGGTGCAAAGGTGTTGACAAAGTTGACTCCCTCAACCTGATTGAATCCCTGAGCACAGAGCCTCACCTTTAACTCCACACTCTTGTTTCTGGTGTTTTGTTTTGCCTTGAAAACCCATATGCACTTGATCTCAGAGACCTTTCTAACTTCCTGCACTTCCTCCCATACCTTGTAGCTGTTGATATTTCTCACCTCTTTCTCCATTTCATTGATCCATTCAAATTTGTAATTACTATTAAGAGCCTCATTGAGCTTCTTTTGATCCTCATATCCAGCATCAACTAGGTAGAGTTGTGAGTTCTGTCTTCTAGGGTGGTCAAGAATGTTGCTGGGTCAGATTTCAAACTCAGAGATACCGCTTTATTCACAGGCAAGGAATCAGAAGTATCTAAGGAGCTGTCAAAAGGGTTGATTTTCTTGGGGAGTTGGATGGGAGTTTAACAGTATTTACTGTTAATCACTTCAGGAAAAGCAGAGTCTGGAGAGCAGGATGGTTAAATTTCCGGAATGGGGTCTGAGTTGGGCTGAGAAGGTTCAGTGCCTGCAAAGTTTTTTTCCAGGAAACAAACATTTTCTGAGATGACCACTTTTTTGATTGAAGGATTCAACACTCAGTAGTTAGAGAGGTAATCATCAAAGCCCACAAGAATTCCCTGAAATCAAGATTGAGAAAAATTTGATTTTTGAAGGTGTTTGGGAATGATAATAATCAAAGTTCAGCCAAAAGGTTTCAAAATTTGCAGTTGACAGAGCGCTGTAAGACTCCAAACAGTGCTAGGCCATGGCTGTTCCGTGGAGGGGAAAGGTGCTATTTAGGCTGCCCTCCTGAGTGTTACAAAAATATTTCAATGTAACCAAGATCAAGGTCCAGAACTTTTAAGTGAGGAATCAAGTAGTAAGGATAAAGTTTGATAATAGTTGGTAGCAATGGAAAAGCAATATATGAGGCAAGATTAAGTGGGAGATATTTGAACAAAAGAAGTTTAAAGTTCAAAAGAACAAAGCTGTTTTATGTAACAACGCCCACAGGATAATAACTCTGGTTTTCAGCAGAAGATTGGGTATATTCAACTCAAACCCCAACCAACCTCCAGGTTCTCAATGAACCCGCCCAAATCTCCACAATCAAGCGCTTGAAGGGTACCAGATAACTGAGGGTGGCCTTAAAAGACAAAATCACAATTTTTTTAGAAGCTCTAAAAGCAAACAGAAACTGATTTGAACATGGATAACCTCAACACTTCTCAAGGAACTCAAGAGTAGGCTGGCAGAATGCAACTTTGAAAGATAAAAGGAGGTATAAAACTCCAGGTTTTAAGATTAATAAAACCTCTTCAATCAAACTTGATTGGCTCCAGAAAGATGATCAAGAAAGAATTGGACCAGTATGGTCAGAGGAAGGGATCAAATAGTGGTGTAACACACTCTAGAATTCCAACAGACAGAATTCCCTTAAACCAGCAAGGCTATTGATTGGTGATAAGGATCATGCCTCAGAGGGGAAAATACTCAGGATAAAATGGATCAGGAGGAAATCAAAAGATATACCCAGGATAATGATTATAGATTACTATGATAACAGGGGGGACACACACACACAATCCCATGGATGATTTAGAAAAAGTTAGGGGAGTGCCCCTTGTTTTATGGGCCATGGGTCCCTATAGACTATGTACAAGTGATAACACACATAGAGCAGAAAATAAAAACAATTTGAATTTTTTGTTTTTTTTTACCGTACATGAGAAAAACAAATAATAAACTGATAAGAAAACAACCCAAAAAAAATCAATTTGCGGAAAGAACAAAGGATGAGTGGGAATGGAAGGACACCAGCCCGTGCCAATGATGGGAACGGGAAGGAGACCCAGGGGTGAAGAACCGCGCAGACAGGCTGATGGGCCCCGGCAATAGCTGGCCTGCGAAAGATTGCACAAGAGTGGACGGAGGAGAGCAATGGGTGAGATTTTCTGGACGGCCTCTGGAGACAGTTGAGATGGACATGGCAGTGGGGGGTGATGATTGGAGGAGGAAGCTAGGGTGGGGATGGTTGGTTTGATGGTTGGATGACCAACCAATGTGGGAGATGGGATTGCAAGATTGGTTGTGGGAACAACTGGCCAATTCAGGGGATGGAGGTTGCTTCCATGACCAATCTTGCATGGGCAATTGGATGGATGACTGGTAAGGGGACATTGGATGATGGTGAACTCAATCAAGATTGGATGAAGGTCATATCCTGGTTTGGATCAAGTAAGGTGGAAGGGAAATTGAGGCCAGGTTTTTGTAAATGGAGCTGCATGTTAGGGATTAGATCAAAGGACCACTTTAGCTGGCAATGGCTACCGAGTGAGGTTGGACTCTAGGACCAAGGACAATGCAGGTTGCAATCAAGGACCAGTGAGGTTCTAGGTGGATGGAAGGAGGGATGGAACAATCTAGTACAAGAATGATATTGGAGTTCAATGGGGAATAAGGTTGAGATATTCCTGTTGCCGTTGACATCAAGGGCAATGCCGGTCCTGGCAAGGGCCAAGCCAAGCCAAGCCAGTATGAAAGACAGGTAAGATTGAGCCAAGCAGATTTTTACCTGGGAATCTGGCAAAACAAAAGGGCCAAAGCAAGAAGGACAAGGATTGAACACAAGACCTGGGGAGTTGGGCTCCCCAGGTACCCATCCCTAAACTTCTGGAAGATGGGGAAGCTGAAGGATTGGAAGGCTGAAGGAACCAGATTCAAAAAAAAATGATTTTTTTTTAAAAAAAAATGAGGTGTCCAGTTTTGGTCACCACAGTGCTTTTACCAGAGTTCATAAGGAATTAGATTGTTGTTGGAGGAAACAGGGAGAAGGTTAAGGAGAGTAGTGGATGTGTTGAAAGCTTCTCACCAGAGTCTATTTTTCAGAATGGTTTGCAGCATAAGGCATTGAGTCTTATCAAGTATTGATCTGTTTGCTCTTTCTGCAAGACCATTTTGTTTCAGAGAGTATGGAGGGGAGAGGAGGTGATTAATCCCAGCTTCTTTGCAGAAGAACTTGAATTCTTGACCAACAAACTCACCTCCATTGAATGTCAGAATTTTTATGTTTTTGGAATTGTGCTGTTGTTTGGCCATTTTAGTATAGACTTTGAAAGCATCAAGAGTTTTGGATTTTGTTTTTAGTACAGAAATTGACTTGAACCTGGTAAACTGATCAACAATGGTAAGGAAATACCAACTACCCCCAAAGGTAGGAGTAGAGAATGGTCCAAAAAGTTCCATATGGACAGTTTCCAGAACGCAAGTGACCAGTTTGAAGTGGCTGTTGAAATGGGCAGAGATCATAATCCTCAGTTGACACATTTTGCATTTTGAAGAATTTGGGAGGTTGGCATTTGGAAAGAGAATTCTGATCTTAGCATTTCTGGAATTTCCTAGTTTATTGTGAATATTTGAGGGACAGGGAACCAAGAGAAGCAATTTGGCTTTCTTTTGTTCAAACCGGGTCATGCACAGTTTGAGGAGATTGTTAGAAGTAGAACCAACAATTTCAAAGTTGTCCAAGGAGATGGAGGACCCGCAGAAACCCACTTTCTTGATGACAACTTTCCTGGACTTGAGTTGGGACAGAGAGATCAGAAATTTATTGATTTCCAGGACCAGCAGTGCGTTTTTCAGTGTGATTTGAAAGCCATCATGGTTGAGAAGAAAGGCTTCACCAATGGCAACAGAGTCAAGAGCATTGCTATCATTTCCAGTTCCAATCTTTATTGGGTTTTCTCTAGGGTTAAGGATCCATCGGTGTTCATTGATGATGTGATGCATGGCTCCTGAGTCAAGTACAGGACATAAGGATTGAGAGAGAGGGGAATTTCTTTGCATATTAATCTGCACACTGAAGTAGGCCAAAGGATCTTGAGGGGATTCTTCAGAAGGTTGGGGAGTGGATGTGCTGGTGAGATGGGCTTTTCCTTGGGAATTCTTGGTTGGTCTGAGATGGGGATGAAGTTTCCAGAAACAGTTTTCTAAATGGTTGGACAGCGGGTTGTGTTTGTTCTTGGAGCACAGATATTTGGGTTGGCGCCTTTTTGACTTGTCCTCCAATGATTTGTAAAGGGCAACAGACAACTTCTTGCTAGCAGAAACCTTGGAGGATCAAGTTTACTCAAGATCAGTAACCTCTCAAAGCTTGTTCAGGACCTTGGTTGGAAATTTTAGGATTTCATTGTTCAGCAGGATAGAGTTGACTACATGGTACAACTGAGCAGGCAGTTTGGCCAGAATGGTATAGCTGAGGATGTTGGCAGGGACTTCAAGTTGAAAAGAGGCCAGTTTGTTCATGAGCTTGCGGCATTCCTGGATATAGGCTGTGAGATCCCCAGTGAACTGATATTTAATGAAGGAGAGCCAGATTCTTCCTCTATTAGTGGTTGAGAGCAAGGCATACCTTTCAAATATATCTTGCCAGATGGCAATTGGATTGGATTGATTAGTTGTTTTGATCATGGCATCAAAAGCAGTGTCCCCCAGGTGCTGAATCAGTATGTTGGCAGCTTCATAACACTTTTGTTTTTGGGCAGCAGTAGTGCGAACAATGGGATCCTTGTTTTTTTTGCCTTCTGTGAATTTGAGGAGCCCTTTTTGACATAAATCGCTGTAAATTTGCAGTTCCAGGATGATTAATTGGATTTGTTCAAGATGGGAAGATTACTGCTTTTGGAATTGTCTTTTCTGTCTGACATGGTTGGCTGTTTTTTTTCTTCAGTTAGGTTGGGTCTATTGAGCAGGTTGGGAATTTAAATCTGAAATTTTAACAGACTAAAAGAAATGAATTATCAGAAACAGGAAGAAAAAAACGCCACAACAACAGCACAAGCAAAAGTGAGAAATAACCTAAAAGAACCAAAAGAGCTAGACAGATAGGCGTGAGGAATTGGAAACAGTCACTTGAGAACTGAGGAGTTGGTCTTGACAAGCTTGAGGAGTGTTGGATCAACTTGTAAACTTGAGAGTTTTCAAGGAGTTGAGATCAGTTTATCAGTCAACTGTGAGGACCAGAGGGTCTTGAGGTCCTGAGGGTAAGTGCTGGGTCTCAGTTTCCAAGCAGTTTAAATAGGAAGTTTTAGAGTTTGCACATGGTTCTGAAGTTGACTGAGGCGCGCCCGGACACAGGTGAGGGCAGACAAAGAAAAAGATAAAATAAAAGTAAAATAAGAAAAAAATATAAAAATGCAAAAGGAAAACAAAAGCAAAACAAAAAAAGGAGATGAGGTTCAAAGACAAGATCATCTGTAATTATAACAGGAACTATTCCAATGGAATATGCTCAGCAAAAGTTTAACCTGTTTTTTTTTTGTGTTTTTAATTTCCTGCTAGTCCTTTGAGGTGGTTTGATTGTATTTTATTCAAAAAGTATATTGCCTCAGGGCTTTATTGCATGTGCATTGTTCCTTTTCTTTTATGGGGAGGGGGGCACAATTTTTTGATTTTCCAGCCTTTTTAATTGTTTATTTTTATCAATTCATAGGGCAATTAATTTTCATTCATGGCCCTGGAGTTGTGAAATTTTTAAAATTTCTTTTTTATTTTTTTGTTGAATTTATATAAGATAACCAATCTTTGCAGATATAACTGGAAGTAGAACCAGGCCTGACAACAGAAAAAATTAAGAAAAGAATGGGAAAGAGAGATTGGAGAAAAGAGAGACACAGGCAAACACCCTCAGATATTAATACTAGGGAATAATACAAGGACTAAAGACAATGAAAATGGCAAATCTGGCGCTTTAGTCACTATTAGAGAGAGAGAGCAGTGGCAAAAAGTGAGCAAGGGGAGTGAGTAAGAGCCAGGTGTAGAGAAGTTTTAGAATTGCGCTTTATCACCAAACACAAGAAGGACCAGTTGTTGGCAGTTTGAAGAAGATCTGAGAGTTGATCCAAATGGGAAGCAGAGTGACATGAGAAATTTGCTTGAAGGTATTCAATTTTGAGTTGAAATCAGAGACTGAAGAGTTGAGAGGTCATGGAGAGATGAAGATTGGTAGAGTGAACAATAAGAACAAATAAAAGAAGTAAAGACAAAGTGAGAGGATGAACAGAAGGAAGTGGGGCTTGCTTTGTTGCAGGAATGAGGAGGAAGTGACAGGCGAAGTTACGGGTCAAGAGTGGGCATGCAGGCAGGGTGGTGAAGGATTTCAGTCATGATTTCAACAGTTTTTAATTTTTAAATTTATTTTATTTTTCAATTTTTTGAATTTTTTTTTTAAACTTTTTTTGATTATTTGGTTTTTTTGTTCAATTTTTTATTTATTTTTATTCCTTTTAATTATTTTGATTTCAATAATTTTATTTTTGCTCATGATTCTTACAATCCCAGAGATTTGAACAAGTTCTGAACATCTGTTCAAAACCCTTGTCAAGTTAAGAACAGCCATTCAGGACTCTGAAGGTTGTGAAAGGCTGTGAACCATGCCCCACGACCCATTTTGGGTGGTGAACAGGCGCTGCTGGGCCACAAATTTAACACTGCCAAATAAAAAAAAATTTAATTCAGGTTAAAATATTCATAAATAAAACAATTTTAAAAAGCATGAAACCACATACAAAAACAGAAAAAAAATAAGAATAAAATTCAAAAAAATATTAAACAATATATATATGAAATATAGAAAATAAAATAAAATTAAAACAGGGGGGTTCTGATAGATGCCCAGAGCAACATCCCCCTTTGATTTTACCCAAAAAATCCAAACAAATTCTTTCCTAAAAAATACAATTATTAGTCTGAATAATAAAAATGAACAAAAAAATAAAAAAGGGGGATGTTAAACTCACAAACATGGGGTTTCAAAAAGTGTGAATTATTGTTTGGGACCCATTTGGGTTTTGAACATCAAATCACAACCAAAAAAGCAGTGAACAACCCTACTCACAACATGCACATCCCCCCAGGGGGTTTGCAATCCCCATTTTCACTGCAATTAGGATTGAAAATGGGGATTTTCAACCCTTTTTCAGTTTCAAACGGACATGCTCAAGTTGTTGGCTGGGTTGGGAGTGTTTTCCTGGCCCATTTGGGTAAAAATATCCCCAAATGGGCCATTTGAGGGGGAAATTGGGGTACCTAGGCACCCCTGGACCAGATTTGACTGCCATAAACCTGAATTTGGGGATGTGGGGTACAATTTGGGACTATTGGACTACAAAAAGAAACTTCAAAATCAAAATTCTGCCTATTGGTAAAAAAGTCTTTTCACAAAGCAATACTCACCCATTGGATAATTTTTCTCTCAACCCAAAAGTGAGTAGACTTTTGAGTTGTTGGAAACAGTTGGATTTAATCATAGGCCAATGTTAAATTTGCAACCCTGGGGTTGCAAAATGGGCCCGGAATGCTGTTTGAAACCCATCTGAGTTGCAATTGGCCATTTGCAACCCATCTGAGTTGCTTTGTTATAATATATATGTTTTTTCACATTTTTTTAACATTTTTTTATTTTTTTCATTCATTATTTCTTTTTGTTGATTTAAATAAAAAAATACATAAAATCAAAAGTATAAATATATATAAAATATATATAAATATATAAATATATAATTTGAAATAGATAAGTAAATAATTAAATAATAAAAAATAAATTGATTGATTAAAGTTAAAGTATAAATATAAAAACAATAATAAATAAATGAAATGAAATGAAAGAAGATATTCATATGTATATATAAATTATTTAATTGACATAAAAATATATCTATCTATCTATATATATATAAAATCCACTTTTTTTTATTTGCCATTCACTACCCAAAATGGGTTGCATGGCGCGATTCAATAACCAAAATGGGTCTTGAACTGCCATTCACAACCCACCTGAGTTGCAAATGGCTGTTTGAGACTCAATTTGGTTGTGAATGGCTGTACGCCACACAAACCCTTTTAGGTAGTGAATGGGGGTTGCAAGGTTGTGAATTTAACATTGGCCTTAATAATAGATTTTCTTGGTTTTTTTTTTGGATTATGGGAACATTGGCAAGCCCCAGCCCCCCTTTTTTAAAAATGGCTGTGTTAAAGGGCTTAATTGAAAGTGTTGTTAAAAAAGCTTTGGATTCTAGGGATTTGGGTAGGGAGTTGCAAAATAAAACATTGGAAGCCCCAATTTCATCCTTATCTAGGTTAAAAATTGAGGAACAAGATTTTTGTTCACAACGGGAATTGAATCAATGTGGTGGTTCATATTTCATATGCCATTTGACTGAGAATTATTTGGCTTGATCAATACTAACGTAAACATGGGGGGTGTAACTATGTAACTAAGAGGTTCCAGAAACCCCTGAACCTCCTCCTGTGAGAGCCTTTCCTAGTAGCGAAGCTTCCAAAATTAATCTTCAAAAATGGAAGCCATGAATAGCTACAAATTGACAACATTTAAGTCAAAAAATTAAAAATATTTTGACCTGATCCCACCTGGCTTCTCTCCATCAGAAATGACCAACACCATCATCAATCATCTGAAAACCCCTCAGTGCATCTTCAAATGAGAAGAATATCGGGTTTAGCTTGGATCAACTTCAAGAAGGCATGAAAGATGGGATCAATACAGTGAAACTTAAATTAAATTTACCAAGATTGATTGTGGAGAATACATTGAAAATAGAACAATCTATAACACTAAGCCCAAGTTTAAAGCAGCTGAATTGGATTGTAAAAGTTTTATGGATTTTTTATTTTAAATGCTCCAAGAAACTCAGTGTTTTTCCAGGTCAAAGTTTGGAGAGGGTCACTTAGAGCCCTTGTCCTTGGCTTGTCCTGATTCTATAAAACTTTGTAAAAAAATTCCATCATATTGCTCTTTTGGATTGTTTTCATAAAAACAATAGGTACAACATCCCTCTATTACATGTTGTAGGAATGGCAGCAAACAGGAAAACCTTTACAAAGGCTTTTGCTTTTATAAAAAATAAATTTATAAGTTTTACAGTTGGGCGTTGAATGCATTAAAGGATCTGGATTATGATACAGAGAGGCTTCCCAAAGTTGCTGTTATGGACTGTGAAAGAGCTCTGATTTGTTCCATTCAACATAGTTACCCTGAGTCATCTAGAAAATTGTTCTCCTGAGGCTTTTCTAAAATATTCAAGAAAGTTTTAAAGTTGGCTTCAGTAAAGACAATGAAGCATAGAAACTTTTTATAAATCTTTGGGAAAAGTATGGGGCCTCAAAAACCCAGGGGGAGGCAGAAGTCAATGATGCAGAACTCAGAGTAGGCAAATTTGTTGAATATCTGCTAGCAATGCTTATGTTGAAACTTGTATACAGTGTTTCTTGAAATACAGGGAGGATGTGCTTGAAAATATGGAAAGGACATTTTCCCTATCAAAGAGACATTTGTAATGGTGTAGACTTGTGTCAACCCAGAATTTGGAAATAAAACAATGTCTTGGGTAGAAGGAGCATATGCTACTTTCAAAAAATTACTAGTGGGATCTTTGGGGAACATTTTTGATGGGTGGAAACACCTGGAAGGAACCGTTGAAATCCAAATTGAATGAGTGCATGTATTGCTTAACAACTTTCAAATAAAGTTAGGAACCTTTCCTCCAAAATAACTTTCAGCTTTGGGTTTAGAAATTTTCAATTGAGGCAATTAAACTTATTTAGGATAAATTTGAGAAGTTAAATTGCAAACAAGATGGCACAGTGTGCTCAAAGTCATATATGAAAACAATTGGCTTTCTGTTTTTCCACATCTTAGCAGAAAAACTAGTTTCAAGAGAATTTGTTGTGCCTGAGGATGTTCATCCTCAGTGGAGGTTAGACTATAACTCTTCCAGTTCAGTAAGCTGGGTTTTTGGGTTTTTTGAAGAGCGCAAATTATTGAATTTACAGAATAATTATTGTCTTCCTTTTTGAAAGATTCAAACGGTTTATGTGCTTGAAAAACCTAAATGTTGAACAAGTTCAATTCCATGGTTATGGCGCAAACTCAAGAAGTTATATTAGATATCATAAAGTCAATGGTCAAGTATACAGCCACTTTGATTGAAAAGCCAAAGTTCTTAAGGTCCAGCTGCAGTCAACCCAAATTTAAAAACAGCTCACATGAATTTTCAAAGTTTGAGCATGTGAAATGGGAACTTGAGGGGAAAAAGAAGGTTAGAAGGTAACCAAAAATACCAAAGATAGTAAGTCTTTTCTTTTGAGAATTGTTCATTTTTATGGTTTAATAAAGTGATGGGAAAATGATTTCTGTAGTGCAAGGAAGGCTCTTAATCTGAATTTCATAGTTCAGAAGGAAAGACTGAAAGTAAATTAGGCTCCCTTCATTGGGAATCAAAATCCCTTTATGAGGAATAAGAAGAAATGGAGAAGTCAAACAGAAGCTCATCTTTGTTGAGTATTTATTTCTGTAATGAGATTAGAATTTTGGCTAAGTAATTTTTGATTGTAGAACTCAAAATTGAAATACCACAATCATATACCTGACACCTTACATTTTTTTGGGGGGAGGTTTGGGATCTGGTTGGTGATGGGAATGGCAGATTTAGAGTCATTGCTATATCATTTGAGTAAAATGAGAATGGATGGTTTAAAGTACGAATGGAAATGATTTAAACATTGAGGAAAAATAAGAAATTATATTCTACGATCCTTAGCGTCATTAAAGATTTTTAAAAGATAGAAAAAAGAATTTATGTTAATGACATCAATTAAAATATTGCCTCTTCAAAATTTCTTGCAAATCTCAATACGGGAAAATGAATAGCCAACACTTATGAAATACCAATATGTTTCATTTCATTGGCTTCATGTTTTACTTATACTATAATGTAAATGGGTATAAAAGAAAAATCAGATTCCATCTTCATTTGATTTGTTAACAATAACCGCTGGCTTCATCTTTTACTTGAGCAAGATATGATTCCAATCCCGCCCATTGTTTCAAAATCTACTTCTTTGAATTCTAAAAAAGCTTCTGTTTGGTTTGATCATCTCAAAGATCAACTTAAGTGGTATTCCAAGCTATAAAAATCATTTTTATTCTATTGTTTGGGTGTTGTTTCTGATGCTGATCTTTCAATTCAAAGGGTTATAACACTTTGAACATCAGTATGTTGAGCTCTTTGAGTTAACATAATTATAATGAGTGTGTTGGATAAAATTTTTTTGGTAAGTAATCTCAACTTGTTTTGGGCTGATCCCATAATATGGAGTATTTTTACTTCTTTTGATCAGATCAACTTAAAACAAGTTGAAATTTCTTTTTGGTGTTTTTAATTTAGGGCTAGTCCATTAAGGTGGACTTGATAGAAGGGGAAATGGTAAATTCACACCTCATTGAGCCATTCACACGGTTCAAAAGGGGCCATGTTGCAAGTCACACGGTTCAAAATGGGCCGTGTGGCAGGCCACACAGTCCAATTCAAGCCGTGTACAACCCCCCAAGGCTCAAAGAGTCGCGTGGCCAACCCAGCTAGGTCCGCCAGCATGTTTGATTCCACAGGACTACATTTGAGCCGTGTGGAGTTGTACACAGTGTAAGACTCCAAAAGGTGCTAGGCCATGGCAGTTCCGTGGAGGGGAAAGGTGCTGTTTAGGCTTCCCTCCTGAGCTTTACAAAAATATTTAAAAGTAACCAAGATCAAGGTCCAGAACTTTTAAGTGAGGAATTGAGTAGTAAGTTTAAAGTTTGAAAATACTCAGTAGCAATGGAACAGCACTATATGAGGCAAGATTACGTGGGAGATATTTGAAAAAATAAAGTTTAAAGTTTGTTTCAAGTTCAAAAGAACAAAGATGTTTTATGTAAACAGCACCCACAAGCTAATAACTCTGGTTGTCATCAAAATATTGGGGATGATCAACTCAAACCCCAACCAACCTCCAGATTCTCAATGAACCCGCCCAACTCTCCGCAATCAAGCGCTTGAACGGTACCAGATAACTGAGGGTGGCCGTAAAAGTCAAAGCAAAATTTTTTGAGAAGCTCTAAAAGCAAACAATAACTGATTTGAACAGGGACAAATTCAACACTTCTCAAGGAACTCAAGAGTAGGCTGGAAGAATGCAACTTTGAAAATAACAGAGGTATAACACTCCAGGTTTTAAGGTTGAGCCAGCCTCTTCAATCAAACGTGATTGGCTCTGGAAAGATGATCAAGAAAGGATTGGGACCAGTATGGTCAGATGAAGGGATCAAAGAGTGGTGTAACACACTCAAGAATTCCAACAGACAGAATTCTCTTCAACCAGCATGGCTATTGGTTGGTGATAAGGATAAGGATTCAAAGGGGCAGAGACTCAGGATGAAACAGATCAGGGGGCAATCAAGGATATACCCAGGATAATAATTAGAATTTACTATGATAACCGGGGGGACAGATGCACCCAATCCCATGGATGCTTTAGAAAAAGGTAGGGAAGAGCCCCTCCTTTTATGGGCCATGGGTCCCTGTAGACTATTTACAAATGATGAAACAGATAGAGCTGAAAAACAACAATTGATTTTTTTTTTTAACAGACATGAGAAAAAAGACAAAAAGACAATCTGATGAGAAAAGAAAACAAAAATAACAAAAAAAATGAAATAATTAAGAAATCTTGGATGGCGGGGATGGAGAGACACCAGCCTGTGCCAATAATGGGCATGGGAAGGTGACCCGCAGGTGAAGAGCCGCGGAGACAGACTGATGGGCCTGCGGATGGTCAGGCAAGAGCGGCTGGACAAGAAAGTCAAAGCAGGACGGACGTGGAAACAATGGGAAAATGATGATTGGAGGAGAGCAATTGTGTCAGATGATTGGATGGTTTGTTGGTTGGATGACTGGCCAAGGTGAGAGATACGGGTGCGAGAGCGCAAGACTGGTTGTGCAAACAACTGATTGAGTCAGTGAAGGGAGTTTGTTCCCGTGACCAACCTTGCGCAGGTGATTGGATGAATGATGGGGGGGTGGTCATGAGGAAGGTTGAGGTTGGTAGTACAAGCACGGAAAAAGAGTCAAGGAGTGCATGAGTGGAATGGAGACCTGAGCGGATGACAACAAGGAAGATGGTGAAGGTGATGAGGTTTATCAATGGAAGATGATGGAGAGGAATGGTCATTGCCATTGATATTGACAACAATGACGGAGATGGCAAGGGTTGAGCCAAGCCAAGCTGGCCTTCACCTGCACTGATTTTTTAAAAACAGAGGACCAAAGCAAGGAGGAAAAGAATTAAACCTAAGACGCGGGGAGTTGGAGACCCCAGGGACCCATCCCTAAGCCGCTGGGAGATTGAGAAGCTGAAGGGATCTGATTCAGAAAAAAGAATTTTTTTTTTTTGGATGATGAAAGATAGCTAAAAAAATCATAAAAAAATTCTCAAATTTTCTGCAATTGTTCTGAGGTGTCCAGTTTTGGTCACCACATCTCTCTCCAACTTACAGACTTTCCCTGGTCTGAATCTGAGTTTGATGACATATATCAAGAAAACAAAAAAATGATTGGAACCTAAAAATAAATGGCCATTTCTTGATCTTGAGAGTTATTGGAGAATTGAAAAATATCTTGATCAATCCACAAATAGCCCTAGAAGCGGAAGAGGTAAAGGAAAGGGCTCCCCTGGTGCTCATCTATGTGGCATAAATTAGAGTTTCACAACAAAATGCAGCAGATGACCCTGGTGGTGGGCAATTGGGAGGACTTAATTTTGAGATAAGTTGCCTCCACAACAAAAGAACTTCTTGACTTGATCAGCAGAGAACCTTCTGGCCAACTGAGTACCATCCAGCTCTTCCAGAACAAAAGATCTGCCTCTGACTTGACGGACCACCCAATAAGGACCATTCCAGAAGTTAGAGAAAAGCTTCCCTCACTGAGTTTCCAAGGATTCATTATAAGCAAAAACAAGATCACCAGGATTCAAAGAGTCCCTGATCTTCTTTTAATTTTTATCTTCCAAATACTGAACCAATTTTTCTCTGCATTCCATCATCTTCTGATAAGATTCACTGCAAACATCCTCACTCCGCTCCCATTGCTTAGATTTGGAAACTATTAGATCAGTGGTAGAAGAAACCTGGTCCCCGGAAATACCTAAGAAAGATTCAATTTCCAGATCCAGCCCTTTGACCAAAGACAATTTTGTAGGGTGAGTAGCCAGTGGTTTTTTTGGTTGAAATTTGATCAGAGAAAAGGAAAAGAGGAAGAAATTTGCAACAATTCTTCCCACTTTCACTGGCCAGTTTGACAAGAGCAGCCTTCAAAGGAGCATGGCCTCTTTCCACCATGCCTTGACCTTCAAGATAATAAGGAGTGGTCACCCTATGTTGACCAGGAAGAAATTGGACCATTTTTTCCAGTTTGCCACCAAACTCAGAGCCACCATCAGTTGAATAAGATTGGGCCAAGCCATAGCGCATCATCCAAGTCTCATAGAGAAAATCTGCTACTGATTCAGAGCTGAGGTTCTTAAGAAATTTTGATTCAACCCATCCTGAAAAATCATCTCTAGCCACAATGAGGTACTTAGCTCCACCAGCCTTAATGTGAACCACATCCATAGCAATCCTTCCAAAGACAGTGGAATCCCCAGTTGGATAGAAAATTTTATCTGGGCCCCTAAGATCACGTTTCTGACAGACCTCACAACTCTTGCACCACTGAGGGACAGATTTCTTCAAAGATGGCCACCAGAATTCTTTGGATATTTTTTGATAAGTTTCTGTTTCCCCAAAATGACCAAGTCCTTCATGGAGAATTTCCAGGATTGAATCTTGTTTAGCCGGGATAGTGATAACAATAAGGGCACAAGGATTGCCTCTTTTCATAATCCTAGTACCTTGTACAAAGAAGTTGGAGGACTTTCTTTTAAGGGATCAAAAATTTTTAGCTGAGAGATCAGGAGGTCTTTCGAGAGTGGAAAGGCACTGCTCTAGTTTGATCCAGAACCCTTGCTGGAAGCCAGAATAATTTTGAGAGGAAAAGCTGAAGACAGGTGGAATAAAAGGTTCCTCCTTGTTGAAATGCACTCCAACATCCAATTCTCCATCTCCAATAGGAATTTTAGATGACCCATTGGGAATGGTGAAAGACTTTCCAGGCCTATGAACAATATCAAAAGAAAACAACTGGATAAAAGCCACCCAAAAAGTCATGCAAGCATTTGGAAGGCTGGGGGCATTGATCATTTTGATGATGGATTGTGTGTTGACTTGTAACTCAAAGTGTTGACCCCAGAGAATAGTTTGGAGCTTCTTCAACATTTGGGCCAAACCACAGAGTTCCAGTTTTGGCTGGGAGTACCTAGATTCCACATCTGAAAAGAGGAGGGATTCATAAAGAGCTTGACAATCCAAACCATTTTCATCTTCCTGGGTAAGGACAGCCCCAACAGATTGATAACTCAAATTGACAGCCAGCTTGATCTTTCCAGCTCCAGGTCTATAAGTGATCTTAATCAAGACAAGGTCTTTCCCAACAATTGTTTTGAGCTCCTGAAATGATTTTTCACAAGCCTGGGTCCAAAGCCATTCAGCATCCTTCCTGGTTAAGCAATGCAAATTAATACAGATTTTGGATAGAGAAGGGATGAAGATCCAAAAATAAATGACAAAACCTATGAAACCTCTGACTTCAGTTGGATGGATTGGAGTGGGCCAAGAGAGAATTTTTTTGACTTTGGATGGAGCCATCCTTCTTCCTTCCTTGCAGAACACATGACCAACAATTTCCAGAGCAGGGACACAGGAAGCCAATTTTGATCCAGAAAAAGGGTGACCAGAATCCTCAATTCAAAACAAGATCCTTTCCAAAGTGGTTGCATATTCCCAGATAAATCAACGGATTCCAGAGTGCCAAGGTAAGAGCTTGTTGTTATAGTCAGAAACGGACCTTTAATTCTGCCATTGCCAATAAAGATACCAGCATGATCAGGGATTTCATCGTGGAGGATCCAAACCATCTGAGCCTGATAGACTGCAACCAAATTGGCGGCACCCTGGGGCAAACAAGTAAGTTGTAATCAACCAAGAGGAGTATTGAAAGTAGTGAGAGGACAAGAAATTGGATGTAAGGATTGTTTGTCATAGCCACCTATAATATCACCTAGACCATAGCAAGCTCTCTCAGAGAAAGATTTGACCAATTCTTCAGTAGCAGGGGGGATACCAGAGTCTTTAATAGTAACATTATTTAGAGGCTGGAGATCATGAACTATTCTAAGTTTACCATTACTTTTGAGAACACAGAAGACAGTACTGGAATAGCTGGAAGTTGACTGCTCATATAAACCATTATGGACTTGTTTGCAGACCAACTTGATGAACTCGTCAACCTTAGCAGCAGGGATAGGGATCTTTTTCTTTTTCCAGGGATCATGTTCCCATCTGGACCAAATTTGACCACCTTCAGACGTTCTCCAGTAACATGACCACAAGAAACAAAGGGAACAGTGAGAGATCAAGATAAACCACATTAAGAATCAAAAGATAGAGGAGGACACATAAGAGGAGGATTGAGGTTGAAAGGCATTGGTTGGTTGACTGGTTGAACCTTTTTTGCAACTGGCTTATACTTAGTGGAAAAAGAGAGAAATTTGTGCTTCCTCCAAGCATTGACCAGCAAGACCTGACTACAAAATCTGAGACCAAGTTCCAACATCTTCCAAGTTCAATGTTCCGCAAAGTCCTTGAAAGGTGCCTTTTCCATAAAAGATTATGTAAAAGATGACACATTTCTCACATGCGTGGCACAGGGTAGGGTTTCAAAAATGCTAGTAGTAGGAGCCCCTGATGGTGCACAATTGGGAGGACTTACTTCTACCCCAAATTGCCTCCACCTAAGGCCATACTCCTTCACACCAAAATTTCCAAGAAGAGAATTGAGATTGGGATCTAGTTTATACTCATTGCAGAAATTCAAAACCGGATTAGTAGAAGATTTATCAGGCTAAAAATAACAAGTAAAAGAAGATGCAACAGATCTGGATTGAGAAGAAATATTTTTAGGAATTTCAGATTTTTTATGTTTTTGACTTTTATTTTTATTTGGATGAGAAGGAAATTATGAGGAAAAAGAAAAGTATGCCTCTGAGACAGAAGTTGATCCTTGAGTTGAAGCCTGGGGCTGGGAAGAACTACAATTATTAGTAGTACCAACTAATCTAAAAAATGAGAGGAAGAAGAGGTGTCCTTCCATTTCACTTTCAGAACCAATTTAGAAGGGGGACCAGGAAAATCTTGTTCCCAAAAACCAGAGTCCAAGGAGCAAAGGGGGACTTCAATCTTCCTGCCATAAGCATCAGGGAGAATAATTCTCTCCTCAACTTTTTCAGAAAAAATTAGGGTTGCACCAAAATCCATTAAGAAAGGTCTTCCCAAGATCATAGGTCCATCCAAACAAGTAATCCAGAAATGAAAAGTGCCAACAATATTTTGTCCGATTTGAACCAGGACATCCTGAGCAATACCAACTAATTTTCATTACTGATTCCCTATACCATATACAGCAGAGTTAAAGCTGACCCTTGGACTGAGTTTGAGTTTGCAGGCCATGACATCCAAAATAAAATTGAGCTGGGAACCAGAATCCACTAGGAGAGAAACGGTTTTAGAAGAGTCACCAAGATAGCAGGAGAGGAAACCAAGAGGACAACAACACAATTTGGCATCTGATGGGGGATCTGTTCCACCAGAGTCCTCCATCAAAGTACCAGAAGAAATTTTTAATTCTTCCAGACCAATCTCCACTCCTCCACAAGAAACCCATTTCTTCATCCCTTCAGCCACAGATGGAGAGATTGACAGTAGTTCAGCCACATAAAGATCAGGAATTTTCAGATCAGAAATTTTCCTTAATACTCCTTCCACATGATTGGGGTGATTTTTGGAAATCTCTCTCTCAAATCAAACTTTGGTCTGGGTGGAGGGAGGATGATCAGGTTGAGCAGGTACTGGATCAGGATCAGAAGTTTCAGGTGATTGATCATTTTGAACAGGAGGAGGATCAGAGTGGTCCTGGAACCTTTCCATAAGTGGTTCCCTTTCCACTTCAATGTCTTCTACATCAGAGGAAGGGGGCTCAGGTGAGGATCAACTTTTGATGGGTTTTCAAAGGATTGAAGATGGAACTGGAGGAGACTTGTGAGTTTTGGCTTCCTCATAGTGTTTCCTAGCTGGATTGGACTGATAGGTGCCAGAGAAGCTGGAAGAAGTGACAGCTAGGGGATACCAAGTTTTTAAAGTTCCACAGGATGATTGAAAATCCAAGCAGACCAAAGATGCCTTCTTGGGAGTTGGTGGTTGATAAGAGGCCACCACATGACAGATTGGACAAGAAAAATTGAAAGGGATCAACGCACCATTAGGAAGAAAGAAATTTTTTCCCTTATGCTCCACCAATTTTTCCTCCTTGTCCTTCTGGATTCCAGGACATCTCCTAGGTAAATGGCCTTCCCTATGACAGTAATAGCAGACTAAAGTGGTTTTAGGAACAGAGTTGGAAGGTTTAGTAGTAGCTAAATAAGAAATTTTCTGATAAATTTTGTTTTCAAAGGCCTGAAGTAATTTAGTGATCTCATCTATTGTAGCAGTTTCCTTATTGGCCTGGGGATTTGGTTTAGGTCTACAATTTGCTTACATCTTGTTCATTATTTCATTAGAATCTTTAAAGGAAGGAGAATGTACTGGTTCAGCAACTCTAGTTTGTTCAAAATTAAGAGCTGTTTGACCTTTCATCACTTTATCCACTGCACTCCTTAAGACCAGAAAAGCAGGAGCTTGAACCAATTATCTGTAGTGGTAATCATAGATCCGGATTGAACTAATTCATCTCTAATCCTTTCCTGCACTCCTGGAGAAAAAGACTGAAAACCAAACTCAATTTTTTTCCACCGTGTTAATGTGATTGATTCTGATGAGGTAAGACTGGATAGGATCCCAAGATTTTCTAAAAGATTAATAATCAGAGGCTGAAGAGACACCAACATTGGAGAGCCATTGAGAAACCAGAGAATCTAAGTCCTGTAAGGTAAACCTAGCCACATCTACTTTTCCCCAATAAGCCAAAACAGCCTCCTTCAAGAGCCTCCAGTTATGATTTTTAAATCCATCAAACAATTGAATCACTTCAATAAATTCATCAAAGGACATAAAAAATTGTAAATGATTAGCCATATCATGTTCACTTGCACCATCCACTTTGGAAGCCATCTCATAGGAGTCCAAGAATTGTTTGACATTTTTTCCATTGAGACCTAAGTTCTTGTTTTGGGGATTGATCTTGACCATCTTGACCCAAACAGAGCAGGAGGAGGTACCAGTAGATTCCATCTTGAAGAACAGAGTTCCTAAGAGATCCAAAGAGCAGAATTCCATCATGGCTAACAAGTGTGGCAAGAGTAGAGTTTTCACAAAAAAGGCAACAAGGATCTTGCCCAGATGGTGCAAAATAGGGATGAATTACTTGTGGAACAAGTTGCCTCCACAGATCAGTTCTGGATCATAAAAAAAGAAAGAAAAAAAAATTGGATTGGATTTCAATGTTGATTCTTCAAGTTTGGGACTGTAAATCCCAACGTTGCTGGTTTGATCCCAGCCCGGGGGACCAAATTTAAGACTCCAAACCGTGTTAGGCCATGGAAGTTCCATGGAGGCAAAAGGTGCTGTTTAGGCTGCCCTCCTGAGCTTTACAAAAATATTTAAATGTAACCAAGATCAAGGTCCAGAAATTTTAAGTGAGGAATTAAGTAGTAAGGTTAAAGTTTGAAAAGAGTTGGTAGCAATGGAACAGCACCATATGAGGCAAGATTACATGGGAGATATTTGAACAAAAGAAGTTTAAAGTTTGTTTAAAGTTCAAAAGAAAAAAGCTGTTGTATGTAAAAAACACCCACAAGCTAATAACTCTGGTTGTCAGCAGAAGATTGGGGATGATCAACTCAAACCCCAACCAACCTCCAGGTCATCAATGAACCAGCCCAACTCTCTGCAATCAAGCGCTTGAAGGGTACTAGATAACTGAGGGTGGCTGTACAAGATTAAGCACAATGTTTTAAGAAGCTCTAAAAGAAAACAGTAACTGATTCAAACAGGTATAACTTCAACACTTCTCAAGGAACTCAAGAGTAGGCTTGCAGAATGCAAATTTGAAAGCAACAGAGGTATAACACTCCAGGTTTTAAGCTTAATCAAAACTCTTCAATCAAACATTATTGGATCCGGAAAGATGATCAAGAAAGGATTGGGACCAGTATGATCAGAGGAAGGGATCAAAGAGTGGTGTAACATGCTCAAGAATTCCAACAAACAGAATTCTCTTCAACCAGCAAGGCTATTGGTTGGTGATAAGGATCAGGCCTCAAAGGGGAAAAGACTCAGGATGGAAAGGATCAGGGGGAAATCAAGGATAGACACAGGATAATGATTATAATTTACTATGATAACCAGGGGGACAGATGCACACACTCCCATGGATGCTTTAGAAAAAGGTAGGGGAGAGTCCCTCCTTTTATGGGCCATGGGTCCCTGTAGACTATTTACAAATGATTACACAGATAGAGCGTAAAAAAAATTGAATGTTGTTTTTTAAAAGACATGAGAAAAAAGAAAACAAGAGAATCTGATGAGAAAAGAAAATAAAAATAAAAAAACAAATGAGATAATTAAGAAATCTTGGACGTTGGGGATGGAGAGACACCAGCCCGTGCCAATAATGCGCACAGGAAGGTGACCCGCGGGTGAAGAGCCGCAGAGAAAGACTGATGGGCCCATGGATGGTTGCACAAGAGTGGCCAGAGGAGACAGTTGAAGCAAGACGGGCATGGAAACAATGGGGCAATGATGATTTGAGGAGAGCAATTGGATCAGATTATTGGACGGTTTGTTGGTTGGATGACCAGCCAAGGTGAGAGATAGGGGCGCAAGAGTGCAAGACCGGTTTTGGGAACAACAAATTGAGTCAACAGAGGGAGGTCGTTCCCATGACCAACCTTGCGCAGGTGATTGGATGAATGATTGGGGGTGGTCACAAGGAAGGTTGAGGTTGGTAGTACAAGCACAGCCAAAGATTCAAGGAGTGCATGAGCCAAATGGGGACCTGAGCGGATGACAACAATCAGGATGGTGAAGGTGATGAGGATGATTGATGGAAGATGATGGCAAGGAATGGCAATTTCCGTTGATGTCAAAGACAATGCCGGCGCCGGCAAGGGTTGAGCCAAGTTGAGCTGGCCTTCCCCCGTGCTAATTTGGTAAAAACAAAGGACCAAAGCAAGGAGGACAAGAATTGAACACAAGATGCCAGGAGTTGGACACCCCAGGGACCCACCCCTAAACTGCTTGGAGATGGAGAAGCTGGAGGGTCTGGAGGCTGAAGGGATCTGATTGAGAAAAAATAAATTCTTTTTTTTTTTGGATGATGAAAGATAGCTAAAAAAAAATAATAAAAAAAATTCTCAAATTTTCCGCACTGGTTCTGAGGTGTCCAGTTTGGATCACCACAATGGCTCAAATGGAGTTGTGTGGCATCCCACATGCCACCGGACTGCGGTGAGCCAAAAAAAAAGTAAGAAAAATAAAAAATGGAATGAAAGGCACTAACATAACCCATGAATCAAATAAACCTTCCAAAAAACAGGAATCAACCAAAAAATCAAAGAAATCAAAAAATGTTGATTTTCTGGTTAAGAAATTACAAAAAAATAAATAAATAAATAAATAAAAAACAAAAAAAACTGGGACTTTCCAAAGAACTAGCCCTAAAGTAAAAAGATCCAAAAAAACACAAGTCACTGGACTGGCCCTAAACTAAAAACACCCAAAAAAAAGACAAGTAACTTGACAAGCCCTAAAGTTAAAAAACCAAAAAAAAGCCAAGTAACATGACAAGCCCTAAAGTAAAAACACCAAAAATATACAAGTAAATTGACAAGCCCTAAAGTAAGTTCAACATGACTAGCCCTAGAGTAAAAGGGCCCAAAAATTAAAGAAGTCTTTTGACCAGCCCTAAAGTAAGAGTGCCAAAAAAATACCAGTCTTTTGACCAGGCAAAAAGTACAAGAAGGCATTTGACCAGCCCTAAAGTAAAGGTGCCAAAAAAATACAAGTCTTTTGACCAGCCCTAAAGTAAAAACACAAAAAAAACAAGTTCAAATTGTGTTAAGCTGACCCCATCCCAAGCTTCACATAAGTTAAGCTTGTGATGGAATCAGCCCAACACAAGTTGAACTGACTTACCCTTAAACTCTCATTCAAATAACTCAATATAATGATGTTAACTCAAAATACTCAACATAATGATGTTCAGAATGTGCTAACCCTTTATATTAATAGAACTCATTAGCTGCATTAGAATTACAATTTATATGAAACCCAATGATGAAATGAAGTCAAAGCCTATAATCTCTATAATCTAGAATGAATTCGCAGTTGATCTTTGAGATGATCAACCCAACCAGAGGCTTCTTTAGAAATCAAGGAACACCATTTTGCTACAATGGGCGGGATTGGAATCATTTCTCCCTCAAGTACTAATATAACCCAGTGGTTATTGTTTACAAAGGAAATGAAAATCGGATCTGATTGATCAGTAACACCATTTTTCATTGGAGTATAAGTATCACATTACTCCGATTAAATGAAACATCTAGGTCTTTAATATGATTCTGCTATTATTTGAACCATATCTAATTTAGCCAGCAATTTTAAGGAAGGAATCTTTTCATTGATGTCTTCAACATCAAGTCTTTGTTTAATCTTTTCAACCTTCTTTGCACCACCAAGCATCTTAATGTAGCAAGCTTTATGTTTCTCTAATGTTTCAATCATTTCCTTCCTAACTTTAAACCAACCATGTTATTCATAACCAAGAGACTTGATCACAAATGGCAATGGGTCTGGATGGATTACTTAAAAATTAATGGTGTTAAAATCATCTATAAAGGGCTGTATATATACCTTTTTTGGCTAAGATGATCTTCCCAGGACAAGTAGAGAGGGTTGTGCTTGTGGGCTAAGGCTAGAAGACTGGCCAGGGCTATTTTTGCACTTATTCTAAGTGCTGTCAATCAGCCGGACCTGTCTGTGGCATATTTATGGGTGAAATAATTATCAGAATCTGTTTGAATTTCAAGTTTTTCTTTTTACAGTTCTGGAATATTTCCTAATTTTGTATTAGGTTTTTTGAGTCAAATGGTCAGAAGTGGGTATTTGTAGATTCTAAGCCATCCTATCAAAATTTTTGTAGTTTTCAATAATTTTTAGTGAAACTCCTTGATGTGTTTTGTGGTTCATAAAGATTTGATAATGTTATTTACATGACAACCTTTAAAATTATTTTCCCTCAGTTGTCTATCTTATGCTTTGAATTTCATGCTCTTTATTCAATATTCAGAGGTTTCAGAAATCCCTCTACCATCAGTAAACTTGTTAAATATGCATGATGCATGCATGTGGGTTGCAACCTGTTCCTGCGGTACCAGGCTGCCAGGAGTGATTCCAGTAATTTTGAAGAGTGCATCCCTGGAAGCTGCATGCGGGAATCCAGCATCCGCAGCCAGCAGTAAATTGCATGGGGGTTTCTTGACAGGTGCATACATTTTGAGTGTCAGGCGCCTGTACCCTTGATGTATGGATGTGGGGCTGCGCATGTGAATTGTGACAGACCACAAATCTGGCTGCAACTCCTGATGTCAGCTGGCTACTATTCAGAACCAACTGACTAAAGCCTAAAACAAATAAAATATAAATTAATTAATAAATAAATACAGAAATAATAAAATAAAATAAAAATAAGGAATAGAGCCTTAATTTGTAAGAAATCCAAAAATATTATTAAAAAAATGGATTTGTGGTGCCAATTTAGGTAGGTTCACCCACTGGCACCACCAACCATTTCCAACTCCTTCAGGTAGAACTATGCTCACTCATGTACCCTTGCTCGTAACATCCGCAAGTACTGGTTCCTGACCAAAAGTTTGGTCAGAAACCCATAATTATGTAAGCTTAACCACCACAAATTTGGAATTTAAGGCCCTGCACCCTGATGTAATATTCACCCTAAATGTAATATGTACACATTAGAAGATACAGGACTCCTGTAATTTTCCAAAAAGGGATGTTACAGCCCTATTGCAGTACTAAGAGGATACTGTAGCACCCCAGGACAACCACTATAGCTAAAGCAGATGTCCTGCTTCAGGCTAGAACACTCCCAAAGCCCCCAAACCTCAGATAAACCCTGTATCACCCTAAATGGAATATGTACACATTAGAAGATACAGGGCTCCTGTAATTTTCCCAAAAAGGAATTTTACAGCCCTATTGCAATACTAAGAAGATACTGTAGCACCCCAAGACCGTCACAATAGCTACAGTAGATGCCCTGCTTTGGGCCAGAACACTCCAAACAGTCCCCAAACCTCAGATACACCCTGTATCACCCAATTAAGGAAGAAAGGCCCCTGTATGTATTTGTGGCTGTTACAGTACAAATTAGCCCATACACGACCAATAATGACCAACAAGGCCTCAAAATCGAAGTTGAGAACAGGTTTAAGAGTTCTAGGACATACTTCCAAGTCCCTAGCCTCAGTAAACAAGGGCCTGTAATTAAATTATTAGCCTCAAATCAGGATACATGGCTGGTACAATGATATCACTTGAGGCTTGGAAACTTGTATCAAGCCCCAAGCATGATGACATAGGGCTTCCTGTACCTCTTTAGTGACTAGAGCATTTCCACAAAAACACACTGATGGCTCCTTGGCCTCAGCACTAGCCTGGTTCACCCTCCTTTGGCTGGTAAAAGGACAGTACCATGAGGGGACCCAAACAATATAAATAAAGGACCTTCCCCCAGGTATTTCTACCAGATTCATCCAGTCATATAGTCATGATTGCTTCAGATATTTTCTTCCTCAAGCCATCAAACCCTTATGAGAAATAATTATGTGATCCTGGACCACTTTCTGATAAAATTGTAGACCATAATTCTTGAATCCCTGTTTTTATGGCCAAATCGAAAAACCAACCATTCAGCCTGCCCCAGTGCCAACTTCCAGCACCCTGAATCCTTGAATATTGCCCCATTCATCAAGAATAAGTCCGGATCTAGACCTAGTAAGCTATCCTGCTGACTTATACCCCTTTTTGTAGGTTTTGCATAACCTATGCCCCAAGGAAATTACACACACCCTTCTTGAAAGGAATCCTTGCCAACCCCACAGGCACCACAATTGCTCCTATATTGTCCTTAAAAGACATATACCTGTGTTCCGGAAGGCTCAACAACCCCATTAAGGTCTTGGCCCCTCCATTTAAATTTATTTTATAAATATATAAATAAATTTAACCCTTTTAGCCAAATCATATACCTGGCATTTTATCTTATTTTTGATCCAAACTTTCTATCACCTCTAGTAGCTAGAAGGAGTGAGGTCCTTGGAATCTAGTAGGCTGGCACCTGAAATATACACAACACCTCAATTCTGAGTTAATTTGAGGTGTGAAACCTATACATGACATTATGTGTGAAATATTAAAATTAACAAAAAGTGCCATATTAATGCCATAGCCTTTTGGTAATTTTCTTTTTAATTATTTAAAAATATAAGGATTTAGAATTCAAGGGTGGGTTCAGTGAGTGAAACTACCTCATTTTGGGTGTGAAATCTAAATCTGTAATAAAATTTCAGGATTTTGCACTCTTTTTCTTTTTATGATTTATTTTTCTTTTTAAGATTTATTTTTATTTTTATTATACTTTGACAGGTTTCTCTGTACAAGTATCAAGCTGAAATTGCTTGTTTTCTGCTCCTCCCCTCCAAACCCACCCTTTAATTGTATTTTACCCCTTTTTTTAAGTCATGAGGAACCCATAGTTCCAGCGTACCAAGTCCAAATTTTATCTCCTGAAGAGGGGTGTTAATGAACCCCAGTTTTGTATAGACTGTGGCTCCTCTTTTTACTGATATTGATATATTATATTCAAAACCCTTAATCAAGCCATATTAAACTTGCAAATTCTACCAAAATATGGATTCCTTTGCATCTTTCACCATGTTTATACTTAAGAATATTTTTAATCTTGCACTTCATCACTCTCTTTTGCTAAAGTGCTTCAGGGTTCCTGGTATCAGAGAGCTGACAAAAAATAACCCCCCCAAAAAAATTATATAGCCCAAATTTGCAAACTTATTCTTACTACTCATGCATCTCTGCAATTAAATCCACCCACACCACTAAATGTATTTTTCTAGAAATTTTCCTTCTTAATTTACCAAAAACCAATCATTAACTATTATCAAAATTGTACTTGAAAATCAACTGTTTTAGGCCTTTTTTTTAGATCCCCATAAATCTTCCACTTTCAGGAATCCTCAAGTTTCCCGCCCCTTCTCCCAAAAATAGCTTTCTGAGCATTTATCAATCCCATAAACCTTAGCCAGTCTTTCATTCAATTAGCTTCAACATCCAGTTTCATACTTCTGCATTTTAATACCCCACAGTTTCAATCACCTGTGTTCCACCTACCCTCTTCCTGAAGCTCATTTTCCCTCAATATAGAAAAACTACCTTCCACAATCCAAAATCACCTCCTTCTGCATATAAATCCTCCCAAACTTCCCTTAACTATAACAAACCCTGCAGCCTCTAAATAATTCCTCTAAGAATTCTTGTAAATAACTGCCACAACATAAAATCAAATAATAGATTATAAACAAATCAAATTCTCAATATGATGGCTTGAGGAAGACCATATATTTATCTCAAGAAAAAATGAATGAGATAATCAAAAATATTATTTCCTCTTCAATCAGAACCCTTCATTCTTCACATTTTTCCCATTTTTACTCTGTAAAAGTTTACAAAATACACCAGAATGTGAAATAAACTCCAGTTAAAAGCATTCAAAAATCAAAATTAAACATAAAAATATCCTTAAAAAATAATTGAATTGATAGAAATTCAGGAATCCTTCCAAATATCAAGAAAAAAAACTGTTTATAAAATTTAAAAAGAGCAAGCCCCTCCAAAATATTCTAAACCCTTAGATAACCCATCTAAAAACTATTCCCAAGGTCTGAAGCCATATGATCAAGCCCATTATTAATTTTCAATTCCTCAAAATAAAAATAAAAAAAGATATAATTATAATCCTTTTCTTCCAGAGGCACAATGAATCTCTCACAAGAAATAATTTTTTGTATTTTTTGTAATAGTAATTTCATAGATGAACTAATTTTTTTCTATTTCCTGTGGTGCTCATTTTTGGATCTGATCCTTGTACTTCTTCCTGAATTGATTTCCAGAAATAAATTCAAAAAGATATTCCAAAAATCATAATATTTTTATTTAATTTTATAGAACTTATACCATTTCAAAATGGGGGATAAAATTTACATTTATAGCTTTGAGCCTTAGATTTTCTCCTCAAAAAATTTGAATCAAATGATTCAAAAAAAAATCTAAAACAAAATGTGCCCGTTTTTTGTTTGTCTGATATAGTTATACATATTTGATTTCACTGTCTGATAGAGATGATTTGGCAAGAAACCTTATAAAACTAAGAGGAGCAGATATGAGAGTCAAAGTGGGCACTTAGTTTCATTTTCAGTGAGAACAGATGAGTTTAATTAACTTAAGAACCAGCAGGCTTCATTAGACTAATTACAAAGAGGCTGACATGTGGGTGACAAGATTAATAAATAAAATAGGTTTGATAAGTATAAATTTGAAAAAAAATATATTGCAAGATAAAAAAAAGTATTTTAATAAATTAGCCAGTGCAGATGAGAGATAAAGGAGGCACTAGAGTTGATAGTGCAGTAACAACATAAAGGCATCACTATGCTAACATACTTAGGTTAAAATCTACTCTAGTTTATGATAAAAATTAAACTGGAAATAAGACTTAAAAAGCTTATTATAGAGATAATGCTAGAAAAAAACTTGTAGTATAATATGAGGATATGAATCTTAAAAAATTGTTGCACTCAAGTAGTAGGCAACAAAATATAAGACTAGAATTCTAACATTAAATAATTTGTGAAATTTATTCCTGATTCATAGGGCGTATCAGAGTTAGCAAACCCGCCATTAGAAACCTGCCATTTTTAATGGCAGGTTTCTGAAATACACATACCCCCTAACTGGTGCATTTCAAAATGGCGGTGTAAGACTCCAAACAGTGCTAGGCTGTGGCAGTTCCATGGAGGGAAAAGGTGCTGTTTAGGATGCCCTCCTGAGCGTTACAAAAAAATTTAAATTTAACCAAGATCAAGGTCCAGAACTTTAAATTTTGGAATCAAGTAGTAAGGATAAAGTTTGATAATACTGGGTAGTGATAGAACAGCACTATCTGAGGCAAGGTTACGTGGGAGATATTTTAAAAAAAGAAATTCAAAGTTTTTTTTAAAGTTCAAAATAACACAGCCATTGCATGTAACAACACCCACCAGCTAATAACTCTATTTGTCAGCAGAAGATTGGGGATGATCAACTCAAACCCCAACCAACCTCCAGGTTCTCAATGAACCCACCCAAATCTCCACAATCAAGCGCTTGAAGGGTACCAGATAACTCAGGGTGGCCGTAAAATTCAAAGCACAATGTTTTGAGAAGCTCTAAAGGAAAACAGAAAACCAATTTGGACAGGGGTAACCTCAACAATTCTCAAGGAACTCAAGATTATGCTGGAAGAATCCAGCTTTGAAAAATAACAGAGTTATAAAACTCCAGGTTTTAAGCTTAATAAAACCTTTTCAATCAAACGTGATTGGCTCCGGAAAGATGATCAAGAAATAAACAAGACCAGTATGGTCAGAGGAAGGGATCAAAGAGTGGTTTAACACACTCTAGAATTCCAACAGACAGAATTCTGTTTAACCAGCAAGGCCATTGGTTGGTGATAAGAATCATGCCTCAGAAGGGCAAAGACTCAGGATAAAATGGATCATGGGGCAATTAAGGATATACCCAGGATAATGATTATAAATTACTATAATAATGGGGGGGGAAATATGCACACACTCCCATGGATTCTTCAGAAAAATTTAGGTGAGAGCCCCCCCTTGTATGGGCCATGGGTCCCTATAGACTATGTACAAGTGATAAAACACATAGAGCGGAAAAGAAACACAATTTGAATTTTTTTTTTCAGATGATCACAATAGGATCAGAGGCCCATGGGAGTTTGGCTTTACCTGCCTGACAACTTCCCACTGCTGGGGTGAGAAGAACACTCACCCCGCCTATCCTCTTGCATCCATCTGCAAATGGAAGGGCAACAGCCAAAATTTCACCCACCCCTATCCAGAAGAAAATGGAAGGGGTGGGAAGTAGAAAGAACTGGGACCATCCGCAGATAATTGCAGGTGGATGTATACAAAAACTATTCCCACCCCCATCCAAAGACGGAAGGGGGTGCAAGAGAGGGATCCGGGTGCTAGTGGCAATGGAAGGAATATCAGAAAAAAAAGTGGTAGCAGTTGTTGGATTGCAGGATGATTGGATGTTTGTTTGGGTTTGCTTGTCCTTGGATAAGGGATCAAGAAATGGTTGTGGATGATTGAGTTTGTGATTCTGAGGGATTGAGGGAGCAAGTTTTGATTGGTGGGTGGTGCAAGGATGGGAGCAATGGTTGATTGGTATCTAACTCATGGAGGTAGGCACAAGGGTGATATTCAATAGGATTGTCCCTGAAGTGGATGATTGTTGCCCAATCAGTCCTCATCTATTATTTGTTTTCCTTGATGGTTGGCGTATGTTTGTTGAGAAAAGGTAGATCTTTCAGGGTTTGCAACAAGTTGGATGGGCAAGTTGAGTATGATGGATTGTTGGACAACAATTGTTGTCATTGTTGTCCTTGGATGGGGGATCAAGCTTTCCGGCATTTCAATTGCGATGAGTCAAGATTGATGACACACAATGTCAGCTTGCTACTATGTACAGAGCAAAACTGTCAAATAGTAACACAAAATTATGAAAAATAAGAATATCTCAATTAACAAAATAAAGAGTGAGAAATCCATAAATATTATTACAGGAATGGATTCCTCACCCAAAATTAGGTAGGGTCACTCACTGACCCCACCCTTGAATTCCAAGTCCTTATATTTTTAAAATAATTAAAAAGAAAAGTACTAAAAATTACGACACCAGTATGGCACTTTTTGGCCATTCTAATATTTCACACGTATTGTCACGTATAGGGTTTACACCTAAAATTCACTCAAAATTGAGGTGTTGTGTATATTTTAGGAGTTACACGCAGAAATGTGTTATGTCACAATTCCCGCGCGCAGCCCTGCATCATTACATATCCCTACCTACTAGTAGCAGCAGATTCCCGCGTACTAGAGACCCGCGCGCAGCTGACTCTGCCACGCACGCAGCGGATCCTACTCCCCGTGCATCTGTACTAACTGATCCCCGTGTCTGGATCAGTTGTGACTAATCTGACAGCCAGGTACCGCTCTGTCAGCCTCCTGGATGCCAAGACCCTTGCTATCCTTTAGCAACCAGAGGTGATAGAGTAAATAATAAATATATTATTTAATAAATGCAGCAAAAATCCGTAGAATACTTGGATTAAGCTTATCGCAAGGTTAAATGGTTTGTTTATTGTTTATTTTTTTGAATCAAAATTGATTATTAAATATTTATAGAGGGGCCACAATTATATTGGGGATCTTTAACACCTCTCTTCAGGGATTTCAGTATGAAAACACATATTCCTGGTTACTTTGGGTTCTTTAGTTTAAATATTATTATACCCAAAGATAATATGTATATAAAATACACAATGGAGTGGTAGGGCCTTGTAGCCAAGCTACCACGACAGAGAAAGGATAATAAGACTCACTGGTATTTTATTAAATCCTTTGGGTATCTGTTTGGGGACGTGTACTGATGGGTTAAACCTGTATACTGGGGTTATAATTTTGTTCAGCAGTTTTATTTGATAAAAAGAGGTTTGAAGACGGATATTACTGATCAGAAATTGCCATAAATCACTTACTTATCTCTTATAAGTATTTGATTACCTTGGCACGGCGTCTGGATATGAATATTACTGGGTCTCTGCCCATCAACATCCTCAAAAGAGCTCTGTATTTATAGTTTTTGGAGTCCCAATATGGTCCTTCTGAGGGTTTTAGGTGCTCAAAGGGACGGACACTAAGGCTAGCAGGGTAACCGGGGGTAGCCTGTCATGTGTTCTTGGTGCTATAGCACGGGTAGCATCTAATTCCTTAGGGTATGGGAATTATTCTACCTGATAATGGACATTAGGACGTGTGAATAACATTAATCTGTCCTATTTATGTATTATTTAATTAATTATCCTTAGTATATGTTCACAGTAATCTAATAATTATATTATTAGACATCTCTATGGACATTTTGACGTCAGGTAAGTTCTCATTATGTATTATATAACTGGAGTAAAAGTCATAATATTGATTTTACTCTTTATTTTTGAGTTCCAGTTGATTTGTTAAGATAATTACTTAAAACTATAATTCATGAGAATTCATTTGATATTATTACATCATTATCTTCCTTAGTATGCCACAAAGATATTGATGTATAGCAATTCTCATAAAAGTGTATTAAAGTATTTTAATATATTTTTGGAAGTTGTCATTGTCTTATTTTCGACATTCTTGGTACTTTGCATTATATTAAATAAAAAATACGTGTAAGGATTATTTATGTATTTTTATATAATATTATGTATGTTTAGACAGTCTACTATCCACGGGAACTTTTATTACATATGTAGAAAGTTCCCGTGTATGTTGTAGCCTGTTTACGCGGTACCTGAGCCGCCTGTCAATCTGTCAGCCCGTAGTCCCGCGGCTGCGTACTTGTCAGAGGCCCGGGGCTGCGTACACGACCTTGACGGGTTGACACGGCTGTATCTCAGCTGCGCGCGGGTGCTTTGGCTGCCGCGGCTGCGTGCGGGAATTGTGACAAAATACATTTCCGCCCATAACTCCTAAAATATACACAACACCTCAATTCTGACTGAATTTTAGGTGTGAAACCTATACGTGACAATGTGTGTGAAATATTCAATTGTCCAAAAAGCTCAATACTGGAGCCGTAGTATTTTGGTTCTTGTTTCCTTAATTATTTAAAAATATAAGGAGTTGGATTTCAAGGGTGGGGTCAGTGAGTGACCCTACCTATTTTGGGTGGAGAATCCATTTCTTTAATAATATTTATGGTTCTCCTACTCCTTCTCAGGTTATTTGTATTATTATTATTTTTACGTTATTTTAGTTACTTTTGCAGCTTGCTCTGCAATAGTAGCAAGCTGACACGCTCAGAAGAGCTACAACCTAGTTAGGGTTGCCTAGTATATGTAACAAACTGGCATATGCATTACTAATGATCTAAAAAGATTAAAACTTAAATAAAATTAATTAAAATTAAGTTTAAAACATTTTTTAATAATAAATCAAAGATCAAGGATTATCACGTAAATCACTGATCCTGATCTTTGAAGACCACAAAACACTACAAGGAGTGTTCATAAAAATTATTAAAAATTAGAAAAATGATTTGCAGATGATGAAAAATCAGTAAACATCCTCATCTGCACGGCTTAAAGCAATATCAATATTACAAATAAAGGATGAGTACAGAATGATCAAATTTACGCCATAACAGATTAACAGATCCTGTGGCTAAAATAGTACAGAAATCTAGCAGATCTAAGGACAGCTGATTGACAGCACCAAGTGGACGTTCTAATCTTTCCCTGAATGGCTTGCCAGCCTCAGCCCACGAGCAGAACCCTCTCTACGTGCCCTGAGAAGATCAAAATCACCCCAAAAAGGTATTTATACAGACCTCTTTGGACCCATTATTCCATCATCAGTTACCAGGAATTATTTATCATCAATCAGACACCTTGTCATTGTTGATAAAATGCTTATATGAAGATAAGCAAGTGATTTATGACTTAGTCTGTAGTAGTATTATTTTCCCTTATTAACCAATCAACCATTGAAGTCTAGTCGAGCAATCAACCCCTTCTGCTCTGAAACCCTTCCAATTATTCCAGGATTTGCGTGGTAAAGTGCTCAGAGTAAGTTTTACCCTTCCTGTCTTGGCCATTTGTGCTGTTAAGCCTGGCCATTAGTGGAATAAGTCCTTTCTAAGGTACCCATCTTTATTCCAAGGTTCTTAAACTGCCTAAGGAGGCCCCTTGAAGAGAGGTTGCTAGTCTGTAAAGATCCCCAGTAGTATAATACTGTGGCCCCTCTTTTATATTATATTGAAAAAAATTTATTACCAAACCAATTGAACCTTGAAACTGCTCTTATTATATCATTTATTTGAGCTTCTAAGTGTTTATTATTGGAATAATAATTATTATTATCATTCCAGCATTTTTATCACTCTCTGTAGCTAAAGGACTGCAAGGTTCCTGGTATCAGAGAGCTGAAATATGACTTGGGATGGGGATAGAAACCTTTGCCAAGACAATGGCTCTTTTTTGGCCAATTTTCTCATTGTTGCCATTGCCATCTAATGATCTTGGCAATGATCAAAAATGGATTCCAGATTTTTGTGAGGATGGTGACAAAAAAGAAGAAACCAAAGGAGGGGGTAGAGTGGGATAAGGAGGAGACAATGAGACAGAGATTTGAACAGAGGGCCTGAGGGCTGGTGAACCAGGGGGCCTGTCTTAGACTACTAGGAGAAGAGAGAGTTGAAGTAGGGGCAAACTAAAGGCTTTCTATTCTGGAATCAGATTTTTTTTTGAAATATTATTTTGAACCATTCTTGAGAGGTGTCCCAGTTTGGTCACCACAGCGGGTTTCATGAAAATGGCAGATTTCAAACATCAAACCTGCCATTAAACCCGCCATTTATGCATCATCATCCATCCACCATCCATAAAATCTAAAACACCTATCCACATCAGCAAATCCATACCAATCCCATCTCCATTGCTTCAGGCACATCTCATCTCCATTGCTTCACATCTCCATCCCTTCACATCTATATTGATTTAAATCTCCATTGCTTCACATCTCTATTGCTTCACATATCTATTGCTTCACATCTCCATCTTCACAAAAACCCCATCATCATCTCATCACCCACATCAAATCACCATCTTTCTCAAAATTTCCAATCAAACTTCCCGCCAGAAAGTTTAAAAAACAAAAAAGCTGACTGAACTTTTGTTAGTATTTGACTCCAAGTTTGTTTTTTGTTTTGGTTGTTCAACCAAGAATCCTAGGCTTACTCACTCTGTTTTTTTTTTCTTTTTTTTTCTTAGAAAAAACTGACCCAACACCTCACCCCACCACACCCCACCAAACCACCGGTCCACTCTCCTCCTCACCCACCACCTCCTCCTCACCCACCACCTTTGGCACCCCTGGTAAGCTCTCCTAATCCTTGCCATCATCAGAAGCTAACCAAATTTTCCATCACCCTCCAGGCACCTTCAGGTCCTCAGTTAATCACCCCCCTCCTCCTCTTCCCTCCATCCTAGCTGAATCCTCCCTCTTGCTCCCTCCTTCACCACCCCCCCTCCTTGCTTGCTCACTGGCCCCACCACCGGCCCCCACCACCTCCCCCCCTCCTTGCTTGCTGGCCCCACCACCGCCCTCCCCTCCTTGCTTGCTCACTGGCCCCCACCACCTCCCCCCCTCCTTGCGTGCGGGCCCCACCACCACCCTCCCCTCCTTGCTTGCTTGCCTGCCCCACCACTGCCCCCCACCACCTTGCCCCCCTCCTTGCTTGCTGGCCCCACCACCCCCGCCGGCCCCACCTTGGCCCCCCCCTCCTTGCTGGCCCGCCGGCGCCACCTTGGCCCCCCCTCCTTTCTTGCCCGCCAGTGCCAACTTTTCCCCCCCTCCTTGCTTGCCCACTGGCGCCACCTTGGCCCCCCTTCTCAATTGCCTTGGCTTGCCCCCCTCCCCCTTGCATTGACCCGCCCCCCCCCCCTTGGACGCCCCAGCCAACCAACATCCCCCCCTCCCTGGTTCTGGGGCCCTGCCTACCTGGCCTCAGGCCCAACCCCAACCCAACCCAAAGGCCTGGCCCAATTCCTTCACACCCCGGTAAGTTTTTTTTTTCTTTTTAAGTTTTTCATCAAAGGAAATATATTTACAAGACCAGCATTTGAGTAATCTGCTTTAATTCATCTACTGTTCTGCTGCAGCCATTGACCACTTATCCTTTTTTTCTGTTGCCAGTTTTTCCCTCTCCATTTGCAGTGGTTCTTGCTTTCAATCCTTCTCCTTTTCCTCTTTTTGAAATTCTAGCTCAGCCTGTTTCAAATTCCACTCAGAATCCCATTTTTGCTGATGAGCCAAACTACCAGCTTTATGCTTTTGAAAATCAATAGCCAGTTAAAAATCCCACTTCTCCTTTTAAAACTGAAGTTTTTCAGATTCAATTTGCAATGTCACTGTTTTTCAGAGGGGAATAGGAATGAGCTTGATTTTGAAAGCAAGGCAAATCCATTGGGCTTACTTGAATCTTGCTTCTCCATGATCTCCTCAAATCCCCAAAACTTTGAAGTGTTTCTCCTCTTTTGAATGCTATTGGGGTTGATGTTGATGGAATTGGAGGCCTTTTGCTTTCCCTTTTCCGAGGAGGTTTGTGTGGGAACATCATTGCTCTCATTTGAAGGGGATGTTGGAGGCACCATTGGCTTGAGTTTTTGGCCATTCACAAATGGATGAGCCTGTTTCTTTTGAATCTAAATCAGTGAGGATTAACTGGACAGAAGAGAAAAGAAATTTGTTCCTTACTTGAGCAGATGTTGATGGCAATGGTGATACGGGAATGACATCCTCCTCATTGGCCAAGTTCTCAAGTTCTTCCACTCCAGCAAGAGAGCAATCCAAAGAAGGAGGGGATGAGTACAAGGTTGCGTTTGACTCCTCAATCAACGCAGAAGTAGACTTGATTGGAGCTGATTGCCTTTGAATATCCTCCTTGGCATTGAATGGGGGCCACTCATAGGTTTCTGCCGGATAACAATTGCTAGGCTGAGAATCCCCAGCCAAGTCCTCAGCGTCAACTCAATTGGATTGTTGGGCATCAAAAGCAGCTAGGGGGGTGATGTTGGACTTCTTTCCAAAGATTTCATCCATTTGAATATAAAAAGGACAAATGGAGTCCAACTTATCAACCACCAAGTTGATTCCCTTGGCTTTGTCAGAGTTGGTGATACCAAAGACGGTGGAGATTGACATTGAGAGGGCCTTTTTGTACTTGGCTTGATAATTCTTGAATTTCTCCCTCATCTGTTTGGATGACATATCCAGCCTACCTTTTGTTTTATTTGTGAGTTCATTGGCAATCAGGAGATAACCATTGACCTTAGAGGATGGAGGTTGGCCAATGCGTGTTTCATTGTTGGATCCAAAGCAAGCATTGTAGTTGGACAGAATTTTGAGCCAGTTTACCAGGATCATGTGATCAGCTCTCTTGAGCTGGCTTGAGCCCTTGGAAGCTGATGGGGGAGGATTGTTTGATTTTGAGTTCCTGGGGGATGTTTTCTTTGGTCCATTGGATTTTTTAGTGGACTTTTGGGGGGAGGATTGCTGAGGGGCCATTTAAAAATAGTAAGAGGGATGAAGGGATGAAGGGCTATGAGATTGTTTAAGTGGTGAGAGTAATGATGTGATGAGAGGATGAGAGTGATGAAGCAAAGATAACAGGAAGAGATGAGAGTTATGAAGTGACAAGAGGGATAAAGTGATGAGAGTTAGGATGTGATGAAAGTGATAAAGTGATGAGAGTGATGAAGTGATGAGGATAGTAATCCAATGAGAGTTAGATGGATGTGATAAAAGCAATAAACAGATGAGAGAGATGAAGTGATAAGGATAGTGATCCAATGAGAGTTAGCTGGATGTGATGAAAGGAATAAACAGTGTGGTGGTCTTCTTTAGACACAATTTGGAATGGGCTGCGCGCTGCGGGCTCAGCAGTAGAGACGGGCTTAGCATTGGCAGCATGTTCAGAAATGGGTGTGGCTTTTCCGCAGCAAGCCCTGCTGCGGGCTCAGCAGCAGTCAAATTGGCCTTGGAATCTGAAGATGTGGGGAGGATGGATTGGATTGGACAGATTGCGTGTTGCAAGATGCATGGATGTACCTTGGATATCTGGAATGGCGCGTTGGGTGGATGCGGACATGTGCGGGGGGCTCCAAGTTGGGCGCAGTGTGAGGGCCGCTTCATGAGAAGGACAAACCGGGTGGGCGTAATGGGAGGCGGGCAATACAGATGGGATATGGGATATGGATCATGGGATGGGGATGGAAGGATAGAGTTTGGGCTAGGGTTCTGTACTTAGGGGTTGTACTTCATTATTCTTGTTTACTTGCAGTTGTACTTAGGTTAGGGTTGAGGGGAAGGCTACTTAAACCACACCCTCAACCCAGATGTCATGGGAGGACAAAGTTGGATCATCACATCAGGTTGGAAGGCTCTTTACACTCATCTCTCTTATTCTATATCTCTCAGTTTTAGGGTGAACAGTTGCACTCATGGTTTACAGATGCAAGGGATCAATAACTTCCAAACTTGGGAACCATTAAAAGAGAATTCCTCTTCTGATTTCCACAATGGATTAGAG
This sequence comes from Puccinia polysora, assembly GCA_025617555.3. Classification (NCBI taxonomy): domain Eukaryota; kingdom Fungi; phylum Basidiomycota; class Pucciniomycetes; order Pucciniales; family Pucciniaceae; genus Puccinia; species Puccinia polysora. The sequence continues at coordinate 18,075,239 of CM062622.1, read as the reverse complement.
TGATGAACTGATCAGAATAGTGATCCAATGAGAGTTAGCTGGATGTGATGAAAGAAATAAAGTGATGAGAGTGATGAAGAGATGAGGATAGTGATGAAGAGATGAAGAGAAATAAATTAAATTTTTTTCCAATGAGGTCAGAGTTAGAAGGAGGTTGGAAGGCAGGGTTGGATGACTTGGACAGGTGGTGGAAGCCTTTAAATACTTTATTTTAAAAAACCACTTATTTCCAGGTAACTCTGACACATCTGATGTTAAATAAGTGGGTTTTTTTGATTTTTAATGGTGGGTTTGAAATGGCAGATTTGGTTTGAACCCGCCATTAAAAAATGGTGGGTTTGCTTAACTCTGATACGCCCTAATATTTTACTTCATTTTAGAACTTGGAATTAATTCAATGCCTAAAATTATTCTAAGGATTTTATTAAGAAAATATCCAGAAAATGTATACTAAATTTATTCATACTCTGTCATAATTTATACAATTCATTCAGTATTAATTTGATAATTATTTTCCAAAAATTGAAAATGAAGAATTGAAGGAAGACTATTATTCTAAATTTAATTCTTAACATATTATCAGGATAATGAATAGGATCCAATCAAATGAATAGCATAAATGAGTCCAATCCCTGAAATACATTCTTTTTTCTGATTAAAAGTTAATTGAATTCACACAGAATACTCAAAATTTTCAGTTCCTCTTCAGCCAAACCCATCCTCTCAATTTTTGTTTTCCCACCCCTGGAAGTCCTCTTTAACTTAAAAATTTGTGCAAATGTCCTCATAATCCTTTTTTAACCACACCCAAACATCAAAACTGAGATGACACTTACTAGTAAGTGCTTTCAAGGAATCTCCAGGTGAAGCTGTCTCCATGCTTTAGTTGAACCTATCTCCATTCTTCAACCAACTTTCTGGTACACAGCCATGTGACCACTGATGCACAGTGACTTTGTAAAATAATGAACATTGAATTTTCAAAATGCATAATCACTGTGCCAATTGCACATTAAGCATGCAGTGGAGCTTGGTTGAAGTTTGACAAAACCTTGGTTAGAAGCTTGACCTGAGATTGGTTGGGAATGAGGTCCTTGATGGCAGTTTCTAGCAAGCATCATTAAATTTTTGGTGGTGCCAGGCAGTCCTTTAAACCATTACATTTACACACCCCCCTGGGGTGGGACAACAAACCAGAAGGAGTGAATTGATCAAAATCATCTCTCCATTCATTCCTTTATTTTATTTTTCAAACAAAAAGGCATCTGTTTAGAAAAAAACTATAAAAAATCATGCATTTTTTCAAAAAAAGTTGTGGATCTATTGGTTTCAAGGCCTGAATTTTGTCTGGGCCAAAAACCTGATGCATGTTACTCAAGTATTTGATTGATTCAAAAAAATCACCTGTATACTTTCCCCAATAGAGTTTTGTTATAGCTTCTAAAATTTTCTTTTCTGGCTTTTGAAATTTATTCTTCAAGAGTTAAGATGAATAAGCATAAGATGACTACCCTTTTTGATTTTCCCTATCAATTTTACTGGCACGCAAGAAATTCTCAGGTTTTAGAAATTTTAATAGGAAGTTCATTTCAGGTTTCTCCCAGAGAGCCTCTCTTTTGCGCCAATTGACCCAAACCAAGTATAAGTCAAAGATCACTCTTTTGAATTCCATCCTCAAGAAGGAATTCCCAAAACTTTCAGAATTTTCCACAGAGGAACCTCTACTCAATCAATCAACTTTTGCAAAAGTATAGTTCATCTAGTTCTGTGGTTCAAAAAATGATAGTTTGGCTGTTTTGTTTCAAACAGATTCCTTTTTTTAAATTTGCCCTATTCCTTTCTCTCTAGAAAACTAACCAAGGAAAATGGTTCTTTTAGGCTCAACAGTCAATAGCTGGTAGCAATTTTTCAGGTCTTTGAAAGAGGGGGAGCATGGTTGGCCAACACAGATGAGGATGCAATGATCCATTTGAATCAGGCTAAACCTTCTTACTTCATGTAAAAAGGAACCTATCTGACTGAATGGCCAGATGGGAAAGCTTTTCAGAATCTTTATTTTTCAAAATTTGGCATATCTTGAGAAATTTAAACTTTGCAGATCCCCCCACACATTTTTCTAATTTTGTGGAGGTACAGGAAGAAGATTCATTGGCCCCCCTGTTGAAGAGTACTCCCTAAAACTCCCTGGTTCCGAACAAATCATATGTCTCATTCATGTAAGATTGCCAAAAAAATCCAGGTTTGGGGAAGGGAGCTTGAGTAGTTGTCTTTATTGGATAACAGGGAAAAGAATCATTTTTCTTTAGAGGGACGGAATTTTCTTCCACAAGATTTTTTTTTCTGTGCTTCCTCCAACAATCTTAGGACCTTACTGAAAGGTCCTGATCAAGAGAATTCACAAGCCCCGCTTGATACCCTCCTTCTATGGTTCAAGGATGATCTCTGGTGTTTCAAGCATTCAATTTTTGCTTACAAAGGACTTAAATCCACCATTTTCCAGATTTTCCACAAAATCATTTCAGTGTGTCACCCCAGTTCCTTTTGAAGGCTTCCCAAAGAATTTTGATTGGCACAGTCTTAGAAAGTAATCCATTCAGTAGACCAACTCATTCATGTCCTCCCAGTGGGCAAAACACTCAACACAGTAAGCTCCTGTGCACATGATCAATTTGTAAATATCAAACCAAACCTGGATGACTAAATTTATGGATTTCATTTCCAAAGTGCCCATCTCTTTGGGGTATGAATCCATATTGGTGATGGTGGCTCATTTTAGAAGGGGGATTTACCTCATACTGGTCAGTCTGGGGCTCAAAGGAATTTTCTAATGTTTTTCTTAGACCAATTCATACTGTTACATGGCCTCCCGCAAAAAATTCTCACTGACCGGGGCATGCTTTCAACCTGTCATTTCAGGAAGGAGTTCCGGCTTTTAATAGTCCATAAACCAGCACCATCCACTGTCTGGAATCCTCACACCAATTGAAAAACTTTATCTCGATCACCCACTTGTATGGCTAGTTTAGGATGTCTTACGACTTTTGGTCGTTTCAAGTATATGCCTGCATATTCGGGCCATGTAGGCGCGACTCTTCGCTTGAAGAAAAAAAAAAAAAAAAAAAAAAAAGGGAAAAGTGTGGGATGGAAGAGACTACATTGGCTGGAGAGGTGATCGACGTCGTTGGAGCTGCTTCATCAACTGTGAACTGGTAGATCATTGCGTGTGTCCGGCCCAGGAGGTGTGAAGATGTATTCAAGTATTGATAAATACATTCCTCATACATACCTCCAGATGCATTCATAATTTGATCAGCAGATATACATATCACTTTATAATTATAGTCTCGTGGAATGGATTGTCGGGAATAATAAAATGTAAGTATTATAAGCAATACGCAGATCTTTCTCGACGTAATCCATTCGATTTCACAGCCAATTAATCGTGATTAGTCAGTATTAGTAGGGTTTGACTTGGCTCCTGCGAGGTGACGATGCTGACTAAGCATGACTCTCAGCCTTGTCTCCCCTGCTCCTGCCTCCCAGCCTGTGGTTCTCCCTCTCCTTCTCGCCTGCTGTCCAACCTTCTTCGCCTTCAACCTTCGACACTCCACCAGCAACCTCATCCCCACCTCCATCCTAGCTTCTTTCCTCCATCCTAGCCGCTTTCCTCCAACCTCATCATGGTCTCCCATCCACCCCGACCAGGTCCATCCAACTTACCAGCATCTCATTCAGCCACCCATCCACGAACTTCAACCGAACCACCTCAGACACTCAAACTGCTTTTAATCGGTTCATCCTCTGTTCAGTCAATCCCATCTCATCCTGATCCCCCTCTCCCCCTCTCCCTCTAAACTGGATCGGCCTCGTTCATCATCATCCGGTTCCAAAGAGAGAGAGAAAAAAAAACACGTTCAAGAAAGTAAGATAAAATTCACGATCACTGACTCTCAACTCGCCATCGCTTCAATCACTTAGGTAGGAAAATCATCTCTGCTATTAAGATTCACCGATGAAGTGTTTCTTTCGCCCGAAGAATCCTCGGCAACCATCGGTGTTGATTTCAAATTCAAACTCATCGACCATAAGGGCAAAAAATATAAACTAAGCATTTGGGATACCGCCGGTCAGGTACGAGGTAGTTCGAAATTTCATTCTCTCCATCCACGACGACCCAGAGGGAGAAGAACCATGCTCCTAGTCCTCAATATCATCCAAGGTGTTGTCCAGCATAACCGACCGAGTCTCAAGTCTTTTTCTCCATCCGGCTCTCATCGTCTTTCCAGGAGCGGTTCAGGACTTTGACGAGTAGTTATTACCGTGGCGCTCAAGGCGTTCTGCTAGGTGGGTCCCCCAGTCCCTTCTCACCGACTTCTTCCTCTTCTTATTTTCTTTGGCCCAGCTCGAGTGATCGTGTTGGGACAGATGGGCGCTACCAGGTTCCACTAACATACCGGATTCTCCTTGCTATCAAAAGTGTACGATGTCACAAATCGGGCGTCGTTCGAATCGCTACCTTCTTGGTTTGGTGAGCTAGATACCTTTGCACATTCACCCCAAGATGTGGTCAGGGTGATCGTCGGTAATAAAGTCGATAAGGTTCGGAACCTAGCCACCCTTTCATCCTCCCATACCCGCAATCCAATCCCATCAAAACCTAATCGACCCTCATCGATCGCTTAAAATCCTATCCTCCTTCCCGTCCCCATCCTTCTCAGGACTATTCAAGGTCCGTCTCAACAGAAGAAGGTAGAGCATTCGCAAGTGATAATCACGCCATGTTTTTCGAAACGAGTGTCAAGACCAAAAAGGGAGTCGAAGAGGTCTTTGAAGCTGTGGTCGACAAGGTAAGGCTCGATGATGGTTTCTTCTTCTTCTCAATCGTATGTGCATCTTTCCCCCTAGAAAAACGCTCAATTTCAACTCAATCTACTGACCAGGACACCACCTGCTTCTCCCGCATTGTTTTATCTTGATTCTGTCTTGGTTCATGAAACCTCAGATTGTGGCCTCGACTTCCTTGCAACCATCTCGACACGCCTATCGTCCTGGAGCACGGACCTTACCGGGGAGCATCGACCTGGACGCGTTCAATGAAGACGATCAAGTCGGAAGCTGGTGTAATTGTTAGATAAAAGAAAAAGAGGCGGGGGGGTCGACAGAACGATATTGTTTTAATGGCTAATGATTGGATTCCTATCCACCACTCAAGGGCGCAAGGCGACGGGAGCTTGTTTTATGCTGTATTCCATTTCGTGTTGGCATTTTAGCATCCTTTAGTTTTTTACTCTTATTTTATGAGATCTTTATGTTATTTTTTTTTTAGCTGGGGGCAAGGGGTGGAAGGAAGAGTGTTGGTTTCATTCATGATAGTTCAAAACAATCCAGACCATTACGACGGTGATGACAAGAACGACTCCTCCTACACGCATCAGTTGGATCCGATCGTTTCCAAGCCAGGCAGGCGGAACAGAAAACCCATGTAGAACAATCAGCCATCCCGATCTCGTTGGATCTTGCCTGGATGTTTGGCTTGGACTCTTTTTTGTTTAATCGATCATAAAATCCATCGAGTCAACTTTCTTGTACATAGATTTACATACATCATTTTAACTTAGTCAAATCGCTACTCTAGCAGAGCCACCAAGCATAGCAGAAAAATACAAACAATGACAAAAAGACTAGTAATGAAACTGATCAACAAAATACCGTCCAAGAAAAAAAAGGGGGGGTTCTGGGGGGGGGGGGGGGGGAGAAACCACACAAAGCAGAAACATCCCGAAATCTTGAGATTAGAGATCGGTTGAAAACACCATTTTTAGGTATAGTCTTCCCACTGGGTACTGCCCCCCCCCCTTCAATAAAAAAATAGAAAGAAAAAATCAGTTAACTGCGTCTAGGAGATCTCAGAATGAAGCTGTGAGGGTAGTGAGTAGTAGGAAGTGGGGAGTAGTGAAAGATGGGGGTTGAATGATATAAAATCTAGTACCTAAGCCACCATCAGTGATGAGTTTAAGACTGATAGTGCAGGGAAACTCTTGGTGGGTGACTGTGTAAAAGTTTGGGATGTAACTCTGAGATGAGCTATATCTTTTCTTTTCTTTTCTTTTTTTTTAAAAAAAAGGGAATTATTTTTTTCATGGGTGCTACCCTTAAACTCATGGGGGTACTACATCCCCGCAATGTCCAGTATACACAGACAAATCCTTGTTTACATGGGCTTTTAAAAAACTTTGTTTATTGGAATTTCTAAGACAGCAGGCCTGTGGATAGGTGTCTTAAAACCTTATGGCTAATCTTTTCTAGTTTTGGGACCATTTAAACCCCTTCAAAAATCCAGTCAAAAAATTAACAAAATCCAAAAAAAAAAAAAAAAAACATTTTTGGAGCTATTCCTTTGGCTTTTGGCTCAAGTTTTTTTTATTGCAATTTTAACTCTCACAATATTTATAAATCAGCTGAAAATCTTTAAAAATGACTTTTTGAGTTTTTTTGAGTGTATCCTTGGCCTCCAAAAATTGGATCCAAAGTAAAAACACTTCAAAATAACATATCCTTTTCAATATTTTTTTTTTCACTTCTTGAATCAATCTTTCTCTCAATTTTTTTTTGGAAAAACTTGAGATTAACATCCAAACATTGAATGAAAAATTTGGCTGATCTTTTATTAAAGATCTTCCCCCACCACTCCACTCCTTACAACACAACCCAACCCAACACAACACAACACAACACAACACAACACAACACAACACAACACAACACAACACAACACAACACAACACAACACAACACAACACAACACAACACAACACAACACAACACAACACAACACAAAACAACACAACACAACACAGCACAACACAACACAACACAACACAACACAACACAACAAAACACAACACAACACAACACAACACAACACAACACAACACAACACAACACAAAACAAAACAATGCACACAAAACCTACCACTACCAAATCAAACCTCCTGAACCAAAAACTCTTCTCACTCCATTTCTACTCAAAATATTTCTGAATCATCAACTCAAATCTCAAATTCCTTTCTAAACAAAACATCCCTTTTTAAAATTTCTCAGAAAAACATCCACCCACTTTTCATAACTGTCTCACCTGGCCCATCCTCCATCACCTCATCTAATCAAACTAGTGTTTCTACTCCTCTGGCACTTTCCTGATCTACTCAATCCAATGATACTACTCCTCTGTCCCCTCCTACTGAACTATCATATAATAAAAAGGAGGATTTAGTTGATGCTATCCAATCATGGGCAAAGTCCCATGGATATGCCATTTCTACTAGAGTATCAAACTTGAAGAAAAATACCTACACATATCAATGTGATAAATATGGAGAATATTAAACCAGTAAAGATCCCACAAAATTGAAAACAAAAAGAAATACCAATTACCCTTTAAGATTATCTCAAAATTTCTCCCAAAGATTAGGTCTCTGGCAGGTTAAATTTATATTTCCAGACCACAAACATTCCCCCTCAGATGATCCTTCTACTCATCAAATCCATAGAGAATTCATGGCAAGCAACAGGAGACTTTAGAAAACTTAACCAAGGCTGGTTTTCCCCCATTAAAAATTTTGAATTCTCTCATAAAAAACTCCTCAACCTCAGTTCATACAAACCTCAGTACTATTTATAATAAAATATCTCAGATAAAAAAAATTATCTTGATGAAAAAACCCCAATTGAAGCTTTAATACTGGAAATACAAAAGTGTTCTTTTTTTTACAGAATCAACAATATGGATGAACACATCACTTTGATATTCATTTCACATCCTCTGAGGTTTTGATGAACTGGATTTGAGGAGTTTTTTTATAAGAGAATTGAAAAATTTTAATGGGTGAACACCAGCCTTGGTTAAGTTTCCTACAGTCTCCTGTTGCTTGCCATGAATTCTTCTATGGATTGTATGAGTTGGATGATCATCTGAGGGGGCACGGTTGTGGTCTGAAGATATAAATTCAACCTTCCAGAGACCTAATCTTTTGGAGAAATTTCCAGATAATTCAAAATTTCAATTGGTCTTTCTTGTTGTTTGCCATTTTTTGGGATCTTTAATGGGTTTATATTCTCCAGATTGATCACATTGCTATGTGTAGTTATGTTTCTTCACATTTGATACTCTAGTAGAAATGGCATATCCATGGGGCTTTGCCCATGATTGGATAGCATCAAATAACTCCTCCTTTTGATTATATGATAGTTTGGGAGGGGGGACCAGAGGAGTTGTATCATTAGATTGAGTAGATGAGGAAAGAACCAGAGGAGTAAAAATAATAGTTTGATTAGATGAGTTGATGGAGCATGGGCCAGGTGAGACATTTCTGAAAATTGGGTGGGTGTTTTGTTAAGACATTTTGAAAAGGGATGTTTTTTTAGAAAGGAATTTGAGATTTGAGTTGATGATTCAGAAATATTTTGAGTAGAAATGGAGTGAGAAGAGTTTTTGGTTCAGGAGGTTTGATTTGGTAGTGGTAGGTTGGGAGTGTGTTGTTTTGTTTTGTGTTGTGTTGTGTTTTGTTGTGTTTTGTTTTGTTTTGTTGTTTTGTGTTGTTTTTGTTTTGTTTTTTGTTTTTTTGTTTTGTTTTGTGTTGTGTTGTGTTTTGTTGTGTTGTGTTGTGTTGTGTTGTGTTGTGTTTTGTTGTGTTGTTTTGTGTTGTGTTGTGTTGTGTTGTGTTGTGTTGTGTTGTGTTGTGTTGTGTTGTGTGAAGTGGTGGGGTAAAACCTATAAAAATTTTTAATTCAATCTTTGGATGTTAATCTTAAGTTTTTCCAAAAAAAATTGAGAGAAAGATTGAATCAAGAAGTGAAAAAAAAATCTTGAAAAGGATATGTTATTTTCAGGAATTCATGGTTGAAAGGGTCTCAGATCAAAGTTTGGGGTGTTTTTGCTGATTTTCTTCAATGGAATAATAAGGAAAATTTTTTATTCAATCTTTGGAGTTTAATCTTAAGTTTTTCCAAAAAAAATTGAGAGAAACATTGATTCAAGAACTGAAAAAAAAATCTTGAAAAGGATATGCTATTTTGAAGGTTTTTTACATTTGATCCAATTTTTGGAGGCCAAGGATACATTCAAAAAATCTCAAATGAATTTTTTAAAGCTCTCCAGCTGATTGATAAATGTTGTGTGAGTTCCAAGTTCCAAAAAAAAATCCAGCCAAAAGCAAAAGGAATAGTTCCAAAAATGAGTTTTTTGTTTTTGGGATTTTGTTAATTTTTTGAATGGATCTTTGAAGGGGTTCAACTAGTCCCCAAATCATAAAAAAATTAACTATAACGGTTTAGGAAACCTTTCTACAGGCCTGCTGTGTTAGAATGTAAAAAAAAGTTATTGAAATTCTCATGTAAACAACAATTTGTTGGTGTATACTGGATGTTTCCGGGACGTAGTACCCCCCTGAGTTTAAGGGTAGCACCCGTGAAAAAAATAGTGCCCAAAAAAAAATTGGAGAGTTTGAGAATCTGAAAAGTAAAAAAAAATAGTGTGGATTGAGCTGGTGAATAAAACAGAAACAATTATTGGTTGTAAGATTAATCTCATTTAATTCCACTAGTCTGAAACTCACTGTATTTTTTGATTGGAACAACTTTTAGAAATTTGGCATGGTTCTGCAACCAAGAAAGAGGGGTTTGATTGGATCCTGGAAAGAGTACTTGATTTGATTCCAGGTCAAGGCCCTTATACATGATCCCAATTAGTTTTTAGGTTTCAGCCTGCTATTATTCAGAGGCAGCTCAAATATTAAAAAACAAAGCAAGAAAATTTTTTTCAGTAATCAAAAGAAAAGAAAAAAAGACTGAAAATTGATTGTAAAAATAAAAATAAATGAAAAAATAACCCAGGGAGTTGGGATAATGAAAATTTTACTGTAGAGTTGGATTTTTTGTTTTTTGGTTCCAAATGAGATGGGATTGGCTAATAGAATGAATAAATCTCAGTTCCAACTTTTTCCAGTAGTTTTTAATTCTTGAGTGGGTTTATACCACTGGTTCATGAGCCCACTCACCCCAAAGTCTTGAAATAAAGAGCACTAAACCAAAATTTTTTTCAAAACTAAGGATTTGTGCATGGTTTCAGAGTGATTCATGCTTTAGAGATTTATTGAAAGTACCAGGTCCAGTGGGGGGGGGGGTGGATTGCAGAGAAATTCTTAAAAGCCAAGGCACTGGGTGATAGCCATAGAGCAGTTTTAAGGTTTCAAAAAAGAAGAGTTTCTGCTTGAATTTTTGGGAACTGGGAAACTTGCATAGAAGGCTGGGCCTGCAAAGTCAATTGCACAAGTGTTCAGCAACCAAATAGGCCAAAATTCAAGTTCAAGCTGGTATCTCAGAAATTTTCAGCTTCCTGATGCCAAGAACCTTGCAATCCTTTAGCTAAAAAAAGTGATGTAATAATGGGATAATAATGTTTCCAAAAATTCAAGCAATAAGAGATCCAAAAGAATAATAATATTGGGAGAAAGTGCAAGGTTTAAATTTTTTGGTTAAAAGGTTTTCAATATGCTTTAAGAGGGGCCACAGCTTAGAAAAACTGAGGTTCTTTACAGTAAAACAACCTCTCTTCAGGGCATCACTTTTGACCATATAAAACCCTGGGGAAATGGGTTCCTTGAGAATTAATAAAAAGGGATAACACCCAAATGAATGGTGGGTAGTTCTGGGCTTAACAGAAAAAAAGCCTTGGAAGGGAGAAAATGACTTAATTTTGAAGTATTTCCTCACAAGGGTTCTTCAGGAATTCATGGTTGAAAGGGTCTCAGATCAAAGTTTGGGGTGTTTTTGCTGATTTTCTTCAATGTAATAATAAGGGTGTTGGAATTAATCATCATAATTTCAAACTGAGAAAATATATCACTTGCTTATCTCTTAGAAGCACCTGATCATAGATGGCAGAAGGTCTGCATTGATGACTAAAATCCACTGGATTTAAAACAACCAAAAAGGTACTGCATATATACCTTTTTGGGATGAAGCAGCCATGCCAGGGAACATAGAGAGGTTAGTGCTTGTGGGCTATGGCTAGCAGGCTTGCCAGGGCTAGTTTGGCACGGATCCCTAGTTCTTTCACTCAGCTGTACCTGTCTGTGTAGTATTTATGTGAAAAATGTATGTCAAAACTTGTCTTTTGTATTAATTTGGTATTTCTGAAGTTTTGAGATATATCTTATTTTGTAATAAAGATATTTGAGAAAAGGTGATCAGAAGCAGAAATCACTAGAAGTTATGTCATATTCTGATAATTTTGGTAATTTTTAATACTTCTTATGTGAACTCCTTGAGTATTTTTGGGGTCCATGAAGATTGATTAATGTCATTTTTGTGACAAACTTTATTATTGTTTTATTACAGTTGTGTAACATATGACTGACTTTTAAATTTTTTATTCATTTTTCAGAGGTTTCAACCCCCCCTCTATACCTATGTCAAATTTTTACGTATGCATGGTACATGAATAGGGGGTGTAGCAGTTTCCTGCAGTACCTTGTTGACAGAACTTTTCCTGGAAGGTTTGAGGCATGTGTGCTTGACAGATTTGGGCAGGACTCAAGGATTTGAGAAGTTTTCTGCAGTTCTTTGTGTCATATGCAATCATCCTGCATTGTATGGATGCAGGGATGCACGCAGGAATTGTGACAAAACACAAAACTTTCCATAACTCCTAGACTTCATATAACACTCAGATTGTGACTGAATTTTTGTTGTGAAACCTACATGTGAAAAAAAACACATGAAATATTGAAATGGCCAAAAACTCACTTGTAGTGGTTTTGTGGTTTTTAGCCATTTTATTATTTATTTATTTGAAAATATAAGGAGTTAGAATTCAATGGTGGGGTCAGTGAGTGACCCTACCTTATTTTGGATGGGAAATACAAAGTTGTAATAATACTTGAGGATTTCACACTCCTTCTTGTAATTTATAATTTTTATTTAATCTTATCTTATTTGAAAGGTTGCTTTGTAAAAGTAGCAAGCTGAAATTCCACCATTCCAATATATGGCTATATATTAAAAAAATTGGGCCTGGTGTCTCTTGCTGGATCTATAATTCTTCAGGTGGATGGGTCCATCTGGAATGTTACTTTTTGGCAGCCATTCATCTTTATCAGCCGACTCTCCCTTGTATCTGAACAGGTAAATTTTGAAATCCTTGCCTTGGATACTTTCCTTTTTATATTTAAGGATCTTTCTGATCTTCCCTTTATCTTTATCACGGTAAGCTTCCACAGGGAGAAATTGTGTAGGAAATTTTTCTCCATCTCTGTGGTGGAAGTGTTTGATAATGCTTACTGGGAAAACTGGGTGTTTCCTAGAGAGCTCTTCACTCAGGATTACTTCTACTGCATTCTTGCAATGAAGGTTCTTGATGGTAAAGGGCTCAAAAAATGCTGTTTTGAGATTCTTATTGCCTACCAAGTTATTGAAGTTAGTATTGGAAATCAAGCCTTCATATCCAATTCTGAAATCTGGTTCTTTGTGGATTTTGTCCCATCTCTGTTGGTTATACTCAAATTCATCCTGGAAAAACTTATCAGCATGTCTATTGGAGATATCTATAATATTCTTGAATTCCACTGAAATAGGATGGGAATTGGCTAATTGATTTTTGAGGTTATCCTTTGGTAACTTGGGAATCAATCCTCTTTCCAGTGTATAGGGGGCTTCCTAGGTAGTGAAATTTTTTCTGCTTCTGTAAGCCATTTCCTAGGCAGATAAGAGGCTGACCAAGTCATTGCAGTATCCTTCAGAATCATTTTATTCTAATCCAAAGCAAAAGAAACCTCTGAGCATATCTTCCAATGTTTGGATCATCCTTTCTGCTGATCAATCAGTCTGAGGGTGGTAGGCTTTAGAAAAGGCTAAGGTAGTGCCTAGAATGTAATGGAGAGTTCTCCAGAATTCAGAGGTAAACTTGGGATCTCTATCACTGATGATTATTTTGGGTAATCCAAAATCAGCAACATCCTTTTCCAGAAGAGAAAAGCTACTTTCATGGACATGTCTTCCTTATGGTGGGAAGGAATTTAGCCTTCTTGGAGAATTTATCAACTATCACTAGCACAGAGTTATAGGAGTAAGCTACTCCTGGGGGTAATCCTGTGACAAAATCCATATTAGGGCGTATCAGAGTTAAGCAAACCTGCCATTTTTTAATGGTGGGTTTCAAACCAAATCTGACATTTCAAAAACGCCATTAAAAATCAAAAAAACCCACTTATTTCACATCAGACGTGTCAGAGTTACCTGGAAATATGGTAGTTCAAGCTTGTCTGGGCACATGCCCAAGTTAGCCTGATTTTTGCTAAAGTGCTCTGGGCACCCCCTAAAGCACACTTGGCACCCCCTAAAGCTCACTTGGCACCCCCTAAAGCACACTTGGCACATAGCCAAGCGCAACTTGGCACACACCCAAGTTTGGGTGGGTTGGGCCAAAGTTCAGCTTGGCTGATACCCAACCCAATCGGCCATGCCCGCCAAATTGATTATTGGGGGAAAAATGTTTAACATATTTTTTTATTTCTTTGATAAACATGTAGATAAAAATTTATTAAAACAAGCCAAAAATTTCCCAATATCATCACCTACTTCAGCTATTGATCCAACCCCCTCCCCGATTAAGCAGTCAACCTCCATTTCAAGGGTGCCCCATCAACCTGGGGCCATTCATGAAGCCTTTAGTTTTGCCCTTCCCCTTGAAAATGTCAATGGTCAAAACTCAAAAAAAAAAATAGAAAAAACAATCTAAAAAAAAAATAAAAAAAAATAAAATAAAACCTAACCATCATTCCGTTGGTTGAGGCAAAAGCAAAAGTGATGGTGAGAGGAGAAAGGGAGGGGGGGTGCCAACAGCTTGGCCTTGTCCAAGCCAAACTTGGCTGTGTGCCAAGATCCGCAGCGCAACCTGATGCAGAAAAAAAGCATGCTGGGAACTCACCCAAGACCACTGGGCACTAACCCAATCCCACTGGCCACTGTTCCAAATGGGACTTAAGCATATGCCCAGACAAGCTTGCAACACCATAAGTGGTTTTTTTCAAATAAAGTATTTAAAGGCTTCCACCACCTTTCCACATCATCCACCCCTGAATTACCACCTCCTTCTAACTCCAACCTTGTTGGAAAAAATTTGATTCATCACTCAAGGTTGGAAAAAATTTGATTCATCACTCTTCATCTATTCATCACCATCCTCATCACTTCATCACTCTCATCACTTTCATCAAATGCAGCTAACTCTCATTGGATAACTATCCTGATCAGTTCATCACTCTCATCTGTTTATTGCTTTCATCAAATCCAGCTAACTCTCATTGGATCAATATCCTTATCACTTCATTGCTCTCATCCTTTTACTGCTTTCATCAAATCCAGCTAACTCCCATTGGATCACTTTCCTCATCACTTCATAACTCTCATAACTTTATTGCTTTCATCACATCCTAACTCTCATTGCTTTATCCCTCTTTTCACTTAATCAATCTCATCCCTTCCTATTCTATTTGCTTCATCACTCTCATCCTCTCATCACATCATCACTCTCAAAACTTAAACACTCTCATAGCCCTTCATCCCTTCATCCCTCTTACTATTTTTAAATTGCCCCTCAGCAATCCTCCCCCCAAAAGTCCACTAAACAATCCAATGGACCAAAGAAAACATCCCCAAGGAACTCAAAATCCAACAATTCTCCCCCATCAGCTTCCAAAGGCTCAAGTCAGCTCAAGAGAGCTGATCACATCATCCTGGTAAACTGGCTCAAAATTCCATCCAACTACAATTCTTGCTTTGGATTGGAAAATGAAACAGGCGTTGGCCAACCTCCATACTCTAAGGTCAATGGTCATCTACTGATGGACAATGAAATCAAGAATAAAACAAAAGTTAGTCTGGATCTGTCATCCAAACAGATGAGTGAGAAATTCAAGAATTATTGAGCCAAGTACAAAAAGGCCCACTCCATGTCAATCTCCACTGGCTTTGGTATCACTGACTCAGACAAAGCCAAGGGAATAAACTCAGTGGTTGATAAGTTGGACTCCATTTGACCTTTTTATATTAAAATGGATGAAATCTTTGGAAAGAAGGCCAACATCACCCCCTAGCTGCTTTTGATGCGCAAAAATCCAAGTCAGTTGATGCTGAGGACTTGGCTGGGGATGCTCAGCCTAGCAATGGTGATCCCAAAGAAACCTATGAGTGGCCCCCATCCAATGCTAAGGAGTATATTCAACCACAATCAGCTCCAATAAAGTCTACTTCCGTGTTGATTGGGGAGTCAAACCCAACCTTGGACCCCTCCCCTCCTTCTTTCCATTTATCTCTTCCTGGGTGGAAGAACTGGAGAACTTGGCCAATGAGGAGGATGTCATTCCTGTATCATCATTGCCATCAACATCTCCTCAAGTAAGGAACAAAGTTCTTTTCTCTTCTGTCCAGATAATACTGACTGATTTAGATTCAAAAGAAACAGGCTCATCCATTCCTGAATGGCAAAAAACTCAAGCCAATGGGGCCTCCAACATCCCCTCCAAATTAGAGAAATGATGTTCCCACACAAACCTCCTCTGAAAAGGGAAAGCAAAAGGCCTCCAATTCCATCAAAATAAACCCCAATAGCATTCAAAAGAGGATAAAAACTCAAATTTTTTGGGCTTTGAGGAGATCATGGAGAAGCAAGATTCAAGTAAGCCCAGTGGATTCTCCTTCCTTTCAAAATCAAGCTCATGCCTATTCCCCTCTGAAAAACAGTCAAATTGCCAATTAAATCTGAAAAACTTCAGTTTTAAAAGTAGAAATGGGATTGTCAACTGGCTATTGATTTTCAAAAGCAGAAATCAAGAGTTTGGCTCATCAGCAAAAATGGGATGCTGAGTGGAAGTTGAAACAGGCTGAGCTAGAATTTCAGAAAGAGCAAAAGGAGAAGGATCAACAGCAAGGGAAACTGCAAATGGAGGGGGAAGAACTGGAAATAGAAAAAAGGATAGATGGTCAGTAGCCATGGCATGCATTGGTAGCAGTAGAACAGTAGATGAATTAAAGCAGATTGCTCAAATTCTGGGCTTGTAAATATATTTGCTTTGATGAAAAATTAAAAAGAAACAAAAAATCATTTTTGATTACAACAATGCTTAAGACTATTTTTAACCCCACCAATAAAAGAATATTTTTTCTTTTTATTTATATTACTTTTCCTGGAGTATATTTTTCCACTCCCCAAGTCCGTGCAAGTGTTTTAGTTGTTTTTTTTATTTGCATTGACATTGCCATTCTTGTATGAGTGGCAGTCTCAACAGCAGGAAAAGTACATTGCTTGTACTTATTTGCTGCCCAAATCATTTTCACTACACCTTCTTGCTTGAAATCAATTCCAAACCCCAGGTCAGGAAAAAAAATGGCCGTCTGATACTCCATATTTATCCATAGTTTCAATAAGTTGTCCATTAGATTTCTTGGTTGGAACTGCAAGTAAAAAGGAATACTCAGAGATCTCACCTTTTTCAATGTGTGGTCAGTTGTAAAAAGAGTCGGATGTGAATGTGAAATGCAGAGACAAGTCAAAGGGAGCATGCCAAGAACCAAATTCAAGTGATGAGAAGGAGGGGATGCCATTGTCCTTCATTATTTCACAGTTTGGTTCAAAGGGAATTATGGCGAAATTGCAAAAAATTTGTCCTAAAATTTGAGATACTTTGTCTGCCTTATATTTGAGAAAAGCATATTCTTGAGGGGAAGATTGAATAGATGATTTATTCACATAGAATCCAAATAACACAAAAGGGTCCATTGATCTTTTCCATCCAATTTCCCACATTTTTCCAACCCAAGATCTTGAGGGACCAACCGTGTTGACAAAGTGTTTTGACTGGTGAAGGAAAGTTGTCACAAAGTTGATGTCCTTCTTGTCTTGATCAGAAATTTTATCCAATGGGAAAAATTCAATTATTGCAACAAGACTGTTGTGCTCAGACTTATTGAGAAAAATTAATTTTCCACAGTGGAAGAAATGGAATCACTTGATTGTCTGCTTGGAAAGTTGAAACTCAGCCGGTGAGGGTTTTCAATTGTTCTTTTTTTTTTCAGCAGTAATTGCAGGATACAGATTCAAAGGTTGTAGTTTCCCTTCAGACCATACAAAATTTTCATTGATTCCCCCCTCTGCAAGTTCCAAAGAGATTTTGGAGGCCCTCATTTGATCCCTCTTTTGCTTCAAAGCCCTCTGCTTGCCACCTCTCTTTATGTTTGTCACCTCATCTCCTTCCATCTTGTTCCCTCCCAGGCAAATGCTTTGCTTGGGTTGAGGATCAATAAGGTATTTAATTTGGAGTATCACATTGTGAGTGTGGTGGAAGAAGCAATAGAATTGAAGGAAAAGCAGTCAAAAAAATGATTACCAAAAAACAAAAAACAAAAATGTCAGTAATGTGATCACCAAAAAAGAACCAAAAACAAATAAAAAAAATTACTGGGTGTGGGTGTGAACTTATTGGGCCAGGCTTATTACGCCAAAAAAAAAAATAAATTACATCATCATCAAAAAAAAAAAAAAAAAAAAAATCTTGGGGGGCAAACCAATTGGGTCTGGCCTTGGGTCAGGCCTCAGGTTGGGCTGAGTTGGTAATCGGGGGAAGGTTCCTGGTGACAAGGCAAGGGAGGGGGGTGGCTTGGGGGGATCAAGGGGGGGGGGGTGGAGGGGGGGCGGGGCTGGCAAGCAAGAAGGGCAGGGGAGGTGGACCAAGCAAGGAGGGGGGGCGGGTAGCCAAGTTGGGGGTGGGGCTGGCAAGCAAGGAGGGCAGGGGCGGCAGACCAAGCAAGGAGGGGGGGGGGCAGGGCAAGCAAGCAAGGAGGTCAAGTTGGCGGTGGGGCCAGTGAGCAAGGATGGGGGGGGGGGCGAGGAGGGCAAGTCAGCGGCGGGGCTGGCAAGCAAGGGTGGGGGGGGGCCAAGGAGGGCAAGTCAGTGGCGGGGCTGGAGAGCAAGGATGGGGGGGCCAAGGAGGGTGAGTTGGCAGCAGGGCCAGCAAGCAAGGGTGGGGGGGGGGCAAGGAGGGCAAGTTGGCGGCAGGGCCGGCAAGCAAGGGTGGGGGGGGCAAGGAGTTCAAGTTGGTGGCGTGGTTGGCAAGTGAGGGTGGGGGGGCCAACAAGCAAGGGGAAAGGTAAGGAGGCCGGCAAGCAAGGGGGGGGGGCAAGGAGGCCGGCGAGCAAGGTGGGGGGCAAGGAGGCCAACAAGCAAGGAAGGGGGAGAGGGGAGGTGTTGGTGAGTGAGTGGGAGGGAGTGAGAGGGGGTGAGATGAGAGGGAGGGAAAAGCAGAATGAGGAGGAGGGAGGGGGGAGATTACCTGGGGAATCAACCAAGGGGGTGGGGGGGCCTGAAAGGGGATGGAGGTGGATTAATCAACCTATGAGCATAGGATGATGGGGAGGATGAGGAGGAGGGGGGGGGGGGAAGATTACCAGGGAAGCCAACCAAAGGAGGAGGGGAGGTGGTGGGTGAGGTGGAGGTGATGGGTGAGGTGGAGGTGATGGGTGAGGTGGAGGTGTTTGGTGAGGAGGAGGAAGGAGTGGACTGACCAGTGGTTTGGTGGGGTGAGGTGGGTGGTTTTTCCGGTGGTTTGGTGGGGTGAGGTGGGGGGTTCAAAAGTGTTGAGTCTGTTTTGTCTAAGTCCACCCCTCCAAATAAAAAAAAAATACCAACTCAGCCTAGAAATCTTGGGTGAACAACCAAATCCATTTGTCTAAGTCCACCCCACCAAATGAGAAAAAAACCAAGTGAGTCAGCCAATGAATCTAGGGTGAACAACCAAAACCAAAAAAATTTGGTGAAGGGATTTTTTACCTAATTCATAATCAAAGCAAGCAAGGGTAAGAGGAAGAAGCCATTCTCTCATAGAAGAAGATGAGGGACAAGATGAGACAGGGATGAATTGAGGCGGATCTGGAATATAATCTTCAAATATTTTGTCCAATTCATCTTTGATATTGGCCAAAAGGTTGTGAAGGATGACACAAGTGATAATCCAGTTTATGAGAAACTTCATGTCTTTGGGATTTTTAAGCTGGTTTTGAATTTCCCTTAAGCTGGCCCATCATCCTTTCAGGACTCCTATGGAATGCTCAATCCAAACTTGTGATTGGGAAAGATGATAGTTGACATTGGGTTTTCCTTGATTTTTGGACAAAACATTCCAGTATGCTGGAACCACATATTTCCCACTAGCATAAGCTGAATTGGCCAGAAGGTATTGATTGTGGTCAAAGTAGTCCTCTGGTTGTGGGGCAATTGGCATCCAATTGAACAAGTATGAATCATGACAAGAACCTGGAAGACAAGCATGGAGGGATATAAACTTCTTGTTGTTATTGCAAAAAAGTTTTAGTGACACAGAGTATCTAAAAAAACAGACAAAAAATAATTGGTCAGTGTGTGATAAACTGTGTTATCAAAGATATTGGAAAATATATGAATCAATTGCCTTTTTTTCCAATCAAAATAGTGGTTGCCATCTAGCTTGGGGTTTTGACTCAAGGGGATGGTGGTTCCATCAACAAAAACAATGCAACCAGGAAATCCTTTGGTTTCCATTACTTGAGATATCTCCTTTTGTTCTTTTTTTGTTGGCCAAGAAAGGACTGAGCAACGGAAAGATAGCATAGCAAAAATGACTCTTTTGGTGCATGGGTCAATGGTTCCATATCCAACTGAGAATATATTTTCTAATTGATGAATTGCTGCTTCATTTCCATTTGATAACAATCTACAAAGAGCAACAGCCAGTTGGATAGCTGGATTGCGTTGAGGATTCCAAGAATTGTTTTGGAAGATGTGGTGGTCTTCAATCATCTCCAAAGGTTTTATGAGTTAAGGCAATAGAGTTTTGGAAAAGTTGCTGGAAGCTTAAGTCAGGGAGGAGATGAAGCTTTTGCCTTTCATACATAGGGTTGTGGAGAGTTTGTCTTCTTGGAACCATATATTGCTTTTGTAATAGAGCATTCAAAGCCAACCAAGTTGATACCAAATTGGAGTCTGAATTGGAGTCTGAATTGGAGTCAAATACTAACAAAGGTTCAGTCAGCTTTTTTGCATTTTCAACTTGCTTCCAAGAAGTTTGATGGGACATGTTGAGAAAGATGGTGATTTGATGTGTGGTGATGAGATGATTATGGGATTTGTGTGAAGATGGAGATGTGAAGCAATAGAGATGTGAAGTGATGGAGATGTGAAGTGATGGAGATGTGAAGAAATGGAGATGAGATGTGTGTGATGTGATGAAGATGGGACCGGTGTGGATTTGCTGATGTGGATGGGTGTTTCAGATGTGATGGATGGTGGATGGATGATGATGCATAAATGGTGTGTTTAATGGCAGGTTTGATGTTTGAAATCCACCATTTTCATGAAACCCGCCATTTTGAAATACTCCAGTTAGGGGGTATGTGTATTTCAGAAACCTGCCATTAAAAATTGCGGGTTTTGTCACAAAAATGGTGGGTTTCTAATGGCAGGTTTGCTAACTCTGATATGCCCTATTGATGATTTCCCATCTTTTCCATGGTTCAAAAATTTTCTGCAGGAGGCCAAATCTTTTGTGTTTAGTCCCATTGGACTTCTGGCATGTTTCACAACTAGAGAAATGCTTTATGGTTTAGTCTCTCCAATTAATACACCAGGCTGTTTTCTTGAACTTTTCCAGAGTTCTATCAGAAGGTAGATACCCAGAGGAACAGTTGTCACGGAATTCTTCCAGTATGTGCCAAATGTGGTCTTCTTTATGTTGATGTTCTGACTCTCTCTAATCCCATGATTTCTTATTGTCCCGTTCTCCTCTCTTTCATTCTTCTCACTCTGTTATTCCTTTTCCTCATATCTCCATTTCTTTCCTTCATACTTATCTTTATATTCACAACAATACTAAACAGTCTTCTGTTCTCATTGTAAAGCAGACCTGCGCGCCGTTCCTATCTCCAATCCTGCGCACACTATCCAAGCGCGCTGTTGCTTCTCGCGCTCTTGCCATCACAACAATTTGATGGTCAGCGCACCGCGCTAGCTCAAGACCTCAAGGACAAACTGGTCATTGGCTCTTGATCAAAGAAATAATTCAACCCGATCAATCAATCAAATCAACCCAATTACATAAAACTCAAAACCAAGTCAACTACTCAATATCAATAAATCAATTCGAGCCATCTTAGGACAACAATTTTCTCATCAGTTCTATCAGCAAATCAACCTCTGGCCAACCAATCAATTCACTTCAACAAGAAACCAGTCCTCTCATGGTAATAACTTCATCTTGCAACTCGTTGCTCCATGCAAGAACTTACTTCAGCGGTCCTGGTCCTCAATCAAGCAAATCACCTACTCCAGACTGGTCGTCTCACCTGGCCTGGCTGCCTCTTCTCAAGTCTCTCCTTCTCACTTACTCTAGATAAGAATTGCTCTTCTCAGCAAGCTCGTCTCTCTGTTGTTTACTTTTGACTTGTGCTTCACACGTGATTGTTTGTACAATTCTAACTCTTACATGCTGTTTTATGCAATTCAGTTGGTCCTGGTTTCCAATCATACTATTCACATGGTTAAAAGCCTGCGCCAATCAGGCAATGGATCAACCGGGAAACTCATCCATACCAGGACCAGGGGGGGACTCCACCAATTACAAATCTTTTGCCATCAAATCACTCATTGAATCCATGCCTCTGCTAGCAGCCCATAATTAAAGCATATGGAGGAAGAAGTTGGAGAAACTATTCAAACTACGTGGAGTGTTTAATATCATGAACACAAATGACTCAACCTGCCTGGATGAGGACACAAATCAAGAATTTGTTGCTCACCTCCTAGCCAAGCTTGACACCAACTCCTACAACAACATCATCAATGACACCAACAAGGATGACGCCAGGCTGATATGGATCTCAACCCAAGAACACTTTGACTCCTTCCAGTCTGCAAACCAAGCTTGCATCTTCAAAGGCTTCCTACACCTATCCATGGAAAGCAATATCAAAACTTTTTTGACCACAGTAAAGGTCTATCTTAAAAAGATGACCGAGGTCAGCATTGAACTCCCCTTGGATATAATGGCTTACCTTGTACTCTTCAAATTTCCCTCTTTGATGCAAAACATGAAATTGCAGATCATGCATTCCAGAACCAACATGAAGATTGATTTCATCTCAAGCACCTCATTCAACACAAAAATGAATCAATTGCCAAAGGAGAACATGTTGAGCCGGTGAATGTTGCCTTGTACAGGGGACTGCAATGCAAGAATGGGAAGCACAACCTGGCCGTAAAATCTCACTTGGCAAGCTCATGCTGGTTTGAATTTCTGGAACTCAAGCCTGCCAATTCCCACAATAACCAAGGACCAAAGAAAAGAAAACCAAAAGCCAAAGACAAAGCTCACTTCTACAACTTCTTCTGCGGGCTCTGCTCAAATGGGTTGTCAGAACCAATTGACCATACACGCTTCATTCTAGACTCCGGCTGTTCAACCCACATGATCATTGACCAGGACTCCTTCATCACTCTTGAAAAGAGCAACGGGACCAAACAAATTCAGACCAGAAAGAAGAATGTAGCCATCTTGATCAAAGGGAGTGGGAAGGTTGCTTTGGCCACCAAGGATGCTAATCTGATACTGTCCAACGTTGCCTGGGTACCCGAATCAACGTTAAACCTGATCTCATTGGGAGCGCTCATTAGTTGAGGAGAAAATCTTTGAGTCGAAACAAGCAGTCATCCACATACCTTTGAGCTCACCAAGGTCAATTCCAATTCAGAACTGCTCTCCGGTTTGATCATTAACAACCTGTTTGTAATCAACATGGCCAACAACCCAAAAACCTCATACTACTCAAACACCAAACTCTTCTCCATCCACCAATCTTGAGGTCATGCCAGTCTGTCGCAAATGGAAAATTTCCTCAACGTCAAGCTCAACAAATTGCAAAAAAACTTGTTCAAGTGTCTCAGCTGCAACAAAGCTAAGATAACCCAAGCACCATTCAAGCACCAACAAGAAATTGCTCAAAGATGATTTGAGAAGATCCATCTGGATCTCATTGGGCCCATCAACCCAACTTCAAAAGGAGGCTTCCGATATGTTCTCACGCTCATCAATTCGCATTCTGGGTACTTGGCAGGTTTTCCACTCAGATCCAAAAGCAACACTGCGGACGTGCTCATCTTTGTGATAGAAAACCAGCATAAAAAAACAAATGGTTATCCCAAAGACGTGGTCTCCAATGGTGGTGGCAAATTTGTGAACCACAAACTTCAAAAATACTACAAGACTCACCACATCAATCAAATTGTAAGCAAACCCTATCACTCCCAACACAACGGTTGGGCGGAAAGGGCAAATAGGACCATGATGGAGGCTGTTTGAGAAACCTTGTCAGACTTGAGCATCCCAAAATCCTGCTGGAACAAAGTGGTTAAAGGCTGCTGCCTTATGCTCAACTAGATTCCAAAGGAGAAAGGTGAGGATTCCCCCTGGAAGAAAATGCACCAAAAGCAGCTGCTCAAAACCTACATCAAGCCAATTGGCTCCAGTCTCACCTACAGGATCAACAACTCCAATATCAAATCTAAGCTCAGCAAAAAAGGAGCCCCTGGGGTACTGCTGGGCTTCAATCCATCACTCTTCTTCTACAAGGTTCTCACGTTGACTGGCAAGATAATCAACACTAAAAATGTCAAATTCAATCAAAAAGAGCCGGCAAACACCTCCCTCATTGAGGACCCCATCAACAGCCAAGAAACCATTCTTCCAAATGTCAGTCATAGAGCCAGTCCGACCACTCCACTCCCTATTGCCTTGGACTCCTCTGCTGCAGGGACTACTGCCATCAAGGCGGAATTGGACAGCAACGTCTCCAACAAATCCTTGGACTCAAACTTGGTTGTCAAGGAAAACCTTAGGCCAAATCTGAGAAACCAAGCCTTGCTAACCAAACCAGATGGATATGGATTCAGCTCCAAGGCACTCCCTTCTTCACTTGCTGAGGCAATGGCCATTCCAGGATGGAAGGAGTCAGCCTTAAAATAATTCAAAACAATCAAGGATCAAGAGGTTTGGGAAGATGCGGATGAAAAAGAAGTCACCAATCCTCTTAACACGGTCCCCATATTCAAGATCAGGCACAACGCCCATGGCAAAGCCCCAATTCTTAAGACAAGACTGTGCGTGCAAGGCTTCAATCAACGGTATGGACTAGACTATCTGGAGACCTACGCACCCACTGGGATAAGGTAGCTTCTGTCAGCTCTCTGATACCAGGAACCTTACAGTCCTTTAGCTACAGAGAGTGATAAAAATGCTGGAATGATAATAATAATTATTATTTCAATAATAAACACTTAGAAGCTCAAATAAATGATATGATAAGAGAAGTTGCAAGGTTTAATTGGTTTGGTAATGAATGGTTTTCAATATAATATAAAAGAGGGGCCACAGTATTATACTACTTGGGATCTTTACAGACTAGCAACCTCTCTTCAAGGGGCCTCCTTAGGCAGTTTAAGAACCTTGGAATAAAGATGGGTGCCTTAGAAAGGACTTATTCCACTAATGGCCTGGCCCAACAGCACCAATGGCCAAGACAGGAAGGGTAACACTCACTCTGAGCACTTTACCACGAGAATCCTGGAATAATTGGAAGGGTTTCAGAGCAGATGGGGTGGATTGCTTGACTAAACTTCAAGGGTTGATTGGTTAATAATAATAAATAATACTACTACAGACTAAGTCATAAATCACTTGCTTATCTTCAACTACAGACTAAGTCATAAATCACTTGCTTATCTTCATATAAGCACTTGATAAAAAATGACACGGTGTCTGATTGATAATAATAATTCCTGGTAAACTGATAATCAAATAATGGGTCCAAAGAGGTCTGTATAAGTACCTTTTTGGGTGATTTTGAGCTTCTCAGGGCACGTAGAGAGGGTTCTGCTTGTTTTCTGAGGCTGTAAAGCCAGTCAGGGCAAGATTGGCACGTCCACTTGGTGCTGTCAATCAGCTGTCCTTAGATCTGCTGGATTTCTGTACTATTTTAGCCACAGGATCTGTTAATCTGTTATGGCATAAATTTGATCATTCTGTACTCATCCTTCATTTGTACTATTAATATTGCCACAAAGCGGGCAGATGTGGATGATTACTGATTGTCCATCATCTTCTGATCATGTAGATAATTTTTTAATAATTTTTATGAACACTCTTTGTAGTGTTTTGTGGTTTTCAAAGATCAGGGTCAGTGATTTACATGGTAATTCTTGATCTTTGATTTATTATTAAAAAATGTTTTAAAATTAATTTCCATTAATTTTATTTAAGTTTTGATCTTTTTAGATCATTAGTAATGCATATGTCCGTTTGTTACATATACTAGGCAACTCTAACTAGGTTGTAGCTCTTCTGAGAGGTACCTGGTTGTCAGATTAGTCACGACGGATCCAGACGCGTGGATCAGTTAGTACAGATGCGCGCGGGGTAGGATCCGCTGAATGCTTGGAAGAATCAGCTGCGCGCGGGTCTCTAGTACGCGGGAATCTGCTACTACGAGTACATAGGGATATGTAATGATGCAGGGCTGCGTGCGGGAATTGTGACATAACACATTTCTGCGTGTAACTCCTAAAATATACACAACATCTCAATTATGAGTGAATTCTAGGTGTAAACCCTATACATGACAATACGTGTGAAATATTGTAATGGCCAAAAATTGCCATACTGGTGTCGTAATTTTTAATACTTTTCTTTATTATTATTTTAAAAATGTAAGGCCTTGGAATTCAAGGGTGGGGTCAGTGAGTGACCCTACCTAATTTTGGGTGAGGAATCCATTTCTGTAATAATATTTATGGATTTCTCACTCCTTATTTTGTTAATTGAGAAATTCTTATTTTTCATAGTTTTGTGTTGCTATTGACAGGTTGCTCTGTACATAGTAGCAAGCTGACAGCGTCTTTAAGAGCAGTCCTGACATACGTGGCCAATAGAAACCTGGACATGCTCCAGATCAAAGTGAAGGGGGCATTTCTGTACTCCAAGCTGTATGAAAAATTTTTCAGCAAGACTCCTGTTGGCTGTGGTCGCTCATCCAAATACCTAAGGCTCAGGAAGTCACTATACAGACTCAAGCAAGCACCAAGGAACTGGTACCAAATGCTGAGCAAGTGGATTCAGGCCCAGGGCTTCCAATAATGGGCATTCAATCCATGTCTGTACATTGGGGATGACAAGACAAGTCTTGTATTTTTTCACGTTGACAATCTTCTGGTCGCCGGGAACATCAAAGAATTCAAAGATAAATTTCTCCTCAAATTCAAACATTCCTCTGCACACACTCTTAACACTCTCCTGGGGATGAAGATAGACAGGAAAGACGGCCTGATTCATCTGTCCCTACCACTACACATCAAGAAAGGAATTGAAGAACTCAGCCTCAAACAAAGTCAACTGGTGTCAACTCCACTCACTCCCGGTCTTCACCTTGGCAAGCCCAAAAAAGAGGATTGAGACCAATTCCTTGCTCTGAATGTGCAATATTGCTCACCCATTTGCCGGCTGAACTTCATAGCCGGACTAGCCAGGCCGGATATCAGCTTTGCTGTGTCAAGCCTAGAAAGACACTGTGAAAAACCTGGCATGAGCCAATGGAAGGAGGTGATGCGGGTCTGGAGGTACTTGAATAACACAAAGGAAGTCACCCTGACCCTTGGACCACAGTCAATCTCAGACCAACTTTAATGCTTCAGCAATGCAACATGGGCAGTAAACCCCGTCTCAAGAGTCTCTCAAAGTGGTTTCATCTGTGCCTTCAAAGGCAGCCCGCTATATTGGACAAGTAGGCGCCAGCAATCCATAACTCACTCCTCAACCAAATACAAATGCGTGGCCCTATCAAGCTGCCACCTTGAAGAACGTTGGCTCCAACAGCTCATCCAAGACATCTATCAATGCTCTTTCAAATGCCCATTCCCCCTCATTGATAAAAAGGGTCTTGACAACAAGATTAAGAAGTTTGGATCCAACTCCAAAGCAAAACACATCAACATTAAGGCCAAAAGGCTTTGGGACAACTTCAAGCACGGTATCATCAAGGTGAAATTGATCTCATCTCAGTAAATGAATGCAGACGCCCTCACAAAAGTGGCCAACAAAACATCAGTCGCAAGACTGGTGAATGCTTTTAGCTCTCTCTTCCACTGATCTCCAAGTTGTGGCGGCGTGTTGATGTTCTGACTCTCTCTAATCCCATGTTTCTTATTGTCCTGTTCTCCTCTCTTTCATTCTTCTCAATCTGTTATTCCTTTTCCTCATATCCCCATTTCTTTCCTTCATACTTATCTTTATATTCCCAACAGTACTACACAGTCTTCTATTCTCATTGTAAAGCAGACCTGCGCCCCGTTCCCATCTCCAATCCTGCGCAAACTATCCAAGCGCGCTGTTGCTTCTTGCGCTCTTTCTGTCTCAACAATTTGATGGTCAGCGCACCGCGCTAGCTCAAGACCTCAAGGACAAACTGGTCATTGGCTCTTGATCAAAGCAATAATTCAACCCAATCAATCAATCAAATCAACCCAATTACATAAAACTCAAAACCAAGTCAACTACTCACGATCAATAAATCAATTCAAGCCATCTTAGGACGACAATTTTCTCATCAGTTTGATCAGCAAATCAACCTCCGGCAAACCAATCAAGTCACTTCAACAAGTGACCAGTCTGCTCATGGTAAGAACTTCATCTTGAAACTCGTTGCTCCATGCAAGAACTTACTTCAGCGGTCTTGGTCCTCAATCAAGCAAATCACCTACTCCAAACTGGTCGTCTCACCTTTCCTGGCTGCCTCTTCTCAAGTCTCTCCTTCTCACTTACTCTAGATAAGACTTTCTTGTCTCAGCCAGCTTGTCTCTCTGTTGTTACTTTTGACTTGTGCTTCACGTGTGATTGTTTGTACAATTCTAACTCTTACTTGCTGTGTTATGCAATTCAGTTGGTCCTGGTTTCCAATCATACTATTCAAACTTTAGTCAGAACTACAACACTAGAATGTTGGTGCATATAATACACCAAGACATCCCATAAGGTAAATCTTCCAGCTTCATAGGGTTTTAGTAAGGGTTCTGGTAAGCTGTTGATCAATTCAGGGGGAGTTGAATTACTTTTGATGATGAAGAACAGATTTGTTTTATCAGGAAGGTAAGTAGTATCTTTGATAGAGTTAAAAAAGGATTAATATAATTCACAGATATGTATCCCCATTATTGGTGCTTCTGGGTCAGTTATATATATATGAAGTATTGGGAATTGGTAATGATCTTCTGGATTATATCAGGGTTTTTAGCATCATTTGGTAAAGCATTTCTGCTCAAGCTTTCAGAATTCTGATTATTAGCTCCTGCTTGGTGGAGTGTAGTCCTTTTTCCTCCGTACTGTTGAATGGCTATCTACCATCTCAGAATATTTCTGCTGGGGGTTTTCATATTCATGAGAGTCCTGAAAGCATTAAAATCTGTGATAACCACAAATTTAGTGCCTTCAAAATAATAATGGAGTTTCTTTAGTGCCCATACTAGAGCAAGAAATCCCATTTTGCTGGCGCCATACCTCTTTCCTGTATTCTTATATTGTCTGGATATGAAGAGTATAGGTTTCTCCACTGGTTTTCCATCCTCTATTAACCCCTGGTGCAAAGCAGCCTCTAGGCTTTCCATGATAGCATCAATTTATAGTTTGAAAGGCTTGTTATAATCTAGCTGGCTCAATACAGGAGCAGTAGTCATGGCTATTTTTATTTCCTTGTCATTCTTCAATATTTCATGAGTAATCTCAAATAGTGTGTGGTTGTTGCATATCCCATAGAGACACTTGGTTGTAATGGCAAATTCAGGTATATACTTCCTATATTAGCTTTAAAAACCAAAAAAGGATAATATTTCAGTTTTGTTTTGGTGAATGGGTCTGTTCATAATAGCAGCTATCCTGCTTTGGTCCACAGTTAGTGTTAATACAGACACTATATGTCCCAAAGATTTTAGTTATCCATATCCAAATTTACACTTCTTCATGGATACCTTCAAACCTACAGCTGAAACATTTTTAAGAAATAGTCTTAATTTATCATTTTGGGAAGTCCAATCATCAGTATAGATCATGAAATAATCAATATAAACCATCATCCATCCTTGTCTACTAAATTTTACTAGGACTGTTTCCATCATCCTTTGGAAGTGAGATGCAGCATTCTTAATTTGAAAGAGCGTTCTTAGGTATTCATATATACCTAGGTGGCATATGATTCTCATGAATCTCCTACTTTCTGGGCTGATTGGGATCTGGTGGAATTCTTTTAGCATGTCCATGGTTTTGATGAGCTTAGCTTTAGAAAGGTTGTGAAGGGTGTGATCAATCCTTTTTATAAGATAATATTCAGCTGGGGTTTAGCTGTTTAGAATCCAAAAGTCTCCAACCATTCTGGACTTATCATTTTGCCAGGCTATAATTACTGGAGTAGTGATAGCCACTTATTCATTGTGTCCAACTTTTCTTAGAACTTTCAGGCATATCAATTCTTGAATATGGTTTTCCAAAGAAGCTCTAGATTTAGGACTAGAGGGGTAATCAGGTCTCATGAAGTTGGGCGGGTAGGGAGGCTTAATGGTCAATATTAAAGTCATATCATGCCCCTTAATCTTACCAATAAGGTGATATTTGGTACACAAGGCATTTCTTTTCTCAAAGCAGACTTGAACTATGTCTCTCTTCTGTTCTTCAGCGAGTTGGGAATTAAAGGATACTTGGGATAAATATTCTTGGTTAAAGGATTCAAAGTGTTTCTCATAAATTGTATCAGATTGTTGATCATTAATATGGAAGATTTGGAATTTCTTGTTCCAATCTCCTCCTATGGTGAAATACCTACCCTTACTATGGAATACCTCTATCCCATATAAGCAGAGGGAGTCATTCCCTAAGATGAAGGAGTCACATAATTCATTTTGTAAGACAAAAAGTTCAATGTTGAACTTGGGGGATCCTTAATTGTAAGGAAATATTAAATCAGTGGTCTATAATTCAATGGAATTCAAGGATGAGTTGCAGCTGCTGAGCTTTGCCAAGGGTCATGGTAACAAGTTCTGTTTACATTTTTGGTCTTTCATTTCTAGTTAAGAGGTCCCAACACAGCAACAGAAGGCTCCAATTTGCAGGAGTATCTTGAATTGGGAGTCTTGAATTAGACCATTAGAATAACAGGTCTTCACAGATGTGTAACCCTTACCAGCAGGAGGTTTAGTTGTCAAGGTCTTGGCCTCAGAAATATGGAGGATTTTTGTATCAGGATTCCACTTTTGGGGAAAATTGGAATCAATATTTACAGAATTTATTCCCAGGGGGGGTTCAACTTTTCCTTCAATGAAATTAATGGGGTTAGTTAGGATCAGTTCACATTCTGATATAGATCAATGGTTATGATCATAATGGGGATCAGGATTATTTGCTTCTTCTCACTCTAACAGATTGCTTCTTCTTTTGGGTTGGGGAAAATCAGGTCTGAGGTGCCCTGTTTGATTAAAGTTCCAGAATGACTTCTATTTGGGTTCTGGAAGTTTCTTGGCTTTGTAGAGGATGAGTTCAGATTGGGAAGGTATTTTAGTTTAAAAGTGTACTCTTCTCTGCTTTTATGGTTATGATCCCCTAATTTACTCACTTTTTTATCCAAACCATTCATATAAATAACTTCTCCCAGTACTCCAATTGTGGAGGTCAGAATCCATGTTCATTCTGCATCTTACATTATGGTTGAGATTTACAGAACACAAGTTGAGAAGTCTTTCATTAACCTCTTCCTTGTCAGCTCCAGGATAGAAGCAATGCAATCTTTTCTTCTACTCAAGGCACCATTTGTGAGGTTTTTCTCTGGAGGGATCAAAGTGAGATGATTCAAAAGTTTCATCCTCCTCCTTTTCCATACTCCGGTACCAAAATGTTCCTTGATCAGTTCTTTCAAAGAGTTCCAAGTTACCAAACTTATTTGTTATCTTTTGTTAATGAAGAAGTCTAGAGCTACTCATTCAAACAATCTGGTGGTCTTACCACAGCAATACATCCAAGGAGCTCACAAGAAGATAAGGTATACTCTATGAATTTGATGAAACTTACATGGTTATACTCTCATTATCTGGAAAATTTAGGCCATTCAATGATGGGGAGAAGTTATTTTAAGGCTTGTTCCACTTCTGGAGTGGGAATAGGCCTGTAAGTTTCTTCTCTAATGATTCCAGATCTGGTGGGCATGAGTGAAGTAGATCATTTTCTGTAGGGCTTTTGTTTTTCTGGAATAATTACTATTGGTTTGATTACATTGATCTTGATATCTATTATATAATTTTCAATCATGCAAAGTTCTTAGTCAAGTTTGTGACTAAGTAGGTCTATTTTGTTAGTCACATGAGTAGGAGAAGACTGGTTTAGAACTTTAATTTCTTATTTTATGGATTTAATTGAAAGTAGAAGTTCTTCTTGAATAGCAGAGAGAGTAGTTTTCATATGCTTTACTTGGTATACTTTACTTTGGTTCACATATTCTTTTACTTTGTTGGTCATTGTCTCAATTTCAGTAGACCTAGCTTTTCCAGTATGGGAATGGTAAATATTGGAAACAGTGAAATTAAATTTATCCAATTGTTCATAAATACCAGAAAGATTAATACTAAAAATAATGTAATTATGGGTAACATCATTGGTGAGAGAGAAAAAGGTAGGAGTGGGTACATTTAGTTGTGATAAAATTTCTTCCATCTTTGAGCTAGATGAATTATTCTAGCCAATTATTTGGTTTCCTTTCCCCTTTGCTTCTGGTGAATTGATGACCTGTTCTTTTGAGGGTCTTTGCCATTTAAGATTTCTAGTTGGTATCAGCTTGCTACTTAACACAGTGCAACCTTTCAAAGTAGACAAACTAGGTAAAAAAAACAAAATAGTTAATTAAACCAGAAGGACTAGGAACTCAATTAATATTATTTCAGAAATGGATTATTCACCCAAAATAAGGTAGGGTAACTAAATTACCTCACCCTTGAATTATTACTCCTTCATATTTTAAATAATTAAACAACAATTGACCAAAAAGTCACAGAACCACTCTGAAACTTTATGGCCATTTTAATATTTCACATGTTTTTCCACATATTGTTTTTAAACCTAAACTTCAGTCAAAACTGAGGTGTTGTTTAAATTTTAGGAGTTACAGGCAAAAATGTGTTGTATCACAATTCCTGCGCGCAACCCTGCATCCCTACACAGCCTCTGCCCATCAGCATTACCCTGTAAGCATCATATTATGGTGTTTAGAATTCCTGCACGCAGAAGATCCTGCCCAGCACGCAGCTGATCTTACCCTGCGCAAATTTTTATTGACTGATCCAGGCACCAGGATCTGTCATGGTCAACCCGACAGAAGGTAATGCTACTAACAGCTACCACCCTGTGGGTTCCACTGTGTGTATGTAATCTTGTGAAATATGCATGAAAAATAGCCTAAGAACCTTAAAACTTAAATAAAATTATGAATTAACTAATTCCAAAATATTTTAAATTAAAAATCAAATATTAAGAATCACCACCACAAGGACTGATCCTAATCTTTAAATACCACAAAACATGTCAAGGATTGGTTGTAAAAATTATTAAAAATCATAATAATGATCAGATAATGATCAAAGATAAATAAAAACCCACCTTTAATCACTTTATTGCAACAATAATAGTAAAAATCAAACATCAGTCCAGAATGATCATATTGAAAAATTAACAGATTAACAGATCCTGCAGCTAAAAAAATGCAGAAAGACAGAAGATCTTGGATAATCAGATTGAAATAACTTTGAGCACGTGAAATTTGTTCCCTGGCTGGCTTACTAGCCTTAGAAACTGAGCCTTACCCTTTCTACACAACCTGAAGAGGCTCTTTTCCATCCCAAAAAGGTATTTATACAGACCTCTTTGGACCTATTGTTCCCCAGTTTACCAGGAATTTATTTATTATGAATCAGAAACTGTGTAATTGTTGATAAAGTACTTATAAATAGATAAGCAAGTTTTTTATGACTTAGTATGAAGTATTATTATTATTTCCAAAACCCATCACCCTGATTCATTGAAGTTTAGTCAAGCAATAAAACCCATCTGCTCTGAAACACCTTATCTGAATCTGTGCAGGATTGACTTTGAATTATTGCTCAAAGTAAGTTTTTTACTTCCTGGCTTGGCCTGAGTGCTTTTTTACCAGAAATACCAACTGGATAAGTCCTTAAAAGGCTCCCACTATTATTCCAAGGTTTTTAAACTTCCCAAGGTGGCCCCTTGAAGAGAGGTTGGTTGTCTGTACAGATTCCCAGTAGTGTAATACTCTGGCCCCTATTTTATAACATATTGAAAACCCTTACACCAAAAAATTTAATCCTTGCACTAGCTCTTAAAAATCATGATTATTTGAGCTTTTTATGTGGTTATTTTGGGGAATATTATTATTCCAGTATTCTATCACTCTCTGTAGCTAAAGGACTGCAAGGTTCCTGGTATTGGATAGCCGACAGTTGATCCCAAGGATTCAAAATCTGCACATAGGTCTCTAACTCTTTTCTGGTGATCCATTTTTGAAAAGTTATATGGGAGGCTTTGCCTAGGGAGATCACCTTCCTCATTGCAGGTGATTTCCCTTTGGTATCTAATTCCTTGAATTTCTCCCACAGGATCATGTGCTCCTTCAATATTTTACTCTTTTCCTCCTTGACTGGGTCCAGCTGGGGAGGCAGAATAAAAGAAATCATTGCCAGGGATAGCTTTGGATGCAAAGGACAGTTCCCCAATGGTGATTTGGTTGATTTGAAAGCCTTTGCTGACATTGTTTTCAAATTGTGCAAAACTTTGGTCATTTGTTCAATCCCCTTCCTTAGGCTTGCAACTGGCACCCTTACAAGCATGTGATCCTCTAGGCAGATTCAAAGAGGACAGTGATCTGCCTCTGGCTTGGGTGTTGCGCCTGTTTTTGAACATTGTATAAAAATAATGTAAGTTTTTGTCAAAAATTTTGAAAAAATATTAAAAATAATAAAAAAGGTTTTTATGGTGTTTTATTATTTTTTTAAAATATTTTATGGATTTTTAAACTTGATTAAGTTTAAGTTGAGGGGTAACAATACCAAGTTTGTGTTAAAAAAATCCTTGGTGGATACTCCAGGGGGATCTTGGTAAGTTCCAATAAAATTTTGGGATAACTCCAAAGATCCAATATTTTGGGCATCCTCAAGCAGGTCCTTCTCAATTAAACCATCAATTTCAAAGGCAGTTTCCACTTTAAAGGAATAAATCAATTAAAATAATTTAAGTGATATATTTTTTTAGGGTAATGTTAAATTAAAAACTCATTTGAGTTGTGTACACAACTAATTTGAGTTGTGTACACAACTCAATGGGCCGTGTGGCACGCTAAACAACTAAAATTAAGTTGTTTAGCCTCCAAAAAACTTGACTGCAGTTTTGTAGCACCCACATGTTGGTTCAGTTTTGTGTGGCACCAGGCACAACTACATTCAAGTTGGTTGGGGTTGTACATAACAAAAATATAGTTGTGTTCCATGCCACACAACTGAAAGCATTGATAAAAATAAGTAAATTATTTTAAAACCATGGGGGGGGGTTGTATACCCCCATACATAGGTATAAATAGTTGTTTCTGGGGGTACAAAAATTAAAAATTCCCATGAAGGGGGGTATATCCCCCCAGGGGTTGCGCATGTTTGGAGAAACCCTTTGCAGTAGTTTATGGGCCCCCATGCATTGATTGGGCATTTGGGGCCCTACACGACTCCCACAGGTTTTGGGGGCCCTAAAAAACTCCCACAGGTTTTGTGGGGCCCTATATGACTCCCACACGACTGGGAGTTGTGAATTGATCATCAACCATTTTTTTATTTAATATATATTTTTATGTGTTTGCATAAATTTTCTTTATAAAAAAAGATTTTATGCTTAATTTTGTGGCTTTTCTGCTGGCAGAAAAGAAGATTTCTGCATTTATTCCACTATTTATATTGCTTTAATAAGGAATTGAAATTAATAAGCCTTTCTAGCTCAGATTATTTGTCCTTTATTGATTCTAATTACAGTGATGTACTTCTTTTATTTGTTTGAGAAGGTTCAGATAATGCACAATTAATTCTCTTTTGGTCTTTATATCCAATGGAAAAATTAATAAAAAGATAATAATAAGAAGTATCTACAATTATTATCACTGTAAATGCCTGATCCAGGGGATAAATAATTAAATAATGATTATTCTGAGATATTTCCCAGAAAGAACCCCATTTGTCAGCTTCAAGATTCCAGGAAACTTGCTTTCCTTTAGCTACAGAAGGTAATGCATTAATGGAATAATAATATTTCAAAAATTAAAGCAATAAGAGCCCAGGAAGATTAATAATATTTGGGACAATTGAAAGGTTTGGATTGTTTTGGTTAAAATTTTTTCAATATTTTTTAAGAGGGGCCAAAGTTTATAAAAACTGGGGGTCTTTACAGTAAAACAAACTCTCTTCAGGGGATCACTTTGGAACATATAAAACCCTGGGGAAATGGGTTACAGGAGAATTAATCAAAAGGGGTAACACCCAAAGGAATTCTGAGTAGGTCTGGGGTTAAATACAAACAAGCCTAGGCAGGGAGAAAACAACTTAATTTTGAAGTATTTGCTCACAAGCTTTCTGAAGGAATTCACAGTTGAAAGGGTCTCAGATCAAAGGATAGGGTATTTTTGCTGATTTTCTTCAATTGAATAATAAGTGTGTTGGAATTAATAATAATACTTTCAGACTGGGGCCATATATCAATTGCTTATCTTTTATAAGCAATTGATCCCAGATGATAGCAGTTCTGGATTGATAAATAAAATTCACTGGGGTTAAAGCAAAAAAAAATTCAGCTCTCTGATACCAGGAACCTTGCAGTCCTTTAGCTAAAGAGAGTGATAAAAATACTGGAATAATAAAAATAGTAATATTATAAAGATAAAAACTTAAAAATCTCAAATAATAAATATTTTAAAAGCTGGTGCAAGCTTTAATTGGTTTGGTTAAAATTTTTTTCAATTTTTTATAAAAAGAGGGGCAACATTATTATACTACTGCGGATCTTTACAGACAGACCATTTCCCTTCAAGGGGAATCCTTAAGCATTTTAAGAACCTTGGAATGAATAATGGGTGCCTTATGAGGACTTATCCACTGATATGGCCAGGCAAAACAGCACAATGGCCAAGGAAGGAAGGGAAAAACTAAATCAGAATCAATAATACCCTGAAAAGCCAGCAAAGATTCAGGTAAAGGGTTTCAGGGCATTTGGGGTTGATTTCCAGACAAAAATTCAACAGATCAGGTTGGTTAGTTTTGGGAAGTAATAATAATACTGCAGAATTTTTCATAAATCACTTGCTTATCTATTTATAAGCCCTTGACTAAAAATGACATGGTTTCTGATTGATAATAATAAATTCCTGGTAAAAATGATGGGGAATAATAGATCCAAAGAGGTCTGTATAAATACCTTTTGGGGTGATGATGAGCTTCTCAGGGAACATAGAGAGGGTTCTGCTCATGGTCTGAGGCTGGTAATTCCAGTCAGGAAAATTTTAGCACGTCCAATTGGTTCTTTCAATCATCTTCCCTCAGATCTGCTGGATTTCTGTACTATTTCAGCCACAGGATCTATTAATATGTTAATGGCATAATTCTGATCATTCTTCACTTATCCTTCATTTTTACTATTAATATTGGTTTGAAGTAGACAGATGTGGATATTCATTGATTTTCCATCATCTGATGAGCACGTTGGTAATTTCAAATAATTTTCACGACCACTCTTGTTGTCAAAGATTAGAATCTGTCTGTTTTGTGGCAAACTTCAATATTTGATTTATTATTTAAAATGATTTAAAATTGATTCCATAATATTTTTATTTTGGTTTTAAGGTTTTCAGATAATTTGTAATGAATATGCCACATTATCAAATATGCCAGGTAAATCCTACTAGGTTGTAGCTCCTGTGAGCGGTACCTGCTGTCAGATTTGTCACGAGTGATAATGACACTGGGATCAGTCATTTCAGATGCATGCGGGGTAGGATCCGCTATGTGCGTGGTAAAATTGGCTTGGGGCGGGCCTTCTGCACGCGGGGATGTGATCCTATAGGTACATAGGGGTTGTGTAGGGATGCAGGACTGCGCGCGGGAATTGTGACATAACACATTTCCATGTGTAAAACCTAAAATATACACAAGATCTCAATTCTGACTGAATTTTAGGTGTGAAACCTATACATGACAATTTATGTGAAATATTAAGTTTTCAAGAAGGTGCCATATTGTTGCTGTGACCTTTTGGTCAATTCTTCTTTAATTATTTAAACTATGAAGGAGTTATATTTCAAGGGTGGGGTCAGTGAGTGACCTTACCTTATTTTGGGTGGGAAATCAATTTCTGCAATAATATTTATGGATATCCCACTCCTTCTCAATATTTTATATATTTTTTTTAATTTGTATCTTTGTTACTTTGACAGTTTGCTATGTACATAGTAGCAAGCTGACAGAAAAGGTACTGTATATATACCTTTTTGGGGTAAAGGGGCCTTCCCAGGGCACATAGAGAGGGTAGTGCTTGTGGGATATTGCTAGTAGGCTGGCCATCACTAGTTTGGCCCGCATTAATAGTGCTTTAACTCAGCTTTGTGAAGAATGCATCCAAGGCTAACCTCACTACTGTAAGCCTTGAAAAATCAAGACAACATGCAAGCACTACAATGTGTAAGACATTCACGCACATCGAAAAAAAAATAAAGACTCAGCCCCGGCACAAAAGCAAATAGAGCCAGACCATAAGCTGTATCCAAGCTATTGGAAATGAAAATAGATTGTCAAATTGGGCTGCCACCACAATCCATTAATCTATTGGAAAGTAACCAACTGAAGGACGTCATAAAATGAAACCACAGAAAGGTGAAAAGAGAGTTTCAGAAAGCAACATCAGCAAAAAAGCCAAAGTCATCCAATCTAGTCAAGAAGACAAAGGGAAAGCTGTCAGCTTGCTACTATGTACAGAGAAAAACTGTCAAATAGTAACACAAAACTATGAAAAATAAGAATATCTCAATTAACAAAATAAGGAGTGAGAAATCCATAAATATTATTACAGGAATATATTCCTAACCCAAAATTAGGTAGGGTCACTCACTGGCCCCACCCTTGAATTCCAAGTCCTTATATTTTTAAAATAATTAAAAAGAAAAGTACTAAAAATTATAACACCAGTATGGCACTTTTTGGCCATTGTAATATTTCACACGTATTTTCACGTATAGGGTTTACACCTAAAATTTACTCAGAATTGAGGTTTTGAGTATATTTTAGGAATTACACGCGGAAATGTTTGATGTCACAATTCCCGCGCGCAGCCCCGCATCATTACATATCCCTACTTACTAGTAGTAGAAGATTCCCACGTACTAGAAACCCGCGCGCAGCTGATTCTGCCACGCAAGCAGCGGATCCTACCCCGCGCGCATCTGTACTAACTGATCCCCGCGTCTGGATCAGTTGTGACTAATCTGACAACCAGGTACCGCTCAGAAGAGTTACAACCTAATTAGGGTTGCCTAGTATTTGTAACAAACTGACATATGCATTACTAATGATCTAAAAAGATCAAAACTTAAATAAATTAGATGAAAATTAAGTTTAAAACATTTTTCAATAATAAATCAAAGATCAAGGATTATCACGTAAATCACTGATCCTGATCTTTGAAGAACATGAAACACTACAAGGAGTGTTGATAAAAATTATTATAAATTATCTACATGATCAGCAGATTATAAACAATTAGTAAAAATCCACATCTTCACGCTTTAAAGCAATATCAATAGTACAAATGAAGGATGAGTAGAGAATGATAAAATTTACGCCATAACAGATTAACAGATCCTGTGGCTAAAATAGTGCAGAAATCCAGCAGATATAAGACAGCTGATTGACAGCTGATTGACAGAACCAAGTGGAAGTGCTAATCTTGCCCTGACTGGCTTGCCAGCCTCAGCCCACAAGCAGAACCGTCTCTAAGTTCCCTGAGAAGATCAAAATCACCCCAAAAAGGTATTTATACAGACCTCTTTGGATCCATTATTCCATCCTTACCAGGAATTATTTATTATCAATCAGAAACCGTGTCATTTTTTATCAAGTGCTTATATGAAGATAAGCAAGTGATTTATGACTTAGTCTGTAGTAGTAGTATTCAACCTTATTAACCAATCAACCATTGAAGTTTAGTCAAGCAATCTACCCCATCTGCTCTGGAACCCTTCCAATTATTCCAGGATTTTTGTGGTTAAGTGCTCAGAGTGAGTGTAACCCTTCCTGCCTTGGCCGTTTGTGCTGTTTAGCTGGGCCATTATTGGAATAAGTAATTTCTAAGGCACCCATATTTATTCCAAGGTTCTTAAACTGCCTAAGGAGGCCCCTTGAAGAGAGGTCCCTAGTCTGTAAAGATCCCCAGTAGTATAATACTGTGGCCCCTCTTTTATATTATATTGAAAACCATTCATTACCAAACCAATTAAACCTTGCAACTGCTCTTATCATATCATTTATTTGAGCTTCTAAGTGTTTATTATTGGAATAATAATTATTATTATCATTCCAGGATTTCTATCACTCTCTGTAGCTAAAGGACTGCAAGGTTCCTGGTATCAGAGCGCTGAAAACTGGGGGTCTGGGCGGGAAATATCCTTAAATAATTAATTTTTAATTATTTATTCCTTGGAATGGTCTATTTATTTCTAAAAAATAAGTTAAAAAACTTATAACATATATTTTTGCTCATTCGTTTCTCTAGTGGATCTTAAGACCAGCGAAGAATTGATCAATTATTATTTAAACCTTCTTAAAAAGAAAAAAGAAGAAAAACTCCCTAACTTTGTCCCTGTTTTTATAACTTCTGAGTAACAACAGGAGAAATTGCTTTATTATAAGCAGCAGGTGCTAAAAGACAAAGAACTTGAGCTTGAAAGAATTATCAATTTCAATTCTTTATTAAGGCAACATAAGGAGTGGAAGATTTATCAAAGGAAGCTTTATATTTATAAACTAAACAACCCTGAAGATAAAGAAAAATACAAAAATAATTAAAGTGATTATTTTTTCTAAAAAACATCATTTTGACATGTAAAAATACAAAAAAATATTAAACTTATATTTTTTGTTTTTATCCATCTCAGTGGATTTTTTTTTTGGTGTTCTCATTGACCAGGACCTCCTAGAGGACGTCCCAGACAGTGTAACATTGGACTTACCCTTGGATTTATCCCAGGATCTGATTGGAACTCACTCAGACCCCGTTGGAATACCCTCCAAGGATAGTTGTGATCCCAACCAAGTGTTGGTACCCTTGAATTTAACTCTAAGTAAGTTAAAATATTTATAAAAAATTATTAAAATATAAAACACACAAAAAATATTATTTTTATAATTTTAAAGTCTTTTTTCAAAGTTTTGACAAAAGACTTACACAATTTTTTTTGGTGCTATGTATCAAAATATGCACAACACCCGTGCAACAGGTAGAGCCCCATCATATGGATCTCTGCCCACAGGAACCCGTGTGTGCAAGGACTCCAGTTGCGAGCACGATGAGGGGACTCAAACCCGTGACCATAGAGTCACGCGGGACAACAATGGCAACGACCGTGGCTGCCAACTTGACCAACAGACCATTGGAGAGCCATCTGTTGCCCACCATATTATCCCAGGAGGGTACAGGTCCTCCTACGCCACCCCAGCTGGATTCAACCAAGGAGGAAAGAGTCAAAGTATTAGTGAAAGAGCACGTGAGCTATTGGGAACAATTCAGGTTGGCTCAGACCCCAGAGGATCAACCAGGTATGAGAAAAGCCATTCCTCAGGCAAAGAAATCTCAGATTTCTCTGCAAAGGTTGATCCCAAAGAAAGAAGTAGAAGGCTACGTGCAGAACTGGAATCCTTGGGATCAGTTAGCTTCCTTAAAGGGAAAGGACCCCAAAAAGAAGAGTTCCTCAGCCCATCAGAAGTTAAGGAACCCAAAGGATTGGGACAGCATAATATCCTTAGCCCAGAAGTGGAAAAATGTGTACCACAATTAGATGTAGAAGCTTGTAATAGCTTTTCTGTAAATGTGTCTCACAATTTTACTATTATTAGCCAATGCTTTGAAAAAGTTTATCACCAATTGGACAAATTAAGTTCAAGTATTTTCAGAGTGATTGACACTCAGTCTCAGATTATGAGAATTGATGAGTTGGAAATACAACAAATCAAGGATAGTATAAGAGCTAGTAAGTTGGACCTGATGAAAAATATTGATGACAACCAGTCAATTCTTCAGGAATATATTCTTGGAATCATAGACCAGCTTAAGGAAGAAATTAAGAAAACTAGTCCTACTCCTTCAGCTCATCTGATTAACAAAATTGACTTATTAAGCAATAAAATTGATTTGGAGTTAGGTATGATTATGAATGATCTCAGAGATCTTAAGATCAATTCTACTAACTCTCCAGTCATTGACCTAGAAGAAACTAGGCCTTCTAGGTTCGCCATTACTCCTAGTGTTCCTCCCAGAACCACGATAA
The DNA here is from genome assembly GCA_025617555.3 of Puccinia polysora. NCBI lineage: Eukaryota > Fungi > Basidiomycota > Pucciniomycetes > Pucciniales > Pucciniaceae > Puccinia > Puccinia polysora. The sequence goes on along the minus strand of CM062622.1, from coordinate 18,033,452 downwards.
CTAGGAATGAGTCTTTCAGACCCAGTCCTACTCCTGAAATGGAGCAGGCTTTGAAACTACTTCCTCCCATCACTGAATGGCCTAAATTCTCTGGAGAAAGAGAATACAACAATGTCAGTTTCATTAAATTTATTCACTATATTCTTTCTTATTATGAGCTCCCTGATGAAATAGCTTTGGTAAGATTTCCCAGACTATTTGAAGGAGTAGCTCTTGATTGGTTTATCAATAAAAGAGAAGAAGTTGGATCTTTATCCTGGAATTCTTGGAAAGAATTGATCAAAGTGCAGTTTGGTACCAGGATTTGGAAAAGAAAGATGATGAAAACTTTTGAGAATTCCCAGTTTGATCCATCCAAGGACAAACCTCATAAGTGGTGCTTAGACCAGAAAAAGAGGTTAGACTGTTTTTATCCTGAGGCTGATAAAGAAGAAGTCAATGAAAGACTCCTCAACTTATGTCCCGGACAAATCAACCACAGTGTAAGGTGCAGAATGCCTATGGATTCAGATCTTTCCACCTTAATAGGTGTATTGGAAGAGAATATTGATATGAATGGTCTTGACAAAAGGGTCAATAGACCCCCCAGGGAACAAAATACTAGGAACAGGGAAGAATATATGGCCAAAACTAAAGAATTCCGTGCTACTAATCCATCTACCTTGGAATTCAAGAAGACTCTAGAATCAAAAGAGAAAGTATGTTGGAACTGTAACCAAACAGGACACGCAAAACCTGATTGTCCTCTACCTAGGAAAAGGATTAATCTTATTGAAGGAGAAGAGTATGACAGTCCTGACCCTCACCTTGATGATACTGATGGATCACTCTCTGATTGTGATCTAATGATCACTAACCCCATCAATGTTATTGAAGGTGGTATTGAGTCTTCTCTGGACATAAATTCTGTCAATGAAGATTCTAACTTACCCCAAAAATGGAATCCCAACATGAAGATTCACCACATCTCTGAGGCTAAGGCCTTGACTCTAAAACACTCTGCCAGTAAAAGTTACACTTCAGGCAAAAAATGCTATGCTATTGGTTTAATCCTAGGTTCCCCTGTTAAGTTACTTCTAGACAGCGGAGCATTTTGCTCTTGTGTTGGTTCAACTTATCTGGAGAAACAAGACCCAAACTGGAAGCTGAACCTACTACCAGTACCTCAGGCTAAGTTCAGCAGTTGTAATTCTGCTCTCAAAGCTGTTGGAGCATGGTCTTCTGATATCATACTCCCTCACTCTAAAGGATCACTCAAACTGAACATTGAATTTGTAGTACTCCAAAATGGAGTATGTGATTATTTTATCCTTGGAAATGATTCTCTTTGCTTATATGGTATAGATGTATTCCAAAGCAAGGGTAGATACTTCACTATAGGTGGAGACTGGAATAAGAAGTTCCAAATATGCCATGTCAATGCTCAAACTTCTGATTCAACTTATGAAAAACACTTAGAGAAGTTCAATCAGGAATACTTCTCTCAAGCTGCTTTGAATTCCCTTCTCAATGAAGAAAAAAAACGGGATATCCTACAAGTATGCTTTGAAAACCAGAATGCTTTCTGTACCAAGGATCACCCCATTGGTAACATCAAAGGAAATGATATGATCCTAACTCTAACCATTAAGCCTCCTTACCCACCTAAACTCAGGAGACCTGTTTACCCTTCTAGTCCAAAATCCAGAGCTTCTCTGGAAACCCATATTCAAGAGTTGGTTGACTTAAAAGTCTTAGGAAAGTAGGCCACAATGAAAAAGTGGATATTAATACCCCAGTAATTATAGCTTGGCACAATGATAAGTCAAGAATGGTTGGAGATTTTAGAATGCTTAACAACTACACCCAAGCTGATTATTATCCAATTCCAAAAATTGACCATTCTCTGCATAACCTGTCCAAGGCTAAATACATCACTACCACGGACATGCTGAAAGGTTTTCACCAGATACCTATCAGCCCTGATAGCCAGAAATTCATGAGAATCATATGTCATTTGGGAATTTATGATTATCTTAGGATGCCTTTTGGTATTAAAAATGCTCCTTCAAATTTTCAAAGGATGATGGACGTTGTCCTAGGATTATTCATCAGAAAGGGGTGGATGATGGTATACATTGATGATGTTATCATCTACTCTGATCATTGGGATACTCACATGGAGAAATTAAGGCTAGTCCTCAAAACCATCTCTGCTGTGGGATTGAAAGTATCAATGAAAAATTGTAACTTTGGCTACGGGGAACTCAAAGCCTTAGGACACATTAGGGCGTATCAAAGTTAGCAAACCCGCCATTAGAAACCCGCCATTTTTAATGGCAGGTTTCTGAAATACACATACCCCCTAACTGGTGTATTTCAAAATGGCGTGTTTCATGAAAATGGCGGATTTAAATCATCAAACACGCCATTAAACCCGCCATTTATGCATCATCATCCATCCACCATCCATCACATCAAAAAAACCCATCCACATCAGCAAATCCATACTGGTCCCATATCCATTGCATCACACACATCTCTATTGTTTTTCACATACCTTCACATACCCATCTTCACACAAATCCCATCATCATCTCATCACCCCACATCACTCACCACCTTTCTCAACATGTCCAATCAAACATCCCGCCAGCAAGTTGAAAACGCAAAAAAGCTGACTGAACTTTTGCTACTGTTTGACTCCCATTCAGACTCTGGTTCAGACTCCGATTTGGAATCAACTTTGTTAGCTTTGAATTCTCTGTTGGCAAAGCAATACATGGTTCCAAGAATACACACTCTCCATAACCCTATGTATGAAAGGCAAAAGCTTCATCTCATCCCTGACTTAAGCTTCCAGCAACTGTTCCAAACTTTGTTGCCTTCTTTCATGAAACTTTTGGCAATGATTGAAGACCACCACATCTTCCAGAACAATTCTTGCAATCCTCAACGCGATCCAGCCATCCAACTTTCCGTTGCTCTTTGTAGATTGGGGTCAAATGGAAATGGAGAAGCAATCCATTGATTGGAAAATCTATTCTCAGTCAGTTACGGAAGCATTGACTTATACACCAAAAGAGTCATGATTGCTATCCTATCTTTCCGTCCCTTGGTCCTTTCATGGACAACCAAAGAAGAACGCAAGGAGATATCTCAAGTAATGAAGACAGAAGGCTTTCCTGGTTGCATTGGCTTTGTTGATGGAACCACAATCCCCTTGGGTCAAAAACCCAACCTAGATGGCAAACACTATTTTGATCGTAAAAAAAGGCAATTGATTCATTTCTTTTCCAATCGCTATGATAAAACTTTGGATCACACACTGACCAAATATGTTCCATCTCTTTGTTTAGATACTCCGTGGCACTACAACTTGTTTGCAATAACAACAAGAAGTTCATCTCCCTCCATGCTGGCCTTCCAGGTTCTTGTCATGATTCATATGTTTTCAATCAGATGTGGATTGCCCAACAACCAGAGATCTACTTTGACCAAGATCAATACCTCCTGGCCAATTCAGCTTATGCTAGTGGGAAATATGTAGTTCCAGCATACCGGAATGTTTCGTCCAATGATCAAGGAAAAACCGATTTTAACTATCATCTTGCCCAATCACGAGTTCGGATTGAGCATGCCATAGGAATTCTGAAAGGAAGATGGGCCAGCTTATGGGAGATGCAAAACCAGCTCCAATGTTCCAAAGATATGAGGTTCCTCATCAACTGGATTATCACTTGTGTAATCCTTCACAACCTTTTGGCTGACATCAAAGATGAATGGGACGAAATACTCCAAGATGATATTCCTGATCCGCCTCAAGTCATCCCTGTCTCATCTGGTCCCTCATCTTCTTCTATGAGAGAGCAAATTCTTCCTCTCACCCTTGTTTGCTTTGATGAGTAATTTTTGATTTTGAAATTGGTAAAAATTCCCTTCACCGTATTTTTTTGGTTTTGGTTGTTCACCCAAGATTCATAGGCTGAGTTTTTTTTTTTATTTTTTTTTTTAGTGGACTTGAATCTAAAAACACCTCCACCTCAAACCCTGCCACTCACCAAATGCCACCCCCCTCCCCCTCACCACTCAACCCCTTTAACCTCACCCCACTCACTCACTGGTCAAACCCTGCCTCCTCCTCACAAAACCACCTCACTCATCACCACCAACTCACCGGTCAAACCCTGCCTCCTCCTCACCAAACCACCTCACTCATCACCACCACCTTACTCACCACCACCACCTCATCTCACCTCACTCACTGAATCCCCTCCTCCTAATCCTGGTAAGCCCCCTCCACGCTCTTCCTCTTCCTTCCCCTCACCATTTGCTGATCCTTTGATCATTCAACCTGTAGTCCCCCCCTGGATCCACCCCACTCACTCACCGGTCAAACCCTGCCTCCTCCTCACCAAAACACCTCACTCATCACCACCACCTCATCTCACCTCACTCACTGAATCCCCTCCTCCTAATCCCGGTAAGCCCCCTCCACGCTCTTCCTCTTCCTTCCCCTCACCAGTTGCTGATCCTTTGATCATTCAACCTGTAGTCCCCCCCTGGATCCCTTGGTCAATCCCTCAAGGTCAATCCCTCAAGGTGAGTCCCTCCCCTCCTCCAATTTCTCCTCTCTTTGATCAATCGGCCATTGATTGGCCATTGATTGCTCGATCAAGCAATTGATTGCCAATCGATTGCCCGATTGATTGCAAATTGATTGGCATCGATCGAGCGATCGATTCGCAATCAATTGCCTGATTGATTGTGCCCAATCAATTCGCAATCAATCGGGCAATCAATTGGCAATTGATTGCTTGATCAATTGCCAATCGATCGAGCAATCGATTGCTGATTGATTGGCCAATTTTTTGGGCCAATCGATGCAGGGTTTTTGTAGGGTACAGGAACTGACTTCCCGATTGTTTTTTTTTTTTTTTTTTTTTTTTTTTTTTTTTTTTTTTTTTTTTTTTTTTTTTTTTTTTTTTTTTTTTTTTTTTTTTTTTTTTTTTTTTTTTAGGTTTTCAAGCTCGGCCAGAACACATTCTCTCAAGTCTTACGCCAACCAAGCTACATCCTGGGACAGTCTGGTTCGCCTAGTATGATTCCGGCTGCGGCTCCTCATCATTACCACTCCTCCCCATCTAATTCTATTCTTTTGATATCTATCAATTCCTTCACTGGCCACCAAACTAAAAATGTTATACATCCATCCAAATTTCACCTTGATCCTCACCTTGGGTGCAGCAAGTGCCTGGGAGGGAGAAAGATGGAAGGAGATGGTATGAAAAACATAAAGAGAGGTGGCAAGCAGAGGAATCGTTTATTTTCATCTCTTTTTGATTTTTTTAATCCCACCATTTCCATAATGAGAACGTTGCTGAATTTTTTTTTTTTATTTGTTTGACCGGTCTTTTTGTTTGTCCAACCCCTTTTTTGATATTGATTCCTTCAATTCCTACCAAATTCAAAATGTTATACATCCATTCAAATTTCACCTTGATCCTCACCTCGGGTGCAGCAAGTGCCTGGGAGGGAGAAAGATGGAAGGAGATGGTATGAAAAACATAAAGAGAGGTGGCAAGCAGAGGAATTGTAGAAAAAGGAGGGCTCAAATGAGGGATTCGGAAATTTCTTTGGAGGTGACTGACGACTTGATCAAGGAAAAGTTTGCCTGGTCTAAACGAAAGCTATGCCCTTTGGATCTGTACCCTGCTATCATGGCTGAGAAGAAAAACAAACCTCGAAAACCCACCCAGGAAGAATTTAAGCAAGCAAAACAGACGATTGGGGCTTTCCACTTCTTCCACCATGGAAAAGTTATTGTTCTCAACCAATCTGATCACCATGCTCTTGTTGCCATCATTGAATTTGTACCTTTGGATCGACTATCTGAGCAAGATAAGAAAGATATCAACTTTGTGACGACATTCCTTCACAGTTCAAAAAAATTTGTCAACCCGGTTGGTCCCTCAAGATCTTGGGGTGGAAAAATGTGGGCGATTGGTTGGCGAAAATTGATGAACCCTTTGGAGTTATTCGGACGTTATGTGAAGAAATCATCCATTAGATCTTCTACTCAAGAGTATGCTGTCCTAAACTTGAAGGCCGACAAAGTATCCCAAATTTTAGGACAAATGTTTTGTAATTTGGCCAAACTTGCCTTTGAATCAAACCATGATACCATGAAGGACAGCAACATCCCCTCTTTCTCTTCGTTGGAATTTGGTTCCAAGCCTACACCTTTTGATTGCTCCCCACACCTCACTTTCACCATGGATTCTTTTTACAATTCTCCTCATATTGACAAAGGCGACATCTCTGGCTATTCCTTTTTACTTGTGGTCCCAACCAAAAAATCAAATGGTTGACTTATTGAAGATACGGATGAATATCAAGTTTCAGACGGTCAATTTGTTTTTCCTGACCTTGGCTTTGGAATTGATTTCAAGGGTATAGTCAAAATGGTTTGGGCGGCTAACAAGTACAAGCACTGTACCTTTCCAGCTGTGGACACAGCAACCCATACCAGAATGGCCATGTCACTCCAAATTAATAAAAAAACTCAGAGCACTTGTAGGGACATGAAAAACGGCCAAATTTACTCTAGAGAAAACAATATCAATAAAAACAAAAAAGATTTGTATATTGGTGGGGTTAAGAATGCTCTCAAACGTTGTTCTAGTAAAAAATAATTTGTTTTTCTTTCATCCATGCAAATATATTTACAAGCCCAGCATTTGAGTAATCTGCTGTATTTCTTCTACCAATCTACCACTGCCAATGCAAGCCAAAGCTACTGATACCTTATCCTTTTTTTTGTTTGCCCGTTGTTCCCTCTCCTTTTCCAGTTGCACTTGCTGCCAATCCTTCTCCTTTTCCTCTTTTTGAAACTCTAGCTCAGCTTGTTTCAACCTCCACTCAGAATCCAATTTTTTTTGATTAGCCAAAGTCTCGGCTTGCTGCTTTTGACCATCCATGGCCAGTTGGCGAACCCACTTTTGCTTTTCAAACTGAAGTTTATCTGATTCAATTTGTGATTTCACTGTTTTTTGGAGGGTAATGGCAATGAGCATGATTTTGAAAGCAAGGATATTGAATCAATCAACTTACATGAATCTTGCTTCTCCATGATTTCTTCAAAGCCCGAAAAACTGGAAGTGTTTCTCCTCTTTTGATGACTTCTTGGGTTGACATTGATGGAATTGGAGGCCTTTTGCTTACCCTTGGCAGAGGAGGTTTGAGTCTGAAAGTCCTCACTAGTATTTGAAGGCGATGTGGGAGGCCCCATTGACTTGAGTTTTTGGCCAATCAAAAATGGATGAGCCTGTTTTTTTACAATGTAAATCAGTCAGGAGCAACCAGACAGAATCAAAAACAATTTAGTTCCTTACTTGAGCCGATGTTGATGGCAACGGTGATCCAGGAATAACATCCTCCTCATTGGGCAAGTTCTCCAGTTTTTCTGCCCCAGGAAGAGAGCAATCAAAAGAAGGAAGTGAGGGGTCCAAGTTCGGGATTGACTGATCAATCAATACCAAAGTAGAAGTGATTGGAGCCGATTTTGTTTGAATATCCTCCTTGTCATCAGATGGGGGCCACTCCAAGGCCAAGGTTTGATTAAGGTCCCCGTTGGTAGGCTGAGCATCCCCACCCAAGTCCTTGGCATCAACGGAATCGGATTGTTGGGCATTGAAAGCAGCTAGGGGGGTGATGTTGGCCTTCTTTCCGAAGATTTCATCCATTTGAATATAAAAAGGACAAATGGAGTCCAACTTATCAACCACCGAGTTGATTCCTTTGGCTTTGTCCAAGTTGGTGATACCAAAGCCAGTGGAGATAGACATGGAGTGGGACTTTTTGTACTTGGCTTGATAGTTTTTGAACCGCTCCCTCATCTGTTTGGATGACAGATCCAGCCTACCTTTTGTTTTGTTCTTGAGTTCATTGGCCATCAGGAGATAACCATTGACCTTAGAGGATTGAGGTCGGCTAACACGTGTTTCGTTGTCGGATCCAAAGCAGGCATTGTAGTTGGAGGGAATTTTCAGCCAGTTTACCAGGATGATGTGATCAGCTCTCTTGAGCTGACTTGAGCCCTTGGAAGCTGATGGGGGAGGATTGTTTGTTGTGGAGTTCCTTGGCGATGTTCTCTTGGGTGTGTTGGACTTGTGGGGGGAGGTTCGCTGAGGGGCCATTTGAAAGAGTTTGGGCTACGCAAGTGATGAGAGCGATAAAGTGATGAGAGCGATAAAGTGATGAGAGTGGTGAAGTTTTGAGAGCAATAAAGTGGATGAGAGTGATCAAGTGATGAGAGCGCTTAAGTGATGAGAGTGATGAAGTTTTGAGAGCAATAAAGTGGATGAGAGTGATCAAGTGATGAGAGCGGTTAAGTGATGAGAGTGATGAAGTTTTAAGAGCAATGAAGTTTTGAGAGGGATGAAGTGGATGAGAGTGATCAAGTGATGAGAGCGGTTAAGTGATGAGAGTGATGAAGTTTTAAGAGCAATGAAGTTTTGAGAGCAATGAAGTGGATGAGAGTGATCAAGTGATGAGAGCAATAAAGTGATGAGAGTGGTCAATCAATTTTATGATGAGGGTGGGGGTAAAAAATTTTCCGATGAGGTCGGAGGTAGAAGGAGGTGGGAAGACAGGGGTGTATGACGCGGACAGGTAGTGGATGCATTTAAATACTTTATTTGAAAAAACCCACTTATTTCAGGTTAACTTTGACACGTCTGATCTGAAATAAGTGGGTTTTTTTTTATTTTTAATGGGGGGTTTGAAATGGCGGATTTGGGTTGAAACCCGCCATTAAAAAATGGCGGGTTTGGTTAACTTTGATACCCCCTATTGTCTCTGGACTAACCTTAGCTGCTGACCAAAAAAAGATAGCATCAGTAATGAATAGGCCTATGCCTCAGAATAAAACTGAACTCCTATCCTTTATCAGCTTCTGCAGCTACTATATGAAGTATTTACCAAAGTTTGCTCTTCTAACCAAATGTCTGTATGCAATCTGCAACAACACCACTGTGTTTGAAATGACTCATGACAGAGTCAAGAACTATGAGGAACTCAAAATGGCAATGACTTCAGCTCCAGTACTGATCCAGTCAGATTACTCTAAACCTTTCAAGCTCTACATAGATGCCAGCATGGAAGGGCTAGGAGCTGATTTACACCAGAAGTCATAGAAGATGATAAACCAGTGGAAGACCTATACTCTTCATATCCAGACAAATTAAAGACACTGAGAAAAGGTATGGTGCAAGCCAAATGGAATGTCTGGGCTTAGTATGGGCTCTAGAGAAACTCCATTATTACTTAGAAGGCACCAACTTCACTGTTATTACTGACTGCAACCCTGTCAGGACATTGATGAACATGAAGACCCCTAGTAGGCACATGTTAAGATGGCAGATAGCTATACAACAGTACAGAGGACAGATGACCATAGTTCATCAAGCTGGGACTAAAAACCAGAATGCTGATAGTTTAAGAAGGAATGCATTACCCAATTACCCAAGTAATCCTGCTTATTATCCAAAGGATAATGATATCTTCCCTATACTTAACATTAACAGGTTAAACATTGAAGCTCCTATAATGGGAATCCACGTTTGTGAACTGAATGAATCATTGTTCAACTCAATCAAAGAAGCTTACAGTTCTGGCATAAAGACTCTGATCACTATTATGGAAATTACTTCTCCACCTTCTGAACTGATCAATAGCCTACTTGAACCTCTTTTGAAGCCATAAAAAGCCAGAAAGTTCACCATATAGGATGGTCTGGTATACTATAGGAATCAACATTCAAGTGTTATAGTCTTAACTAAGGATGACCATATGAAACATGTTCTGGCTGAGTGCTATGATAACAGCTCATCTGGTCATTTATCTGCAGATAGAACCTTGAATAAGGTCAAACAAACTGCTTGGTGGGTTAATTGGAGAGACTCCCCTATACAGTACGTTAACAGTTGTGAAACTTGTCAGAAGTCCAACAGAACTACTGGGAAACGGTTTGGACTACTGCAAAAGATTGCTGAACCCAAGAAAAGATGGGAGATCATCAATATGGACTTTGTAACTGGACTAACACCAGGAGGAGCCTATTCCTACAACTCAGTCTTGGTCATTGCGGATAGGTTCTCCAAGAAAGCAAAGCTCCTACCTAATCACAAGGAAGACACTGCTATGGAAGTTGCCCTATTATTTTGGAACAGAATCATTGCTGATGTTGGAGTTCCCAAGATTATTATTGGTGACAGAGATCCTAAAGTCAACTCTGAGTTCTGGAGGAATCTACATGATATGCTTGGAACCAACTTAGCTTTCTCTACCGCTTATCACCCTCAGATGGATGGATTAGCTGAAAGGATGATTCAGACACTGGAAGACATGCTCAGGAGATTCTGTGGCTTTGGAATAGAATAAAAGAATTCTGAAGGTTATTGCCACAATTGGGTTATAATTTTACCTGCACTGGAGATGGCCTACAACAGTAGCAAGCACTCTTCCACTAAGGAAGCACCTTACATACTGGAAAGAGGATGGATTCCTAGATTACCCAAGGATAACCTTAACCACGCGTTGACCAATATTCACCCTACATCACTTGATTTCAAAAACATGATAAATGTAGCCAACAAACATGCTGTTAAGTGTGTCCAAGATGCTGTGAAATATAACCATCAAAGATGGGATAAAACCCATAAGGAACCTGATTTAAAGATTGGTGATCAAGTCTTGATCTCTACCACTAACTTTAGCAAGTTGGGTGGAAATAGAAAGCTTAGACCAGCTTTTGTTGGACCTTTCACCATTAATTAACTTCATGGTAAAAATGCTGTGGAAGTAATCCTCAGTGATGAGCTTTCTAGGAAAAATCCAGTCTTCCCAGAAAGCCTCATCAAACACTACCACCCAAGGAATGGAGAACATACTCCTTCACCTGCAATACCTGTTACAGAATAACCTGAAAAGGACAAAGGAAAAATTAGCAAGATCCTTAAGGATAAAAAAGATAGGATCAATGGAAAAGACGTCAGACTGTACCTGGTTAGATACAAGGGAGAATCAGCTGATAAAGATGAATGGTTGCCTGAACATAATATCCCTGACGGACCTATACACCTGAGGAACTGCAGATCAAACAGGAGGAATTAACTCAAACTTTCTTTTTTAGATATTGATATATCTTGGAGCGGGGGAATGTCAGCTTGCTACTATGTACAGAGCAAGACTGTCAAATAGTAACACAAAACTATGAAAAATAAGAATATCTCAATTAAAAAAATAAGGAGTGAGAAATCCATAAATATTATTACAGAAATGAATTCCTCAGCCAGAATTAGGTAGGGTCACTCACTGACCCCACCCTTGAATTCCAAGTCCTTATATTTTTAAAATAATTAAAAAGAAAAGTACTAAAAATTACAACACCAGTATGGCACTTTTTGGCCATTCTAATATTTCACAAGTATTGTCACGTATAGGGTTTACACCTAAAATTTACTCAGAATTGAGGTGTTTTGTATATTTTTGGAATTATACACGGAAATGTGTTATGTCACAATTCGCGCGCGCAGCCCCGCATCATTACATATCCCTACGTACTAGTAGCAGCAGATTCCCGCGTACTAGAGACCCGCGCGCAGCTGATTCTTCCAGGCACACAGCGGATCCTACCCCGCGCTCATCTGCACTAACTGATTCCCGCGTCTGGATCAGTCGTGACTAATCTGACAACCAGGTACCGCTCAGAAGAGCTACAACCTAATTAGGGTTGCCTAGTATATGTAAAAAACTGACATATGCATTACTAATGATCTAAAAAGATCAAAACTTAAAAAAAATTAATGAAAATTAAGTTCAAAACATTTTTTAATAATAAATCAAAGATCAAGGATTATCACGTAAATCACTGATCCTGATCTTTGAAGACCACAAAAAACTGCAAGGAGTGTTGATAAAAATTATTGAAAATTATCTACATGATCAGCAGATGATAAACAATTAGTAAAAATCCACATCCACACGCTTTAAAGCAATATCAATAAAACAAATGAAGGATGAGTACAGAATGATCAAATTTACGCCATAACAGATTAACCAATCCTGTGGCTAAAATAGTGCAGAAATCCAGCAGATCTGGGGACAGCTGATTGACAGAACCAAGTGGACGTGCTAATCTTGCCCTGACTGGCTTGCCAGCCTCAGCCCACAAGCAGAACCCTCTCTAAGTTCCCTGAGAAGATCAAAATCACCCCAAAAAGGTATTTATACAGACCTCTTTGGATCCATTATTCCATCATCAGTTACCAGGAATTATTTATTACAAATCAGACACCGTGTCATTGTTGATCAAGTGCTTATATGAAGATAAGCAAGTTATTTATGACTTAGTCTGTAGTAGTATTATTCACCCTTATTTACTAATCAGCCATTGAAGTTTAGTCAGGCAATCTACCCCATCTGCTCTGAAACCCTTCCAATTATTCCAGGATCTTTGTGTTAAAGTTCTCAGAGTGAGTGTTATTCTTCCTGCTTTGGCGATTTGTGCTTTTTAGCCCAGCCATTAGTGGAATAAGTCCTTTCTAAGGCACCCATCTTTATTCCAACGTTCTTAAACTGCCTAAGGAGGCCCCTTGAAGAGAGGTTGCTAGTCTGTAAAGATCCCCAGTAGTATAATACTGTGGCCCCTCTTTTATACCATATTGAAAACCAGTTATTACTAAAGAGAAATTATTGATTACAGATCTAACCACAAGACTGAGAGCTGAAGGAAGACAGTTTGATGAGTAAGATATGACAAAGAGAAAAAGAGACATGACACAGAACAGAAGAAGAGTCAGAGTTGAGAGACAGAAACAACAGAAAAGGGGGTCTGCCTAGTCAACAAGTTGAGTCTGAGGGTGAATCGAGAGACAAGATTTGGAGGCTGATATTTGCAGGGCAAAGAGACAGTTCAGATAGAGGCCTGGTAGGATTTAGACGACAAATCTCAGCAGGCAGTACAGGGATATTGAGACTTGACGGCATGTTCAAGAGATGATCGACGAGTGAGGAGGAGATTTAAAGAAGGAAGTTGGAAGTGATCTGGAGAGAAGGAAGGAAAGAGAACAAAAAGAAAAAGAGGAAAGAGAAACAGAGAGGGAAGTTGTGATTGAGTGATCCAGGAGCTAGGGGAGTTGGCTAAGTAGAATGGTTGTGGTGGTTTGAGTAATTGGGAGAGGGAGAACAATGGTCGTGAGACATCCCATGATCCTTGCCTGGAAGAGTTTGAAGAACACTTCCCCCGAGTGAGTTTTATGCGGGGAACCCGAGAGGACCAGACGCAAACTGGGACTGGTGAGTGAAATCCAGCAAGTGAAATCCCAGCAGAGTGAAATCCCAACACGCCCCATGCCTGGTGAGATGAGAGGGCTTATAGCCTATGGAGACCAGATTGAACAAAGAAGAGAGAACAAACAAAAAGAGAAAAAGAAGAGAAAAAAAAAAGGAAAACAAGACATAACGAGAGGAAGAAGCACTACAAGGACCTGGAGATCTGAGAATAGGAGCAAAGAAGCTCAAGGCTAGAGATGCCGGCGCTTTTTGTGAGAGCATCAGCAGGCATATCCTCCGATCTAACCAGCTTGACCTGGATGTTTCCCGACTTTAGCTCATCACGCATGCCTTTGGTTTTTAAATCCAGGTGTTGGGTCTTTGAATTGGATCCAAATCGTTCGAGTTTGTCAATTAGCCCGCTATTGTCGGTGTGAATGATGATGGCTGTTGAGTCAACTGAGAACATCTCGCAGGCCAGTGCTCTGATCCAGGTGGCTTCTTGAAATGCATCTACAAAGGCGTTCAGTTCAGCATCAGTCGAACTGAATGTGATATTTTTCTGTTTACAACTGTTACAGGATACAGTACAACCATATACAGTGCATAGATAACCGGTTTGAGATCGTCTAGTATTCGGATCATCAGCCCAGGAAGCATCCGAGTAGGCGGAGATGAGGCAGTCGGGGCTTCCCACGTTCAGGCAGAGTTTGATGTGCGGAGTGCCCTTCAGGTACTTCCATGTCTTCTTGACCTTGTTCCAGTGGGGAAGGCCGGGCTTGACATTGAATCTGGCAAGGCTGGACACGGCAAAGCTTACGTCCGGTCGTGAGTAGCACACAATATGATTGAGCAAGCCTATGGCAGACCGATAGTTGATGTTTAGAGCCCTGAACTTCTTGAACTCGTCATCGGAAGCAGGCTTGAGTTGTAAATTTGGAGTTAGAGGAGATTTTCTGGGCTTGACATCCTCAAGGCCTAGCTCCTTGAGTCCACGTTCTATGCGTTTGGGCTGGCTGAGGAGGATCTTATCTTCTAACACTTCGATTCTCATCCCAAGGACCGTGTCTGGATCTTTTGCAGTTGAACCTGAGAAGCAATCTAGGAACTTCCTTTTGAATCCATTGCCATCACCAACAAGAACCAGATTGTCGAAGTGGAAGAACAGCCGAGACTTCCCATCGCGAGAGAGGTATAGGCACGGATTGCACAAGGATTCTTCAAAGCCGACTTCTTTGAACCAGGCCGTGAGGGTTTTGTACCAGTTCTTCGGCGCTTGCTTGAGACCGTAGAGAGACTTTCGGAGTTTGAGAAATTTACCTGTTCGCTTGGAACCTTTTGGAGTCTGAATGATGACTTCTTTGTCAATGGGTGAATGTAAAAAGGCGCTCTTGACGTCGAATTGGCGAATCTTCTGCTTAGATTTGAGGGCGTAGAGAAGCAGCAAACGGAGAGTGGAAGGCTTTCCAGTCGGTGCAAAGGTGTCGGTGTAGTCGATTCCATGGATCTGATTGAATCCTTGAACGCACAGACGAGCCTTGTATCTGACCGGATCACCATGGCAGTTGTGCTTGATTTTGTAAATCCACGTGGTTTTGAGAATGTTCCTTGGTTCAGGCCCATCGTAGTCTTCCCACACGAGAAGGTCTTTGATTGAATTGAGCTCCGCATCCATAGCTTTAATCCATTCAAGGTTTTCTTTGCAATTGAGGGCGTCATTGTAGGACTTGGGTTCGTAGTAATGATAAAATCCATATCTTTGAGGTGGCTTGATGCGAGATCGGTCACGCAAGGACCTTCCAGCTGGTCCATCGTCTTGTTGAGACGGCCGAGCGGAGGTTTAGGTGAGTTCCTCCACTGAGTTGGGATTTGTGACGTCTTCGGAAGAGGAGAGATCAGCGGATTCAGATTCATCGCTATCCAATGAAGATGCGGACTCATCCGAGCGATTGCAATACTTTGTCCAAGGAGATCACTGCTGATTGTGAGACAGGGGAGAGGGATCAGTTTGGTTGGGGAGTAGGCCAGAGTCAAGCGGTTCGGCTGTATTATCATGCAGTGAGTCGTCATCGAAGTCAAGACCAGAAGTGTTAGGTCGGGGCATGGACAGGAACTTCACGTGCTTTGTGGAGATAACAGAACCGAACTTTGTCAGCACTCGATATGAAAGCAAGAGAGGATTAAATCCTACTAAGGTGCCCTCTTCTCCCTTAGACTCAAACTTTGAACCTTTGACTCTCTTTTTGATCAGATAGATACACGGGCTGCCAATGGGTTTAAGGAAAGAAGAAGGAAGAGGTTGACCGTGTGAGTTTCATCCTTGTCTTTGGTAGGGATTTTGTTCAGCATTAGGCAGCATGCTTTGAAGAATTCATGCCAGACCAATGGGGGAAGCCTACCATCCTTGAGAGTGGCCCGAGTTGATTCAAAAATGGTTCAATTAGCACGTTCGGCTTAACCATTGTGTTCTGGGTGGTATGGCTCCAAAACAATGTGAGTGATGAATCGTTTGTCAAAGTACGTTGACAGTTTTGAGTTGACAAACTTGGTTCCTCCATCCAAACAGACCTCAGAGGGATATACACCATGCCTTCGATGTTCCTTTTCAAGGAGACTAATGATGACATCAGCAGTTTCCTCCTTTGAGGCCAGTGGAAAAGCAGCCAGGTAACCACTCTTGTTGTCCATGAGCAACATGATGAATTTGTGGCCAACCTTGGATGAGGGTTGGATTGGTCCCATAAAATCAAGATGAATTCAATCAAAAGTCTTTGAACTGCAAGTAGATGAATGAGGGAATGAGGTCTTCGTGATCTTGCTCTTAACACAGTCAACGCATTGGAACCCCTGAATGACATCGTTTGGAATGTTGCAAATGAAGGGGGCAAGTCTTGACAGTGAGGCGTGGCCATATTTCCGATGAATCTCAAGGAGTGCGTCTTTGGGAGTAGTAGAGAGAGAAAAATGGTAGGATTTAGGAGAAGAGAGTGGAGTGAATGTAGGAGTAGGAAGAGTATACAGGTTGTCTTTGATCAACCCCTCAAGGATGAACTTGTCATTATGCAAAATCAAGAACCGTTTGTCACAGGAGACAATGGAGAAACCCTTGCTGTTTAGAGCGCTGGCGCTAATCAGATTGATGGTTATGTCCGGCACGTAGAAGGCGTTGGAGAGTTCAATTGTAATTTCCTTCCAGTGTAGAATTGCAGTTCCCTTCCCCTTGATCTCTAAACAGGCACCTTCTTTCCCGGTTCTGATAGGATCGCCCACGTAAGGTTCAATCTCACAGAAGAATTGGGAGTCGTTTATCATGTGGACTGACGCTCCACTGTCAAGCAAGAAGCGGAAGTTGTGGTCGCCGTTTTCGATCCATTGATTCAGTAAGGCAAGGTAGTGAGCCAAATGGGATTTGACTTTAGCTTTAGATCCATTCTTCTTTGCCTTCCATTTGGCTTGGTTCTCTCTCCACCATTTGGGGGCCACATCAGGATGAAGATGCCAGCAATCTGCGGCCGAGTGATTTTTGTCTTGAACGGGATGGTGAAACCCTTCAATACATCTTTTGGGTTTGGGTCCTTTGGATTGATTTGGACGAGGTGAATTCTTTCCTCCAAACAGAGCAACATCTCCCTTAGATTTTGAACTTGATATAGATGATTGAGCGACAGATTTGTTTTTCAGTTGGGTGAGGTGATTGAGAACATACTCAACAGTGAGTTCCTTGTTGGAATGCATAATATGTTGTTTAAAGTCCTCCATGGAAGGGGGAAATTTGAAAAGAAGGAGGTATGCCACAATTTCATCTGGAAGTTTGATTCCTACTTCCGCCATCTTCTTGAGACTAACCTTGACCTTAGTGATGAAGTCAACAATGTCTTCTGGATTGAATGTGAGGTATAAGAAATTATTGAATACTCGGGCGCGATTTGAGGCGAATTTTTGAATGATCGCCTTCCACAGGAGTTTAGCTGAACTCCTGTTTTCGGCGGTGACAATTTTCTTGTGAGCAGTTGAGTCGAGTTTAGAGATGATCAAGAGTTTGAGTTTGTCATTGACTGAAGATTCAAGAGTAGAGGTGTCGTCATTCATGGCAATAGAGCAACCCCTGACGTCAAGAATTGCATCCATTTTGTCCCGCCAAATGCCATAGTTATTGTCACCGAGCAAGGGAATGGTTTTGAGAGCCGTCTTCAGCATTGTCTGTTGGAAGTTCATTGTGCCCATTGAATCCTCCCTGAGTCTATGGTTCCTTGGTTTGAGTGCTCCAGATCTGTACGAGAGACGTTCGGCTTTTAACCGTGAAGAGCAATTATTGATTACAGATCTAACCACAAGACTGAGAGCTGAAGGAAGACAGTTTGATGAGTAAGATATGACAAAGAGAAAAAGAGACATGAAACAGAACAGAAGAAGATTCAGAGTTTAGAGACAGAACCAACAGAAAAGGGGGTCTGCCTAGTCAACGAGTTGAGTCTGAGGGTGAATCGAGAGACAAGATTTGGAGGCTGATATTTGCAGGGCAAAGAGACAGTTCAGATAGATTCCTGGTAGGATTTAGACAACAAATCTCACCAGGCAGTACAGGGATATTGAGACTTGACGGCATGTTCAAGAGATGATCGACAAGTGAGGAGGAGATTTAAAGAAGGACGTCGGAAGTGATCTTGAGAGAAGGAAGGAAAGAGAACAAAAAGAAAAAGAGGAAAGAGAAACAGAGAGGGAAGTTGTGATTGAGTGATGCAGGAGCTGGGGGAGTTGGCGAAGTAGAATGGTTGTGGTGGTTTGAGTGATTGGGAGAGGGAGAACGATGGTTGTGAGACCTCCCAAAAGCCTTGCCCGGAAGAGTTTGAAAAACGCTTCCCCCGAGTGAGTTTTATGTGGGGAACCCGAGAGGACCAGACGCAAACTGGGACTGGTGAGTGAAATCCAGCGAGTGAAATCCCAGCAGAGTGAAATCCCAACAATTACAAAACAAATTAAACCTTGCAACTGCTCTTATTATATCATTTATTTGAGCTTCTAAGGGTTTATTATTGGAATAATAATTATTATTATCATTCCAGAATTTCTATCACTCTCTGTAGCTAAAGGACTGCAAGGTTCCTGGTATCAGAGAGCTGACAAAAGCTCTGTGATCTCTCAAGAGCTATTGAGTAAAGTAAAAATAAGAAAAGCAGGATAGTACTTTTAAGATGAGAGGTTAAGTACCAAGCAAAGAAGCTTTTCTCCAATGCTACTCCCAAAGAGGAGGAAAAGAAGGCATCATCCATACTCATGCATGGACAACTTATTTAATATGAATACAGGGTCTCTTTATCCCAAGTTTTTTACTTTTCCTTCATGCAATATATCTTTATAAGTTTTATGGTAATTTGTTTATCCTATCTGATAGCCTTGCTCAACAGATAAAAGAAAGCATTCCACATTATTTTCATAAGATGTACCTGTCTGTAGTATTTATGTCTGAAATATATGTCAAAACCTGTCTTTTTTAGTGATTTGTTATTTCTGAACTTTTGAAATATATCTTATTTTTTAATATATTTATTTGAGGAAGGGTGATCACAGGTGGGCATTGGGTGATTGCCTGTCATTGTTTGATCATTTGGCTAATTTTTAATTATTTTATGTGAAATTCATGTGGAGTTTTGTGGTCCATGAAGATTTGTTAATGTGATTGTTGTGGAAACCTTTATTATTGTTTTATTTAAGTTGTCTACCTTATGACTGCCTTTTATGATTCTTTATTCATTTTTCAGTGATTTCAAACTGTCCTCTCTACATATGTCTACATATGCATGGCACATGCATAGGGGGTGTAGCAGTTTCATGCAGTACCTTGTTGACACAATTTTTCATGGAAGGTTTGAAGAGAACATGCTTGAAAGCTGCAGGCGGGAGTCCAGGAGTGGAGAGCATCTACAATTGATGCTCAATGACTCCCCTTTGGCTAAGGCCTTTCTAGTGCAAAAAAATAGTAAGCAAGGGCTTTAGCAAGTGTGAGGCACAATTTTGGTTGCTAAGCCCACTCCCCAGGTAGCTAACAAGGGTTGACCCGGAATCATCCCCCCTTGACAACCACTTTCCACCACCAGTCAACAGGAATCTTGGAGGGGGAGGGGCAAGAGTTAGGGGAAGGGGATATGGGACTAACCTTGGGTGGATAATTTGATGGTTGGACATTGATGATGATGGATGGAAAATGGTGATGAAGGGGTTTATTTGATGGAGTTATGGAGGGCACTTCCAATCCTGGCAATGGTTGGTGTCAGCAAGCTCCATAATTGTTTGTAATTTTGTCAATTTTTGACTGAAATTGTGGAGCTTTCTACGTAGTAAGGTCCTATTTAAGACAAAATTGCAGCTTGTTCTTGGAAAAATTAGCTAAAAAGCGGGTTTAACAAGACAATTGTGGATACCCTGTGTCAGATTGCCACTTGTACAGAGCAACCTGTCAAAGCAGATTAAAAATGAAAATAAATTATAAAATTAAAAGGAGTGATAAATCCCAAAATATTATTAAAAATTTAGATTCCTCACCCAGAATAACATAGGGTCACTCACTAACCCCAACCTTCAATTCCAACTCCTTATATTTTTAAACAATTTTAAAGGAAAATGACCAACAGACCACAACACCACTATGACACCTTTTTTTGGCCATGTTAATAATTCACATGAGATGTCATTTATAGGTTCACACCTAAAATCCACTCAGAACTGAGGTGTTTTGTATATTTTAGGAGTTACTGGCGGATTTGTGTTGTGACAAAATTCCCATGCGCAGCCCAGGATCCATACAGCAGGGGTACACACGCCTGACACTCAATATGTAGGCATCTGTCAAGAATCCCGCAGGCAATATGCTTCTGCCTGCGGATAATGGAATCCCACACATAGCTGTCAAAGCGTGCACGCGTCAAGAAAAAATGCTCATCTCCTGAAAGATAGGTACCGCAAGAACATGCTAAAACATGCATGCATGCACCATGCATATGTAACAAATTGACAGACGGATAGAGGGATTTTGGAAACCTCAGAATATTGAATAAAAAATATAAAAATAAAAACCTAAAGCAAATAAATTGTGAGAAAGAATTATGAAGGATGTCACGTAAATGTGATTGCAAAATCTTTATCAACCACAAAACATGCCAAAAAGTTAACCCGGTAATTATTAAAAATTACCAACAAGTGCAGAAGATGGCTTGGAATCTATAAATACCCACCTATACCCATGTTACTTGAAAGAAAATGATACAAAATGATGAAATATGCCTGAACTCTAAAAATAAAAAAGTTAAATTTAAACAGTTCCTGATAACTATTTCACATACAAATATGACACAGGCAAAGCTAGAAAATTGACAGCACCAAAAATAAGTGCCAAACTAGCCTTGACCAGCCTGCTAGCCTCACCCCACAACCACAACCCTCTCCATGTGCCCTGAGTAGGTTGTACTACCCCAAAAGGTATATAAACCACCCTTTTTGGATGGTGTCTAACCCCAGTAATTTTTATTAATCAATCCAGACCCTTTTACATCTGAGATCAAGTGGTTATATAAGATAAAAAAGTGCTTTACGGCCTCAGTCTGATAGTATAACTGTTAATTCTAACCTTATTATAAATTCCATTGGAGAATATTGGCAATATCCCCAAGAATTGTCCTGAGAACTTTTCAACTGTGAATTTTTGCAATTTTATTGGAGTTCCTGCTTAAAGTAGAAAGTTATCTCCTCCTTGATTCCAGGCATAATTGCTTTGAGACAGCCAGTCCACCCATTCCCCTTGAGTAAAACCCCCTTGAGAAATCACTTAGGACCTCATTTTCCCAAGGTATTTATACGGTTCAAAAGAGCACATTGAAGAGAGGTTGTTCCAATAAAGATCCCCTGTTTGCATTAATATTGGAACCTCTAGAAAAATATATTCAAACAAATTTTTAATCAAACCAAACCATCCAAACATTGCACTTGCTCTTAACCAATAATTCTGAGCATTTACGTATTTTCTTGGAATTATTATTGTTCCAACACCAATATCACTTGTTTTAGCTAAAGGACGGCAAAGTTCCTGGTAACAAAAAAGCTGAAAACCTGAGTAGGTGCCTACAGTTTTGCATGTAAAAAACGGGAAGCCTGCATTTTATGGATGCGGGGCTGCAATCTGGAATTGTGAAAAAATGCAAAACTGGACATAAATCCCAAACTACACACAACACTCAGGTTTTGACCAAATTTTTGTGGTGGTACCTACACATGAAAGTATATGTGAAATATATGTAAGCTTACTGATACCAGGAAACTTGCAGTCCTTTAGGTACAGCAAAAGATATTGGTATTGGAATAATAATAATTCCCAGAAGAACATTTAAAATACTCAAAAATAATGATATGGTAAGAGCAAGTGAAAATTTGGAGTTTGGTTTGGTTCAAATTGTTCTTAATATATTTTTAAAGAGGGGGAACAGCTTATACAGAAATGGGTTTACAGAAAAAAACCTTTCTTCAAGGGGCAACTTTGTGAGGTGTAAAGACCTTGGGAGAATGAGTTCCTGATGATGCACAGAAGGGGGGGACTCAAGGGAATGGGGATGAAAGGCAGTTTACAGCACATAAGTCTTGATAAAAGGAGGAGAAAAAATAATTATTTCAAGAGTTGGCTCAAGGATCTTGCAGAAATTCATGGTTGAAAGGGTTCTCAGGGCAATATTTGGATTTTTTTCTGATTTTTTTCAATGGAATTAATAGTGGGGTTTGAATTAATAGTTATAATAAAAGAATGAGGCCTTAAATCACTTTTTTATCTCTTATAAACAATCAATCAAGGATGGAAATGGGTCTACTTTGATACCAAAAATTCCTGCAGGTTAAATCATCCAAAGAGGGGTGTATATATACCTTTTTGGGTAAGAGGGCCTTCTCAGGGCACGTAGAGAGGGTTGTGCTTGTGGGCTAAAGCTAGCAGGCTGGAAAGGGTTAGTTTGGAACGCATTCTTATTTCTGTAACTAAGCTGGACCTTTCTGTGTCACTTTTGTGTGTGAAATAATTATCAAAATTTGTTAAAATGTTAATTTGTTATTTTTACAGTTTGACATAGTTCCTGATTTTGGATTACTTTATTTTGATTTACATGGTAAAAATTGCATATTTGTAGATTCTACGCAATTTTCTGGAAATTTTGAAAATTTTAATAATTTGTAGGAAACTCCTCAATATGTTTCTTGATATTTTTTGTGGTTCATAAAGATTTGATAATGGTATTTAAGTGACAACCTTAATTATTGTTTTAACTAGTTTATCTGTCTTATAATGTGAATTTAATATGTTTTATTCAATATTCAGAGGTTTAAGACATCCCTCTATCTTTCAGTAATTTTTTTTCATGTGCATGATTCATATATATGGTTTTGAACATGTTCCTGCAGTACCTGGCTGTAAGGAGTGGTGCAGGTATTTTTGACGCACGCCTCTCTGACAGCTACATGCAGGAATGAAGCATCCGTAGCCAGAAGCATATTTCATGCGGTTTTCTTGAAAGGCGCCTGACTTTTGAGTGTCAGGCGTGTGTACCCTGGCTATATGGATGCAGGGATGCGCGCGGGAATTGTGACAGAACACAAATCTGGCTGTAACTCCTAATATATACAACACCTCAATTCTGAGTGAATTTTAGGTGTGAAACCCTATACATGAAATTGTGTGTGAAGAATGAAAATAGCCAAAAAAAGTGCCATAGTGATGCTGTGCCCTTTTGATCATTTTTCTTTTTAATTTTTTAAATATGAAGGATTTGGTTTTCAAGGGTGGGGTCAGTGAGTGATCCTACCTCCTTTTAGGTGAGTAATCCAAATCTACAATTATATTTTAGGATTTCACATCTGTTTTATTTTTAATGATTTATTTTTATCTTTATTATACTTTGAAAGGTTGCTCTGTACAAGTAGCAAGCTAAAAATATCTAAATGGCCAAAAAATTACTTTTAGTGGTGCTGAAGTTTTGGGCCATTTTGTTTTTTATTTATTTAAAAAAAAAGCAGTTAAAATTGAATGGTGGTTTGAGTGAGTGACTCTACCTTATTTTGGATGGGGAATCCAAATTGTTAATAATATATTAGAATTTCCTACTACTTCTTGTAGTTGAAAATTTTATTTCATTTTATATGCTATGAAGGGTTTCTCTGTAAAAGTAGAAAGCTGAAAGCAATAAAATTAGGAGTTAAAAAGAAGAAAAAAAATTGCAGAAGTCTATGGTAGATCAACTGAAAGTATGATATTAAGTTTTGAAACTCAAATGGCTGGATATCATAGGATTTATCAGAGTTAAGGTCTTCAAACAATTAAATGGCTTATTTCAGGAATATCCATGTTTTATTTCAATTGAAAAATAATTTTCCAAGAAAAAAAAGGTTTATTCTAAATTTTATTAATATTTTTAAATATGAAAGGATTGAAAATCTTCACATGCCTCAACCAGCATTCAGGTCCTTGTTCTTTCATTCATTTATCAATTTTGTTGGATATGCACCTCTTGCATCCAGTTCAGTCTACTTTTTTGTCTGTTTCTTTAGCAAATTTTCTTTGCAGCCACTTTTTTTTCAGCCACTTGAATTTTTGAGTCAGATTTTTTTTGCCTGTGCCTGTGTTTTTTTCCATGTCTGCTTTTTTTTTTAATGTTGTAAAAAAAAAGTATGTAACAAGGTCAGCAGATGAAAAAAATGTAACAACAACAGCAAATAAAAAACATGTGACAAGGACATTGGATGCAACAAGGAGCCCATAAAATACATAGAAAAAGTACAAAACATGTAACATGGACAACCAACCTCACAAGGAAAAAGAATGAAACAAGGAAAGCACATTTAAAAAACAAGATTTGACAGAGCATATTGAAAAAATATGTAATGAACACTGATTCCTCCCTTGGTTCAAACTTTTGGTCCAATCATTCAAAATCCATATAAAACCTCTGCCATCCGAATTTCATGCATGTCCCCCTCAAACCAGAAATCAACACCAAAAAGGTTTTTCCTATGTTGAAATAAAAACACAATGATTCACTTTCCAAAATCACATAGAAGAAGGTCTGCCTCACCTTACTTTGTGGTGCCAAATTAACTACACCAATCAAATTCCAATGCCAATTGTTATTATAACCATCAAAATAATTTGGAGACATCTTCCTTATCCCCACCTCCACCATATCTTCTGAAAAATGGTAAAAATAGGAGGAAAAAATTATTTATTGTCATAACCATAACATACCAAATCAACACATGATAATTATCCCATTTCCCATCTTTAAAAACTGCCACCTCTCCTTCCCAACCACATCAATCATTTTGAAATTGAGACTACTCCTCATTCTATTTCAATTTGACACATTAACCATCTCAATTTATTCTATGATTTACCAAATTCAAGTGAAATCCCTCCCCCTCCTTGCAAAAATTCTTATGCAACTCCTCAAATTCCAAAAATTCCTATTTATGTGGAGAGTCACCCTAATTTGTTTCACATAAATGAGGATCTCAATACTGCTTTGGACCATCTACCGCTGAATAAACATCAAATAAATTGACATTTTGATCAAATAAAATATGAGAATGGCCATATTCCCCAAAATCTGCATCACATTTAATTTAAAAATACCTGGCAGGGCAACCACAACAGTATTTTTTTCAAGATAGTTACATGGAGCTTAAAAAATTGGGATAGTCACATGGAGCTCAAAAAATTGGGAGAAAATTAAATCATGGTTAAAACTAAAGAGAACAGTCAACAAGTAGATATTAGCCACCCTGTTGCATGGGGGTGGATGGAAACAAATCCTTTTGAACCATACACTCCATGGCTGACCATTTCATGCCAAAATCGCCAAGAAGTCTTTTTCAAAAATGAGACAAGCTCCCTGTGCTGTAGAAATGGAAAGGTGTAAGTAAATCAGCAAAGACTACCACATTAGTTGCTCCATATTTTCAAGATTTCTACTAGCAATCATCATTCTCATGAGCATAAAATTCTCTTAAATTCCAGGCTGAAAAACCCTACTTTTCCCTTAAAATAATTCGGAGTTGAAAAAAATAATTGCAATGTACTCAATTTAAAGACAAGGGGAATATGAAATTGTAGGATGATTAAAACAATTTACCATGAAATTGGTATTCTTAACCCCATTGGTTTAAATCAACCTTCATTCCTCCAATTTTATATATTTTACAGGGAAAAAGGATTGAAAAATTGGCATAGATGGCGCTTTCCTGTGGAACAGGATTTGTTTCTCAGGATTCAAGACATTTTATACAAATAAAATGATTTGATAGATATATTTGAAAGAGTTTCTCCTGAGTTTTGTCCGAATCCCTCCATCAGGCTTGCTGATTCATCTTCACAAAATATGGATAAAAAAATTTACAACCTACAAACAGGAGGCAAATAGCTGCGTGCAATAGCTAGAAGGTATGGTATCAACTATATCTTTTGGTTTCTGATCATTAAAAAAAAATTAAAAATGGATATTTATTGCACACAGGTAATTATACTGCTCAATTGACCCATAAAAATTTTTGATCAGGAACTCAGATAGCTCCTTGAGGATGACAAGTGAACTGAGAAAATTGTATGACACTTCTGACTTTTTTCTTTTTGATCCTCATGGTGAATTTGGTTGGTTAAAAGAACCAAGTGAACTTGGTTGGTTTAAAGAATTCAAAGAAGAAAAAGGAAAGAATAGCTTCAATGCCATGAATTACTATTCAAATTTTCTGGCATTTTGTCATTTTAATTATTCCCTTTTGAACTGGGGTGGTTTAATTTTCCAGCAATATTGTGTTGAACAATACATAAAAATTGAGACAGAAGGATTATCATATATTTGGAATAATCAAAAATAATGTAAGTATTGAAAATTTGTACAATTTTTTGAATGAAATAAAAAATGCTGTTGATTTGTGTCACGGAAAAGATAAGTTGGTTTCTCTTCAATTTTTTATATGAGATTTATGGTTATCTTCTACCAATAAGTATGCATAACTTGAAATTTCCTTATTCTTAGGTCATTTTTTTATCCTTCCTCAATCATTTATAGGCTTTCCAAGGAACATGAAGGACTGATATCAAAATTTTATGGCAATGATTCAGCACATGGGAAATCCTCATATTTATATAACATTCACATGTAACACAACATGCCCAGAAATTCTAAACAAATTTTTTCCAGGTCAAACAGCAAAGGATAGGCCAGATATTGTATTGTGTGTTTTCAACTCAAAATTGAAAATTATTTGTGATGAAATACTGAAGGATTTAATATGTGGGATCACAATGGGACAAATTCATTTCATAGAATTTCAGAAGATATGCCTTCCTCACACTCACATCTTGGTGATCCTGCATCATGACCACAAGCCCAGAACATCTGAACACATTGAAATTATTATTTTTGCATAGATTCCCAATGGAAACACTTAGCCTCATCTTTTCCAAGAAGTAAAAAGACACATGAAACATGCACCATGTGTTATTTTGAACCTTGAAGCCACTTTCATGAATAATGCATGCAGAAAGAGATGCCCCAAAGACTTCTTCCCCAGACACATTATGGGTAAAACTTCATATCCTATCTATCAGAAAGGCCAAGATGAAGTTAAAAAATATTCCCCCCCACCACCAAATAAGAAATTTCATTGATAATCCCAGGTTTCACCTTAAAACACCTATCCCTTGGAAAAATAACAATGCCACATCAATGTAGAAGTATGTGCGATATATGAGATGTCAAGTATCTCTAAAAAAATGTTTATAAGGGCCATGAAAATGTTGCTGGGGATGTAGGTGGAAACTTGGTTGAAATAAAATATTTTAGGGATTTAATATGGGTTGCTCAACCTGAGGCA
This sequence comes from Puccinia polysora, assembly GCA_025617555.3. NCBI lineage: Eukaryota > Fungi > Basidiomycota > Pucciniomycetes > Pucciniales > Pucciniaceae > Puccinia > Puccinia polysora. The sequence continues at coordinate 18,006,239 of CM062622.1, read as the reverse complement.
TGCTGGAGAAATTTTTCCTTTAAATTTTCTGCTATTTCACCTGCTTTTATATAACTGGAAATTCACCTGCCTGACCAAAAACAAGTAATTTTTGAACCTGATGAAGCACTGGATGAAGTTTTTCAAAAATAAAAAAATTGACAATTTCCGCGAAAAGAATATTTAAAAAGGAATTAAATTGACCCTGAAGAAAGGACCATCAAATATTCTACATTTTGATAACATTTAACATTTCATCCCAAGAGAAAAGAATGGAGGCCAAGACAGAGAAGTCTTTAAATTTGGAGTGATTATAATGTTTATTTTTGAGATTCCAAGAGGTGGTTTCTCAGATTTTTGTTTAATAATTGTGTTGATGAAAATTATTATAATTTCCTTAAGCAGGTAAATTAAATGTCTTACAGCCAATGTTAAATTTGCAACCTTGCAAACCCTGTTCACTACCAAAAACGGGTCATGTGGCGCAATTTGCAACCCATTTTGGGTTGCATAGGGCCATTTGCAACCCATTTGAGTCGCCAAAAGCCATTTGCGACTCAGGTGGGTTGAGAATAGCCTTTTGCAACCCAATCTGGGTTGGAAACCGCGCCGCACAACCAATTTTGGGTAGTGAATGGCAAAAAAAAACTAATTGGGTGATGTTTAATTCACAACTACCAGTTGTGTGGGAGTTGTGTAGGGCCCTACACGCCCCAATGGATGCGTGGGGGCCCATACAAGCGTCCAAAACGCATGTGCAGGCAAAAACACGCGTCTACACGCGCCCAAGGGGTTGTCTCAAACACGCGCAACCCCCAGGGGGACATATACCCCCCGTACATGGCATATTTGGGTTTTGTACCCCATACATGGCCTTTTTGAGCTGTTTTTGGGGGTACGATGCCCCCTGGGGGTTGTGTCAAATGTTTTGGGTTCCCCTGGACCGCATTTAGGTTCCATCAACCCAATGTTGGGATCAACGCTTACTATGTGGGACTGTTGTTCCACATCTACAAATCCGAAAGTGATACCAAAGTGAAATTAAAGTGAAATAAAGTGAATCTGTAACCACATCATCAAAAATAAAGGGAAACTGCAAACATACAGCCCAAAAAATTAATCTTTCTCAATTTTAAATTGAGCAAACGTGGTAGTTTTTCAATTGAAATTTGGATTGAATAATGAAGTAGCATTGAATTTTTTTGAATTATGGGAACAGTGGCAAGCCCTCCTTTCAAAATTTCCGTGTTCAAGTACTACATGAGTGCAATGAACAAAGCTGGGGAAAAGAAGGATTTGGGGAATGAAAAATTGGAAGCCGCAATTGCATTCTCATCAAGGGTGACAATTGAGGAAAAAAATGTGTCAAAAATAGACAATACCTCTGGTGGTGAGTAAAATTTTATGTTACTCTGGTCTTTTTCTGATTTGATTTGATTGAAACTTCATTTAATTTTATTGAAACTGATGGAGTGCATTCCATCAATATAACCATGAAACTGTAAATATGAATATGTATTTATGACAGGTCCACTTGCCCCACCTCCTGTGAGAGCTTTTCCTACTAGAGAAGAGGCAAAAATGTATTGTCAAACATGGGCAATGAAGCATGGTTATGCTTTAACAGTTTTCAACTCAAAGCGTGATAAATATGTAGATTTAGCCTGTGATAGACATGGTTTGTATGCTGGGCAAGCACTCACCAAACCATCAAGGCAGACGAACACAAGGAAGGTTGGGTGCAAGTTTTCAATCCCTGCTAGTCAGACAAAGGCAGACCTCTTCTGGAAAATCTCCTTCAAGAATGATCAACATAAGCACAAACCATCTCCACACCCCTCAGTTCATCCTCACCTGAGGAGAATCTCTGGGGTAGCCTTATAAGACAATCTAAAAGAAGGCTTGAATGATGGGATCAATACATTTCAACTCAAAAGAAAATTGAGAAAAATTGATTGTGGAAAATACTTTGATGACCAAACAATCTATAAAAATTAGCATAAGGTAGTGCTAGAAGAAATAAAGGGGAAAATTGTTATGGAGGTCATCTTTGAACAACTTGGTACTTCAGGTTGGGTTTGTTAGGAATTCCATTCAACCTTTCACCTGAAGGACAACTACTCTCTCTTTAAGGTTTGAGATGCGCTTGCATCAAGAATTCTGAAACCTAACCCCAAGAGACCACTCCCAGGGGTGGGCTCTTTTCTCCTCTTCCAATTTTTTCCAATGTTGACCTGCTTGGGATGTGATTGTTCTGGTCTTCTTGAGAAAAGACTCCAACCTATATATTTTCTTCTTCTCTTCTATTTCCATTTCTTCTTTTCCTTTTTTTCTTCTTCTTTTACTTGTCACTTGAATCTCTACGCTCCTCAATCTTTCAACCACCCTACTTGAAAAACCAATCTGTTTGAATTTCTAGTACCTCAACCAACTCTCAGTCTCCTTTTGTTGCCATTCCCTGCCTGGTAAGATTATTTGCCCCTCAACTCTGCAATAAATCATCAACCTGATCTCACCTCTCTCAAACCAGCTCTTATCTTCATCCTCTGTCCAAAGTCTGCTACTTCTTGCCTGTTCAGAATTTGTGTCTCAGCCTCCTCAGCCTGTCTAGCCTCTTGTTTCTGCACTGCCTGTTGGTCTTCTTTGTTTCTTTTTATTTTATTTCCTTGTGACTCTGATTCTGATCATAAATCTCAGTCTTCTGGTTCTTAGTTGTCTAATCTAACCTCTCAAAATTTATCATGGTTAAAAGCCAAAAATGGACATCAAAATCTCACCATCAGAATGAACAAACCAGAAGGGGCTATGTACTAATTTCACCAAGTTGCGCTAAAGGCTGCTGTTTATCCAACTCCTCCTCTGAACAAAGAAAAATTCTCAATCTGGAGTGAAAAAATGTTGATTCTATTTGATATCAAGGACATAAAAGATGCTATCACAAGGAACTCCGGACAACTCTCCACCAAGCAAGACAGGGAAATTCGGGCAGTCATCCTATCCAAATTAGAAAGCATAAATCACACCATCCTTGTCAACTCCTCAAACATTAACTTCTCTAAGCTTCTCTGGGCCAAAATTACTTGTTGCTTTGCTTCCTCCAAAACAGCCAATTAAGCGCAGGTATTAAATGACTTTCTACACTTCAGCTTCAATGATAATGCCATTGATGGATTTTTGAAGGATAAAAAAAAGGCTTTAACGCGAGTGATGGATGTTGGAATTGAATTACCTAATGATATTCTAGCATACTTGATCCTCTTTAATTTTCCTCCTGTCCTCAAAAATTGCAATCAGAGGATCATGCATGTCAAAAAATTCCTGAATGTTGACCTAGTCTTCAACCATCTCATACAATACAACAACAAGCGCAAGGCCCAGTCAAATTCTACCAAATCCAATTCTGATCTGACCTTGGTAACAACTAAAAAAAAATCCAAGAAATAGAACAAAAAGGTCAAAATGCTCTGCAGAGAAGGATACCACAACCCCAATGCACCTCACTCCAAATCATCCTGCTTCCATTTGCATCCAAAAATTGCTCCAAGTTGGTGGGTCAAACAACAAAATGAATGGAAAAATAAGATTAAAAAGCAACCAACCCTCAACTATCATGCCCTTCTAACCCTCTGGATAAATCCCAAAAAAAGCCCCAATCTACTTCCCAAATCCGGTGCAATATCCAAATATTTAACAATGTAAAATAATTCTCTAGCTTAGGTATGCAGGAAAAACTGAAAGAAGTGAAAACCGGCAAACTTGAAGCTAAACTCAAAATACAAGCATCAGGAACGGTGATGCTGGAATGGAATGAATCAGTCATTACTCTGGAAGACTGCGCTTACATTCCAGGCATAGTTGTGAATCTAATCAGCCCAGTATTACTTGAAAGTAAAGGATGTAACCTTACTCAGAATCATAATCATTTCAACATGACCAGGATGTGCCAGAATAAGCTAAAAGGGTCAATCAGGGACAACCTGTTTGTAATCAAAAAAACCTCAAACAATAGGAAAAAACAACTCAGTCAATCATGTCAATCAATCATCCAACTTGGCACCAAATCAAGGCCTATCCCTGGAAGACGTCCATAAGATGTAAGGTCATGCCTCAATCTTCACTTTCAAGCCAATTGTCAAGGATCTCTTTTCCAGAGATGAGCTGAACCGGTTCCAATGCAACGGCTGGGCAAAAAGAAAGATCACCAGATCACCATTCTCAGTGGTATCTACACCTTCAAAAAAGCCTCTTGAGAAAATCCACCTCAACCTTGTCAGCCCAATCTTTCCGCATTCTAAGTCCAGCCATCAATATCTTCTTACTCTTGTGGACAACTATTCCGGTTATTTAGCTCTCTTTCCACTTATCTCTAAGGATGAAACTCCCTATGTAGTGATCAATATACTCAAGAATGAAAAGAAGAGACTCAACTACTACCCCTCTGAGATCTTCTCCAACAAGGGCACAGAATTCACCAATGTGACTCTCAAAAACTTCACAAGGTTGAAACACATCAAACTCTTAACGTCCAAACCCTATCACTCCTAGTACAATGGCCAGGCTAAAAGAGCCAATTGTACTATAGTTGATTTGACTTGTGCAACCTTCTCCTCTAAAGAATTACTGGCATATAATCAGCCAGAGCTGCTACTTCATGATCATCCAAATCCCTCTGGAAGGTAATAATCTCTCCCAATGGGAACAAATGTTCAACAAGAAACTTCCAGGTAACTATCTTAAACCCGTAGTTCTCCTCTGGTTTATCTCAAAAATTGCGGTCAGAAAGGAAGGAAGTTCAATTAAAAAGGGAATGAAGGGGTACTAGTTGGGTTCAATCCCTTTTTTCACCATTACCTTATCGTTAAATCACTAGGAACTGTTATTGAAACAAAGCATGTCAAATTCCTCAAGTCGCATTTGAATGAATCTACCATCCTCAAATAAACTGGCATGGATCTCTTCTTGCAAGAGCCACAGAATTTCAACAAATCCGACTTCTCCACTTTCAACCAACAATTTGCAATTCAAGACACCGCAATTGACAATTCTGACTTGGACTCCAACCCCAATAACAACTCTGTGAATCTTTGGACTGTGATCCTGAGCCTCTCAAATCTGCTTCTCAAACTCCTCCTTGGCCAACCCCACAAATACCTACTCCTGAACCAATAACTCATGAATCATGCCAACAACCAAGAGGCAAGACTTGTAAACCACAGCGTTATGGATTTCACCACTATTACAAGCCACTGTTGTACAAAGCTGCACAAATTTGCCCTGAATGGCCTAAATGGAAGAAAGCCATGGAAGAGTAATTGGACTCTATTGAACATCAAGAATTTTGGGAAGATTACTACGGCGAACCTAACAACATCCTCAAAACCACCTGGGTATTCAAAGTCAAAGAAAATTGCCATGGAGAACCGGTAAAATACAAAGCAAGGCTGTGCATCCAAGGGTTTGATCAGATCCCGGGTGTTGACTACAATGAAACGTGGGCCCCCACACAAAAACTTGGCTTGTTATGGGTTGCTCTCCTACATTTACTCAAAGAAAAAAATGAATTTCACTCAATTCAATGTAAATATCCCGTTCCTCCACGCAAAACTTGACAAAGAGGTCATTATCAAGACTCCCAAAGGATCATTGAGAAAAGCTCCCTATCTTAAGTTGAAATTGTTGTACGAACTGAAACCATCTCCCAAAAATTGGTACAAAACATTGACTACATGGATCAAAAGGTGGACTCACTGAACAAAGCCTCATCAACCAATTTGCTACATCTTCTTGAAAAATCTATCTTTGATCCTGCTAGTTCTCCTTCTCAGGATCTGCTCAATCCTACCAGCCACAAGGATTATTAGGAATGCCATTTGACCAGTCACCTTAAGGACGACTACTCTCTCTCTTTGACTAACCCGCTCTCTAAGCTTTGAGATGCTCTTGCATCAAGAATTCTGAAACCTAACCCCAAGAGACCACTCCTTGGGGGTGGGCTCTTTTCTCCTTTTCCAATTTTTTCCAATGTTTACATGCTTGGGATGTGATTGTTCTGGTTTTCTTGAGAAAAGACTCCAACCTATATATTTTCTTCTTCTCTTCTATTTCCATTTCTTCTTTTCCTTTTTTTCTTCTTCTTTTACTTGTCACTTGAATCTCTACGCTCCTCAATCTTTCAACCACCCTACTTGAAAAACCAATCTGTTTGAATTTCTAGTACCTCAACCAACTCTCAGTCTCCTTTTGTTGCCATTCCCTGCCTGGTAAGATGATTTTCCCCTCAACTCTGCAATAAATCATCAACCTGATCTCACCTCTCTCAAACCAGCTCTCATCTTCCTCCTCTGTCCCAAGTCTGCTACTTCTTGCCTGTCCAGAATTTGTGTCTCAGCCTCCCCAGCCTGTCTGGCCTCTTGTGTCCACACTGCCTGTTGGTCTTCTTTGTTTCTTTTCATTTGATTTCCTTGTGACTCTGATTCTGATCAAAAATCTCAGTCTGCTGGTTCTTAGTTATCTAATCCAAACTCTCAAAATTTCTCAGGGTTTATTGAGCAAAATTCAGTGGAGAGGGTCACTTGGAGGCTCTATTCTTGTCTCACCCCAAGTCATCAAAGCTTTTCAAGAAATTTAACAATATAACTATGATGGATTGTACTTATAAGACAAATAAGTACAAAATACCCCTATTGCGCACCATAGGACTTACTTCCAACTAGAAAACTTTCACAAAAGCTCTTGTTTTTATAACAAGAGAAAAATTTGAGTTGTAAAGTTGGTCTGTAAATTCCTTAGAGGAGTTGGCTTATGATCCTGAGAGACTTCCCAAAGTCTTTGTGACGGACCATGAAAAAGCTTTGATCTGTGCTCTAGAACAAATATTCCCTCAGTCAACAAGACAGTGCTGTCAATGGCAATATTCTTAAAACATACAAGCAAACTGTAAAGTGCACTTTAATAAGGAAGTTGAAGGGTGCCAAAGCTTTATGTCTATGTGGGCTAAGTATGGGGCCTCAAAAACCAAGAAAGAGGCACAGTTCAATGATGCAGAACTTAGAGTAAGTGACAAATCACTTCCTCTCCTGTTAATCTTCCAAGTTTTAGGTTGCTTAGATTATGACTTGTATAAAGGGTTTTTTGGAAGATGTGAGGATTTACTCACGTATATGGATCATAATATCTTACATATCAAGGAGAACTTTGTAATGCCTTGGACTTGAAAAAACCCACACTTTGGAAATAAGACAATGTCTTTGGTTGAAGGGGCCCATGCTACTCTCAAACAATTTTTTTCAAAAGCATTGGGAAACATGTTTTATGTTTTTCAAAACCTAGAGGCCACAGTTTCAAATCAAAGTAAATTTGTTCAGGCTGCCCTTCAAAACTCTTGCATAAATATTGAAAAAGTTATTCCTACTGAACTGTTACCATTTGGATACAAGGTGTCTTTACAAGCAATCATAATTTCTGGGGATTGATTAGAGAGGTTAAAGCAGAACAATGATGGGGAAGTGTGCACCAAGTCATACTAAATGACTATGGGTTTTCTCTGTTCCAAACAAATAGGTGACCTACTAGCCTCAAGAGGCTCCAATGTTCCTGACGATGTGCATCCTCCCTCGAGGTCGGATTATGAAACTTGCAGTTCTAGTCATTTAATATGATTTAAGTTGGATTCTTCAAATCAGTTTGTGATTGATGCTTTTTGATATATGCTTTTTGAATGATGATTCCTACTTGACTAATATTTGATCCTTGGGAATTTGCAAGGTTGATTTTTATGAACTGCTCACCAATTCTCAGTTACATGAGAATCTCAATAAAATGATCTTGCATCATCATGAAAAAAGTTATTGCGGGCGGTTGAAGAAATTGATGAAGGAGACAGCCAATTATCAATAAAACCCAAGACTTGAACCTCAAGTCTTTCAATTGAGCAGAGGCCTTGCAAAATTGACAGATAAATGGGGAGATACTTTTGGATTTGAAAACATTGTAAAGGAACTTAAGCAGGCAAAGAGAAGTAGAGGGGAACCAAAGAAGAACAGAAGAATGATTTTGGGCCTTTTATTTTGTGAAATTTTCATTTTTTTGGTTTCATGAACTTATTGAGAAATTTTTATAGTCCAAGTCAGGCTCTTCATCTGAATTCTTTATTTAAGTTGAAGAGACTGAAAGTTTGTTGGGTTCAGTGCCTTTGGAATCCAATTCATTTTCAAATGATGAAGCAGACACAATATAGGAGTCAAACAGAAGCTCATCTTTGGTGAGTGGTGATTGCTTTAATGAGATTAGAATTTTGGGAAACTACTTCTTGATTTTAGGAAGTAAATTACCTCAATCACATACCTGAGAACTGAAATTAGTTCTTGCGTGAGGTTTGGGACCAAGTTGGTGATGGACATTGTTGTTTTAGAGTCAGTGGTAAATCATCTGGGTATGAAAAAAATGGATGGTTTAAAGTTTGGAAAGAAATGCTTGAAAAATTGAGGAAAAATAAGGGGTGCTATTTTAAGATTCTTGGTGGCAGAAAAAGATGTTGAAAAGATAGAACAAAAACTTGATGTTAATGAAATAAATGAAAATATTCCCTCTTTGAAATTGCTTTCAAAGCTTGAAATGGGTCAGATAATAGCTCATGATTCTGAAAGAACAATATATTTGATTTCATTGGATTCATGTTGTACTTTTACTGCTATGAAAATGGGTGTAAAAGAACAATCAGATCCAATTTTAATTTGCTTTGTTAACAATAAACATTGGTTTTAGCTTGAACTTAAGGTAGATGTTATTAAAATCCCGCCCATAGTTTCCAAACCAATTTCCATGATTTCTCAAAAAGCAGCTTGTTGGGTTGATTACCTCAAAGATTAAATTGAGTTGTATTGTAACTTATAGATTAATTTCATCATTTGGTTTTGGTCTAACATGCTGATATTGTAATTCTATTAATACAAAGGGTCATAAAATTTTGAAAATCATTATTTTTAGTGTTTTGAGTTGAGATCATTATGATGAGTGTTTTGGATAAGGTTTTAATGATAAGTCAGTTCAAATGGTGTTGGGCTGATCCCATCAAAAGCTTAACTTGTGTTAAGTTTGTGATGGGATCAGCTTAACACAAGTTGAACTCGTTTTTTTTTTGGGTTTTTTTACTTTAGGGCTGGTCAAGGCACTTGTATTTTTTTGCACTTTTACTTTAGAAATGGTCAGAAGACTTCTTGTATTTTTTAGATGTTCAAAAGACTGTTATTTCTTTTGGAACTTTTTCTTTAGGGCTGGTCAAAAGATTTCTTGCATTTTTAGGCCCTTTCACTTTAGGGCTAGTCAAGTTCAACTTTAATTTTTTTACTTGAATCTGAAGACAACTGGTTGGTTGTCTTGATTGGTGTTTTGTTCTTTTTTCTTTTTTATTTTTAATTATTTTTATTTCATTTCTTGTTTTTTTTTTGTTTTTTTAACCAAAAAATCAACCTTTTTTGAATTTTTTGGTTGATTTCTGTTTTTTTTTTTTTTTTTTTTTTTTCATTTAGTTTTATCTAGTTTATTTTAGTTTTTTTTTCGCCCACCAGACTTGCAGCTGTTTGGCATGGCTACACAACTAAATTTGAGCTTTGTAGAGGTTCACACCAATCAAATGTGCTTGGGCTGGCCGTGTGGCACAGCAAAACACCTACATTCAAGTTGTGTGGGGCTCTACATGGGTCAAATGTAATCTTGCATCCCCCACATGGAATTCTGGTGCCGTATGGAGTACAGCCTGACCACACTCAAGTTTTCTGGGGCTCTGAACGGCTCAAATTTAGTCATATAGCCATGCCACATGGCTCATTTGAGCTGTGAATTTATCATCACCCATTTTAATTTAATTGATTATTTCATTTTATTTATAGATATTTCATTTATATGTATTTTATTTATATATATTTTATTTATATTTATATTTTTAATTCAATTTATTTTTGATATATATATTTATTTTTATTCATTTCATTTCATTTAAATTTATTGAATTATATTTTTTTATATTTATATTTTTAATTTAATTAATTAATTAATTATTTATTTATTTCATTTTATTTTTTACATTTTTTGAATATTTATCTTTTTAATTTAATGGATTAATTTATTTTTATTTGTTTTTTATTCATTTTTTATTTATTTATTATTTATTTATTTATTCTTTATTTATTTATTCTTTATTTATTTATTCTTTATTTATTTATTCTTTATTTATTTTTTATTTATATTTATTTTTTATTTATATTTATTTATTTTTTATTTATTTATTTATTTATTTTATTGATTATTTTATTTATTATTTTATTTATTATTTTATTTATTATTTTATTTATTATTTTATTTATTATTTTATTTATTATTTTATTTATTATTTTATTTATTATTTTATTTATTTTATTTATTTATTATTTTATTTGTTATTTACTTTATAATAAAATAAAACAAAGAAATAAGATAAAAAAAGAAAAAAAAAGAAAAAAAATATATATATCCATTAGGAACTCAGATGGGTTTCAAAAAATTTTTTGCACCCGTTTTCAACCACAGGGTCACAATTTTAACATTGGCCATGTCTCACAAATCTTTCATACAGGCTGCATTTGAAAAGGGTCTACTTGAGGATGCTAATATTTGGAATAAAAAATTGAAGAAGGTGAGGAATCTCCTGGAACTTCTGAGCTGAGAAGGTTTTTTGGACTGCTTTCAATACTTTTTGGGCCTGCAAAACCACACAAACTATGGAATTTTTCATTCAATTTGATGGTTGATGATTCAATTCATTTGGGAATAAATAATAAAAGAGTTCTAAAAAAGTAAATATTAAGATCCATAACCCCCATCATAATTCAAAATTGTGGAACAAGTGTTCAAGAAGCTTTTACTGATCTTTTGAGAATAGATGAATCAGTGAATCAAACAAGGAAAAAAAAACTAATTGGGTCCTTGAGGAAGAAAAAAAATGCTGTAATAAATCGATCACAATCGCAAAGGATTTCTCTTCTGATTCATAGAGAAGGAAATATTTGATCAGATAATGAATGCATGCAATTCCTCTCAAACTTATTACTTCTTTAATGATGAAACTGGTCGGTCTCAAAAAACTTTCATATATGAATTCTTTCTGGCTTCCAGAAAATCATCTGGAAGAATATATAAGAAATGTCCTGGTAGTGGCATAACTTCAATGAAGCTACCAAATAGAAGAAAAGCCCATCTCACGGCTGGGCTTCCCTTGAGGTTAAACAAATCCTCCGTATCAACAGTATCAAATAATTATCAAAAGGAAAAATCTCTAAAAAAGGCTTCTTTGATGATCTGGGATGAAAAAACTATGAGTCAAAGGCATGCTCTCAAGTTTTTTGACAGGCTACTTCAAGACCTCATGGCTTCCAACCTACAATTTGGCGGAAAATTAATAGTTCTTGGAGGGGGATTTTGGCAAATTTTACCTGTGATTCAAAAAGGTAAACATCCAAAAATGTTTCATGAAAGTTTGGTCAATCCTTCATGCCAGAGACATTTCCAATTTTCGAAACTTTCTTTGAATATGCATGCTACAGGAGATCCTGATTACTAGAATTATTTACTCAATGTTGGAAATGGTCTGATTAATATACAGGGTTCAAAATATTTTGCTTCCTCATCACATGGTTATTGATGGCTATGGTAAGGAGAAATATTTTTATAGATTAGTCAATAATTTTTTGTGAAATTTCACAATTGATACTTTGCAAATGGTTATGTAATGGACCATGTTATTTCATGTTAAAAACATACAGCAGTTAAAAAAATAATAAATTGCTACCAGATTCTCTCCTAGGAACTGAAGAAAAAAAATATGAAGACTTATTACAGCCATGACTCTGGTGAAGATGATACTTAAAATACATAACAAAAACAGTTCCTCAAAACATTATTTTTCACTGCTTTTCCTCCTTATAGCTCAAATATGAAAATTGGTGACCCTATCATTATTTTGGGGAACTTGTACTGAAAAATTGGGCTTTGAAGTTGAACTCAATTTATTTTTTTCAGATTGATAAGGAATTTTATAGTTGAAAAGATTGCAATGGGTGTTTCAGAAGGCTGGTTGCCATTCCCCACATCCCTTTGGTTTCTGACCCTGATTAACATGGTGTAACTTTCATTTTTTTTTTGAAAAATCCTTCCAGTAAATTTCGATTTTTCATTGAAAATCAAAAAAATATATCAAGGTCAGAAAACTTACAATGTTGATATTTGTCTGAAAGGGTCAGTGTTCATCCATGGTCAGAAATATGAAGAATTTTTAAGGAGAAAATTCAGCCAATCAACCAGGGTGGTGGTCACATATATAACTGCAAAAAGAAATTCATTTGAAACTGATAATTTGTTTTACAACAAGGCTTTGAATGCTATAAATCACAGGAAATGATTGATCATAAATATATATTTTGTTTCAGTTACTCCTATACCAGTAAATAATCATTTATTTCTTAGCTTAATCCTGATTTAATTGAAAATTAAAAATGACATATATTTTTTGAATTAATCCTGATTTAGTTTGAAAACTAAAAATCATCTTCCAATAAGCTCCCAAATGTTTCATTCCAAATTAAAATTATTGAGTCAAAATGAGTACTCAAATTTAATACAAGGACCAGAAAGGTATCAGGACACATTTTGCACTCTATGAATTAAATTTCTCATAATATTATCAGATAAAAGTTAATTTGCCAAAATGGTGAAATAATTTTGAGAAATTTATTTCATAATCTTGTGTACTATTTAAAATTCTTTTGAATCATCTTTGAATCAATTAATCAAAATCTCCAACTCAGATACATTGCAAAAAATGCAATATATTGCTATCATTTATACAAACAAAGATTGATTAATATTCCAATTTAAATTCAGATAATTTTAAATTAAATCCAGTAATTAATCAGTAAAAATCATTTTTACAATTTCTTCAACCCACCTATACAACTGACCAAAAAAGTAAATTTTAGGGAACCTTTACTTAAATCAAATTACCCAAAAGGGAACTCATTTTTCTGAAGAAATATTTTGAATCTCAGCGTTTTTTTAAAGAAAAGTCTAATTGAAGCTGCATTTCAATTAATTACATATTATTATTAATTTATGTAAAGCCATAGTTAGATTTTCAACCTTGAAACCCCTGTTCACTACCCAAAACGGGTTGTGTGGCGAAATTTGCCACCCATTTTGGGTCACAAAAGGCCATTTGCAACCCGTTAAAGTCGCAAAAAGCCATTCACGACTCAGGTTGGTTGTGAATGGCTGTTCGCGACCCATTCTGGGTCACCAACCGCACGACGCAACCAAGTTTGGGTAGTGAATGGCAAAAAAATTCATTTAAGTGTTTATTTCATTTTATACATAGGTTTTATACATATATTTTATAAATATATTTTATACATATATTTTATACATATATTTTATACATATATTTTATACATATATTTTATACATACATATTTTATACGTATATATATATTTAATTTAATTTAATAAATTATTATTATTTTTTGATATATTTATTCATTTATTGATTCATTTCATTTCCTTTAAATTTATTCATTCATTTTTTCATATTTATATTTTTAATTTAATTAATTATATAAATTTTTTTATTTATTTATATATTTCATTTCATTTTTATATATATCTTTTTATATTCATATTTTTAATTTAATGGATTGATTTATTATTTATTTATTTATTTATTTATTTATTTATTTATTTATTTATTTATTTATTTATTTATTTATTTATTTATTTATTTATTTATTTATTTATTTATTTATTTATTTATTTATTTATTTATTTATTTATTTATTTATTTATTTATTTATTTATTTATTTATTTATTTATTTATTTATTTATTTATTTATTTATTTATTTATTTATTTATTTATTTATTTATTTATTTATTTATTTATTTATTTATTTATTTATTTATTTATTTATTTATTTATTTATTTATTTATTTATTTATTTATTTATTTATTTATTTATTTATTTATTTATTTATTTATTTATTTATTTATTTATTTATTTATTTATTTATTTATTTATTTATTTATTTATTTATTTCTTTCTTTATTTATTTTATTAAAATAAAAAAAAGGGTAATGTGAAATTCACCGCCCATTGAGCCGTTGACACGACTAAATATGAGCTGTGTGGCACGCCACACAACCACATTAAAGCCATGTAAATGCCCCCACAGCTCAAAGAACCGCGCGGCACACACACCATGGTTGGGGCTTGCGTGGGATGCTGCACAACTAAATTCCAGCCGTGTGGAAATCCACAGGGCTCAAATGTAGTTGTGTGAAATTCCACACGCAACCAGACCATGGTAAGCCAAAAAAAAAGGAATGAAAGGGTAGTAACATAACCCATAAAAACCTTGATTACAACAAGTACTAAGGGAAAAAAAGCTGATTTTCAAAATCTGAATTGTCCTCATGGATCCTAGCTGCCTTTTGGAAAAATTGAGGGCATAAAAATAAAACCACCTAACCCACTTGGAATATGAACTAGCAGAAAATTGTGATAAAAAATCTTGCAGGTCCTAATTATTATCAAACCAGTCAATATTCCATTTGAACTTGGTCAATCCAGCCAATTTACTTTTTCTTTCACAACAACCAAGTTCAAGGAAAAATTGTATTGCAACTATTTGACCATGAAGGAAACCAAGTGCATCACAGATTGCATGAAATCCACCATAGTAGGGTACTTGGAGGGCTATTCAACATCAAAATGCAAATTTTATTTTTTTTTCTTTTTAAAAGGATTGTGGTGAAGAATAGTGGCTCAGGCCTGAACAATCAGTGTGCTCCGCAGTTTCAGTTCTTTATTTGTTTTTTTGGGTGTCAAAGGGGCCAAGGTGTATGACAGGTAGCGTGGTTTGTATGGAAGAAAGAACAAGACAACTTGGGAAGAATGGAGACAATGCAATTCATAACTTCATTCCATGTAATTTGAAAGGTTCCAACATTCCACAAAAGTTTTTTAAGATTTAAACCAACTATCCCGTCATAATTTCAAGAAGAAATTACAGCCTTTTACAATCTACTGGGTAGTTCGCCAGATACATCACTATCATTTAAGACAAAAACCCAATAATTAGGATGTCTGAGGATGACTCCTCCGCTCACAAGCCAGGGGTACTTGTGCTTTTTGTTATTGTTTTCTTGATTTTCAAGTTCTTCTCAGCACATTGAGGCAGGAAGGCTAAATAGATAACTGGAATGGTTTACAGTTTACTGTGATGGCGTTCATACTACAAATTAAAAATATCAGCCAAGTTCAATGTTGAGTGAGCAAACAAAATCTGAAAAGCAGTAGAGGCATAAAACCACTCTGATCACTTTCTCAAAGGCTTGGATTTAATTGTTTTCCAGATTTTGAAAGTCTTCCAGACCAACAATCAATCAAACTGCCACATGGAAAGGAATCAGTGCGTCAGGAAATCCACCCGATGGTCTAATTGTTTGCATCAAGGGATGAATTTGCCTACCAATTCCTGGGTCAGAAGTAGAATAAGTCTGGACCTGATGCAGGATAAGTGATTCTACTCCACCTACAGATGTGGCGGGCTGTTTATAGAAATTTTGGTCCAGGGGGTGCCTAAGGGGGGTCGCCCACACCCAAAAATGGCGGATTCAAGCCGTGTACGGTGGTACATGGCTCAAATTTGCCGTTTTCAGGGGGTAAACAGCTCCTATAAAACCCCCGGGGGGTCACGCGTCTTTGGAAAGGCCCTTTGTAGTTCTCTATAGGCCCCCACGGCTCAAATGGGCTGTGTAGGGCCCTAAACAACTACCACATGGTTGGAGCCATGAATTTATCATCACCCAAAACAAAAACATAACATAAAAAAAAAGTAAAAAAAAATAAAAAATATGCATATATATTCATTTGAAACTCAGATGGGTAGCAAACAGCTATTTGCGACTCAGATGAGTCACTAATTTGACATTGGACTTTGTGTAATACAAATTAATAAATTTAAATCTATTTGAGATTTGGCTGAAAAAAATGGTTCAATTTTTGCAAGACTTTTCTAAAAAATATTTAAGTTTGAAGGTATTTTTTTATTTGATGAGGTAGTTATCAAACCGGAAAAGAATGAAATTATCTTTAATTTAGATTTTTGGTGGGTTCAAATTCAAGGATATCAGTTTTTCATTGAAAAGATATTCAATAGGAAGGAATTTTTCATAGCAGTAAGGTATGGATTATTTGGTATATTATGATCCTGATTCACTTGATTGATTCAGAAAATCAAAAAATACCAAAAGTTCCCCAAATAAAATGCCTTGGAAATCTAAAAAAAAGAAAAAAATAAAAAAAAAGAATTCCACATCCAGGAATAATCCAATTAAACAATGCCTATAATTAAATGAATAAAAGTTGAAATTTCTTTCAGAGGAACTTTTTTAATACATTTCTTGTATGCTCAAGTTATCAGGACATATCCAAGAATGAGAGATGGAATTTAGAATTATATTCTCAACTGGGAAATACCTTGAGAATACTAGGTGATTTTATTTTGCAGTAAAAGGCTCATTACATCAATACAAGGGCCTCTTGTGATTTGAAGAACAATTATCAGTTGATTTGAAGGGCCCCTTCAAGTATAAAATGATTGCTTTTTTTTATGAAATAATTTGAAAGTTTCTAGATACTTAATTTATAATTGAGCTTGCCAAGGCAATCAAAGTTATTATTTTTCATTTTTATTTTAAAAATAATTCTTCTGTTTTCTTATTTTTATTTTGGCTGATTTTAAATTCACAACTACCAGTTGTGTGGGAGTTGTGTATGGCCCTACACAGCTCAACGAACACGTGGGGGCCCATATATGCGTCCAGGAAACGTGTGTGGGCAACAGCACGCGTCTAAAAGTCCCCAAGGGGTTGTCTCAAACATGCGTGACACCCTGGGGGTTGTATACACCCTGTATACTGCCCCCATAGGTTGTTTCAAAAGTTTTGGGCCCCCCTGGACCACATTTGGGTTCCATCAACCCAAATTTGGGATAAAGGCTTAGTATGTGGGGCTGTTGTTCTACATCTAGCAATCATAAAGTGCCACAAAAGTAAAATTAAAGTGACTATAGGAAACTGAAAATAAAACATCCCAAAAAATTGATTTTTCTCAACTTGAAAGTGATAAAACTACATAGTTTCTAAATTGAAAGTTGGATAGAATACTGAAGTATCATTGAGTTTTTTTTCATTATGGGAACAATGGAAAGCCCTCCTTTTAGCATGGCCCCTTTCAATTAATACATTAGTGCAGGAAAGAAAGCTTCTAAAAAGAAGGATTCAGGTAATGAATCATTGGAATCCCCAATTGCATCCTCATCAAGGGTGACAATTGAGGGAAAAAAAATTTCATAAATGGACATGACCTCTGGTGGGGAGTAACATTTTATGTTACTGGTATTTGACATATTTAATTTGATTGTGACTGATGGAGTACATGCCATCAATAGAACAATGAAACTGTAACTATGACTATGTAACTATGACAGATCCACTTGCCCCACCTACCTTGAGAGCTTTTCCTACTACGGAAGAGGCAAAAAAGTATTGTCAAACATGGGAAATGAATCATGGTTACACTTTAACAGTTTTCAACTCATAGCATGATAAATATGTGGATTTTTCCTGTGATAGACATGGTTTGTGCTCTGGGAAATTGATCACTGAAAGTTCAAGGCAAACTAACACAAGGATGGTCCGCTGCAAGTTTCCAATAAATGATAGTAACCAAAGGCATACCCCTTGTGGCAAATCTCCTACAAGATTGATCAAGATAACCATGAACCATCTCCACACCCCTCAATGCATCCTCACCTGAGGAAAATATCTGGGGTAGCCTTAGACAATCTAAAAGAAGGCATGAAGGATGGGCTCAATACACTTCAACTCAAAATAAAATTGAGCAAGATCAATGGTGGCAAATATTTTGATGAAAAAATAATCTAAAAAAATAAGCATAAGTTAGCGCTTGAAGAACTGAAGGCAAAAAGTGTTATGGAGGTCCTCTTTGAAAAAATTGGTAATTCAGGTTGGGTTCATTGAGCAAAATTCAGCAGAGAGGGTCACTTGGAGGCCCTATTCTTGGCTCACCCAGAGTCATTAAAGCTTTTCAAGCAATTCCATCATATAGCTATGATGGATTGTGCTTATAAGACAAATAAGTACCAAATCCCCCTATCACACATTGTAGGAATTACTTTCAACCATAAAAATTTCCCAAAATCTCTTGTTTTTATAACAAGAGAAATGCTTGATTTCTACAGTTGGTCTGTAAATGTGCTAAAGGATTTGGCTTATGATCCTGAGAGAATTCCCAAATTATTTGTGACGGACTGTGAGAAAGATTTGATACTTACTCTAGAACAAATATAACCTCAGTCAATAAGACACTGCTTTCAATGGCACTTGTCTAAAAACATACAAGCATACTGTAAAGTGCGCTTTAATAATGACTTTGAAAGGTGGAAAAGCTTTAGGTCTCTGTTTAATAAGTATGGGGCCTCCAAAACCAAGGAGGAGGCAGAGGCCAATGATGCAGAACTGAGAGTAAGTGCCAAATACCTGCCTCTACTGTTAATATCCCTAGTTTTGGGTTGCTCACAATATGACTTGTATAAAGCATTTTTTGGCAGA
Source organism: Puccinia polysora (assembly GCA_025617555.3). Lineage (NCBI taxonomy): Eukaryota > Fungi > Basidiomycota > Pucciniomycetes > Pucciniales > Pucciniaceae > Puccinia > Puccinia polysora. The sequence goes on along the minus strand of CM062622.1, from coordinate 17,987,543 downwards.
GCGTGAGGAATAACTCAAGTATATGGATCATAATATCTTCTGTATCAAAGACATGTTTGTAATGGATTGGAATTGCAAAAACCCAGAATTTTGAAATAAAAAAATGTCTTGGGTTGAAGGGGCCCATGCTACTCTCAAAGAATTCCTGGAAAACTCATCTGGAAACATGTTGGATGTTTGGCAAAACCTAGAGGACACAGTTTAAAATCAAATTAATTTTTTTCAGGCTGCCCTTTACAAATTTCAAATGAAGATTGGAATAGTTCTTACTAATGAACTTTAACCATGGGGATAAACGTTCTATTTACAAGAAATGAAAAATTTTGGTGACCAATTCGAGAGGTTGAAGCAGAACCATGTTGAGGAAGTGTGCACCAAGTCATACTCAAGACTATGGGTTTTCCCTATTCTGAACAAGTAGGGGACCTACTAGCTTCAAGAGGCTCCTTTGTGCCTGAAGGTGTTCATCCTCATTGGAGGTTGGACTATGGAAATTGCAGTTCTATTCCTTTAAGTTGGTTCAAGTAGGATTGTTGAAATCACTTTGTGATCAATGCTTTTTGATGAATGATTTTTGGTAAATGCTTTTTGATATATTCTTTTTGAATGATAATTTCAAATTGACTAAAGTGATGACTTCTACATGACCAATATATGATCCTTTTGAATTTTTGAATTTGAATGTGAATGAACTGCTCAAAAATTCTCAGTTACATGAGAAGGTCCATGTAATTATCTTGGATCATCCTGATCAAGATTATTGCCCGCTGTTGGAGCAATTGATGAAGGAGATGGCCAATTATCAATCAAAGCAAAGAATTGAACCTAAAGTCTTGCCATAAAGCAGAGGCCATCCAAAATTGACAAATACTTGGGAAGATCCTTCTCAATTTTAATTAATTTAAAAGGAACTTAAGCCAGCGAAGAGAAGTAGAAGGCCACCAAAGAAGAAAAGAGTAATTATTTTAATTATTTTCTTTTGTGAAAGGTTCATTTTTTAGTTTAATGAATTGATTGAGAAATGTTTATAGTCCAAGTCAGGCTCTTCATCTAAATTTCACAGTTTGGTGGAAGAGATTGAAAGTTAATTGGGCGTGGTGCCGTTGGAATCCAATTCCTTTTAAAAGGATGAAGCAGATGAAATGGAGGAGTCAGACAGAAGCTCATCTATGGTAACTGGTGATTTCTTTTATGAGATTAGAATTTTGGCTGACTACTTTTTTGATTTGACAAAGTAAATTACCTCAATCAAATACCTAAGGCCTTACATAAGTTCTTGGGTGATGTTTGAGACCCAGTTGGTGATGAAAATTGTGTTTTGAGAGAAATTTCTAAATCACTTGGGTAAAATGAGGATGTATGGTTTAAAGTTTGGAAAGAAATGGTTGAAACATTGTGGAAAAATCAGGGGTGCTATTCTAAGATCCTTGGCAGCAGTAAAGATGATGAAAAGATAGAACAAAGACTTGATGTCAATTACATCAATGAAAAGATTCCTTATTTGAAATGGCCTTCAAAGCTTGGTATGGGTCAAATAATAGCTGATACTTATGTAAGACCAATATTTTTCATTTCATTGGAATCATGTTGTTCTTTTATTCCTATGAAAATGGATGTCAAAGAGAAATCAGATCCTATTTTAATTTGCTTTGTTACCAATAACCATTGGGTCCATTTTGTACTCAAGGGAGATGTGATTCCAATCCTGCCCATAGTTTCCGAACCACATTCCATGATTTCTAAAAAAGCAGCTTATCGGTTTGATCACCTCAAAGATCAACATGAGTTGTATTCTAACTTATGGATTGATTTCATCATTTGTGTTTGGATTCTGGTTCTGATATTGTAATTCTATTAATACAAAGGGTTATCAGATTTGGAAAATCATTATGATGAGTTTTTTGAGTTAAAATCATTATGATGAGTGTTATGAATGAGATTTAAATGGTAAGTCAGTCAAACTTGTGTTGGGCTGATCCCATCACAAGCTCAACTTGTGTTAAGCTTGTGATGGGACAAGCTTAACAAAAGTTGAAATTGTTTTTTTGGTTAATGTTAAATTCACAGCTCATTGGGCCAAGGACAAAGTTCAAAAGGGTCTGTGTGGCACCTCACACGGTCCAATCTGAGCCATTTATGACCCCCCATGGCTCAAAGAGTTGGTCCGCCAACGCAGCCTGGTCTGATGGGGTGGTGGATTCCACACAACTACATTGAGCCGTGTGGAGTTTTACACAGGTTAAATGTAGTCATGTGGCATCCAACAGGCCATGGGACCGCGGTGAGCCAAAAAAAGAAAAGGAATTGAAGGGCACTAACATGACCCATGAATCAAATAAAACTTCTAAAAAACAGGAATTAACCAAAAAATCAAAGATATCAAAAAATGTTGATTTTTTGGTTAAAAAAAACCAAGAAATAAATAAATAAATTTAAAAAAAAAACTGGGACTATCCAATGCACTAGCCCTAAAGTAAAAATACCCCAAAAAAACACAAGTAACTGGACTACTCCTAAACTAAAAACACCACAAGAAGACAAGTAAATTGACAATCCCTAAAGTAAAAACACCAAAAAAAAGACAAGTAACTTGACAAGCCCTAAAGTAAATACACCAAAAAAAAGACAAGTAACCAGAAAATCACTAGATTGAAAACACCAAAAAAAATACAAGGAACTTGAAAATCCCTAAACTAAGAGGGCCCAAAAAATAAAGAAGTCTTTTGACCAGCCCTAAAGTAAGAGTGTCAAAAAAAAACCAGTCTTTTGACCAGGCAAAAAATAGAAAAAGTCATTTGACCAGCCCTAAAGTAAAAGCGCAAAAAAAAATATACAAGTCTTTTGACCAACCCTAAAGTAAAAACACCAAAATAAAAACAAGTTCAAATTGTGTTAAGCAGATCCCATCCCAAGCTTAACATAATTTAAGCTTGTGATGGAATCAGCACACCAAAAGTTTAACTGACTTACCAATAAACTCTCATTTAAAACACTCAATAAAATGATGTTAACTCAAAACACTCAACATAATTATTTTAAAAATGTGATAACCCTTTATATTAATAGAACCAATTAGCTGCATTAGAATCACAATTGATATAAACCCAATGATGAAATGAAGTCAAAGTCTATAATCTGTATAATCTAGAATAAATTTGAAGTTGATCTTCGAGATGATCAACTCAACCAGAGGCTTTTTTACAAATTGAGGAACACCTTTTTGCTACAATGGGACAGATTGGAATCATTTATCCCTGACTTACTAATAGAAAACAGTGGTTATTGTTTAAAAAAAAATGAACATTGGATCCAATTGATGAGTAAAGCCATTTTTCATTGCAGTATAAGTATCACATAACTCCAATGAAATGAACATTGGATCCAATTGATCAGTAAAACCATTTTTCATTTAAGTATAAGTATCAAATGACTTCAATGAAATGAAACATATAGGTCTGGAATATGTCTCTGCTATGATTTGACTCTTATCTAATTTAGACAGCCATTTTGAGGAGGGAATCTTTTCATTGATGTCTTCAACATCAAGTCTTTGTTTAATCTTTTCAACCTCCTTTGGACCACCAAGCATCTTAATATAGCATGCTTTATGTTTCTCTAATGTTTTAATGACTTACTTCTTAAATTTAAACCAACCATGTTCTCCATAAGCAAGAGATTTAGCAATGACTTTAAATCTGCAATTCCCATCTCCAATTGGATCCCAAACCTCACCCATAGTATTCATTTCTTTAATCAGATCAATTAAATTAATACTCACCAAAGATGAGCTTCTGGTTTAGCTTTTCTGCGCTTTCTCTTGCTCTGAAGAGGATTCTAATTCCAAATTAAGTGATCCCAATTCACTTTCATTTTGTTCCTCTGAACAATGAAATTCAGATCCAGATTCTGCCAACTTTGACTCAAAATTCATCATTAGTTAGTAAATATGTTCATTAAACCAAAAAGATGAACATATCCAAAAAAAAAGGCTTACAATCTTTCATCTTTCCATGTTTGTAGCCCTTCTGGTCCTTTTTTCCCCCTTGAGTTTTTTTTCAACATGCTCAAACAAAGATGGTTCTTGCTGCATATCTGTCAATTTTTTCCTTCCCCTACTTGATTGTAAGACTTTAGATTCAATTCTTGGCTTCCATAAATATTTTTTAATCTTCTGAATGATATACTTCAATAGGCAGCTTTGCTCATGATCTGGAGATTCCAAGATCATTGCATTCACTTTTTCATGTAACTGAGGAATTCTTAGCATTTCATCAACATTGCAATTGATTAATTCAAAAAATATAACTGCAAGGGTCGTAGTACAACCTCCACTGAGGAAAAAACTTTTTGGGTATCACAGATCCTCTGAATGCTAGACAGTCACCTATTTGGTGGGAACAGGGAAAACCCATAGTCTTGGAATATGAATTGGTGAACACTGTTCCATCATAATCACGTTTGAATTTCTCCAATTGTTCCCTAATAAGATGAATTGCCTCTAAAGAAAATTTTTTACCCAATGGTAACATTTCAGGTGGAAGAAAATTCCCTAACTTAATTCAAGAGTTGTAAAGTGATGCATGGACCACTTTAATTTTATTTAAAACTGTTCCATCAAGGCTTTGCCAAAAATACAACAGGCTTCCCAAAGAGTTTTCAAGGAATTTTTTGACCCCTTCAACCCAAGATGTTGTTTTGTTTCCAAAATCTGGGTTTATACAAGTCCAAGCTGTTACAAACTTCTCTTTTATAGGGAAAATTTCATTTTCCATATACTCAAGTAAATCCTCATAGTCTTTCAATAAACACTATACAAGTAAAAAGTTAAGAACCCAAAACTAGGAAGAATAAGAATCAGTGATTTGGAACTACTCTAAGTTTTGCATCATTGACCTCCCCCTCCTCCTTGGTCTTTGAGGCCCCATACTTTTCCCACAGAGTCATAAATCTTTTCCATCCTTCAACGCCATTAGCAAAGCACCGTTTACAGTTTGCTTTTATTTTTTTAGACTAGTTCCCAGTGCAAAATTGTCTTGATGAATCAGGGAAACTAGATTCAATAGCATAAATCAGAGATCTTTCACAGTCTGTCACAAAGACTTTTTGAAGTCTCTCATGATCATAAGCCAACTTATTTAATGCATTTAAAGACCAACTATAGAAATCAAAAATTTCTTTTGTTATAAAAAAAGGGCTTTTTTGGAATTTTTCCAGTTGGCTGTCATTCCTAAAACATGCAATAGTGGGGTTTTGTACTTGTTTGTCTTATAAGTACAATCTAAAATGGAAATATGATGGAATTTTCTTGAAAGCTCTACTGCCTCAGGATGTGCTAAGTACAGGGCCTCCAAGTGACCCTCTCCACTGAACTTTGACAGGTGAATCCAACTTGTTTCTTCAGGCTGTTTATAGAGTACCTCCATAACACTTTGCCTCTTCAGTTCTGCAAGTGTTACCTTCTGATTAGTTGTATAGATTTTTTGGTCATCAACATAATTCCTGCCATCAATCTTGCTCTATTTTCTTGTAAGTTTTAATTTATTGATCCCATCTTTCATGCCTTCCTTAAGTAGATCAAAGGCTTTCCCAGAGATTCTCCTCAGTTGAGGATGCACAGAGGGATGTTCCAATGGTTGATGGTTATTTTGGGTTTCTTTATAGGAGATTTGCCACAAGAGGTCTGCCTTTGTGCAACTTGCATGGATTCAAAACATGAACCCAACCTTCCTTGTGTGAGTTTGTCTAGACTGTTCATTAAGATGTTTTCCTGAATGGGAACCATGGCAATCAAAGGCCAAATCCACATATTACGGCATCTCAGAGTTAAGCAAACCCGCCATTTTTAAATTTCAGGTTTCAAACCAAATCTGCCATTTCAAACCCACCATTAAAAATTAAAAAAAACCACTTATTTGACATAAGAAGTGTCAGATTTACCTGGAAATAAGTGGGTTTTTTGAAATAAAGTATTTAAAGGCTTCCACCACCTGTCCACATCATCCACCCCTGGCTCCCCACCTCCTTCTAACTCCGACCGCATTGGAAAAAAATTTGATTCCATGCTCTTCATCTTTTCATCACTATCCTCATCACTTCATCCCTCTCATCACTTTATTGCTTTGATCACATCCAGATAAATCTCATTGGATCACTTTCCTGATCAGTTAAGAAATCTCATCCATTTATTGCTTTCATCACATCCAGATAACTCTCATTGGATCACTTTCCTTATCACTTAATCACTCTCATCACTTTATCGCTTTCATCACATCCTAACTCTCATTGCTTTATCCCTCTTTGTCAGCTCTCCAATACCAGGAACCTTGCAGTCTTTTAGCTACAGAGAGTGATAAAAAAACTGGAATAATAATAATAATAATAATAATAATTATTCCAAAAATAAACACTTAGAGGCTCAAATAAATGATATAATAAGAGCACTTGCAAGGTTTAATTGGTTTGTTAATAAAAGGTTTTCAATATAATATAAAAGAGGGGCCACAGTATTATACTACTGGGGATCTTTACAGACAAGCAACCTCTCTTCAAGGTGCCTCCTTAGGCAGTTTAAGAAACTTGGAATGAGATGGGTGCCTTCAAGAGGGCTTATTCCACTAATGGCCAGGCATAACAGCGCAATGGCAAAGACAGGAAGGGAAACACTCACTCTTGGCACTTTAGCACGAAAGTCCTGCGATAATAGGAAGGGTTTAAGAGCAGATGGGGTGGATTGCTTGACTAAACTTCAAGGGTTGATTGGTTTTAAGAAATAAATAATAATACTACAGACTTGGTCATAAATCACTTTCTTAGATTATTCATAAGCACTTGAATAACAATGACACAGTGTCTGATTGATAATAATAATTCCTGGTAAACTGATGATGAAATAATGGATCCAAAGAGGTCTGTATAAATATCTTTTTGGGGTGATTTTGAGCTTCTCACGGCATGTAGAGAGGGTTCTGCTCATTAGCTGAGGCTGGAAAGCCAGTCAAAGCAATATTAGCACGTCCACTCGGTGCTGTTAATCAGCTGACCTTAGATCTGCTAGATTTATGTACTATTTTAGCCACAGGATCTGTTAATCTGTTATGGCATGAATTTGATCATTCTGCACTCATCATTCATTTTTACTATTAGTATTGTTTTAAAGTGGCCAGATGTTGATGTTTACTAATTTTTCATCATCCGCTGATCACGTAGATAGTTTTTAATAATTTTTATGAACACTCCTTATACTGTTTTGTGGTCTTCAAAGATCAGAGTCAATGATTTACTTGGTAATCCTTGATCTTTGATTTATTATTAAAAAATGTTCTAAACTTAATTTTTATTGATTTTATTTAAGTTTTGATCTTTTTATATTATCAATAATGCATATTTCAACTTGTTACATATGCCAGGAAACCTTAATTAGGTTGTAGCTCTTCTGAGCGGTACCTGGTTGTCAGATTAGTCATAAAGGATCCAGAAGTGGGGATCAGTAATTACAGATGCATCTGGGGTAGGATTGGCTGCGTGCGTGGCAAAATGAGCTGCGCGCGGGTCTCTAGTACGCGGGAAACTGCTAATACAAGTACGTACGGGTATGTAATGATGCGGGGCTGCGCGCGGGAATTGTGACATAACACATTTCTGTGTGTAAATCCTAAAATATACACAACACCTCAATTCTGAGTGAATTTTTGGTTTAAAACCTATACATGACAACACATGTGAAAAGTTAAGATGGCCAAAAGGTGCCATACTGGTGTCATAATTTTTAGTACTTTTCTTTTTGATTTTGTTAAAAATGTAACGACTTGGATTTCAAGGGTGGGGTCAGTGAGTGACCCTACCTAATTTTGGGTGAGGAATCCATTTCTGTAATAATATTTATGGATTTCTCACTCCTTATTTTGTTAATTGAGATATTCTTATTTTTTATAGTTTTGTGTTGCTATGACAGGTTGCTCTGTAGATAGTAGCAAGCTGACACTCTTATCATTTCATCACTCTCATCTCTTCCTATTCTCTTTGCTTCATCACTCTCATGCTCTCATCAAATCATCACTCTCATCACTTAAACACTCTCATAACTCTTAATCCCTTCATCCCTCTTACTATTTTTAAATGGCCCCTCAGAAATCCCCCCGCAATTCCACTAAACAATCCAATGGACAAAAGCAAAAATCCCTCAGGAACTCAAAATACAACAATCCTCCCCCATCAGCTTCCAAAGTCTCAATTCAGCTCAAGAGAGCTTATCAAATCCTCCTGGTAAACTGGCTCTAAATTCTGTCCAACTACAATTCTTGCTTTGGATTGGACAATGAAACACACTTTGGAAAAACTTCATCCTCAAAGTTCAATGGTTATCTCCTGATGGCAAATGAACTCAAGAATAAAACAAAAGGTAGGCTGGATCTGTCATCCAAAAAAATGAGGGAGCAATTTAAGAATTATCAATCCAAGTACAAAAAGGCCCACTCCATGCCAATTTCCACTGGCTTTGGTATCACCAACTCCAACAAAGTCAAGGGAATAAACTTGGTGGTTGATACGTTGGACTCCATTTTTCATTATTATATTTAAATGGATGAGATCTATGGAAAGAAGGCCAAAATACCCCCCTAGCCGCTTTTGATTCCCCAAAATCCAATTTGGTTGAAGCTGAGGACTTGGCTGGGGATGCCTCAGCCTAGGAATGGTGATCCCAAAGAAACCTATGAGTGGCCCCCATCCAATGCCAAGGAGGATATTCAAATGAAATAAGCTCCAATCACTTTTAATTCTGCCTTGATTGAGGACTCAAAACCAACCTTGGACCCCCCCCTCCTTCTCTGGATTGCTCTCTTCCTGGGGTGGAAGAACTGGAGAACTTGGCCAATGAGGAGGATGTCATTCCCATATCACCATTACCATCAACATCTGCTCAATTAAGGAACAAATTTCCTTTCTCTTCTGTCCAGTTGATCCTGACTGATTTAGATTTGAAAGGACAGGCTCATCCATTCCTGAATGGCCAAAAACTCAAGCCAATGGGGCCCCCAATATCCCCTTCAAATGAGAGCAATGATGTTACCACACAAATCTCCTCTACAAAGGGAAAGCAAAAGGCCTCCAATTCCATCAACATCAACCCAATAGCATTCAAAAAAGAGGAGAAACACTTCAAGTTTTTTGGGCTTTGAGTTGATCATGGAGAAGAAAAATTCAATTAAGCCAATTGGATTATCCTTGCTTTCAAAATCAAGCTCATTCCTATTCCCCTCTGAAAAACAATGAAATTTTAAATTGAATCTGAAAAACTACTTTTGGGAAAGTAGAAGTGGGATTTTCAACTGGCTATTGATTTTCAAAAGCAGAAAGCAGAGAGTTTTTCTCATCAGAAAAAATGGGATGCTGAGTGGAAATTGAAACAGGCTGAGCTAGAATTTCAAAAAGAGGAAAAGGAGAAGGATCAACAGCAAGCAAAAATTCAAATGCAGAGGGAACAACTGGCAACAGAAAAAAATGATAAGTGGTCAATGGCTGCAGCATAAATTGGTAGCAGTAGAACAGTCAATGAAATCAAGCGGATTACTCAAATTCTGGGCTTGTAAATATATTTGCTTTGATGAAAAACTTAAAAACAAAAAAAAAATTGATTACACCAATGCTTAAGACTATTTTTAACCCCACCAATAAAAAAAATATTTTTTCTCTTTATTCATATTTTTTTTCCTGGAGCATATTTTCCCACTCCCCAAGTCCCTGCAAGTGTTTCTAGTTGTTTTTTTGATTTGAATTGACATTGCAATTCTTGTATTAGTGGCAGTCTCCACAGCAGGAAAATTAAATTGCTTGTACTTATTGGGTGCCCAAACCATTTTGACCACACCTTTTTGCCTGAAGTCAATTTCAAAGCCTAGGTCAGGAAAAACAAATTAGCCATCAGATACTTGATATTTGTCCATGTTTTAAATAAGTCTTCCATTTGATTTCCTGGTTGGAAATGCAAGTAAAAAGGAATACTCAGTGATGTCACCTTTTGTCAATGTGAGATGATTTGTAAAAAGAGTTGGTTATGAAGGTGAAATGTGGAGAGGAGTCAAAGGGAGGAGGCCAAGAACCAAATTCAAGTGATGAGAAGGAGGGGATACCATTTTCCTTCATCATTTCACGGTTTAATTCAAAGGGAAGTCTGGCCAAATTGCAAAACATTTGTCCTAAAATTCAAGAGACTTTTTCTTCCTAAAGATCAAGAAAAGCATAATCTTGAGGGGAAGATTGAATAGATGATTTCTTCACATAGCGTCAAAATAAATCAAAGGGTTCCATTGATTTTCTCCATACAATTGCCCACATTTTTCCACCCCAAGATCTTGAGGGACCAATGGTGTTGAAAAATTGTTTTGACTGTTGAAGGAAAGTTGTCACAAAGTTGATGTCCTCCTTGTCTTGATCAGAATGTTTATCAAATGGGAAAATTTCAATTATTGCAACAAGACTGTTGTGATCAGATTTATTGAGAAAAATTTCTTTTCCAAAGTGCAACAAATGGAATCACTTGATTGTCTGCTTGGCAAGTTTGAACTCAGCAGGTGAGGGTTTTTGATTGTTCTTTTTGTTTCTGGCAGTAATTGCAGGATACACATCCACAGGTCATAGTTTCCGTTCAGACCATACAACCTTTTCATTGAGGCTCCCCTCTGCAAGTTCCAAAGAGATTTTGGATGCCCTCATTTGATCCCTCTGCTTTTCACCCCTCTTGATGTTTGTTGCCTCATCTACTCCCATCTAGTACACTCCCAGGCAAATGCTCCACTTGGGGTGAGGATCAAAAAGGGATTCAATTTGGAGACTAATGTTGTGAGTGTGGTGGAAGGAGCAATGGAATTGAAGGAAAAGAATTCAAAAAATTATTACCAAAAAAAAAAAAATCAGTCATGTGATCACAAAAAAAACCCAATAATAAATAAATAAAATTACTGGGTGTGGGCATGAATTAATTGGGCCTGGCTAATTAAGCCCCCCAAAAAAATAGTTACATCATCAAAAAAAAGAAAAAAAACATACCAGGGGGCAAAAAAATTGGGCCAGGCCGGGAGCAAGGTAGGAAGGGCCCAGCACCGCCGCCAAAGCAGAGGGGCGGTTGAGGGGGGGGCGTCACCAGCTGTCAATGCAGAGGGGGGGGGGTTGCCTCCCATCAACGCGGAGGGGGGGGGCAAGCAACCAAGGAGGGGGTTGGGGGGGTGGCCAAGGTGAGTGGGGGGGCTGGAAAGTGCTGGAGGATTGGCTTGCGAGGGTGGGGCTTCCAAACAATAAAAACGGAGGTGGGGGCTGCCAACCGTCAATGCAGAGAGGGGGGGTAAAATTGGAGGGGGGGAGTGGAGAGGGGGGGGTTAACTGGCCTTTGGCACAGAGGGGGGGGGGGGGGTCACTGGCCTTTGGCACAGAGGGGGGGGGGTTGAGCAACCAAGAAGGGGGTTGGGGGGTGACCAAGGTGAGTGAGGGGGCTGGAGAGGTTGGGGCCGCCGTCCAAGCAAAAGGGAGGGGGGGAAACAAAGACAAGGGGGGGGGGCAGGCGAGTGAGAGGGAGAAGCAAGAGGGGGGGCAAGGAGGGGGAGAAATTGAGAGGTTGGTGCAAGCCAGAGGAAGGAGAGGGGGGGATGCGAAGGTGAGGTTAGCAAGGATGGGAGGGAGGGATGGAAAAGCAGGATGAGGAGGATGGGGGGGGGGCTTACCTGGGAGATCAACCAAGGAGGTGGGGGATCCTGAAGGTGGATGGATCAAAGGATCAGAATCAGATGATGGGGAGGATGGGGAGGAGGAGGGGGAGGAGGAGGGGGAGCTTACCAGGGGTTCCAACAAAAGGAGGAGGGGAGGTGGTGGTGGTGGGTGAGGCTGAGGTTGTGGGTGAGGAATAGGGGTGAGGTGGAGGGACTGGTGGTTTGGTGGGGTGAGGTGGAGGTTTTGTTTTGTCCAATTCCACCAAAAGAGAAAAAAAAAACCAAGTGAGTGAGCCAATGAATCTTGGGTCAACAACCAAGAACAAAAAAGTACGGTGAAGGGATTTTTAACCTATTTTAAAATCAAAAATTACTGATCAAAGCAAGCAAGGGTGAGAGGAAGAATCCACTCTCCCATAGAAGAAGATGAGGGACCAGATGAGACAGGGATGACCTGAGGCGGATCAGGAATATCATCTTCAAATATTTCATCCCATTCATCTTCAAATATTTCATCCCATTCATCTTCAAATATTTCATCCCATTCATCTATAAATGTTTCATCCCATTCATCTTCAAATATTTCATTGCATTCATCTTTGATGTTGGCCAAAAGGTTGTGAAGGATTAAACAAGCGATAATCCAGTTGATGAGGAAATTCATTTCTTTGAAATTTTGAAGCTTATAAATTATTGAGTCATGATTTGAATTTCAGACCAGCAGGCTGTTTGAAGACAATGAGAACAAAACATGAGAATCTTGAAGATAAACCTATGACAGCTTTTGAGCATTTAATGAAGAAACACCAACAAAGAAGAAAGGTAATGGGCGCTTGACTATGGCTAGACAAAGGGGCAGTAGGAGGACACGGAAAGGTTGAGAGAGACTGAAAAGAAGGGAAAAAAGTTGAGTTCCACATAAGTTAAGATAATATGGACTGATCTCACCAGTTATTTATAGGCATCTGATGTTTCTAGATTAGTAGTGAGGATTGATCTTGAGGATTTGATTGATGGTTTGATTGCAACTTATATTGGAGGCAACTTGAGTGTTATTGAGACTTGAGAGTTGATTTGTGTTGAGGATGGTGATGGTGGTCATAGGGTGAAGAGAGATGAAAGAATGAAAGAAAAACATAAAAAAAAGGAGAAAAAAAGAATGAAGAGATTTCTATTGAAAAACAAACTAAAAAAAGAAAAGAAAGACAAGACAGAGATTGAGGACCATTGAGGATAGAGTCCCTCTCTCTATCCAGAGTGTTCAAAGTGGTAGGCGCACACCCGTGCTAACGCAGGGGGTCATGCTATGGCTTATAAAGTTGGTTTTTCCTTTCCCTTAAGCTGGCCCATCTTCCTTTCAGGACTCCTAAGGCATGCTCAACCTGAACTTGTGATTGGGCAAGATGATAGTTGAAATCAGTTTTTCCTTGATCATTGGAAAAAAAATTCTGGTATGCTGGAACCACATATTTCCCAATAGCACCAGCTGAATTGGCCAGAAGTTGTTGATCTTGGTCAAAGTAGATCTCTGGTTCCTATGGAATGCTCAATCCAAACTTGTGATTTGGAAAGATGATAGTTGACATTGGGTTTTCCTTGATTTTTGGACAAAACATTCCAGTATGCTGTAACCACATATATCCCACTAGCATAAGCTGAATTTGCCAGAAGGTATTTATTGTGGTCAAAGTAGTCCTCTGTTTGTTGGGAAATCCGCATCCAATTGAACAAGTATGAATCATGACAAGAACCTGGAAGGCCAGCATGGAGGAATATGAACTTCTTTTTGTTATAACAAACAAGTTGCAGTGCCATGGAGTATCTAAACAAACAAAACAAAGTCATTGGGTCAGTTTGTGATCAAAGGTGTTATCAAAGTTGTTGGAAAATAAATGAATTGATTGCATTTTTTTTCCAATCAAAATAGTGGTTGCCATTTAGCTTGGGGTTTTGACTCAAGGGGATGGTGGTTCCATCAAAAACACCAATGCAACCAGGAAATCCTTTGGTCTCCATTACTTGAGATATCTCCTTGCTTTCTTCTTTGGTTGGCCAAGAAATGACTGAGCAACGGAAAGATAGGGTAGCAACCATGACTCTTTTTGTGTATGAGTCACTGGTTGCATAACCAACTGAGAAAAGATTTTCTAATTGATGAATTGCTGCTCCATTTTAATTTGATCCCAATCTACAAAGAGAAACAGCCAGTTAGATAGCAGGATTTCATTGAGGATTACAAGAATTTTTCAGGAAGATGTGGTGGTCTTCAATCATCTCCAAAGTTTTTATGAATGAAGGCAATAGATTTTGGAAAAGTTGCTGGAAGCTTAAGTTGGGGAGGAGATGAAGCTTTCCCTTTTGTACATAGGGTTGTGGAGAGTTTTTCTTCTTGGAACCATGTATTGCTTTTGTAATAGAGAATTCAAATCCAAACAAGTTTATTCCAAATTGGATTCTGAATTTGAGGCTGAATGGGAGTCAAATACTAACAAAATTTCAGTCAGAGTTTTGCATTTTCAACATGCTGCCAAGACGTTTTATGGGAAAGTTGAGAAAGATGGTGATTTGATGTGCGGTGATGAGATGATGATGGAATTTGTGTGAAGATTTAGATGTGAAGTGATAGAGATATGAAGGAATAGAGATTTAAAGCAATAGATATGTGAAGAAATAGAGATCTGAAGTTATGGAGATGTGAAGCAATAAAGATGAGATGTGTGTGATGTGATGGAGATGGGCCTGTATCAGTTTGCTGATGTGGATGGGTGTTTTGGATGTGATGGATGTTGGATGGATGATGATGCACAAATGGTGGGTTCAATGGCGGTTTTGATGTTTGAAATCAGCCATTTTCATGAAACCACCCGCCATTTTGAAATACACCAGTTATGGAATATTTTTATTTCAGAAACCTGCCATTTTTAATGGCCGTTTTTGTCAAAAGAATTGCAGTTTTCTAATGGTGGTTTTGCTAACTCTGATACGCTCTATTTATCTTTCTTTGAGTTAGAAACCATCAGAGCTTAACCATGCTTCATAGCCCATGTTTGACAATATTTTTGGGCCTGTTCCCTAGTAGGAAAAGTTCTCACAGGAGGTGAGTCAAGTGGATCTAGTAAACGTTCATTGGTTTAGTCATAGTTTCAGTTAAATGCAACCATTAGTTTCACTCAAATTAAATCCAGCAGAGGCCTTGGTAACATAAAATGTTACTCAAAACCAGAGGTCAAATCCCAATTTGAAGAATTTTTTTCCTCAATTGTCACCCTTGATGAGGATCTAATTGGGGCTTCCAATGTTTCATTACCCAAATCCTTTTTATTCTTTTTCCAAATTTTGTTGATGGCACCATCAATGTAGAACTTCTGCGCAGGCAGGTAAGAAGAAGGAGGGCTTGCCACTGTTCACATGAAAAAATGCAATGGTATAATTCAGTATTCAATCCAACTTTCAATTGAACAAACAAAGTTTTCTCACTTTTGAGTCAAGAAAGAATTGTTTGCAGGTTTTTATATGATTTCAATGTTCACTTTACTTTCACTTTGGTTTCACTTTAAACTCACTTGGGAATTGCTAGGTGTGGAACAACAGTCCCACAAAGTATGTGTTGATCCCAAATTAGGGTTGAAAGAACCCAAGTGTGGTCCAGGGGGTGCCCAAAATTCTGGCACAACTTCTGGGGGTTGCGCACCCCCAAAAAAGGCCTTTTTGAGCCGTTTACAGGGGTACATGGCTTGATATTGCTGTTTTTTGGGGGTAAACGGCTCCTAAACAACCTCCTGGGGATTTCACGTGTTTGGAACGGCCCTTTGTAGTTTTTTATGGGCCCCCACGCCTCATTTGAGCCATGTAGGGCCCTACACATCTCCCAAACAACTGGAGTTGTGAATTTAACATCACCCTTTTTTTTGGTGTTTTTACTTTAGGGCTGGTCAAAAGACTTCTTCTATTTTTGGCTGGTCAAAAGACTGTTATTTTTTGAGCAATTTTACTTGATGGCTGGTCAAAAGACTTCTTGCATTTTTTGGCCCTTTTACTTCAGGGCTGTTCAAGTTGAACTTGAATTTTTAACTTGAATCTGAAAACAACCAGTTGGTTGTCTTCAGTGGTTATTGTTTTTATATTAGTTCATTTTTGTTTATTCATTTTTACTTATTTTTAATTTAATTATTATGTTTTTGCTTTTTTAAGAAAAAAAATCATTTATTTTTGACCAAAAAATCAACTTTTTTTAGCTTTTGGTTTATTTCTGTTTTTTTTTTTTGGATTTTTATTTAGTTTATTTTGGTTTATTTTATACTGTTTATTTTTATTTATTTTTCATTGATTTATTTTTTACCACAAGACTTGTAGTTGTGTGGCACAGCTACACGACCAGATTCCAGCTGTGTAGAGCCCCACACGACTGGAATTTGGTTGGCCTGGATGTGTGGCATGGCAACAGAACTACATTTGAGCCGTTTGATGCTCTGTCAGCCTCCTGGATTTTAAGGCCCTTGCTATCATTTAGCTACCAGAGGTGATGGAATAAATAATAAATCAATTATTCAATAAATTCAGCATAAATCCCTAAAATATTTGGATAAAGCTATTGAAAGGTTGATTGGTTTGGTTATGATTTAATATTGTTAATACAAACTAATAAATTTATTATTAAATATATTAATGGAGGGGAAACAATAATATTGGGTATCTTTAACACCTCTATTCAGGGAATTCACTTTGAAAACACACATACCTAGTTACTTTGGAATGTTTAATTTATATTCTCAAAGGAGATATTTCCCAAAGATAATATATATATAAAATATATCATGGAGTAGCAGGGCCTTGTAAACAAGCTGCCACGACAGAAAAAGGATAATAAAACTCACTGGTATAATATTTGATCCTTTAGGTAGCTGCTTGGGACGTGTACTGATGGGTTAAACCTATTACTGCCTTTTACTAGGTTTTTCAACAGTTTAAATTGATAAAAAGAGTTTTGGGACAAATATTATTATTCAGAGTAATCCATAAATTACTTAATTCTCTCTTATAAGTATTTGATTACCTTGGAGGGGTGTCTAGATTTAAATATAACTGGGTCTCTGGGTATTAACAACCTCAAAAGAGCTCTATACTTATAGCTTTTTTGGTCCCAATCCTGTCCTTCTGAGGGATACAGGGGCTCAAAGGGATGGGTTCTAAGGCTAGCAGGGTAGAAAGAGGTATCTTTTCATGTGTTCTTGGTGCTTTATCCTGGGTAAAATCTAATTCCACAGAGTAAGGGAACTATTCTACATTTTGATAGTTGTTTTGATGTGTGAATAAAAATAATATATCCCCATGATCATCATTTCTTTCATTATCCTTAGTAAAGAATCCAAGGATGTTAATACATTTTATCATTAGAAATTCATAAGGGTAATCTGATGTCAGATGTGTTCTCATTAGGTATTAGCTGATGGGAGTAAAATCATAATATTTATTTTGATCTTTATTTTAGAAATTCAGTTGATTTACTTGAAATAATTAATTAAAAATTTAATATATGGGAATATATGTAATATTTTAACATAATCTGTTTTCTTAGTATTTCAAGGAAATAATGATGTCTTGAAGTTTTCAAAATTTTATATTCAAAGTACTTGAAGATTTTTTAAAAGCTGTAGTTATCTTATTTTTGGATTTATTTTGTATTTTTATTATATTTTTATTATATTTTACAAAAAAATATGTAGAAAGTTTATTCAAGTATTTTTATGTACTTTTATTTTTTTTCTTTTGAATATCTGCTATTCACAGGAACATTTATTACATATGTAGTATTTCCCCATCTTAGTTGTAGGACTTTTACATGGTACCTGGGCTTCTCAAGCCCCTTGTCACTCTTTCAGTCTGTAGTCCTGCGGGTGCATACCTGTCAGATGCCTGGGGCTGAGTACAAGGACAGGGTGGCAGTGCTGCTTCTCAGCCACACGTGGATGTGTTGTTTGCCACGGCTGCGTGTGGTAATTGTGACAAATCACATTTCCTCCTGTAACTTCTTTAAATCAAAGAATACTTGGATTCTCACACAAAATTCACTGTGAAACCTATACATGGGGTTTAATGTAAAATATTAAAATGGCCAAAATTCAAAGACCATGTCTCTTCCTAAATTTTCATAAATTGTTTAAAAATATAAGCAGTAGGAATTTGAGGTGGGTTTCAGTAAGAAACCCTGCCTTAGATTGTATGTAGAATCATAATTTGAAATAATATTTTTAATATTGTTTCTAATTTAATAATATATATATTTATTTATTTTATTTTGTTAATTTTGCAGCTTGATCTGCAATAGTAGAAAGCTGACATTCCCCTACTCCTAGATATGGCCATATATGAAAAAATCTGGAGTCTTGGAAAAAAATTAATTCCATATGTATTTCAGTTTCTTTTACTGGCTCTGTAGCTTCTAAGTTGTATTTTTTCATCAGGTATGTTACTCTCTGGTAACCGTTCATTTTTTTCTGCAGATTCTCCTTTCTATCTTACTAAGTATAGCCTAAAATATTTACCTTGCACTCTCTCCTTCTTGTCTCTCAATATCCTGCTTACTTTCCCGTTTTCTTTCATGGGGTCAGGTTCTATTGGGATTATTACTGGAGGGAGATCGCTACCTTCTCTTGGTTGAAAGTGCTTTACTAAGCTAACAGGAAATACTGGGTGCTTTTTGACAATTCTTCACTCAAGAATACTTCTACATCATTCTTGCCATCTATTTTCTTGATAAAAAATGCCCCCAAAAAATCTGGTTTCCACTTTTCTGTTCCCTGCAAAGTTTTTGAATTTGGAAGTAGATATAAAGATTAAATATCCTATTGTAAAGTCAGGTTCTCTGTGTGATTTATCCCATCTTTGTTTTTTGTATTCCACTTCTTCTTCTACACATTTTTGAGCATGATTATTTGCCAGGTCCATCATTTTTTTCAAATTCAACAGATGTTGGGTGGATGGTGGCTAATTTTTGGTTAAGGTATTCCTGGGGAGTTTTTGAATCCATATAATTTCTAGTATGTAAGGGGATTCTTTGGTGGTAGAGTGTTTACTTTTATTATAAGCCATCTCCAGGCCAAATCTACAAAACCTTCTTGAAAAATCTTCGAGGGTTTGTATCATCCTTTCAGCTAATCCATTGGTCTGGAGATGATATGCTGTAGAAAAGGCTAAAGTAGTACCCAGTATTTCATGTAGATTTCTCCAGAATTCAGAAGTGAATTTTGTGTCTCTTTCACTAATTATAATTCTAGGTATTCCTACATCAGCTATAATCCTGTTCCAAAATAACAAAACCACATCCATGGTATTATCTTCTTTCTGGTTAGGTAAAAACTTTGCCTTCTTATAGCATCTGTCTACTATGACCAGGAAAGAGTTATTGGAGTGCGTTCCTTCAGGGGGGAGGCTTTGAAAAAATCCATAAAAATGATTTCCAACCTAGTCTTGGTTTCAGAGATCTTTTGGAGGATTCCAAACCTTTTTCCAGTAATTTTATTAGATTTTTGGCAAGTCTCACAGCTAGAAAATACTTCATAGTAGTCTCTTTCCAATCTATCCACCAAGCAGTTTGCTTCACTTTTTCCAAGGTTCTTTTGGTGGATAAATGCCATGACAAACAGTTGTCATGGCATTCCTGAAGTATATGTTGTATATGTTCTTTTTTCTCATTCTCAACAAACTGGAATGTTGTTGTCTATAGTATAGGAGGCCATCCCAAAAGGTGAACCTTCCTGCATTGTATGGTTTGAGTAATGAGGCTGGTAAACTATTTAATATGGCTGCTTCTGGGGATTAACATTTGATGATGGTAATCAGAAGCTTGAGGTCATGGGAATAGTTCTCTCTTACTAGATAAAAGCAAGAATTATCTAATTCAAATAGGTGGATCCCCATAATTGGAGCATCTGATGTAAAAAGATTAATTTTTAAGATAGGAAAGATTTCCTGATCCTCAGGATCATATGCTGGATTTCTAGGGTCATTAGGCAAATAATTTCTACTTAAACTGTCAGCATTCTGGTTTTTAGCTCCTGCTTTATGCACTATATTCATCTATCCTCTATACTATTGTATAGAAATTTGCCGCCTGAGCATATGTCTACTAGGGGTCTTCATGTTCATGAGGGTTCTTACAGCATTAAAATCCATAATTACTTGAAAAGTTGTGCCTTCTAAGTAATAGTGCAACTTCTGTAGGGCCCATACTAGAGCCAAGCATTCCATCTGACTGTCTCCATACCATTTCACAGTGTCTTTGATCTGTCCATATATGAATAGTACCCATTTCCCCACTGGATTTAATTTTTATATTCTTTCTTGGTGTAAGGAAGCTCCTAAACCTTCCATAAAAGTGTAAATGTACAGCGTAAAGGGTTTGGAGCAGTCTGGTTGAATTGGTAGAGGAGTGGAGGTCATAGCTATTTTCAATTCTTTATAGTTTTTTAACCTCTCATGTTTCATTTCAAAGAGAGTGTCATTGTTGCATATTTCATACAGACTTTTAGTTAGCATAGAAAACTTTGGGATGTATTGTCTGTAGTAACTGAAAAAACTAGAAAATCATAGCAAATCTTTTTTATTCTGAGGTATGGGTCTGTTGATTGCAGCAGCTATCTTAGTCTGATCCACAGCTAAAGTTAGACCAGAGACTATATGCCCCAGAGCTTTCAGTTCTCCATACCCAAACTTGCACTTCTTCATGGATACTTTCAACCCTGCTTTGGAAATAGTCTTGAGGACTAATCTAACTTGATTTGTATGATTCCCCAATCATCAGAGTATATGATGACATCATATATATAAACCATCATCCATATAAACCATCATTCATCCTTGTCTGATGTAAGTCCCAATAACTGTATCCATTGTTCTCTGGACGTGTGATTGGGCATTCTTTATGCCAAAGGGAATTTTGAGGTACTCATATATTCCTAAATGGAAAATTATTCTCATAAATGTTCTACTTTCAGGGATTATAGGTATGTGGTGGAACCCTTTAAGGATATCCATAGTGGTGATGTATTTTTCTTTGGAAAAGTTATGCAGACCATGATCAATCAGGGGGATAGGATAATAGTCTGCTTGAGTAAAGTTATTCAGCATTCTGAAATCTCCTACCATTCTTGACTTATCATTATGCCAAGCTATGATTACAGGTGTGGTCAAATCTACCTGTTCATTGTGCCCTAATTTCCTTAATACTTGTAAGTTTATCAGTTCTTGGAAATTTTCCGCAAGAGCTATTCTATATTTAGGAATAGAGGGATAAGCTGGTCTTCTTAGGTTTGTAGGATAAGGAGCCTTAATAGTCAATGTTAATACCATGTCATGTCCTTTGATATCACCAATGGGGTGATATTTAGTACAAAAATCATTTTGGTTCTCAAAGAAGACTTTCAATATATCTTTCTTCTGTTCTTCAGAAAGTTTCATATTTTGGTTTTCATTTTCTTAATCATTTAAAATTATAAGGAGTTGGATTTCAAGGGTGGGGTAAGTGAGTGACCCCACCTAATTTTGGGTTGGAAATCCACTACTGCAATAATATTTATGGTTTTCCTACTTCTTCTTAGGTTAATTTCAATATTATTATTTTTATGTTATTTGTGTAACTTTTGCAGCTTGCTCTGCAATAATAGCAAGCTGAAAAAAATAACATAATATTAATTCTTCATTTATTTTCAAATCCACTGCAAAAGAAATTAATAATAAATCAACATTGAAAAAGTCAGATAAATTATATCTTTGATTGATTTTATGTAAAATGTCTTGTAAAAGGTATTAAATATAATTGAATGGAATATTTCCCAGCCAGACCCCCGATTGTCAGCTTCCTGGATGCCAAGACTCTTGCTATCCTTTAGCTACGAGAGGTGATGGAATAAAGAATAAATATATTATTCAATAAATGCAGAAAAAATCCATAAAATCTTTGTATAAAGCTATTGCAAGGTTGATTGGTTTGGTTATGATTTAATATTATTCATCAATATTAATAAATTTATTATTAAATAAATTAATAGAGGGGAAACAATGATATTGGGGATCTATAACAGCTCTCTTCAGGGATGCAATTTGAAAAAACCTATACATGGTTACCTTGGAACCTTTAATTTATATTCTTCAAGGAGATATTTCACACAGAAAATATATATATATAATATATCATGGAGTAGCAGGGCCTTGTCACCAAGCTTCCACGCCAGAAAAAGTATAATAAAACTCACTGGAATATTATTGGATCCTTTAGGTACCTGTTTGGGACGTGTACTGATGGGTTAAAACTATTATGGGGGTTTAAGAGATTGTTCAGCAGTTTAAATTGATAAAAAGAGGTTTTGGAGGGATATTATTATTCAGACTAAGCCATAAATCACTTACTTATCCCTTATAAGTCTTTGGTTACCTTGGCAAAGTTTCTGGATTTAAATATAACTGGGTATCAATAACCTCAAAAGAGCTCTATATTTATAAATGTTTGGGTCCCAATTCTGTCCATCTGAGGGATATAGGGGCTCAGAGGGACGGTTAATAAGGCTAGAAGGGTAACCAGTGGAAGCTGGTTACGTGTTCTTGGTGCTGTAGCCTGGGTAACATCTAATTCCACAGGGTATGGGAATTATTCAACCTTTTCATTGATGTTCTGACATGTGAATAACACTAATCTATCCACATGATCATCATTTCATTGATTATACTTAGTAAATGCTCCCAGGATTTTAATAAGTTTTTCAGTAGAAATTACTACAGGTTATCTTATGTCAGATGGGTTCTCATTAGGTAATAGCTGATGGGAGTAAAATCATAATATTGGTTTTGATCCTTATTTTCAAAATTCTGTTGATTTAATTAAAATAATTAATTAAAAATATAAGCTATGGGAATATATGTAATATTTTTACATAATCCCTTTTCTTAGTATGTCATGGACATACGGAATTTTTGAAGTTCTCACAATGGTATATTTGAATTATTTTAAGATGTTTTACAAACTGTATTTATCTTGTTTTTCAACACATTTGGTATTTTTATTATATTTTATAAAAAAATATGTAGAAATTTTATTTAAGTATTTTTATATAATTTTCTGTATTTTTAGGCTATCTAATATCCACAGGGCCATTTATTAAATATTTAGTATGTCCCTATCTTAGTTGTAGCACTTTTAAGTGCTACCTGGGCTTCTCAAGACATCTGTCACTCTGTCAGTCTGTCGTCGCATGGCTGCATACCTGTCAGATGCCCGGGGCTGTGTACAAGGCTTGTCAGGGTAAGTGGAAAGGCTGGCAATACTTCTTCTCAGCCTCGCACAGATGTGTTGGTTGCCAGGGCTGCGTGCGGGAATTGTGAAAAATCACATTTCCGCCCATAACTCCTCTCAATCACAGAATTCTTGGATTATGACACAATATTCATGGTGAAACCTATAAGTGTGGTTTCATTTGAAATACTAAAATGGCCAAAATCCCAAGGCCGCGTCTCTTCCTAAATTTTCATAAATTATTTCAAAATATAAGCAGTAGGAATTTGGGGTGGGTGTCAGTGAGTGACCCTACCTTAAATTTTATGTAGAATAATAATTTGAAATAATAATTTTAATATTGTTTCTCCTTTTATCAAATATTTATTTATGTTATTTTTTTACTTTTGCAGCTTTCCCTGCAATAGTAGCAACTGAAAGGCTCTACACGGCTCAAATGTAGTTTTGCAGCAACCACACGGCGGTCTGGTGCCCTTTTGAGTATAGCCCCACCACACCCAAACGGTGTGGTGTCTGCACAGCTCAGGTTTAGCTGTGTAGCTGTGCCACAAGGATCATTTGAGCTTTCAATTTAAAATAACCCTTTTTTTATTTTTTTATATTTTTTTTTGGGGGGGGTGTTGCCCGAATTATTTCTCAATCTTCCCTTCAAATTTAATTGATATACATAAATTATTATTTTGTCTCTCCATTTTGTTATTTATTTATTAGGGAATATCATATTTAAGAAAACTCTCCATTTTTAAATCATTGGTTTCAAACCAAATTGTCAAATTTTCAATGGTGGGTTGCAACCCTAATCTTCCAATTTTAAAATGGGGGGTTCAACCCAAATCTGCTATTAAAAATCAAAAAATCCCACTTATTTCACATCACACATTTCATATTTACCTGAAAATAAATGGTTTCTTTCAAATAAATTATTTAAAGGCTTTCACTGCCTCAACCATGAATCATTCCACGTCATACATCCTTAGTTTAAAGCTCCACCCTCATTGGAAAAAATCTACCTCCAACCTCATTTTGAGAAATATGATTCATTGCTCTCATCACTTTATTGCTCTCATCTTTTCATTGCTATCCTCATTGCTTCCTCTCTCATACACTCATGCTATCAACCACTCATCACTCTCATAACTTTATTTCTCTCATTAATTTATTACTCTAATATCTTAATTGATATCCTCATTGCTTCATATCTCATCCACTTTTCACTTTATCACTCTCATCAATTTATTGCTCTTGTCAATTCATCACTCTCATCACTCTAGCACTCTCATCACTTCATCACTCTCATAACTTGATTTCTTTCATCAAACCCTAACTCTCATTTTTTATTGCTCTCATAATTTCATCATTTCATACATCTTACTTTCTTCAAATGGCCCCTCAGCAAACCTCCCTCCATAATTCCACACAAAAATCCAATGGACCAAAGCAAACATACCCTAGGAACTCTATGTCAAACAATACTGCCCCATCAGCTTCCAAAGGCCCAATTCAGATCAATAGAGCTCATAACATCATCCTGGTACACTGGATCATAATTCCCTTCAACTATGAATCTTTGAGCTTCCAGATTCTGGGAACATTCCCCTATTAGGTACAGAAAGTGATGTATTAATGGAATAATAATATTTCCAAAAATGAGAATAGTGACTCCTCCAAAAGTTCAATAATAAAGGAAGAAAGTGCAAGGTTTGTATTTGGTTTGGTTAAAAGTTTTTTCAACATTTTTGAACAGGGGCTCCAGATTATAAAAAACTGGGGATCTTAACAGTTGAAAAACATCTTCAGGGGGAAAATTTGGGAATTATAAACCCCTGGAGAAATGGGATCCTTCAGAATTAACTCACAGGCTTAAAATCCAAGAGAATAAAGTATGTCTGGGCTTAAAAGAAAACAGGCCTGGGAAAGGAGAAACCAACATAAATTGAAGTAATTTCCTCACCAGGGTACTACTGGAATTCAAAGTTGAAAGGGTCTCAGATCAAAGGTTGGGGTGTCTTTGCTGATTTTCTTCAATGCAATTTAAAATGGTTTGAGAATATAATAAATATAATATCATACTGAAACCATATATAAATTTTTAATCCCTCATGAAATGTAAATCATGGATGGAAATGGGTCTGGATTGATATCAAAAAATCACTGGGGTTTAAAACAACCTAGAAGGTACTGTATATATATACCTTTTTGGGGTGAAGGGGCCTTCACAGAGCATTTAGAGAGGTTTTGCTTTATTTTCAAGGCTAGAAGTCTGGTCAGGGCTATTTTGCCACGCATTCTAAGTGCTTTAACTCAGCTGTATCTGCCTGCGTCATATTGATGTGTGAAATTATTGTCAGAACTTGTTTTATTGTTAATTTTTTATTTCTATAGTTTGGGCATATTTCCTAATTTTGGGTTATAGCAATTTGAGTGAGGTAGTCAGAGGCGGAAATTGATAGATCCTTTATCAACCTCCAAAAATTCTGATGATTTAGATGAACTTTTGGGCAAACTCCATGGGGAGTTTTTTAGTCATTAAAGATTGTTCAATGTCATTTTTGTGAAAACTATCATTATTTTTGTATTTAATTCTTTATTCTTATTTTTTTTATTTTTCTGTAATTTTATTCAATTTCTAGAGATTTAAAATAGTCCTCTATTCATCTTTGAGTTTATTAAATATGCATGAATTATACATAGATGTTGTTGCAGTTTCCTGCGGTACCTAGTTGACAGAATTTCAACTAGCAGTTTTGAAGTGTGCATCCTTGACAGCTGCGGGCAGAGGTTCAGGATCTTGGCAAGGATCACGGAAAGAAGAATATTTAATGTAATTTTCTGGAAGCTATCTGCTTCTTGGATGTCTGATGCGCAAAGATTGAATGGTACGGATGCGGGGCTGCGCCCAGGAATTGTGGCATAACACAAAACCAAATATAACTCCTAAAATACACAAAAAAACTAAAATTATGAGTAAATTTTATGTGTGAAACCTAAACGTGAACCCAAACGTGAAATATTAAAAATGCCAAAAAATAACTTGTAGTGGTATTGTGATTTCAGCCTATTTTGTTATTTATTTATTTAAAAAAATAAGGAGTTGGAATTCCACAGTGTGGTCAGTGAGTGACCCTACCTTATTTTGGGTGAGGAATGCAAATATGTAATAATATTTGTGGATTTTTCACTACTTCTGGTAGGTTTTCATGTAGAAAGCTGAAAGATGTTTGCTTTGGATCTGAAAACAAAACAGGAGTTGGCCAACCTCCATCCTCTAAGTTTAATGGTTA
Organism: Puccinia polysora; assembly: GCA_025617555.3. Lineage (NCBI taxonomy): Eukaryota > Fungi > Basidiomycota > Pucciniomycetes > Pucciniales > Pucciniaceae > Puccinia > Puccinia polysora. The sequence continues at coordinate 17,961,282 of CM062622.1, read as the reverse complement.
TCTCGTACTGCCAATGAACTGAAGAATAAAACAAAAGGTATTCTGGATCTTGAATCCAAACAACTGCAGGAGCAATTCAAGAAATATTAAGCCAAGTATAAAAGGGGCCACTCAATGAAAATCTCCACTGGATTTGGTATCACCAACTCTGAGAAAGCCAAGGGAATCAACTTGGTGGTTGATAAGTTGGACTAAATTTTTCCTTTTTGTATTCATATGGATGAAATATTTGGAAAGAATGTCACCATCACCCCCTGAGCCAATTTTGATGCCCAAAAACCAAAATCTGTTGATTCTGAAGACTTGGATTTGGATGCTCAGCCTAGCAATGATGATCCTGAAAAAAACTATGAGTGGCCCCAGTTGGATGTGGAGAAGTATATTACAACAGAACCAGCTCAAATCATGCCTAAATTGGCATTGGTTGAAATTTTGCAATTCATTCCGCTCACATGTCCACTCACCTCCTATCACTTGACCTGTCACGTCCTCTCCAACTCTAAAAAAGCTCCTTCTTCTCCAAATCATTTTCTCAATTCTTTTCTCCTCACCATCTGCACTCCTTCTATGTTTATTTTCTTTTCTTCTCCTCTTCTTATATTTTAATACTTCTTATCTTTAACTTACTTGAATCCTTTCAATTTTTCCTAACCTTAAATTACTAACAAATTCTTCACTCACTCCTTGACTGAACTCTCAACTTGCCAACCAATTAAAAAAATTGGGTCCTTCTGGTATTTGGTGAAAAACCCTGATACATCAACGCTTGCTCTCCGGATAGTCTTTAACTCCCCTTTTTGTTTAATAATGAATGTGCAACCAGTCAATCACTGCTAGCTACTAAACCGCAAGCTTTGCCATTCACCCCATCTATAGTCCTCATATTAATTGTTAGTATTAATATCTATGGGTGTGTCTCTGTGCTCCTCTATTTTTCTCACATTCACCTTCTGGAATGCTGTTCAATGTTGTTTTTTTCAGGCCTGGTTCTATTTCCAGTTATCTCTGCAAAGTTTTGTTTCTTTTCCTAAGGTTCAATAAAATTAAAATTAAAATTGATACCCATCAAATCTTCTCTGGAACCAGGCTTAACATGGACTCAATAAACCTCACTATTCTTAAAAATACCACCAAGGCTATTCCCCTACTCACCAAGGAAAACTTTAGAATATGGAAAAGGCAAATGCAATTAGATCTGAACCTGGCAAATCTAAAGGACCTGATGAGCCTTACTGATCCCCTTTGGCTGAAAAAAACACTATAATCACATAAAGAAATCTCACAAAGATCTCTCTGCCTCTGAACTAAAACATTATCACAGCCAAAAACAAGGTAGATGCAAAATGAATTTGGAATTCTCTGCTAAAGCACTTGGTCTTTTCAAAACCAGCTAAAAAAATCCCACGTCTAGAAGAGCTTCACATAGATCACCTTTGAACAGTGAAATATTCAGCTATTAATTACTGAGGTCAAGTAAGGAAAACTTGCTTACATGGAATTGGCATAGTGCTTGCAACTGATACACTGGCATGTATGATACTGTAAAAACTTCCCTCTACTCCCAATATGAAAATCATCCAGCAATCAATTAATACATTTGCCATGTAATCAAGGATAAACCTCAACACTGTTCTGGAACATCTGCAAATCCATCTCAACAAGCAGGAGATGGCCAGAAAGGGCTCTCAAGCTGGATTACCCTTAAATTTGTTCACAGATTCATCAAAGAAGTGAAATCCAAAGAAACACAAAACTCTGGCTAATAAACCCAAGATAAAATTGTGGATAATCTATCCGCATTTGAAGCCTCCTCCCTCAAATTCTAACGGGCACAAAACCATCAGCTATTTGTATTAAAAACAAAAATCCCAACCCCTCCTCTCTTGCTCAAATCCTGCTCCTCCCATCACATGATGGCTGATTATAAACTATTTTAATTCCTAGAAAAAAAATTTGTGTCCTGAGGTACACTGCTGGACACTTACTGCGCCTCTGCGCATATCAATTTTATCTGCTGTCATTGTTCCTGTCACTGTTACCTCCTTTTACACCTGTTTCCTTTTCTCCATAATCAAATTATCTGCTTGCAATGTAAACACTCTAATTCCAAGTGTGACCATTTCTATTGAAAGCAAGCTGAACCGGGCCCACAGCTGAGAGAACCATCACCTCTTGAGTGATCACTGTCTCCTGTGGGTTTGTGGTTCAGTTACGCCAGTTTCCTTGTTTCCATGATTATGTCTGTTCTTTCTCCTGTCTTGTAAGACTTCCGGCTTCCTTCTCTTCAACTTAACTCACCAGTACTCCAAACTCCCAATTCCTTGTTCAGTTTTAAGCAGCATTCTGGGTCTCAGATTATTCATAGCAGAGTTTTTTTTTTTACATTAATCTACGCTGTTCTTGGTCTTTTTAGGTGATTATCCCTTGTGCTGGTTTTTTTAATTTCCTCATCAAAATTGTTTCTGAAATGATTGTCTTTTTAGCCTCTCAATTTATACAGATTTACAGTCCCAGGGCTCAACCCACCACAACCAAGAACTATGTCTGAAAAGGAAGAACCCAAATTAGAAACAAAGGAAAACACTACTCCTAAGCAAAGATAAATCTGCATCATGGTTCCTCCAAATCAGAAGCTACCTATGAAAAAAAGGACTTTTGGAACTGGTACTCAAGGAGAATATCAAGCCTACACCTGCTTTAAAAAAGAAATAGTACAAAGCAGCAGATATTCTGATCCATTATCTTGGGGAAATGGCCTATGAAGCCATCATTAACCCTCATAAAATGACAAGCCCTATGAAATCTGGAATGCAATCCACGCATGTTATGCTTCTTAATCCTCCAACAATTGTGTCAGAATCTGGTTAAATTTCATCCAATACCGATTCCAGGACAACCTGTCTCAATACATAAGTGAATGTAGGAAGCTCATGAATGAACTGGCTGTAGTCAAACTAGAAGTTCCTCAAGAAATTCTTAGCTACACAATCTTAGAAAAACTCCCTGTGCTACTGCACAAAATTGTTCATACGATTCCAATCAACAACAAATTCCTCAAAAGCCCTACAAATGTCCTAAATAGGCTTTGTGAAGTGATACACCTTGAATCGGCCCAATCAACCCCCACTGAACCATCCACCACTGGAGACTCCAACTCCACCACACTCCTCAAAGTAAAGAAAAAGAACCAAAAACCCGGCGCAAAGTAACCATTCACCAAAGGTTGACACAATCCACTCGCAGAACACCCCAAACACAAGTGCTGGATGCTGCATCCTCACTTGAGGCCACACAAAGACCGGCCCAGATCCAACTTACATGAAGGTCCCGTCAAAGAACAACCAGAGTCCAACACTGACACTGCAAAATCCCACCTCAACGTTTAACTCTACCTGACAAAAACTGACTGCGGAAAGACAAATCCACTACCTCTTCTCAAAAGCGGGGCAACACACCACATGGTAAACTCTGCAGACTGCCTATTCAAAGCTTGGCAGACTTCAATTTGAGTGGGCACTGGCAGCTCAGAAAATCCTCTTGAAGCCACAGAAATTGGGGAGGCCACTCTCACAAACCATTCCGGACACACACTCAAACTCACCAATGTCCCACTGGTCCCAAATCTGAACCAATCTCTTGTCTCCCTCGACGGTCTCTTCAAAGAAATACAACCTTCTCACTTTTTGGCCTCTCTGGTGTAGAATTGACCCTCAAGAACAAGTTCCATCTCATTTGATCCTCCCGCAATCACCTCATTGAACTGTGTGGCACCAACTTCAAACAATGGTCAAAGGCCACAACCCATCTGACCAAGCAAGTACAACACCCAGCATGGCATACCTGTCTTGGAAACCCCAGTGGGAAGGTCCTGAAGACCCTCTTTCCAGCCAACTCAGAGTCTCAAGACAACTGCAAGGTCTTCTGGATTGCCAAGTGCATGGCAACACCCTTCTCAAATCACTTCAAAGTCACCTCAAAACTCCTTGAGATTGTCCACATGGACATTGTGGGGCCAATCCAACCTTCCACTCCAAGCTGCTTCACCTACTTTCTTCCCATTGTGGACCAATTCTCAAATTTTTTCTCTGTATCACTTCTCAAAAACAAAAGCAACTCCACCAGCGCAATCATCCATTACATCTCTAAAGACAACGCACAACTGGGGAAAAGGTCAAATCAATAGTCTCAGACAACGGAGGAGAATTTTTCAACAATGATCTGGCTTCCCACCTGAGACACAAAGGGCTCCTCACCATTTCTCTCCTCCTCACACTCCACAGCACAATGGCGTAGCCAAACAAATGAATTGGACCATCCTTAACAAAACTTGGTGCCTACTCCTTCAAAGCAAATTCCCAAAGCATCTATGGGGAGAGGCAGTAAACACTGCTGCGGACCTCTGTGAAATTTTGCCCTCTTCCTAAAATCACTGGATGACACCAAGGGAACTCTGTTCAAAAACACCCTTCAACTATGGATTTCTGCAACTGTTTGGATGGAAAGTTTCCTATCTCATTCCAAAGGCCAATTTTACCTCAAAACTTGAGCCTCCAGGCATAATTGGCTACTTGCTAGGGTATGTACATAATTTTTCAAGTTACAAGGTATTTGACCCGGTAACCAAGAAAACTGTCATTACCTCAAACATTAGGTTCTAAAAAGACAAATTCTATCCCGCAAGCCTCAACAAGAGGGTGCTTCAGCTTTTCAACAAATAAGACAACAGAAATCTTCTTCCAACGCCCCCAGAACTGGCTGAAGCAAAACCAACTCTGGAGGTGACTCCAAAGGATGGGCAAACCAAACCCCCTGATTCAAACTCAAACATGATACACTCAAACATCTCAGCCAACCTTTCCAAATCCTGCATCCTCAGCCAATCTTGCCATGAAGGTTTGAAGATTGGAACTTCCAATGAATTCCATCTCACCTATGTAGAAGAAGAGGATCCAATCACACTTGAGCAATCTTTGAACTCAAAGAACCAACTTGAATGGATGGAGGCCATTAAAAAGGAAATCCTGAACATAATTATATTCAAAGTCTGGGAGGAAGTCAGCACCAATCAAGTCAAAAGCCCAATCAAATGCATCTGGGTGTTCTGAACTAAACGCAACAACAAGAATAGGATCATTGAGTTCAAGGCCCAACTGTGCGCCCAAGGGTTCAATCAAACTCTTGGAGTGAACTATCATGACTCTTTTGCGCCAACTGGGGACAAAGAATCACTACAACTTCTGATCTCCTTTGCTGCCAAAAACAAGGTATCTTTTCATCAGATTGACATCAAATCTGCATTCCTGAACTCTCCTTTAGAAGAAAACATCTGCATCAAGACAACCCAGAACGTATCCGTTAAACCAGGAAAAGGCTTTAAGCTCCTAAAAGCGCTCTATTGCCTGAAGAAGGCACCCAGAGCCTGGCACCACACCCTAGCTCACTGGCTGATCTCCAACAGCTTCCAGAAAAGCAAAAATGAAAAATGCGTGTTCTGGAACTCAAACACTTGGCTGTATGTCCATTTTGACAAAATTGCCATCTTCAGCAATACTCCCTCTCTTTTCATCAACAAGATTAAATCCAGGTTTGAAATCAAGGATCTTGGCCCAGCAAAGCTACTCCTTGGAATAAATGTAGACCAATCCAAAAATGACCTCAAGCTCTTGCAACAGACCTACATAGTCTCCTTTGTCTCACAATACTCCCTTTCAAATCAAAAACAGCACTCAAAGCCCTTGAAACCCTACTGAAAACTCCTGCTGTCCACGGACAGCAAACACAAGTAATTTTGTATGACTAATCTAGATTATAGAAAATTGGTTGGCGAGTTGAACTACCTAAGCTGCAACACCCGTCCAGACATTACCTTTGCTACAAACTATATCTCTCAGTTTCTCCAAGCACCAAATATCCATCACTACAATGCGGTTCTTGGAATACTCAAGTATCCCCAGCACACCAAGAATTCAGGGCTTCTGTACCATCACACTACACTCCCGGACCAATTGCTTGAAGCCTACTTTTATTCCAACTGGGCAACCTTTCCATCAACCAGGAGATTGATAAGCGGTATGGTAATGCTCTGGAACAACCATGTCATCAACTGGAAGTCAAGGAAACAACCGTCCATCACTCTATCAAATACTGAAGTGGAGTACAAATCACTATTCAATGCTACAAAGGAATTCCTGTGGCTCAAGGGGTTGATCCAAGAAATATTCCACGTGAATTTCACCGAACCCACTTCCATCCACAAGGAAAATGACAGCGCAATCAAGATGGACAATAGCCTATCAAATCAAGCCTCCTTTCACACAAAGCACATCCACATCCGCCATCACTTCATCAAGGACAGGTATCCAAAAGGGAAATCAAACTGATTAAGGTAAAAACCAATTCCAATGCTGCAAACTTTCTCATCAAACAAGTATCACGCGTCAAGCTGGCTGCGTTGTTGGCAACAATCAATGTTGGGTAAGTGACTGTTCAGCACGGGAGGGTTTTGAGTCCTGAGGTATGCTGCTGAACACTCACTGCGCCTCTGTGCACATCAATTTTATCTGCTGTCATTGGTCCTGTCACTGTCACCTCCTGTTGTGCCTGTTTCCTTTTCTCCATAATCAAATTACCTGCGTGCAATTTAAATACTCTAATTCCAAGTGTGACCGTGTCTATTTAAAGCAAGCTGAACCGGGCCCACAGCTGAGAGAACCATCACCTCTTGAGTGATCACTGTCTCCTGTGGTTTTGCAGTTCAGTTACACCAGTTTCCTTGTTCCCATGATTATGTCTGTTTTGTCTCCTGTCTTTTAAGACTTCAAGCTTCCTTCTCTTCACCTTAACTCACCAGTACTCTGAACTCTCAATTCCTTGTTCAGGTTTAAGCAGCATTTTGGGTCTCAGATTATTCATAGTGGAGTTTTTTTTTTTACATAAAACTCCACTGTTCTTGGTCTTTTTAGGTGATGATCACTTGTGCTGGTTGTTTTCTTTTCCTAATAAAAATTGTTTCTGAAATCATTGTCTTTTTAGCTTATCAATTTCTAAAAAGAAACACTAAAGATCAGGGAATACCAGTTGCGGGATGGACACCCTGGAGATCAAAGTAAAAGCTGTCATCTTTTTCCCTCTGGATCAAAATCCTATGTATTGAATGATGTGCTCATTTTCCAAAAGATTTCAGCCAATCTTCTGTCTCTTCATTGTCTACTTCTTGAAGAATTCCTTTTCACCTTCCAGCCTGATCACCTCCTTGCCAAAAAAATCTGAACTTTATTGAAAAGGAATCTATTGTAACCTCACCCCTAACCTAAACCTTGCGCCCAATCAATCATTCTCCCCTCATCTCTCTTTGGCCAAACTACTTCACAAGTCCCTTGGGCATTTAAGTTATAATTTTATGTCAAATAAACTCAAAATTTCATTCAAGAAAGAGATCAAGTGCAAATTATGCTCCACATCCAAGATCACTCCAGATTTCTTCAAAGAAAGCTGTAGAAACTCCTGTGGGATTATATAAAAAAATTAAAAAATAGATTTCTGAAAGCCCTTGAAGGGTAATTTAGTATGCTTCTACTCCTTTAGAGAATTAGTAATAGCAAGGTGGTTTTGAGTTTCTTGCCCTTCTAGTAAAATATTAATTCTGAAAAATAATTTATTTAAATTAATTGCTGTTTTCTTTGGGACTTAAATTAGGTGTCAGATCAGACTTTGGTTAGTTAATAAATGTTATTGGTAAGGTTTTTTAAGAATGGACCAGATTCATTGGGTTATCGGTCAGTTTTTGATGAGGGATGTGTGATATTAACCAATACCCCAATTATTTTGAAAGGGTTAAAGTGTTTTACCAAAGGGATGTTTCAAGAGAGGACCCAAGGATGGTTTTACCCACAGGGAGGCTGGGTCAAGGAAAGGAGGTTGGTAGTTAGGATGGGTTTGCCCACAGGGGGGCTTGGTACAGGAAAAAAAGGCTGGTTGTTAGGATGGGTTTACCCACAGGGGCGCTGGGTAGAGGAAACGGGGTTCGTAGTTCCCTTTTGTTGTTCTCTCTTTATTTTTAAGGGATAATTATTGGGTAATGGGTGTTTTTCTTTGATATGGTTTTGAATTTTTCAGGTCCCAGAAAAACATTCATTAAAAGAACCTAATGGGGTTTTTTCACTGGTTGATGAGGTTTTAAAATTGGTTTTCATTTAATTTCCCTTTATTTTTATTGGTACACTGATGCTCTCTTTTTGTATATGTTGGTAGGACCACAGATGGTTTCTTGTTAACTGGATAATGAGTAGTGGGGGATATTTCTGTTGGGTGATGGGGGATACAACTAGGATAGGGTAGATAGGCCCTCCTTAAATAGAAATATCCAGGCCCCAGGGGTGCTCAGGGCTTCTTCTGAGGCTCTCCCTTTCCTGGTGAGGAACAGTGGGATACAGGTAAATCAGGTATTTATTCTGGTTTGAACAAAGGTTTTACAGTTACATGAGGCATTTTTGCTGTTTGGAACAAAGTCTGTATAGTTACATGAGGCATTTCTGCTGGTTGGAAAAAGAGGTTTCCCAGGGGTTCCATGCACGCAAATCCCTGCATACATTTCTTTTTATTGCAGATAACATATATTTCTGTGCAGTAATGGTGGTTAGTTTGGTGCTACTTGATTCTAGGTAGATTTATTGCTTTTCAAAAGTGGTTCTTTGAATGGTACTACTTGCTTCTACCTTCATGAATTGCTGTGCACTACTGGTTTTGAGAATTATTGGCCCAAAAGCTTCGTCAAAGAGCAGTACTTAAATCAAAAGCAATGCTGAGACAATAATGTCTTATGATTGATCCTATATAAGAGGCGGAGGAAATGGAACAGTGGTGAATGTGAATGAATTGTTCATTGCATGGATGTAAAACAGCAGGGAGAAGAGCTCCTTAAATACTAAAGATGGTGCTCATGTGTAGCTCATGTAATGACAAGCAAAAGGAAAAGATTCCGCCCCAAATGGGCTCTAAAGGCTCTAAAAGCCTTGCCACTTGGTTTGGGCTGACTCAGCCCACATGGCGTTAGTCCCTGAACCCTTATGACAAGCCTGTACCTGTTGAGTTTGGTGTTTCCATCCTTAATGGGATGAACCAGTCCCTGTTTCTGTTCAATGTCAGCTTCCTGATTCCAGGAACTTTGCCGTCCTTTAGCTACAGAAAGTGATATTGGTGTTGGAATAATAATTCCAAGAAAATTACAGTAAAATGCTTAAATAATTGATTTAAAAGCAAGGGCAAAGTTTGGTTGTTTTGGTTGGATTAAATTTGTTTAAATATATATTTTTCAAGAGGGGCCACAGTTTTTGCAAACAAAGGATCTTTATTGGATAACAACCTCTCTTCAAGGGGCTCTTTTGAACCGTGTAAAGACCTTGGTATAATGAGTTCTTAAATGATTTCTCACAAAAGACTAACTCAAGGGGATGGGTTGACTGGCTGTCTTACAGCACTTATGTCTGGGTTTCAAGGAGGAGACAACTTACTATTTTAAGTACTTACTCCAGGAAGCTTGCAGAGATTCACAATATGAAAGGGTCTCAGGACAATTATTGGGGTTATTTGCTGATATTCTTCATGGAATCAATGTTGGGGCCAGAATTATTAATAATACTATCAGACTATACCCATATATCACTTGTTTATCTTAAATAAACACTTTATCATGGATGGCAAGGGGTCTGGATTGATACTTAAAAATTACTCTGGGTTTAAATCACTTAAAAAGGGTTGTTTATATACCTTTTTGGGTAATAAGACCTTCTCAGGGGATGTAGAGAGGGTTGTGCTTGGGTGCTGAGGCTAGTAGGCTGGCTAGGGCTATTTTGGCACGTAGTTCCGGTGCTGTCAGTCTGCTAACCTTGTCTATGTCATATTTCTTTGTGAAATAATTGTCAGAAGGTGTTAAATGTTAATTTTTTATTTTTATGATTCAGACACATTTCCTTATTTTGTATTAATTTCTTTTAAGTGACATGGGTGGAAGTGGGTATTAGTAGATTCTACGGCATCTCATGAACATGTTGGGAATTTTTAATAATTTTTAGGTTAAATCCTTGTTGTGTTTTGTGGTTCATAAAGATTTTGAAATCTCATTTAAGTGACAACCTTCATTATTGTTTCTCACAATTTATTTGCTTTATATTTTGATTTTCATATTTTTTATTTAATATTCTTAGGTTTCATACATTCCTCTGTCCGGAAGTCAAGTTTTTACATATACATGATGTATGCATGCAGGTTGTAACCTGTTCCAGCGGTACCTGGCTGTCAGGCTTAGTACAATTTTGGTTGACGCGTGCAGGCTTGACAGCTGCATGCGGAAATCTGTTGCCTGCGGCCAGTCAATAATTTTACATGCGGGCCTTTTGATATGCGCCTACATATTGGGTGTCAGGCGCGTGTAGCCTTACTGTATGAATGCGGGGCTGCGCGCGGGAATTGTGACACAACACAAATCCGCCTGTAACTCCTAAAATATACACAACACCTCAATTCTGACTGAATTTTAGGTGTGAAACCTATACATGGAATAATGTGTGAAATTTTAAAATGGCCAAAAGGTGCCATGGTGGGATCCTGGTCTGTTGGTAATTTTGTTTAATAAATATTTCAAAATGTAAGGAGTCAGAATTCAAGGGTGGGGTCAGTGAGTGACCCTACTCAATTTTGGGTGAGGAATCCATGTCTGTACTAATATTCATTGATTTCTCACTCCATCTAATTTTATTATTTTTTTCTTTTTTAAATCTGCTTTGACAGGTTGATCTGTCCAAGTAGCAAGCTGACATTCAGACCCTGGCTTTTTGTCTATTACAATCAGCCTTGTTAGCTGGTTACAATTCCCTCTTGACTGTATTGGTCCTTATTACCAACTCCCATGGCTGCTTGCCTCATGAAACCAGCCCCTGGCCCTCCAATTGGCCAGAGTGGACCCAGAAACACTCTGGGTCCATTCAAAATTACTGGAGGGGAGGTGTAACCAGCAGACATGCATGTCCCCCCCTCTCTCTCTCAATCCCTTGAGGGAGCGGTCAAATCCCCCCCCCAGGGAACCCTGGAGGTTGATACACCCCAGAGCAATGCAAACAATGAGTGGGCTGGGTGGTGGTCAAGCCCGCCCAGCCCCAGGTCACCTCTCCGTTGGTAACATGGGGGGGAGAGTGCCCCTGCAAATTTTTTTTGCTACGCTTGAGGTGGGTGGGTGGTTAAATCCCACCCCACCTTGCTGGTTTCTTTGTCCCGGTTTTTCCTTGATTTTCTGGATGGGAGGGAGGACCAGCCAACCTCCCTCACCCTCATGAACAAGTAAGGGGAGGGAGTAAGGCAGGGGCTGCCAGCCATCTTGGCTGCAAACTACCCCAGCGGCAGCGACCAGCTGGGTGGTGCAACAGGTGCCGCGGCCTTGCACACAGCGCGTGGGAGGACTCCAAATGGAGTCCCCTGCCCCATACAACGGCCCTGCCCGGGCCTTTGGACCCAGAAACGGGCCCAGGAAGGAAACAAGCAGCCCCAAGCAGGCTGCAACAAGGGCGGTGTCCTTAATTGGCCCCCAAGGCCCAAAAGCCACAAAATACATACTTTGGCAGGCCAGCCCGTCTAGCCAAGTATGACCAAACCAAACCTTGGGCACAGGTATTCCCAAGTAAGCCCGTCTGGCTAAGGTTGCCAATCCCCCCTGGCAGGCCCCTCAGGGCCTGTGTCCCAAAAGACCTGTAAAATGTGTTTTGGGCCCAAATGCCCAAAACCAATAACATCCACATAGGCCCATGTAGCCCACCTGATTTCCAATGGGCCGTGGAGGTCCATTTGTGCATCCCATCTGGATTACACACTAATATGCACATTACCTGAGTGCATACATATTTTAACACACCCCCTTAATCCAAAAGGGATTCCATACACATACTAGACACAAAAATTGATGTTTTTTCCTATCTAATGCCTTAGTTAAGATATCTGCAATCATTTCTCCAGTGGGCATGTACCATAACACTTTCTCTCTGCAGTTCACTGAATCATGTATATAGTTATAATGAACATCAATATGTTTTGTTCTTGAATGGAAAACTTGGTTTTCTGCCAATGCAATGTCACTCTGATTATCAGAATAAAACAAAGCAAACCCTTGTGGTTTATGAGTATCCTCTAAGACCTTTTTCAACCACTTTGCCTCCTGTGAAGCTGAAAGGTACGCTCTGTACTCTGCTTCTTTTGATGAAAGACTTACTGATGACACCTTCTTAGACATTCATGACACTACATTATTTCATAAAAAGAATACAAAACCAATTTTTGATTCCCTAGTGTTACCATCTGCCCAACTTGCATCAGAATAACCAACCAAATCAAAGTTTTCTGACTTTTAAAACTGCAGTCCCAGACTGCTTGTTCCTTTAAGATACCTCATAAATCTCTTAAACTCTGACTAATGCCTCATGCTTGGTTTCTCTAAGTTTTGTGACAAGATGACAATTGCATAAGCAATCTCTGGCCTTGTACACTTCCCCAAATAATTAAGAGATCCAGTAGCTGACCTATAATCATTCCCAGATTGGAAAAACTCCAGATGCTCTTCATCTGTAGACTTTTCTAAGAAAATGTTACACTGAATTGGAGTACTAAACCACTTTGCATCCTCTTAGCCATACTGCTTAAGTAGAGCTAACACATAATGGTTTTGATCCAACTTGATCCCATTATTTCTCTTACTAACTTTCATTCCAAGCACCTGTTGTGCCAGGCCAAGATCTTTTATCTTCAAATCATTTTTGAGTGCCTCCATGACTCTCTATTTACCATTCCCAATAATGATAATGTCATCAATCCATACAAACAAAATTTCATCCTTTCTCAAAAAGAGACAAGGGTTGGCCTCACTTTTCCTGAAACCAATCTCTATCAGTTTCTTACTCATGGTGTTATACCATGACCTAGCTTCTTGCATCAATCCATACAGGGATCTACACAGCTTGAGGACATATTCCACTTTATCCGCTGAGAGGAAACTTCTCACACAGATTTTCTTCATAGTTTCTGGCTTGGTCTCCACCAGCCATTCCTTGAAACCTTCAGGAATTGACATATAAACAGTCTCCTCTTCTCAAAGTATTGCATTCAAGTATGCAGTCACAAAATCAGCCTGTCTGATTTCTTCACCCAAATCCACTGCTAAAGAAATGATTTACCTGAAGGCGGACAGCCTTCCAGTTGGCAAAAAAGTCTCTTGGTAATGAATATCCTCTTTCTTCTTGAAGCCTTGTGCAACACATCTAGCCTTGAATCTCTTCAAAACCCCATTAGTATCAAAATTCTTATTCAACACTAACCTAGACCCAAAAATGGTCTTTCTTTTTGGAAATAAATCCCACTTAACCAATTCAAACACACTATTATTTTCTAAAGAATCAAATTCCTTAAAAACAGCTGTCTTACAATTGGCTCTGTCATCAGAATTCATAGCTTGGCCAAAGCTATTTGGGTTAATGCTATTACCCATTTCAGAACTTAACTGCAGAATCTCATTAAGCATACATTGTTCCCAAAACGTATCTTCTTCATTTCCTGCAGAATCATAATGGGACTTCCATTCCCTATACCTATGAACGGGTATCCTCATCCTTCCACTCCCTCTAACTGGAGTTGAATGATCATCAGGTTCTGATTCAACAGAATCCCCTGAAGCAAGTACTGAACCCTTGTCAGCTCTCTGATACCAGGAACCTTGAAGTCCTTTAGCTACAGAGAGTGATAAAAGAACTTGGAGCAATAATATTCCAAAGAATAAACACTTTAAAGCTCCAATAATGGTATGGTAAGAGCAAGTGCTAGGTTTATTTGGTTTGGTTATAAATATTTTAAATTTAATATAAAAAGAGGGGCCACAGTATTATACTACTGGGGATCTTTACAGACTAGCAACCTCTCTTCAAGGGGCCTCCTTAGGCAGTTTAAGAACCTTGGAATAAATATGGGTACCTTAGAAAGGAATTATTCCACTAATGGCCGGGCTTAACAGCACAAGTGGCCTAGACAGGAAGGGAAACACTCACTCTGAGCACTTGACCACGAAAATCCTGGAATAATTGGAAGGGTTTCAGAGCAGATGGGGTAGATTGCTCGACTAAACTTCAATGGTTGATTGGTTAATAAAGGTAAATAATACTACTACAGACTAAGTCATAAATCAATTGCTTATCTTCATATAAGCACTTGATTAACAATGACACTGTTTCTGATTGATAATAAATAATTCCTGATAACTGATAACTTATTGGAAACAGAAGGGCAAAAAGAGCCTGTTTAAATATTCTTTTTTGGGTGCTTGAGGGCCTCTAGAAGGAGTACTAGCCATGGGCTGAGGCTAGGGGGGCAATCAGGGCAAGAGTGGCACGTCCTCAAGGTTCTGTTAGCCTGCTGGCCTTAGATCTGTCAAGGAACAGCTCCTTTTTAGCTGCAGGATCTGTTAATCAATAGATTAGTCATTTTGCTGATCCTGCACTGATCCTCAATTTGTACATTAAGTACTGGTCCAAAGTGAGCAGACGTGGATGTTTATTGATTTTCCATCCTCTGCTGATTCTGTATGTAATTTTTAATAATTTTTACGACCACTCCTTATGTAGTTTCGTGGTCTTTGAAGGTTCTGATCAACTTATTTCGTGGTGAGTGGATCTTTATTTAATTAATAAAAAATACTAAAAATTAGTTACTAACTAATTTTAATTAATTTTTAAGGTTTTTGAACTATAATCTATGCTTGTGTGGTAGCTTTACATAAGTAGTGTAGATCCTACTATATTGTAGCTCCTCTGAGCGGTACCTGGATGTCAAACTGATCACTGCAGGAGGCGCGGGGATCAGTCCATTCCAATGCGCGCGGGGACTGATCCGCTGCTCAGATGCGCGCGGGGGACTGTACCGCTGCGCGCGTGACTAGGTCACGGGATTACCTGTGCGGGAATTCAGTTGCGCGGGAGTCCAGCGCTGTAGGGACGCGGGGCTGCGTGCGGGAGTTGGCGTACGTGGGAGTCCAACGCTGTAGGGACGCGGGGCTGCGTGCGGGAGTTTGCGTACGCGGGAGTCCAACGCTGTAGGGACGCGGGGCTGCGTGCGGGAATTGGCGTACGCGGGAGTCCAACGCTGTAGGGACGCGGGGCTGCGTGCGGGAGTTTGCGTACGCGGGAGTCCAACGCTGTAGGGACGCGGGGCTGCGTGCGGGAATTGTGACAAAACACAATTTCTCGTGTAACTCCTAAACTACACAAAACACCTGGATTTTGACTGAAATTTAGGTGTTAAACCTATACATGACATATCATGTGAAATAAAAATGGCTAAAAGGTGCCATACTGGTGCCGTGGCCATTTACCATTTTCTATTAAATTAATTAAAAAATATAAGGAGTAAGAATTCAAGGGTGGGGTCAGTGAGTGACCCTACCTTATTTTGGGTGGGGAATCCATTTCAGAAATAATATTTATGGATTTCCTACTCCTTTATTTTATAATAATTTTATTTATTCATTTATCTTTGTTCCTTTTAATTTTGTTAATATTATTATTGTTGTTGCTTTGTCAGGTTGCTCTGTGCTAAGTAGCAGGCTGACAACCCTCCTATGGCACATGTTCCATCTCAATATCATCACTAATGATATTCTCTACAGCATATTCTGGTGAAATAGGCTCCAATGATATTTCCTGCTGTCATTCCTGAACCGCACTATCTTTGCTCCTTTTGAGTGGAAAGGTACTTCCTTCAAATTTTACATCCCTACTAAGGATAACTTTTCTTGTCCCTGGACAATAAATCCTGTATGACTTACCAATTTAATCATAGCCCAAAATTGCCCCTGTTCTGGCTCTAGGATCTAACTTTCCAACCATTTCATTATGGTGGAAACTATAATACACTAAGGAGCCAATTTTTCTTAGGTTTGATGTTTTGGGTTACAACTTCCAAAAAAGATAATGCGGAATTTTACCATTAACACTTACAATATTGTGCAACAGACACACTTTTCACAACAACTCAGCCCATAAAAAATTTGGTAGACCAGATTGAGCCATAATAGTTCTGACTTTGGCCAATAAACTCCTATTCATCCTCTCAACTATTCAATTGTTTTGTGGAGTACTAGCAGGAGTAACTATGTGACTGGTACCATAATCATTCAATAGCTTCTAAAACCCTTTACTCACAAACTCACCCCCTCCATAAGTAATAACCCTCTTGATCTCCCTCATCAAATCATTTTTTTCCCAGACTTTTAAGATTACTGAAACCTCCTCTGTGGTCTGATTCTTTGATCTTATTGGTTTCACCCTAACATATTTAGTTGCTGTATCAACCAGATTCATGAAGTAATTTGCCCCCCAAGGGACACTGGTGAAAATGAACCTGCCAAATCAATGGAAAATTCCTCTCTAGGAAATTTGGTGCAATCTCTACTCTTTGAGAACACATTCCTGGGTTGGCCCCTAAAGTAAAACTTTCACAGTTGCTGTCCTTTACCTTATGGCCACTTTTATTGTGAGCAAAATTTCTCACAGCTGAAAACTTGAAAAAGTTTTCACAGAGAAAATTATTCTAAACTTGTCCACTCACAATAGTTCTCCCATTCAAATCAATAAAAAACTTATCTTCTTTAAGATAACAAATCTGGAAACCTTTTTTCCAGAGAAATCCAAGAGACAAAAGGTTATAAGGCAAATCTGGTACATAAAACAATTTCTCAAAAGATATTTTGAAACCAAATTGATTTTCAAGAATAACTTTTCCAATTCCTTTAATCTGAATTTTTCTTCCTTTTTGGAAAATATTTACAACACCATCAAAATCTCTAAGATTTTAAAACAAATTTGGCTTCAAAAACATGTGTTCTGTACAACCAGAATAAATAAAAACAAGAAAATCCTCCTTCAACTCTCTTCATAATCAATCAAGTCCATTTCTTGATCCTCATCAATTTTAGCCTTCTTGTGTGGGGCTTGTTCCTCAACAGCTTGTTCCATTGAAACATCCAATGCCACCATAGCAACATTTTCCATGGCAAGGTTGTCCTCTTTGTCTTATTTTTCACTATCCTTGCATTTCTTCCTCTTCTTGGCCTCCTTGCAATCCTTTGCATAGTGCCCCTCCTTCTGAAAATTATAACACAAGACCTTTGATAAATCCCTTTTGGCCTTTCCCTTCTTCCCAGATTTTCCTGTCTTTCCCGCCATAGCAGTTCCTGTGCCCTCCTTCATCTTAAATTGAAGATAATCCTTTTCAATCCTTCTAAGCAAATCCTCTTCTCCAGGAAGGTTATCCAATTGAGATATAATCCTAACCAAGGACTCATATTCTTTTGGTAGCTTTTGAAGAATTAAGAGTGACAATCACTCAGGATCCATGTTTAGTCCAGATGAATTGAACTTAGCAATACTTGATCTTGCCTCCACCACAAATTCTTTGCAGTTGGCAAATTAAAACTTGAACAACCTATTAAAGGAAATCCTCTTCTGATGGACAGAGTTACCAGCATACTTGGCCTTGAGCATTTTCCATACAATGCTACCCATCCTCTTCTGTTCCTCCTTTAAAGTCTCAGCAACCCATGCCATATGACTTTCATCCAAATGCCTAAGAATGAGATGATAAGACTTCTTCTCTACCTCCAAACTAATCAAAGTGTCATCTGAATCCATAGTCTTCCCACAAAAAATGTTGTCCAACCCACTGTCCATTAAGAAATACAAAGCACTATAGTTTTGACCATTCAAAACAATCTTGGTGGAGCTGGACTCTGGGATATAGGACATCTTCTTGGAAAACTTGAGGTCTTTGAGGTTTTCCAGAGTAAGTTATAAGGGTATATTTTTCATGGAAGTAATGATGATGATTTTTCTTATAATGTGTGAGAATTCTTGGCCCACAATATTCTTCAAAGAGCAGTACTTAAAGAAAAAGGAATGCTGAGACAATAATGTCTTATGATTCATCCTGAATATGAGGCAGAGGCAATAGCACAGTGGTGAATGTGAATGAATTGGTGAATGAATGGATGGAAAATAGCAGGGAGAAGAGCTCCTTAAATACAAAAGATGGTGCTCATCTGGAGCGCATTTAATGACAAGCAAAAGGCACAAATTCCGCCCAAAACAGGATCTACAGGCTCTACAAGCCTTGTTACTTGGTTTGGGCTTACTCAGCCGACTTGGAATTAGTCCCTAAACCCTTATGACCAGCCTGTACCGTGTGATTTTGGTTTTTCAACCCTTACTGGTCTGAACCAGCCCTTTTTGCTTTTCAGACCCTGGCTGGTTGTCTATTACAATCAGCCCTGTTACCTGGTTACAATTCCCTCTTGACCATATTGGTCCTTATTACCAACTCACATGGCTGGTTTCCTCCTGCAACCAGCCCCTGGCCCTCAGATTGTGCAGGGTGGACCCAGAAACCCTCTGGGTACGGTCAAACTTACAGGAGGGGAGGTGTAACCAGCAGACATGCCTTTCCCCCCCCCCTCTCTCTCTCAATCCCTGGAGGGAGAAGTCAAATCCCCCCCAGGGAGCCCTGGAGGTTGATACCCCCCAGAGCAATGCAAAAAATGAGTTGGCTGGGCAATGGTCAAGCGCACCCAGCCCCAGGTCACCTCACCCTTGGTAAGGAGGGGGGGAGATGGCCCCTGCAACTTGTTGTTGCTACGCTTGAGGTGGGTGGGTGGTCAAATCCCACCCCACCTTGCTGGTTGCTTTGTTGTGGCTGGTCCTTGATGGTCTGGATGGGAGGGAGGACCAGGCATCCTCACTCCCCCTCACAACCAAGTGAGGGGAGGGAGGGAGGCAGGGGCCGCCAGCCACCACAGCTGCAACCAGCTGGGTGGGGCAACCCGGGCTGCGGCCTTGCACACAGCGTCTGGGACAACTCCAAATGGAGTCCTCTTCCCTGTACAACGGCCCTGCGCAGGCCTTTGGGCCCAGCAAAGGGCCCATGCAGGAAACAAGCGGCCCCAAGCGGGCCATGACACGGGTGGTAGCCCCAATGGGCCTCCAAAGCCCAAAGACTTAAAAACTACACTTTTGCAGGCCAGCCTGTCTGGCCAAGTGTGGTCAAAATAAACCTTGGGCCCAGGTATGCCCAAATAAACTCATCTGGCTAAGGTGGCCCATCCACCCTGGCGTGCCTGTTTAGGCCCCTGTGCAAAAGACCTGGAAAATGTGTTTTGGCACCCAAATGTGCAAAACCAATAACATCCACATAGGACCATGTGGCCCACGTGATTTCCAATGAGCATTGGTGGACCATTTGTGCATCCCATTTGGATTACCCACTAATATGCACATTACCTGAGTGCATCCATAATTTAACATCTTTGAAGCCTGATGATTTTTCCAAAATAAATCTATAGTTGTACCTTTTCCTTTGGTTTTGTAGAAGGTTGGGCAATTTTGGGGCAAGGCCAATTGGAAGCCATGATTTCCACAAAGGTTTATTAAGTTCACTGCTTCTTGGTGAGTTGATTAATAGCTGATTCAATTCCACATTTGATGATGAAGGTTAGCATCCATGAAAGAACATGTTGTCAAGACTCCTGTGTGATCATATAAATAAAGTAGCAAATAGCTTTCTGGCAGTCGTTGAAGGGGAGTTTAGTACTAATTCTACTCCTTTAGTGTATTAGTAAGGCTAATGTGGTTTTGAATTGCCTTCCCTTCTATTACTATAATAATTCTGCACTATAATTTATTCAAATTGATGGCTGGTTTCTTTGAGACTTAAAATAGGTCTAATATCAGATCTAGATTAATTATTAATGTTTTATTGGTAGGGCTGTTGAAGAATGGATCAGATTTACTGGATTATTGGTTGGTGTTGATCAGATATATGTGAACTTGAACAATATTACAATATTAAAGGCTTCAAGGGTTTTATTGGGGGGGTGGTTCAGGAGAAGACCCAAGGATGGGTTTACCCACAGGGGGCTGGGTAGAGGAAAAGGTTGATAGTTCCTTTTTTTTGTGCTCTCTTTCTTTTTAAGGGTTATTTATTTATTCATGGGTGGTTTTTCCTTAATCTGATGCTGAATATTTAGGTCACAGAAAAACCCTTACTCAAGCACCTGTTGTTTGGTTTAATTTTCTAAATATGGGTAATAACTTGGTTTCTGATTTCTTGTTTGCTTTAAAACTGGTTCACTGATAATATTTAACTGTTTAGGTACCATAGATGACTGCTGATGGGATAATAGGCCTTGATTCCACAAGATGGGTGGGATGTTGGGTGATGAGTATGAGGATACAACTTGGAAAGGACAGAGAGGCCTTCCTTCAATAGGCAAATCCTGCGTCAAGGGGTGCTCAAGGCTGCCGCTGAGGGTTCTCTCTGTTGTGGTGACAAAAATTAAGATACAGTTAAATGAGAAATTTCTGCTGGTTGGAAAAATCTTGTACAGGGGCTTCATGCATCCACAGCCCTGCATAAACTGCTGTGAATTGCAGATAAAATATAATCCTGTGCAGTACTGGTGGTTGGTTTGGTGCTAATTGATACTTCCTACATGTGTTTCTGTGCATTCACTGGTGGTTTGTTTGATGCTAATTTCTTCTACCTTCATGTATTTCTGTGAATTAATGGTGTTTTGTTTGGTGCGGCATGGTCTTTACTTCCTGAATGTATTGCTGGGTAGCCCTGTGGTGCATGTACTGGTGGTTCTTTTTGTATCACATGCTTCTAACCACATAATTTGACGTGTGGTACTGGGATTTCTTTGTACTACATGTTTCTGGCTGCCTGCATGTATTGCTGGGCATCCTTGGGGTACTTGTACTAGTGTTTTTTCTTCGTATCACATGCTTCTGACTACATAGATGGCTGGGTGGTTCTGAGCTTGTTTGGTACTGCATGGTTCTGGTTGAGACTGGTTTCACTTTGTCCCGCCTATACTGTCCTGTATACTTCTGTATAGCCTTTTGTATGTGTATTTGATTGTTTTTTTTGGTTCCAGTTGAGACTGGCTCCACTTCATCTTGCCTATACTGTCCTGTAAACTTCTGCATAGAATTGTGTATGTGTATTTCCTTGTGTTTTTGGTTCTGGTTGAGACTGGCTCCACTTCCTCTTGCCTATACTGTCCTGTATACTTCTGAATACCTTGCGTATGTGTATTTGCTTGTTATTTTGGTTCTGGTTGAGACTGGTTCCACTTCCTCCTGCCTATACTGTTCCTTTATACCTTTTCAAAGCTTTCTGTATGTATATTGGAATGAATTCTGGGTGAGGTGACAGGAGCTGAACTAGTTGCACTACCTCCAGCACCTGTATTTCTGTATTGTGGCTGAGTTGACAGGTTTGGTGTATGGTTCTGGTGATGAGGTTAAGCTGTTGTATGTACTTGAGGTTTTCAAGGTATGTCTTTATGCCTTCTACAGATGTGTGAAACCTGGTTGGGTATGATTTTGGCACAATTGAAGGGTTCCTGGGCTACATCTTCTAATTTATCAGGGATGGAGGGGTACTTTGGCTGAGTTACAATAGGTTATTCTTGATGTAGAACCAATCTCTGAGGTTAATTTGAGGGTTTAAGCTGTTTTTATACTATAAAAGTGAGCCTGATGGCTATAGGAAAGGTTTGGTCTCCCACAACTTGGGTTGGTGCCTATGTTGGAAGGATGGCAGCCACTGCATAAGATCCTTCAGACCTGCATTGATTCCTGGTGGATTTTATATATTGATTAGTCATAATTTTTTTTCTTGTCCAAGCCTTTTATTCTTACTCCTATCAGATTTTTTGAGCCATCTGGTTGTTGAGTAATAGCCTTGGAAGGGACAAAATTGTGGACATATACACAGCATTTGTGGGGTCCCTCTGATTAGTTGAGTTGTGATTATAGATGGTTATCATATGCCAATTAATATGGGTTGGGGGAAGTAGAGTAGATGGGTTAACCCAAATTTCTTGTAATACAACAATTGTTTCCATTGGTAAGTGGTGAAGCAGCATGAGTGTGATTTCCTTAGAAACATGGCAATTTAGCTTTAAGAATGATAAATGATTAGGCCCCAATCCCCCCAGCAGTGAAATGAGGGCTGGGTTGTTTCCATGTTCTTTACTATTAACTGGTGTGAATTCTGTGTTATTAATGATTTGGTCAGGTTGTTTTGTATTAAACATGAAATACGGAAAGAGAAGGACTTCTTAGCCTCTACCCATGTTTGTTTATAAGTACATAGGACACTGAAAAATGGGTGTTGAACATCTTCTATGCCTTTGACCTTGTTACATAGTCCTTCTTTGCATTTTGAACACTCTGTTATGTTTCCATTACGCTCTGGGCAATCTGGGCACTCTCTTGTCATGCGGCCTCCATTGTATCAACCACACCTATCTTTTTCCAGAACCATTTTCCAAAGTGGCCAATCTTAAGGCATTTAAAGAACTGGGCTGAATATGGTTTGAACATTGTGGTTCTGTGGTAATCATAATTTGAGAAAATACCTTTGTATTCAATGCAGTCAGCCAAATCTTTACTGGAAAAATATAAGACCATGGATCTTTCTATTTAAGCTTTCTTCATATTTTCTGATAGCCAGTGTATCCATATCAATCCATCTTTTTTGAAACCATTTTCTGTAGCCAAGTTGGACTTGCTTTAATCTGATTTTGGATAAAATTCCTTTGGGATGCCATGAGCAAGTACGTAACAAGTGCTTGGTGTAGCTTCCAGGTCTGGTTGAACCTGTTTAGACCACAAGTTTTTATTATACATTAGAAATTTCTGGTAAAACCTTTTCTTAGTTTAAAAAACAAAATTGCATGAGTTAATGACATGGGCGCACATCACTGTTACTAATTCATCTTGAAACCAAGCTTTCATTGTTTCTAGTGCCTCATTTGCACGCTGGAAAAATGAGGTTTTGGGTATCTTGTCAATTTTGTTGTTAAGTGGGTTAGAATGGATTATTTCTCATCCTGAGTGTTACATTTTTATACCATCTTTGGTTGCGAGTAGGGTGGCGGGCTTGCAAGGGGTTTCCAAAGAATTTTTATTAGTCTTTTAGCATAAGTTGGTGGACGTGGGATTTTAGGGGGTGCAGCCTGGCCAATGGGGCTCAGACTTGATCTTTTCATGTGAATAAAAAAGCTTATTTGGCTTGCCATTGCTTGCATTTTATCTTCCATTGCCAATGACTGGTTGTTGCATCATTTTTTGGCTTCCACTTGATCTTATCCCTCTCAGATTAAACCCTGCATTAGCTCAATCATTGTAGCATTGATCTAGAGTTTCCCATTTTTGTTTGATTTGCCTTTATCCTCAATTAATTGGGTCATAAAAATTGCCAAGCTGCTAGACAAACTAGTGTTTGGGGGAGGTATGGGGCCATTCTTAATGGGCATCTGTCCTTTTCAAGTTATTCCCTCCCTCCTAGGAGGTTTGGGGGGGGTGGAAAGGCCATTTCGCAAGGGAGAGAGGAAACATAGAGTTTCTTGTACTAATATAAGAGAAAAAGAAGAGGGGAGTTGTTTATTGGGTGTTTTGAGGGTTTGAGGTGATTTTATGGTACCAACAATAATCCTCTCCTGGAATTAATGATGGGGTTAGAATTAATGACTAAACTAACAGACTGAGGCCATAAATAATTTTTAATCTCTTATAAACACTTTATCCCAGATAGGAATGGGTCTGGATTGATTACTAAAAAATTCCTGGTGTTTAAATCATCCAAAATGGGCTTTATATATACCTTTTTGGGGTAAGAGGGTCTTCTCAGGTCACTTAGAGAGGGTTTTGCTTGTGTACTGAGGCTAGAAGACTGTCCAGGGATAGTTTGGCAAGCATTTTGAGTTCTTTCAATCAGCTGGAGCTGTCTGTGTCATATTTATGGGTGAAACAATTGTCAGAACTTGTTTAAATTTTAATATTTTATCTTTGTGGTTCTGAAATATTTCTTTATTTTCTATTATATTATTTCAAGTGTCATGGTCAGAAGTGGGTATAGGTAGATTCTAAGTCATCTCCTGCGAATTTTGGTAGTTTTTGATAATTTTTGGGGGAACTTCTTGATATTTTTTGTGGTCTATAAAGATTTGATTACAATGTTTATGTGAAAACCTTTATTATTGTTTTCCCTAATTTTTCTGTCTTATACTTTGAATTTCTGATTTTTATTCAATATTTAGAGGTTTCAGACATCCTTCTATCTGTCAGTCAGGTTATTACATATGCATTATGCATGCATGTGGTTTTTAGCCTGTTGCTGCAGTACCTGGGTGTCAGAAGTGGTGAAGTCATTTTTGATCTGCACATACCTGACAGCTCCATGCGGGAATAAAGCATCCATGGCCAGCAGCATATTTCATGCAGGTTTCTTGACAAGCGCCTACATTTTGAGTGTCAGGTTTGTGTATTACCCTTGCTTCATGGATGCAGTGCTGCGCGTGGGAATTGTGACAGAACACAAATCTGTCTGTCACTCCTAAAATATACAAAACAACTCAATTCTAAGTGAATTTTAGCTGTGAAACCTATACATGACATCAAATTCAAAATATTAAAAATTGCAAAAAAGTGCAATAATGATGCTTCAGATTTTTGGTCATTTCCATTGTTGATTATTTAAAAATATAAGGAGTTGTAATTCAAGGTTGGGGTCAATGCGTGACCCTACCTAACTTTAGCTGAGAAACCAAATCTGTAATAATATTTCTGGATTTCTCACTATTTTAATTTTTTGATTTATCTTTATTTTTATTCTACTTTGACAGGTTGCTCTGTACAAGTATCAAGCTGACATTAAGGCACTCCAAGATATGTCCATATCTGAAAAGAATTTTGGAGCACAATGTCTTTAATTGGCTCTGTAATTTGTTAGTTGTGTGGGTCCATCTGGAATGTTGTTTTCAGGTAGTCATTCATCTTTATCAGCATATTCTGCTTTTGAACTCACCAGGTAAATTCTAACACCTCTTCCATTGATCCTTTCCTTTTTATCTTTAAGCATAATTCTAATTTTTCCTTTCCCTTTATCAGGATCAGCTTCCACAGGTATACAAAGGGAGGCATTTTCTCTCCTTCTCTTAGTTGAAAGTGTTTGATTAGGCTTACTGGGAATACTGGGTGTTTCCTGGAAAATTCATCACTAAGGATAACTTCTACAGAATTCTTTCCATGAAGCTTCTTAATGGTGAATGGCCCTCCAAAGGCAGGTCTTGATTTTCTGTTCCCTGAAAGGTTGTTCAAATTAGTAGTTGAGATTGGGACTTGGTCTCCAATTTTAAAATCAGGTTCTTCATGAGTCCTGTCCCAGCTCTGTTCATTATACTCAACAGCCTCCTGAACACATTTAGCAGCATTTTTATTGGCTTTATCTGTCATTTTCTTAAAGTCTACTGAGGTAGGTGATATATTGACCATGTTCTGATTCAGTTTTTTTTTTGGGTGGCTTGAGTATCCCTCCTCTCTCTAGGACATAGGGAATATCTTTGGTTTTATAATGTTTACTACTGTTTTAAGCCATTTCTAGGGCAGGTAAAAGACTAGAACAGTCATGGAAATATCAATCTTTGCTTTTGTATTCTAGTCCAAAGCAGAAAAACCTTTTGAGCATGTCTTATAAATTCTGGATCATTCTTCCAGCTAATCCATCATTTTGGGGATGATAACCTGTGGAAAAAGCTAAGGTAGTTTCTGAAATATCATGAAGATTTCTCCTGAATTCAGAAGTGATGTTGTGGTCTCTATCACTTATAATAGTCTTGGGGACTCCTAAATTTGCAGTGAGGCTTTTCCACAACAGTAAAGCTACTTCCATGGAAGTATCATCTTTGTGGTTGGGTGAGAATTTAGCTTTCTTGGTGAACCTGTCCACTATGACTAAGACTGAGTTTTAAGAGTAAGCTCCTCCTGGAGGAAATCCTGTGACAAATTCCATGTTGATGATTTTCAGCTTGCTACTATTGTAGAGCAAGCTGCAAAATTAACAAAGTAACATAAACAAAATAATTAAATAAAAAAATTATCAAAGGAAAAATAATATTAAAAATATTATTTCAAACTCTGATTCTACATAATAATTAAGGTAGGTTCACTCACTGACACCCACGTCAAATTCCTACTGCTTATATTTTTAAATGAATGATAAAGATTTTGAAACAGAAACGGCCTTAGGATTTTGGCCATTTTATTATTTCACATGAAGCCCCACGTATAGGTTTCAAAGTGAATTTTGTGACAGAATCCAAGAATTTGGTAATTTGGAGGATTTTCAGGTGGAAATGTTTTTTGTCACAATTCCTGCACACAGCCGCGGCAACCAACGCATCCACCCAGGGCTGATCAGCAGAACTAACACCCTGTCAGCGTACCCTGACAAGCTGCGTACAAAGCCCTGGGAATCTGACAAGCACGCAGCCATGGGACAACTGGCTGACAGAGTGACAGGCAGCTCAAAAAGCCCAGGCACCACGTAAAGGTGGTACAAGCTAGACAGGGACATACTACTTCTGTAATAAATGTCCCCGTGTATAGTAGATAATCTAAAAATACATCAAATTATATATAAATACTTAAATAAACTTTCTAATTATTTTCTATAAAATATAATAAAAAATACCAAATATGTCAAAATAAGATAACTACTATTTGTAAAATATCTTAAAATACTTTAAATATACAATTGTGAGAACTTCAAGACATCAGTATTTCCATGGCACACTAAGGAAACTGATTATGAAAAATTATTAAATTGATTCTCATAGCTTCTATTTTGAATTAATTATTTTAAGTAAATAAACATGATTTCAAAAATAAGTAGTAAAATCAATATGATGATTTTAATCCCATCAGCTAATAAATAATTAAAACCCACCTGAAATCAGATTACCTGTAGGAATGTCTACTAATAAAAATTATTAAGATTCTGGGAATATTTACTAAGCATAATCAATTAAATAATAATCATGTGGATAGATTAGTGTTATTCACCTGTCTAAACATCAATCAAAAGGTAGACTAATTCCCATACCCTTTGGAATCAAATTTTATCCATTCTAAAGCACCAAGAACACGTCAAAGGCTACCAATTCCTACCCTTCTAGCCTTATCACCCGTCCCATTGAGCCCCTGTATCCCTCAGAAGGACAGAATTGGGACTCAAAAAGCTATAAATACAGATCTCTTTTGAGGATATTGATACCCAGAGACCCAGTTTTATTTAAATCCAGAAACCATGCCAATGTAATAAAATACTTTTAAGAGATAAGTAAGTGATTTATGGCTTGAGTCTGATTAATAATATCTGTCCCCAAACCTTCTTATCAATTTGAACTGCTGAAAAACCATTTTAACTCTATTAAAAGTTTTAACCCATCAGTGCACGTCCAAAAAAGGTACATAAAGGATTAAATAATATAAAAACGAGTTTTATTATCCTTTTTCTGTTGTGGCAGCTTGTTTACAAGGCTCTGCCACTCCACCATATATTTTATATATATATTATCTTTGGGAAATATCTACTTTAAGAATATAAATTAAAGGTTCCAAAGTAACCAGGTACACGTGTTTTCAAAGTGACTTCCCTGAAGAGAGGTGTTGAAGATGCCCCAATATTATTGTGGAACCTCTTTTAAATTATTCAAGAATCAAGTTGATAATATTGATTAATTATATTAAATTATAACCAAACCAATCAACCTTTCAATAAGCTTTATCCAAATATTTTATGGATTTTTACTGCATTTATTGAATAACATATTTATTATTTATTCCATCACCTCTGGTAGCTAAAGGATAGCAAGGTTCTTGGCATGCAGAAGGCTGAAAATGATTTCCTATATATTCTTGGGTTCAGAGATCTTCTGTAATAAGCCAAAACTCTTCCCAGTAATTCTGTTAGAATTTGGCAAGCTTACAGCTCGAAACATACTTGATGGTGGATCCTCTCCAGTCAATCTACCAGGCTGTTTTTTGACCTTTTCTAAAGTCTTGCCAGTAGATAGGTGTCCAGAGGAACAGTAATCATGGAATTCAGCTGGGATATGTTTGATATGTTACTCATTAGTTAAGACTAGGACACTGGAGTGTTTATGTCTATAATATACTAGTCCATCGCATAAGATAGATCTTCCATCTTTATATGTTTTCAGTAATGTTTCAGGCAATCTTTTTATTATTTTGGCCAGAGGTTTAGTGCTTTGCATAATAGAGATAAAGATTTTCATAGGAGGGCTGTAAGTTTTCCTAATGAATTCAAACAAGGATTTTTCTAATTCACAGATATGTATCCTAGTGATTGGAGGTTCAAGATTAAGCAAGTTTTTGTTGATTATGGGAAACATTTCATGATCTTCCGGGTCATGAGCAGGGTTACTAGGATCATTTGGTAAAGAATTCCTCCTCAAGCTTTCAGCATTCTGGTTTTTGCTTCCAGCTTGACAAACTATATTCATCTGTCCTCTATAATGTTGGATAGCTATCTGCCATCTCAAAATATGCCTGCTAGGAGTTTTCATGTTCATTAGAGTTCTAACAGAATTGCAATCAGTGATTAAAACAAAGTTAGTGCCTTCAAGGTAGTAATGGAGTTTTTCTAAAGCCCATACTAGAGCAAGGCATTCCATTTGACTGGCACCATATCCTTTCTCTGTATCTTTGAATTTCCTACAGATAAAGAGTATTGGTTTTTAAACTGGCTTACGATCTTCTATGATCTCCTGGTGAAGGGAAGCTCCCAGTCCTTCCATGCTAGCATCCTTTTATAGCTTGAAAGGTTGACTGTAATCAGTTTTCATTAGAACAGAGGCCGTGTTCATAGCTATTTTTAGTTCTACATAGTTCTTCACTCTTTCATGAGTCATCTCAAAGAGGGTGTTTTTGTTGAAAATATCATACAAACATTTAATCAGCAGTGAAAACTTGGGTAAGTACTTCCTGTAATAGCTGCAGAAGCTAATGAAAGAGAAAGACAAGATTTCAGTTTTGTTCTGGGGCATTAGTCCATTCATAACAGCAGCTATTTTGCTTTAATCAGCTGTAAGGGTTAGACCAGATACAATGGGTCCTAAGGCTTTGAGTTCTCCATACCCATAATTACACTTCTTCATGGATAATTTCAATCCTATGGTAGAGATGGTTTTCAGAACTAATCTTAATGTATACATATTTTTATTCCAATAATCAGTGTAGAAAATGACATCATCAATGTAAACCATCATCCAGCCTTGTCTAATAAACTGGCCTAGTCTTTATCTATCATTCTTTGGAATTGGGAGGGAGCATTTTTGATTCCAAAGGGAATTCTTAAATACTCATATATTCCTAAGTGGCATATGATCCTCATTAACTTCCTGATATCAGGTCTGGTAGGGGTCTGGTGAAAGGATTTCAACAGACCCCTATCAGTAATGAACTTAGCTTTTGAGAGATTGTGGAGAGAATGGTCAATCCTAGGGATAGGATAATAGTCTGCTTGAGTGTAATTTTTCAGCATCCTAAAGTCTTCAACCGTTCTTGAGTTGTAATAGTTCCAAGCTATGATCACTGTTGTGGTGAAATCTACTTGCTCATGATTTCCTACTTTGCTTCAAACTTAATGGTCTATTAATTCCTGGATGTTATTTTCAAGGGCAGCTTTTGATTTTGGGCTAGAAGGGTGATCAGGTCTCCTAAGTTTTGGACAATAAGGGGTTCCAATGGTTAAGTTTAGAATCATATAATTTCCTTTTATATCACAAATAGGGTGGTCCTTAGTGCAGAAAGCATTCTGTTTTTCAAAGCAAACTTGGAGAATATTGCGTTTTTGGTCTTCACTGAACTGAGAATTCAAAGCTGCTTGATGGAAGTGTTCTTGTCTAAAGGTCTCCAAGTGTTTCTCATAGGTGGAATCAGAAGTTTGAGCCTTAATATGGCATATTTGGAACTTCTTGTTCTAATTTCCTCCTAAATTTAAGTATCAACCCTTCTTTTGAAAAAAATATATTCCAAACAGGAATAGAGAGTCATTTCCTTAAATGAAGTAGTCACATACACAATTTTTTAGTACTACAAATTCAATTTCTAGTTTAGGTGATCCTTTAGAATGAGGGAATATGGTATCAGTTGTCCCTACCCCAATAGAATTCAAAGATGAATTGAAACTACTGCACTTAGATTTTGGTACTGGTAGCAGATTTATTTTCCAATTTGGATCCTGTTTTTCCAAATAATATGATCCAACTCAAGAGAAAAAGGCTCCAATATCTAGGATTAACTAGACTGGGGAACTTTGAATTAGAGCAGTAGGATAGCAAGTTTTACCCAAAGTGTAAGGTTTTCCAGCAGAGGAAGTGAGATTCAAGTTTTTAGCTTCAGAAACATGTTGAACCTTTATGTTGGTATTCCATTGTTTGGGTAAGTTAGAATCTTAATTTACAGATTTTATTCTCATGGAGGACTCTATACTAACTTCAATGTCATTGATGGGGTTAGTGATCATTAGTTCACACTCAGAAATTGATTGGTCAGTGTCATCAAGTTGATGGTCAAGGTTCTTGTCATACTCTTTGCCTTCAATAGGATCAATCCTTCTTCAGGGTTGAGGACAATAAGCTCTTACATTCCCTGTCTGTTTGCAGTTCCAACATACCTTTTCCTTGGTTTCTGAAGTCTTCTTGAATTCTTAGTTGGGAACAGAAGAATCCTTGGTTTTGAGGTTGTATTCTTTTTTATTATTTGTTTTTTTGTCCTTTGGTTTGTTAGTTCTTTTTTCAAGACCATTCATATAAATAATTTCCTCTTATATACCAATGAGGGTAGAAAGTTCAGAATTCATGGGTATTCTACATCTTGAACTGTGTTTGAGGTTTCCACAGCATAAAGTGAGGAGTCTTTCATGAATATCCTCTTTTTCAGAATTAGGGTAGAAGCAATCCAATCTCTTCTTTTTTTCTAGACACCATTTATGAGGTTTTTCCTTTGAAGGGTCAAAAAATTAATTTTCAAAGGTCTTCCTCATCTTCCTTTTCAAAATTCTAGTCCAATTGTTTTCTTAACTCAGTCCTTTCCAATAATTCCAATTTTGAAATCCTGATTCTTATCTTTTGTTAATGAACCAATCTAGGGCTACTCCTTCAAATAGTCTGGGAAATCTTTCTACTGCTATATTATCTGGGAGCTCCTATGAAGCAAGAGTATTTTCAATGAAATTGATGAAGCTGATGTGATTGTATTCTCCTTCTCCTGAGAATTTAGGCCATTCAGTTACTGAGGGCTTGTTCTACCTGAGGGGTTGGAATGGGTCTGTAAGATTTATTCCTTACTGTTACATACTTATGGGGAGGTTTAGGAGTAATAATCATTCTGATGGGTTTTGATTTTTCTAGGTTTACCAGGGAGGGACCAATTGAATTGACTTTTAGGTCTCTAAGTTCTTTCTTAACCATTCCTAGTTCTAAATCAATCTTAATTTTCAGAAAATTTATTTTATCAAATAGATGAGCAGAGGGGGCATCAGTTTTGTTTTTAATTTCTCCTCTAAATGGTTCAATGGAGAGGAGGATTTCTTCTTGTACTGAAAATTAAGTGTTTTTTATGTGTTTAATCATGGATAACTTATCCATATAAATAGTTTCTGTCAGTTGTTTGATTTCTAACTCACTATTTTTGAGATGGGCAGCTTGATTCTGCATCACTTTGTTCAAAATTTGAATTATCTTATCCAATTTTTTATGAATATTATCCAAATTGCTGCTTAAAATTTCAAAGGTGTGGAAAAAATTTGTGGAGAAAGCATCAAAGATGGGTTTAACATCTAGATATAACTGAGATAAAATTTCTTCCATTTCTGAGCTAAGGATATTATTTTTCCCCCATCCTTGGGATTCCTCATTCTTTGGTTATTGGAAGATCTTGTCTTTTTTGGTTCCATTTCCTTTAACTTTGCCAATTGTTCCCAAAGATTCCAATTTTCTACCTATTCTTCCACTTCTTTCCTGAGGATCAATTTCTGAAGGGCTATCTGTGAGGATTTTGCCTGTAATATGGCCTTTCTCATGGCTACCATGTCCTTTTGGACTTGGGCCACTTTCTAGGCCTCCCAATAACTTGATAATTTGAGACTTCAAAGTTCAATGTATTTCAAACTAAGACCAATGGAACTGGGAGGCATAACAAGTGTTAAAATAGGAGGTGAAAGGAAGTGTAATGAAACTGAAGTGAATGTGACAGAAATTCTTACCCAGGAATTTCCCTGATAGCAGAATCAATGAAAAGAGGAGATACAAGGTGGTAGAGGTCTGAGAGAAAGATTACAGTCAAATGAGAACATGAGTTGTAATGAGAAAATCAGTATGGAGACATGAGTTTATTCTCACATCTGATCAAATATAGATATGTATGTCTTGATATATTTTGAGGGTTTGAGATGGGTCAGGGATTTTGAATGGGAGGTTGATTTTTCAAGTCAGATTGAGGATAATGAATGTGGAGATAGGGATAGGTGGATGGTGACAGTGGATGGTGATCTGAAGGGTGCTTGATAGAAGGGAAAAGTTTTGTTGAGATTTGAGGATGAGTGGAGGATGAGTGGGAATGAGACTGGAACAAGTTTGGTGATACTTGGAGGAGTTGCGGCAGAGAGAGAGTGAAGCAAGGGGAGAAGAATAATTGGAGAATTGAGGAAAATGGGAGGGAGATGATGATGAGCAAAAATGGGAGGAGGGGATGATGATTAAAAGCAAAAGCAGGAGAAAGCCGATGATGATAATGAGCAAAAGCCGGGGAAAGGGAGTCAAGTTGAAGCCAGGTTCCCCCGGGGTCAGACAGGTTCAGCGGCAAAATGAAGCGGAGCGCAGATCTTGACAAGTGCATTGATGACATAACTCACGTTGTACTTTACTAGAACCTTTATCTTGGCCTCTTTGATTGAGTCCAGCTTGGGTGGCATGGGCAGAGACATAGCCACCAGGAATAACTCTCTGGGTGAGGAAGATCTCTCCAACAAAAAATTTGTCAAGCCGGGTGGTGCAGGTTCTGGTGGGTCTCACGGTTCCGGTGTTAAGGGTTTGAGTACCCTCCTTGCGCTTTCCAATTGCACCCTTAATGGCATGTGTTCTTCTGGGAAAAGATCCATATTCAGGGCATCTTCTGGTTCCATGGGTGTTGAGCCTGTTTTGGGACATGTTACAAAATATATGTGAGTTTT
Source organism: Puccinia polysora (assembly GCA_025617555.3). Lineage (NCBI taxonomy): Eukaryota > Fungi > Basidiomycota > Pucciniomycetes > Pucciniales > Pucciniaceae > Puccinia > Puccinia polysora. The sequence continues at coordinate 17,928,102 of CM062622.1, read as the reverse complement.
TCCTCAAATTTTTTGAAAAAAACTAAAAAAAATAAAAAAATTGGTGATGTTGAATTCACAACTCCCAGTTGTTTGGGAGTCGTGTAGGGCTGTACACAGCCCAATAGACGCATGGGTGCCCATAAACGCGTCCAAAAAGCGCGTGCAGGACAAAACACATGTCTAAACGCGCCCAAGGGGTTGTTGTCAGCCTCCTGGATGCCAAGATCCTTTTTATCCTTTAGCTACCAGAGGTGATAGAATGAATAATAAATATATTATTTAATTAATGCAGCAAAAATCCTTAAAATATTTGGATAAAGCTTATTGAAAATTTGATTGGTTTGGATATGGTTTATGAATCAATATAAATAAATCTATTATTAAATATTTTAATAGAGGGGCCACAATTATTTTGGGGATCTTTAACACCTCTTGTCAGGGAATTCAGTATGAAAACAAGTAGGCCTGGTTACTTTGGAACCTTTACTTTAAAGGATATTTTTCCCAAAGATAATATTTATATAAAATACATGTTGGAGTGTAAGGGCTTTGTAACAAAGCTGCCACAACAGAGAAAGGATAATAAGACTCACTGGTATATTACTAAATCCTTTGAGTACATGTTTGGGACGTGCACTGATGGTTTAAACCTTTTTACTGGGGTTATAAGGTTGTACAGCAGTCTAAAATGATAAAAAGGGTTGGGGACAGATATTATCAATCAGAATAAATCCATAAATCACTTACTTATCTCCTATAAGTATTTGATTACCTTGGCATGGTTTCTGGATGTAAATATAACTGGGTCTCTGGGTATCAATATCCTCAAAATAGCTCTTTGTTTATAGCTTTTTGAGTCCCAATATTGTCCTTCTGAGGGATACAGAGGCTCAAAGGGATGGAAACTGAGGCTAGCAGGGTAAACAGGGGCAAACTTTCATGTTTTCTTGGTTCTGCAGCACGGGTAACATCTATTCCACAGGGTATGGTAATTACTCTACTTTATAATTCATGTTTGGACGTGTGAATAACACTAATTTGTTCATTTTATTTATTATTTAATTAATTGTCCTTAGTAAATGTTCCCAGTGAGTTAATAATTATTTTAATAGAAATTCCTACAGATATTCTGATGTCAGGTGAGTTCTCATTATGTATTAAATAATTGGAGTAAAGTCATGTCATTGATTTTACTCCTTATTTTCAAATTTTTGTTGATTTACTTAAAAAATTACCTAAAAACATAAGTCATGAGTATTTATGTTATATTTTGACATCATTAGTTTCCTTAGTATTTCACTAAAATACTTATGTCTTTTAGTTCTCATAATTGAATATTAAAGTGTTTCAATATATTTTTAGAAGTAGTCATTATCTCATTTTCGACATTCTTGGTATTTTAAATTATATATAATAAAAAATATGTGTAAAGGTTATTTAGGTATTTATATATAATTTTATGTATTTTTAGACTATTTACTATCCACAGGAACATTTATTACATATTTAGAATGTTCCCGTGGAGTTTGTGGCATGTTTACGTGGTACATAGGTTTCTCAGGCCGCCTGTGACTTTGTCAACTCTTATTCCCGCGGCTGCGTACTTTTCAGAGGCCTGGGGCTGCATAGACAGCTTTGACAGTTTGACAGTGCTGTAGCTCAGCCGCGCGCGGGCTTATTGGTTGCTGCAGCTGCGTGCGGGAATTGTGACAGAGCATGTTTCCATCTGTAACTCCTAAAATATACACAACACCTCAATTCTGACTGAATGTTAGGTGTGAAACCTATACATGACAATAATTGTGAAATATATAATTGGTCAAGAAGTTACCATACTGGTGCCATGGTATTTTGGTCTTTCTTCCCTTCATTATTTAAAAATGTAAGGAGTTTTATTTCAAGGGTGTGTCAGTGAGTGACCCTACCTAATTTTAGGTGGAGAATCCATTTCTGCAATAATATTCATGATTTTCCTACTTCTTCTCAGGTTAATTTTAATATTATTTATTTTATGTTATTTCTGTTACTTTTTCAGCTTTCTCTGCAATAGTAGCAAGCTGACAGTTTTCTCAAATAGGCCTATCCCCTGGGGGGCCGTATACTCCCCGTACACAGGGTATTTGGGTTGTGTACCCCGATAAACAACAGTTCTGAGCCATGTTCTGGGGTATGCCCCCCCCAGGGGTCATGCCAAACTTTTTGGGTCACCCTTGTCAGCTTGCTACTATTTCAGAGAAAGCTGCAAAAAGTAACAAAATAAAATAAATAAATAAAATGCTTTGTAAAGAAAAAATATTATTAAAAATATTATTTCAAATTCTGATTCTACATCATAATTAAGGTAGGGTCACTGACTGACACCTACCTCAAATTCCAACTGCCTATATTTTTAAATAATTTATAAAGATTTGGAAAGAGAAACAGCCTTGGGATTTTGGAATTTTAATATTTCACATGAAACCCCACATATTGGTTTCACAGTGAATTTTGTGTTGGAAATCCAAGAATTCTGTGATTTGGAGTAGTTACAGGCGGAAATGTGATTTTTCACGATTCCCACGCACAGCCGGGGAAACAAACACATCCACACGCAGCCGAGCAGCAGCACTACCACCCTTTTGGCGTACCCTCACAAGCCGTGTACACATCCCTGGGCATCTGACAAGTAAGCAGCCAGGGGACTACAGGCTGAAAGATTGACAGGTGGCTCAAAAAGCCCAGGTACCATGCAAAGGTGCTACAACCTAGACAGGGACATACTAAATATGTGGTGAATTTCCCCATGGATATTAGATAATCTAAAAATACATAAAATTATATAAAAATACTTGAATAAACTTTCTACATATATTTTATAAAATATAATAAAAAATACCAAATATGTCGAAAATAAGATAACTACTATTTGTAAAATATCTTAAAATACTTTAAATATACAATTGTGAGAAATTCAAGACATCAGCATGTCTGTGACATACTAAGGAAACTGATTAAATAAAAATGATACATGTATTTTTATAGGTTATATTTGTAATTAATTATTTCAAGAAAATCAACAGAATTTCAAAAATAAGGAGCAAAATCAATATCATGATTTTACTCCAATCAGGTGATGCATAATTCAAACCCACCTGACATCAGATTACGCATAGAAATTTCTACTAATAAAAATTCTTAACATGCTAGGAATATTTACTCATGATAATTAATTAAATAAAAATCAGGTGGATAGATTAGTGTTATTCACATCTCTAAACATTAATCAAAAGGTAGAATAATTCTCATACCCGTTGGAACAAGATGTTACCCGTACTACAGCACCAGGAACACGTGAAAAGCTACCACTGGCTACCCTGCTAGCCTTATCATCCATGCCTTTGAGCCCCTGTATCCCTCAGACTGACAAAATTGGGACTCAAAAAGATATAAATACAGAGCTCTTTTGAGGATATTGATACCCAGCGACCCAGTTATATTTACATCCAGACACCGTTCCAAGGTAATAATATACTTATAAGAGATAAGGAAGTGATTCATGTTTTGAGTCCAAGTAATAATATCCGTCCCCAACCCTTTTTATCAATTTAAACTGCTGAATAACCTTTTTAACCCCATTAATAGGTTTGAACCATCAGTAAATGTCCCAAACAGGTACCAAAAGGATTCAATAATATACTAGTGAGTTTTTTTATCCTTTTTACCTTGTGGCAGCTGGGTTACAAGGCCCTTCCACTCCAAAATATATTATATATATACATTGTCCTTTGGGCAATATATCCTTTAAGAATATAAATATTGGGTTCTAAAGTAACCAGGTATATGTGTTTTCAAAGTGAATTCCCTGAAGAGAGGTGTTAAAGATACCCAATATTTTTGTGGCCCCTCTATTGATTTATTTAATAATCAATATATTTATATTCATTAATAATATTAAAACATAAGCAAACCAATCAACCTTGCAATAGCTTTATCCAAAATTCTACATATTTTTTCAGCATTTATTGAATAATAAATTTATTTTTTGTTCTTTCACATCTGGTAGCTAGAGGATAGCAAGGGTCTTGGCGTCCAGGAGGCTGACAATTGGGGGTCTGGCCACAAATTTTCCATTATATTATATTTAATACCTTGGACAAGACATTTCACATAAAAAAAATTAATCAAAGATAATTTATCTGACTTTTTCAACTGTGATTTATCATTAATTTCTTTTGCAGTGGATTTAAAAACCAATGCAGAATAAATAAAACATTATTCAAATCTTTCAAAAATAAGAAAATAAGAATACATCAAAAATTATAAACCAACTGGTTGGGAAGCTTTCACTTAAGTTGAAAAACTTAAAATCCCTTCTTTCCCTAAACAATTAGATAACCTCCTTGAAAAAGAAGATCTTGAGAGGCGTATTAGTTTTCATGCTCTATTAAGACAAAATAAAGATTCAAAAAAAATACCCAATAAATTAATTTTTAAAATATAAAAGAAGGAAAAAACTTTATATTACAAAATTATTTTATTAAAATAATATTAATATATTTTATTAACCAATAAAATATCTTTCTCATACTATCAGGGAACCCTCCTATACCAGAAACCACCGCCACTGAAATTGATTTATTCAATCATGAGGTACCAGATATTTCTAGACTTCCTGAAGACATTGACTGGACTGGAGAAGACCTCATTGGAACACACCAAGACCACGTAGGATTACCTATTAAAGACCAATATAATCCCAATAAAGTCTTAGTACCTTTGAATATCAAAATAAGTAAGTTTTAATAAACTTATTATCACGTATTTTTCTTTAAAAAATACTTCTCCTATGGATCTCTTCCAGGAGTCCCCAGTAACCGTGAGTCAACCAATAATGACAACCACAAGGGGGGCGGAACCTGCAAATCAAATGTTGGTGGACAAAGAACAGAACCAAGTACTGTTGCCCTCCCCCAACCTAGAGGCGGAGAAGGTAGTAGAATTAAGCCCCCCTCAATCACAAGGAGGTTCCCTGCAGCCACTCCAGTAGAATCTGGCCAAGGAAGCCAGGACCAAAGGCTTAGTCAAAGAGCACATGAAATATTGGGAAGAATTCAAAGAAGCCCAAGCCAAGGGGGACGTAGTATCTATGAAAAAGATAATATCCCAGGCAAAGGCTACCCAGATAGCTCTTCAGAAAATTATCCGCAGGAAAGAGGTAGAATCTTAAATAGAAAAGTGGAATCCTTGGGATCAATTAGCCGAACTGAAAGGCAGAGAATCAGGAAAGAATATATCTTCTTACCATCCAAAGCCAAAGGGAAAGAAAGATTGGGACCAGATATTATCCTTAGCTCAAAAGTGGAAAAAGGTGTACCACAATTAGATTCTTATTCTGAAACCAGTGTCTTTCCTAAACCAACTTCTGATATAATTACCTCCTTTTCTACTGATATGCATCATAATTTTAAAATTGTTTGTGGAAATTTGGATGTTGTTTACACCCAATTGGATAATTTGAACTCAGTAGTGGCCAAATAGATTAGTAATCAATCAAAAGATCTAGGGATAGAAGATATTAAGGAACATACAGAAAAATTATTGGAAAGAATAAAAAAAGGTAAAACCAGTCAGAGTTTAATCATTGAGAACTTTTTTTCAGGTATTCAAGAAGATTTTATTATTTCCCTCCAGTCATTAAAAGAAGAATTAATGAATAATACTGACAACTCCATTCTGCCCCTTAGTGAAAAATTGGATCTGCTTAATAATAAAGTGGACCTGCAACTTAATCTGATCAAGAATGATCTTAGAGAATTAAAAGCCTGTCTGACCAACCCCTTGGGGAGTAACACACAGGAACCAAAACCTCCAAGACAAAAAACTACCCCTTATGCACCACCCCTGATAGGAATGCATAGGAGTGAAAATTTCATGCCTATTCCTACTCCTGAGTGGAACAAGCCCTCAAACCTTTACCACCTATCTCCAAATGGCCTAAGTTCTCTGGTGAAGGAGAATACAACCATATACATTTCATCAAATTTATTGACTATTCCATAAATTGCTATGACTTTCCAGAAGCTATAGCAATATTCAGACTGCCTAGGCTCTTTGAAGGAGTAGCATTAGATTGGTTTATTAGTAAAAGAGAAGAAGTAGGATCATTACCACGGGATTCTTTGAAACACTTAATTAAATAACAATTTGGTTCTAGGGTGTGGAAAAAAAAGATGATGAAAAATTTTGAAAATTCCTCTTTGACCCCTCCAAAGATAAGCCTCACACATTTTTCTTAAAACAGAAGAGGATAATGGACTGCTTCTATCCAGATTCTTTTGAAGAGGAAGTTAATGAAAGACTTCTTGACCTGTGTCCTGGAAATCTTAGACATACTTTGAGATTTAGAATGAGTATGAATGCTGACTTACAAACTCTAATCAATGCATTGGAAGAAGGAATAGATATGAATGGGTTATACATGAAGGCTCCTTCTAGACCCAAATATAGCTTCAAAATTAACAAAACCTGGGAACAAACTCCTCTGATAAATATCCCTGATAATAAGAAATCTAATGAGAACAAGGATAAGTAAATAATACCCAGAACCTTTTGGAACTGTAACAAAACAGGGAAAATGAGACAAGACTGCTCATTTCCAAAGAGAAAGATAGAATTAATGAAAGAAGAACCTGAGAGTTAAGGGAACAAGAACTATAAAGAAACAGCGGATACTGAAGGATCACTGTCTGAATGTGAATTAATCCTGAATAACCTTATCAATGTAATCAAATGAGATAAAGGCACTTCTATAGAAATAAATAACATACATGGTGACTCTATTTTGCCTCAACAATAGGACCCTTCCATAATTCCTAGAAATTTCAATGATTTTAAAAAACTAACAGTTAAACCTATGGTGGTAAGATTTATACTACTTGTCAAAATTTTTATGCAGCAGGACTGTATAAAGACAAACCTATAAGGTTTTTACTTGACAGTGGGGCTTTCTGTTCATGTTTTTGCACTTAATTCTTCAGTAAATGGGATCTCAACTGGAAATACCACCTTTTGTCCATCCCAAAGGTTAATTTTAGCTCTTGCAACTCCACTATGAATGCTATTGGAGTATGGACTGCTCCTATAATACTGCTCCATACTAAAGGATATTTGAGGATTCAATTGGAATTTGTAGTATTGCTCAACAGATTATGTGAATAACTGATAAAAGCAAATGATTCTTTATGTCTATATGGCATAGATTTGTTCCAAAGTAAATGAAGGTATTTCACTGTGGGTGGTAATTTGGAAAAGAAGATTAAGATATGCACTATCCAAACTAACTTCCCCTCTTCTACTTATCAAAAGCACTTAGAAGAATTCAACCAAGAGAAGGTAGCAACCTCCCTCCAGTAATAATCCCAATAGAACTTGACCCCGTTAAACAAAAAGAGGAAGTAAGCAGGATATTGAGAGATAATGAAGAGAGAGTACAAGCTAAAGATTTTGCACTATAATTAGTAAGATAAAAAGAAGAAATTTCAAACAAAGATTAATTTTTACCAGAGAGTAATATACCTGATGGACCAATACATCTTAGAAACTACAGAGCCAGTAAAAGGAACTGAAATAAATATGAAATTAATTTTGCCAACCACTCCAGATTTTTTTTCAGATATGGCCATATCTTGGAGAGGGGGAATATCAGCCTGTTACTATTGCAGAGAAAGTTGCCAAAACTAACAAAATGATATAAATAAAATAAATAAATAAAAATCTTATTCAAGAAGAAATATTATTAGAAATATTATTTTAAACTCTGATTCTGCATAAAAATTAAGTCAGTGTCACTCACTGACAGCTACCTCAAATTCCTACTGCTTATACTTTTAAATAATTTATGAAGATTTTGAAAGAGAAACAGCCTTGGTATTTTGGCCATTTTAATATTTCACATGAATTCCAACGTATAGGTTTCACAGTGAATTTTGTGACAGAATCCAAGAATTCTGTGATTTGGAGCAGTTATGGGCGCAAATTTGATTTGTCACAATTCCCGCACGCAGGGGCGGAAACCAACACATCCATGCACAGCTGAGCAGCAGCACTGCCACCCTTTCCGCGTATCTTGACAAGCCCTGTAAGCAGCCCTGGGCATCTGACAAGTACGCAGGCGCAGGACTAGGGCTGAAATATTGACAGGCGGCTTGAAAAGCCCAGGTACCATGTAAATGTGCCAAAACCTAGACAGGGACATACTAAATATTTAATAAATTTACCTGTGGATAGTAGATAATCTAAAAATACATAAAATTATATAAAAATACTTAAATAACCTTTCTACTTATTTTTTATGAAATATAATAAAAAATACCAAATATGTCAAAAATAAGATAACTACTATTTGTAAAATATCTTAAATAATTTAAATATACAATTGTGAGGACTTCAAGACGTCAGTATGTCCGTGGAGTACTAAGGAAACTTGAAAAATAAAAATTTCACATTGTTTCTCATAGGTTATCTTTTTAATTAATTATTTCAAGAAAATCAACAGAATTCCAAAAATAAGGAGCAAAATCAATATCATGATTTTACTCCAATCAGGTAATATATAATTAAAACCCACCTGAAATAAGATTATGCGTATTAATTTCTACTAATAAAAATTATTAAAATCCTGGGAATATTTACTAAGTATAATTAATTAAATAATAATCAGGTGGATAGATTAGTGATATTCACACGTCTATACATCAATCAAAAGGTAGAACTATTCCCATACACTTTGGAATTGGATTTTACCCGTTCCACAGCACCAAGAACACGTAAAAGGCCACAGCTGGCTACCCTGATAGCCTTAGCACCCATCTCTTTTAGCCCCTGTATCCCTCAGAAGGACAGAATTGGGACTCAAAAAGCTATAAATACAGAGCTCTTTTGAGGATATTGATACCCAGAGTCCCAGTTATATTTACATCCAGACACCGTTCCAAGGTAATATACTTATATGAGATAAAGAAGTGATTTATGGCTTTAGTCTGATTAATAATATCCATCCCACAATCCTTTTTCTCAATTTAAACTTCCAAACAACCTTTTTAACCCCAGTAATAGGTTTAACCTATCAGTGCACATCCCAAACAGGTATCTAAAGGATTAAATAATATACCAGTGAGTTTTATTATAATTTTTATGTTGTGGAAGCTTGGTTAAAATGCCCTGCAACTCCACCATATTATATATATATATATATATTATCTTTGGGCAATATCTCCTTTAAGAATGTAAATATTGGGTTTCAAATTAACCATGTACACATGTTTTCAAAGTGAATTCCCTGAAGAGAGGTTTTAAAGATCCCCAATTTTATTTTGGCCCCTCTATTAATTTATTCAATAATCAATTTTTTAATATTGATTAATAATATTGAACCATAACCAAACCAATCAACCTTGCAATAGCTTTATCCAAATATTCTATGGGTTTTTGCTGCATTTATTGAATAATATATTTATCATTTATATGATCATCTCCGGTGTCTAAAAAATATAAAGGGTCTTGGCATCCAGGAGGCTGACACCTCTGGACCACATTCGGTTTCACCAACCCAAATTTGCAATCAAACTTACTATTTGGGACTGTTGTACCACATCTAGCAATCCCAAAGTGATACCAAATTGAAACCAAAGTTAAATAAAGTGAATCTGTAAACCACATTATTGAAATTGAAGCTAAACTGCAAACATAAATCCAACAAAATCAATATTCATGAGCTTGAAAGTGAGAAAACTTTGTAGTTGATCAATGGAAAGTTGGATTGAATACTAAAGTAGCATTGCAATTTTTTGGATTTTTGAAACAGTGGAAAGCCCTCCTTTTAACACGGCTGCCTTCAAGGACTAATTAGTGAAATGAACAAAGCTTCCAAAAAGAAGGATTTGTGTAATGAAACATAGGATTTCCCAATTTCATTCTTATCAAGGGTGACAATTGAGGAACAAAATGTGTCACAAATGGACACTACCTCTGGTGGTGAGTAACATTTTATGTTAATCTGGTCTTTGGCTGATTTAATTTGATTGAAACTGATGAAGTGCATTCCATCAATATAACTATGAAACTGTCACTATGACTATGTAACTATAACTATGTACCTATGACAGATCCACTTTCCCCGCCTCCTGTGGAATATTTTCCTACTAGGGAAGATGAACAAATGTATTTTCAAACATTGGAAATGAAGCATGTTTACGCTTCAACAGTTTAAAACTCAAATTGTCATAAATATTTGCATTGAGCCTTTGATGGACATGGTTTTTACTCTGGGAGATTTTTCACAAAATGTTGAAGGAAAACTCACAAAAGTAAGTTTTGGTTCAATTTTTTAATCTGTGCTAGTCACACAAAGGCAGAACCCTTGGGGAAAATCTCCTACAAGAACAATAAACATAACCATGAACCATCTCCAAACCCCTCAGTGCATGCTCACCTGAGGAGAATCTCTGGGGTAGCCTTAGAAAATCTAAAAGAAGACATGAATTATGGGCTCAATACACTTCTACTCAAAAGAAAATTGAGCAAAATTGATGGTGGCAAATATTTTGATGAACAAACAATCTATAAAACTAAGCATAAGTCAGCGCTAGCAGAACCAAAGGGGAAAAGTGTTATGGAGGTCTTCATTGAACAACTTGGTGATTAAGGTTGGTTCATCAAGCAAAATTCAGTGGAGAGGGTCACTTGGAGACCCTATTCTTGGCTCAACCCAATTCATTGAAGCTTTGCAAGCAATTCCATAATATACCCATGCTCAATTGTACTTATAAAAAAAATAAGAACAAAATCCTCCTATTGCACATCATAGGAATTACTTCCAACTGGAAATATTTCCCAAAAGCTCTTGGTTGTATAACAAGAGAAACATCTGAGTTCTACATTTTTTATGTAAATGTGCTAAAGGAGTTGGCTTATGATCCTGAGAGACTTCCCAAAGTCTTTGTGATGGACCGTGAAAAAGCATTGATACGTGTTCTAGAACAAATATTCTTTGTGTCAACAAGACAGTGCTGTCAATGGCACTTGTCTAAAAACATACAAGCAAAATATAAAGTGCGCTTTAACAACAACTTTGAAGGGTGGAAAAGCTTTATGTCTCTGTGGGCTAAGTATGAGGCCTCAAAAACCAAGGAGGAGGCAGAGGTCAATCATATGGAACTTAGAGTAACCGCCAAATCACCGCATCTACTGTTAATCTTCCTATTTTTGGGTTGATTACATTATGACTTGTATAAAGTGTTTTTTGGCAGACCGTGAGGATTTAATTGATTATATCAATAATAATATCTTCCATATCAAAGAGATGTTTGCAACGGCTTGGACTTGCAAAAACCCAGACTTTGGAAATAAAACAATGTCTTGGGTTGAAGGGGCCCATGCTACTCTCAAACAAAGGTTCATTTCTTGGGTTTAAAGAACTTATTACGAAATTTTTATAGTTCAAGACAGGCTCTTCATGTGAATTTCAATAGTTCAGTGGAAGAGACTGAAAGTTCATTGGGTTTGGTGCTGTTGGAATCCTATTCCTTTTCATAGGATGAAGCACACGCAATGAAGGAGTCAAACATAAGTTCATCTTTTTTGAGTGGTCATTCCTTTAATGAGATTAGAATTTTTGCTAACTACTTTTTGATTTTAGGAAGTAAATTACCTCAATCAAATAACTGAGAGCTTACATAAGCTTTTGGGTGAGGTTTGAGACCCAGTTGGAGATGGAAATTGTGGCTATAGAGTCATTTCCAAATCACTTGGGTGTCATGAGGATGGATGGTTTGAATTTTGGAAAGAAATGCTTGAATTATTGAGGAAAAACAAGGGGTTCTATTCTAAGATCCTTGGAAGCAGTAAAGATGTTTAAAACTTAGAACAAATACTTGATGTTAACAACAGAAATGAAAATATTCCCTCTTCAAAATGGCTTTCAAAGCTTGAAATGGGTCAAATAAGAGCTGATACTTATGGAAGACCAACATGTTTCATTTCATTGGTTTCATTTTTAACTTTTACTCCTATGAAAATGGGTGTAAAAGAAAAATCAGATCCTATGTTCATTTGATTTTTTAACAATAACCATTGGGTTCAGCTTGTAATTAAGGGAGATGTGTCTCCAATCCTTCCCATAGTTTCCAAACCATTTAAAATTATTTTTAAGAAACCAGCTTGTTGGGTTGATCACCTCAAAGATCAACTTGAGTTGTATTCTGACTTAATGATCAATTTCACCGTTTGGGATGGGTCTAACCTCCTGATATTGTAATTATATTGGTATGAAGGGCTATCACATTTTGAACATCATTATGTTGAGTGTTTTGAGTTAAAATAATTATCATGAGTGTTTTGAATGATATTTTAATTTTAAGTCAGTTCAACTTGTTTTGGGATGATCCCATCACAAGCTTAACTTTTTTTAATCTTTTGATGGGATCAGCTTAACACAAGTTGAAGTTTTTTTGGTGGTTTTACTGTAGGTTTGGTCAAAAGACTTGTATTTTTTGGGCACTTTTACCTCAGGGCTGGTCAAAAGACTTCTTTTATTTTTTGGCTGGTCAAAAGACTGGTATTTTTTGTGGCACATTCACTTTATGGCTTGTCAAAAGACTTCTTGTATTTTTGGGCCCTTTTACTTTAGGGCTAGTCTAGTTGAACTTGAATGTTTCACTGGGAAATGTTGAATTCACGTCTCATGGAATTGTGTACAATACTCTGTACATGACTCTTTGAGTCTTGTACATGGCTCAATGGGCCTTGTGGCACCCTAAAAACCTCAAATGAGCCGTGTAGCATGCCGTCATGCTTCAAGATTAAGGTTTATTGTCCCCCCACTTTGACATACTCATTTCCTCAAGTATCATCTACCTCAGTCCATAAGCATGACAAACTAGAAGCACAAAATAAATGGTGCCTTCGGCTTATCAACTCTGGCTTGCATAACAACCTTCCATTCTTGGCAACTGACTCAGAATCCACTTGCAAACCTTGCAGTCAACTCTACCTTGGTCAACCATCCATTTGGGTTCTTCCCTTTCCACCCTGGGTATCAATAACCCTTGGGTTCCATTTCCGGTCACATGCTATTGCTAGTTTTCACTCACGCTAGTCAAGCCATCTCAACTGTATAGTTTGCAAATGGACTATTCCCTTACCCTGCATAAACTACACCTTCATATTTGCATTGCTTCTGACGTAATTCCCTCATGTCTCAACCATTACATCCCAATAAATTTTCCCCCTATTTTCTTGCACTTATGCTAAGACCTTGGAAACAATTCATACAGTTATTTCATTTTGCACTCTTTCCATGTCATTCATTGCCTCATTGCTCAAAACTGTAGTTGACCATCCATCAGGTTGTATCTAGTCATTTTGGATTACCTCATAAATTCTACTTCATTTGCCTTGGGATTGTCTTCTCAGTTAGTTAATTTTATATGTTCTCGCATCTTGCTAAATCCAGTCATCACATTAGACCTTGGTTTGGTTTCCTGCCATTGGAACATTCTTCCCTCTTGCTGTGTGTTTATTTACTCCACCATAAGTTTGCACTTTGCAGTTAGCCCTTGCTACTTTGCACTTGCCCTTGCACTCAGTTTCCCTTTTGCACTCACAATCATCTTAGATTTCCCTATAGTAAGTGGGGTGGTTGTGTGAAATTAAATTGACTAATTCAACTCATTTATCATAGCTTGCCAACATATAATAGATTTCTTTTACAATGTCACATACTTGCTCAACTTGGAATGCTTCCCTGACTTCTTAAAATGATGATATCCATCGGGTGGGGAGATATAGCGTTTCTTGGGCCAGAAAACCTTTAGATTCTGTTCCTTCTTCTGAATTCCCTTTGGTTGAACCTCTTGATGATCCCCTCTCTCCCTTGCGGGAAGAAGTGGAACCTCTAAAAGAAATCAAAGACTCTTCCAATGAAACTTCAACTTGTGGAAGATTTTTGGCTTGCACCAATGCTCCCCAACCGGGTGCTTCAACCTTACTCACAACTCTGATCCAGGCGCTTAACCAAACTGCCTTGGGATCTGGTCTGAGTGTCCTAGTTCTGCACCGGGGGCATGCCTGATAATTTTACTGGGGAAGACACTCATAATCCTAGATCCTACCTACAGTCCTGCACAATCATCTTCTCAAACAATCCACACAATTTCCCTATTGATAGACTTAGAGTTACGTATGCATCTTGGTTCCTTGTTAGAAGAGCCTTGCAATGGTTTGAACCTTATCTCAAATTATTAGATAAAACTAGCCCCAATTGCATTCTTAACAATTGGGACAAGTTTCAGCAAAAGCTGTTCACCCTGTTTGGCAACCCTAATGAAGTTCAAAATGCCAAATACAAACTCAATAATCTAGTCATGAAGGAAAATAGTAGAGCTTCCATTTATATTTCCAATTTTTGAAATCTGCAGTCTTAAATCCAATGGAACAAGGCAGCCCTTTGATTTCATTTTTGATAAGGTTTAGTTGAACGCCTAATCAAAAAACTCACAGTTGGGGGACATAAAACAACCTCCCTTCAGCAGTTCATCAACCAGGTGATTGAGCTTGATAATGGTTATCACAACAAGAACCGTTCTTGACAAAACAACCATGGACCGTAAACTTTGACTCTGAAGACTGACAAATATTTGAAACAATCTTTGAAGAATCCAAAGCAATCCAGACCAAATCAAACGTTGCACTCCAACCCAAAAGGAAAAATTGTTGCCAAAACTCCAAAATTCCTGGATCAAGAAACTGGGATGCTCCGGAATGAGGGACGGTTAAGGAGGGAAAAGAATGAGTGATGTATGTATTGTGGAGGTAAAAATGATTTCAATAGTCTTACAAAGAGGCTAGCGCATGAAGAGGCTAAACAGTCAAAAAATTAGCTGGTAGTTTTACTGACACTTGCAAGGAAGGCTACACATTATCTAAATTACAGAAATTAAATCTTTTCACTTGCAATTCACTAGGTGCCCCAAGTTTGAGATTTTTCCTTCTCCATTCCAACAACTCTGCTTATTGAGTTTTACTTGATTCTGGCGCTAAAGTTTCTTTTATAAGTGAATATTTCTCCACTTTGAAAAACCTTACGCATTCCAAGATAGATAAGTTCCCTATCTATTTAGTAAGAAGTGCAAATCAGCTGTCTCATTGGGTTTCCCAAAAGGCAAAATGGACCTTTGCATTTTCCAATTTACCCAGCTTTGCATGGGATTTATTCATCTTGGATATTCCCTAAATGGATTATAACATTCTAGGCCATGACTTCCTAGTCCACTGGAATCCAGATGTGAATTGGCAAGAAGGAGTAATTAACCTTCAAACCTTGCAACCCCAGGAAACTAACCCTTCTTTCAAACATTAATTAAACAGCCTAACTGACACTTTCATTGAGTTGGATGAAACTTTTCCACCAGGAGTTTTGCAATATCCTGACCTTCATTCCCAAATTCCCTCTCCAGATTTAGAATTTATTGCTTATTTTTCCAACTTACCTCTTCCTCATTTCTTCAAAGAGAAACAGGCACCTACCACATGGTGTATTTTGAGCTCCCTAATCCTCTTTCATCATGCAAGCACTTCAAATCCCCGGCTCAAAGATGAAAAGAATCAAGATTTAGAAATCATTCAAGAGTCTTGACCTTCTGTTTATCATTACTTTCCTGAAGTCTTTTCATCTGTAAAGGCAGATAAACTTCCTCCATTCTGTTTTTGCAATCATAAGATCAAACGTACTGGCCCACCACCAGCACCCGGACCATTCTACTCTCTCTCAATGCAGGAATTGACCGCGCTTCAAGAATAAATTGCAGAAAATGTACAAAAGGATTTCTTTTACCAAGCAATTCAAAAACTGGTTCACCCATCTTATTTGTTCCAAAGAAAGATGGTGGACTTTGCCTTTGTGTCAACTATAGGAAACTGAACCAGGTGACCTGGAAGAATTCCTACCAAGTACTGCCTATGTTGCACCTCCTCACTCAATTACCCGGAACTGCTTATTTCTCAAATTTAGACCTTTTAGGCGCCTATAAACTAGTTCCCATTCCAAAAGGCCATGATTATTTGACCGCAATGAGAACACGGTTTGGCAGGTATGAGTATACCCTCATGCCCTTTGGCCTCTGCAATGCTCCTTCCACTTTTCAACATTTTGTCAATGACATTTTGTCTGATCTTGTAGAGAAATATCTTGTGGTTTATCTTGAAGATGTACTATTCTACTCAAAAACTCTTAAGGATTACATTATTACATTGCACATGTGCAAGAGCTTCTGCAACCACTTTGCAAGAATGAAGTGTTTGCAAAAGCCTCTTAGTGTGAATTCCATAGTAATTCTCTTCAATTTTTAGGTGTCATAGTCTTGCAGCAAGGACTATCAATGGACCCAGCCAAAATCCAACGCATATTGGACTGGCCCCCACCTTACTCTGTTAAATCCCTTCAAGTTTTCCTTGGTTTCAGTAACTTTTACAGGATTTTTATTGAGAATTATTCCAAGAAAAACATGAACCTTAATAACCTTCTTCAAAAAGACACTAATTTTGTTTTCACAGAAAAAGCTGCTTTGGATTTTGAATCTCTGAAGAAAGCATTTACCACTGCTCCAATACTTGCTCACTTTAATGAGCTATCTTGCACTATTGTCAAAACAGATGCAAGCAACTATGCAATTGCAGGAGTAATGTGGCAGTTTTCCTCATCTTCTTCTCTTTTTCATCCCATGGCTTTCAAGTCTTGCAAATTGCTTGCTGCAGAGCTTAATTAAGAGATTCATGAAAAGGAACTTCTTGCAATTGTTTTTAGCTTGAAGCAATCGTGTTCATACTTTTTGAGTCTTATGGAACCTTTTGAGGTCTTGACTGATCACAATTCTTTGAGATATTTCATGAGCTCAAAAGTCCTTACACGCAGAAAGGCACATTGGGCAAAATACCTCTTTGAGTTCAACTTTACAATCAAGTACCTTCCTGGGAAACACGTAATAGTCCCTGATGCTTTGTCACGTTGGGACAACGTTTACCCTGGAGTGGGGAGCACATTTGCCAAAAACAATCCTGAAAACGTTAGGACACTTTTCTCAACCCAGTTTTCCAAACTCAGTTCAATCATCACTCAACTTCAAGATCTAGCTTCAAAACTACAACAAGCCCAAATCAACAACCTCAAGTGTAGCAAACTTTGCAAGAATGAAAACTTATTAGATAGTGATTATAGTATTGACAAAAATGATTATTTAGTTTATAAAAATTGAATAGTAGTACCAGATAATCCTTGAATCAAGTTAGATATATTTGAGTCAAGGAATGATTCTCCGCTTGCAGGTCATTATGGGAATGATAAAACCTAGCAATTGGTTGCAAAAGACTTCTATTGGACTGGTATGATCAATGAAGTAAAAGACTATGTTAATGCGTGCTATGATTGCAATTGGAACCAGTCCTCAAAAAACTGGAAGTATGGGCTGCTTCAGCCACTTCCAATTCTGCCTATTCCTTGGCACTTGCTTTTTTTGTATTTCATTTTGCAATTACCTATTTCTAGTGGTTACAATGCTATTTTAGTAGTAGTAGATTTCTTCTCAAAGGTTGCTTTATTTCTTTGCAGTAATGTGACAACCTCTTCTAGAGACTTAGGTAATTTATTCATAGAATATGTATTCTTGAAACATGGTCTCCCTGACAATATCATTATTGATTGTAGATATTTGTTTGTCTCTATCTTCTGGACCTTTCTGTTTCAACATTTGAAGATTATTCGCAATCTATCAACGGCTTAACACCCGTAAACAAATGGGCAAACCCAGTGGATAAATCAGATCCTCAAACAGTATCTTCAAATGTACGTCTTCACCAACAGCATGAATGGTCACAATGGCCCTCATTAGCCAAATTTGCCTACAAAAACTCCACTCATTCCTCCACCAAACAGTCTCCCTTCCAGACTCTTTATGGTAGAAATCCAACTTTCTCTTCCCTTCACATAGCACCTTCTCAACCTGCTACCAATTACCTTAACAAAATCCAATCCCTTCAATTGCAACTTCAAACAATCTCAGAGCAGCAAACCAGTGCTACAAGTAACAAGCAGATTGACTTTGCACTTTGGCCCAACCTTTGCAGTAGGAGATTGGGTATGGTTTGATGCTTGCAATATTTGCAGTACTTGTCTAACTTGTAAACTCTCTGAAAAAAAGATTTGCCCCTTCAAAGTCAATCAATTGTCTCTCCTAAAGCCTTTAAACTTACCTTACCTGCAAAATGGAAAGGTACCCACCCATTCTTTCACGTGTCTCTCCTAGAGCCATCTCAAGTCCTATACCTGGGCAAGACTCATCCCCCTCCTGAACCGGTCCAAGTCCATAATCAGTTAGAGTGGGAAGTAAGTTGTATCCTGGATTCCAGCTTATACAAATCAAATCTTCAATACCTTGTTGAATGGACTGGCTTCCAGTCAGATGAAGATCACACCTTGTGGGAACCAGCCCATCACCTTTGCAACTCTCCCAATTTTGTTCAAGACTTCCGTGCGAGTTACCCTTGCAAACCTTACCAATTGTAGCTCCCATTCCATTCCATTACTTCCATCCCATTCCTTCCCATTAATCTCATCCCATTTCCTTATCTCATTTCCTTCCCCTTTCTCATAACCATCCCTTTTATCTTTTCAAAAATTCCATCTTTTCACATTTTATTTGGAAATCCAAATCCTATTTCCCCCCCCAAAAAAAAAATAAAATAATAATAAAATAATAGAATAATAAAAATGAAATTATAAATTTATAAAAATTATCCTTTATTTACCTTTTGGCTTCCTCCCAATTCTCATTCAATTCCTCTACCATTGACCTAAACTCTTCCAAGTCTTTGTTTTCCACCAAAAAAGACAATCTTTGCAAGATCATCACTTTTGTCATTAGATGTCTTTTGAAGATTTACTTGCAATTTGCAGTCCAAACCCTCTTTGGTTGGGTATTCCATCCACCTTACTCCATGAGTTCCTTGTGAGCTCTCCCCTCCTTTCGCCCCTTGAAGAACCTTCTCCAACATCACCAGTCAATTGCCTCACATTGATTTCAATTGGTCCCTTGACTTGCACTTGGTTCCCCTCATTTTGGCCTTCCACCTCATCTCTTCCCATTCCATCCCATTCCTCCACCTTCCATTCCATTCCACTCCTTCCTTCTATTCCGTTTCCTTCTTCCTCACTTTCCTCCCTTTGCTCCGGTTCCACCTCCCCTTCAGCCATTCCTTCTTTCCTTGCCTCTTCAATTTTCTGCCTTTCCTTGGTTTGAATTTGACGTTGCACCTCACTTTGCACTTCCAACCCAATCAACCCATTATATGGCGGTGGTGGCTGAGGGGTGTTGGTGGTATAGCATCAGAATTGTGGCAGTAATACATCAATAAAGATTATATTAGTTCCATTTTTCTTTTCTTTATTTTTTTACTTATTGTTAGTCTCTAAGCCTTGACTTACCAGGGCTTCAAACTCCTAAGAACTAAATCTCCGGAACTGGCAGTATATGATAATTGACTTGGGGAACAGACATTCAACTTTGCACCTCCCTTCCGGATGCTGCTGGGACATCTACAACTGGCTTGCTACTTATAGGGAATGTACAAGCAACCTTGCGCAAGCAAAATTGTTCACCCTTGTCTTGGATACCTTGCGTGGCTGTAATAGGCATGTATTGCTCATTTTTTTGAATGCAGTTTTTGCAATGGCAGAATGACAATGACAGCATGATTAATTATGAATCTATTTAAAGAAAAGAAGGAATGATTAATGGGTATAAATTAATTTTAACAACTTTGGAATCAGTGGGAAAACTGTCTGAACGCTTGCAGGAGCTTGCCTCTTCATACCTGGGCAACAGTCACACTTTGAACTTAAGGGTTATTGTCCCCCCCCTTTGACATACTCTTTTCCTCATGTACCATCTACCTCAGTACATAAGCGTGACAAACTAGAAGCACAACATCAATGGTGCCTTTTGCTTATCAACTTTGGCTTGCATAACAATCTTCCATTCTTGGCAACTGACTCATCATCCACTTGCAAACCTTGCAGTCAACTCTACCTTGGTCAACCATCCATTTGGGTTCTGCCATTTCCACCCTGGGTATCAATAACCCTTAGGCTTTCATTTCCAGTCACATGCTATTGCTAGTTTGCAGTCACGCTAGTCAATCTATCTCAACTGTATAGTTTGCAAATTGACTAGTCCCTTACCCTGCATAAATTACACCTTCATATTTTTATTGCTTCTGACATCATTCCCTCATGTCTCAACCATTACATCCCAACACATTTGCCCCCTATTGTCTTGCACTTACGCTAAGCCCTTGGAATCAATGCATACAGTTATTTCATTTTGCGCTCTGTCCATTTCATTCATTGCCTCATTGCTCAAAACTGTAGTTGACCATTCATCAGTTTTATCTATTCATTTTGGATTACCTTATAAAGGCTACTCTGTTTGCCTGGGGATTGTCTCCTCAGTTAGTTAATTTCATACGTTCTTGCATTTTGCTAAATCCAGTCATCACCCAAACCTGGGTTTAGTTTACTTCCATTGGAACATTCTTCCCTCTTGCTGTGTGTTAAGTTACTCCACCATAAGTTTTCACTTTGCAGTTAGCCATAGATAATAAATAGTAGGGAATAAAGAATAAAGAATAAAGAATGAATGATACATGATAAATAATAAATAATAAATAATAAATAATAAATAATAAATAATACATAATACATAATACATAATACATAATACATAATGCATAATAAATAATAAATAATAAATAATAAATAATAAATAATAAATAATAAATAATAAATAATAAATAATAAATAATAAATAATAAATAATAAATAATAAATAATAAATAATAAATAATAAATAATAAATAATAAATAATAAATAATAAATAATAAATAATAAATAATAAATAATAAATAATAAATAATAAATAATAAATAATAAATAATAAATAATAAATAATAAATAATAAATAATAAATAATAAATAATAAATAATAAATAATAAATAATAAATAATAAATAATAAATAATAAATAATAAATAATAAATAATAAATAATAAATAATAAATAATAAATAATAAATAATAAATAATAAATAATAAATAATAAATAATAAATAATAAATAATAAATAATAAATAATAAATAATAAATAATAAATAATAAATAATAAATAATAAATAATAAATAATAAATAATAAATAATAAATAATAAATAATAAATAATAAATAATAAATAATAAATAATAAATAATAAATAATAAATAATAAATAATAAATAATAAATAATAAATAATAAATAATAAATAATAAATAATAAATAATAAATAATAAATAATAAATAATAAATAATAAATAATAAATAATAAATAATAAATAATAAATAATAAATAATAAATAATAAATAATAAATAATAAATAATAAATAATAAATAATAAATAATAAATAATAAATAATAAATAATAAATAATAAATAATAAATAATAAATAATAAATAATAAATAATAAATAATAAATAATAAATAATAAATAATAAATAATAAATAATAAATAATAAATAATAAATAATAAATAATAAATAATAAATAATAAATAATAAATAATAAATAATAAATAATAAATAATAAATAATAAATAATAAATAATAAATAATTAATTATAAATAATAAATAATTAATTATAAATAATAAATAATAAATAATAAATAATAAATAATAAATAATAAATAATAAATAATAAATAATAAATAATAAATAATAAATAATAAATAATAAATAATAAATAATAAATAATAAATAATAAATAATAAATAATAAATAATAAATAATAAATAATAAATAATAAATAATAAATAATAAATAATAAATAATAAATAATAAATAATAAATAATAAATAATAAATAATAAATAATAAATAATAAATAATAAATAATAAATAATAAATAATAAATAATAAATAATAAATAATAAATAATAAATAATAAATAATAAATAATAAATAATAAATAATAAATAATAAATAATAAATAATAAATAATAAATAATAAATAATAAATAATAAATAATAAATAATAAATAATAAATAATAAATAATAAATAATAAATAATAAATAATAAATAATAAATAATAAATAATAAATAATAAATAATAAATAATAAATAATAAATAATAAATAATAAATAATAAATAATAAATAATAAATAATAAATAATAAATAATAAATAATAAATAATAAATAATAAATAATAAATAATAAATAATAAATAATAAATAATAAATAATAAATAATAAATAATAAATAATAAATAATAAATAATAAATAATAAATAATAAATAATAAATAATAAATAATAAATAATAAATAATAAATAATAAATAATAAATAATAAATAATAAATAATAAATAATAAATAATAAATAATAAATAATAAATAATAAATAATAAATAATAAATAATAAATAATAAATAATAAATAATAAATAATAAATAATAAATAATAAATAATAAATAATAAATAATAAATAATAAATAATAAATAATAAATAATAAATAATAAATAATAAATAATAAATAATAAATAATAAATAATAAATAATAAATAATAAATAATAAATAATAAATAATAAATAATAAATAATAAATAATAAATAATAAATAATAAATAATAAATAATAAATAATAAATAATAAATAATAAATAATAAATAATAAATAATAAATAATAAATAATAAATAATAAATAATAAATAATAAATAATAAATAATAAATAATAAATAATAAATAATAAATAATAAATAATAAATAATAAATAATAAATAATAAATAATAAATAATAAATAATAAATAATAAATAATAAATAATAAATAATAAATAATAAATAATAAATAATAAATAATAAATAATAAATAATAAATAATAAATAATAAATAATAAATAATAAATAATAAATAATAAATAATAAATAATAAATAATAAATAATAAATAATAAATAATAAATAATAAATAATAAATAATAAATAATAAATAATAAATAATAAATAATAAATAATAAATAATAAATAATAAATAATAAATAATAAATAATAAATAATAAATAATAAATAATAAATAATAAATAATAAATAATAAATAATAAATAATAAATAATAAATAATAAATAATAAATAATAAATAATAAATAATAAATAATAAATAATAAATAATAAATAATAAATAATAAATAATAAATAATAAATAATAAATAATAAATAATAAATAATAAATAATAAATAATAAATAATAAATAATAAATAATAAATAATAAATAATAAATAATAAATAATAAATAATAAATAATAAATAATAAATAATAAATAATAAATAATAAATAATAAATAATAAATAATAAATAATAAATAATAAATAATAAATAATAAATAATAAATAATAAATAATAAATAATAAATAATAAATAATAAATAATAAATAATAAATAATAAATAATAAATAATAAATAATAAATAATAAATAATAAATAATAAATAATAAATAATAAATAATAAATAATAAATAATAAATAATAAATAATAAATAATAAATAATAAATAATAAATAATAAATAATAAATAATAAATAATAAATAATAAATAATAAATAATAAATAATAAATAATAAATAATAAATAATAAATAATAAATAATAAATAATAAATAATAAATAATAAATAATAAATAATAAATAATAAATAATAAATAATAAATAATAAATAATAAATAATAAATAATAAATAATAAATAATAAATAATAAATAATAAATAATAAATAATAAATAATAAATAATAAATAATAAATAATAAATAATAAATAATAAATAATAAATAATAAATAATAAATAATAAATAATAAATAATAAATAATAAATAATAAATAATAAATAATAAATAATAAATAATAAATAATAAATAATAAATAATAAATAATAAATAATAAATAATAAATAATAAATAATAAATAATAAATAATAAATAATAAATAATAAATAATAAATAATAAATAATAAATAATAAATAATAAATAATAAATAATAAATAATAAATAATAAATAATAAATAATAAATAATAAATAATAAATAATAAATAATAAATAATAAATAATAAATAATAAATAATAAATAATAAATAATAAATAATAGATAATAGATAATAAACAATAAATAATAAATAATAAATAGTAAATAGTAAATAATAAATAATAAATAATAAATAATAAATAATAAATAATTAATTATAAATAATGAATGATAAATTATAAATTACAAATCATATGGAGTAGTTTATGGGCCCCCACCTGTGGAGGGGCCCTGCACAACTACAAGAGTTTTTTTGGGGCCCTACACAACTCCCACAGGCCTTGTGGGGCCCTACCTGGCTCCCATGAAACTGGAGCCGTGAATTTAACATTACCCTTTTTCACTGTAATCTGAAAACAAACGGTTGGTTGTCTTCAGTTATTTTTGTTTTTTTTATTTTTATTTATTGATTTTTAATTCTTTATCTTTACTTATTTTCATTTTATTGGTTCTTTTTTGGTTTTTTTAACCAAAAAATACACCTTTTTTGATCTTTTGGTTGATTTCTGTTTTTTTTTGTATGGTTATTTAGTTTATTTTAGTTTCTTTTATTTTTATTTTTTTTATTTTTTGGCCCACCAGAAATGTAGCTGTGTGGAACAGCTACAAAACTAAATTTGAGCCATTTAGAGCCCCACATGAATTGAATGTGGTTGAACTGGACATGTGGAATGGCAACACAACTACATTCAACTACTGTGGGGCTCCACATGGCTCAAATTTAGTCTTGGGGCCACCACACAGTGTTTGGGTGCCATGTGGAGTACATTTTGACCACACTCAAGTCATGTGGGGCTCTGCATGGCTCAAATGTAGTCTTGTAGCTGTGCCACACAACTCAGATGAGTGGTGTAACGGTCCATTTGAGCCATGAATTTATCATTGCCCTAAAAAAAATTTTTTTGTTTCTTTCATTTTCAAATTATTTTGAGCTCACTTTATCAGCTTGCTACTATTGCAGAGCAAGCTGCAAAAGTAACAGAAATAACATAAAAATAATAAGAATAAAATTAGCCTGAGAAGGAGTAGGAAAAACATAAATATTATTACAGAAATGGATGCTCCACCCAAAATTAGGTAGGGTCACTCACTGATCCCACCTTGAAATCCAACTCCTTATATTTTTAAATAATGAAGGAAAAAAAAGAGCAAAATTCCTCAGCACCACCATGAGCTTTTTGGCCAATTCAATATTTTATGCGTATTTTCATGTAGAGGTTTCACACCTAAAATTCAGTCAGAATTGAGGTGTTGTGTATATTTTAGGAGTTACAGAAAGAAATGTGTTTTTTCACAATTCCTGCACACAGACGTGGCAGCCAATGCACCCACGCGCAGCTGAGATACAGACCTGTCACTCTGTCAAGGTTTTTCATGCAGCCCCGGGCCTCTGACAAGTACGCAGCCGCAGGACTACGGATTGACAAAGTGACAGGCGGCCTGAGAAACTTAGGTACTGCGTAAACATGCTACAACCCACATGGGAACATTCTAAATATTTAATAAATGTTCCCAAGGATAGTAGATAGTCTAAAAGTACATAATATTATACAAAAATACTTAAATAACCCTTTTACGTATTTTTTATTAAATATAATTCAAAGTACCAAGAATTTCAAAAATAAGACAATGACAACTTCTAAAAATATATTAACATACTTTAATATACTACTGTGAGAATTTCCAGACATCCATATTTTTCTGACATACTAAAAAAAATATGATGTAAAAATATTACATGAATTTCCATGAATTATATTTTTAAGTAATTATTTTAGTAAATCAAGTGAAACTCAAAAATAAGGAGCAAAATCAATATAGTGACTTTAATCCAATTGTTTAATTCATAATGAGAACTCACCTGAAATCAGAATGTCCGTAGAAATGTCCATTAAAATATTTATTAACTTACTGGGAACATTTACTAAGTATAATTAATTAAATAATACATAAATAGCACAGATTAGTGTTATTCACACGTCCTAATATCAATTATAAAGTAGAATAATACCCATACCCTGAGGAATTAGATTCTACCCATTCTAAAGCACCAAGAACAATTGACAGGCTACCACTGGTTACCCTGCTAGCCTTAGAGTCCCTCCCTTTGAGCCCCTGTACCCCTCAGAAGGACAATATTGGGACTCCAAAAGCTATAAATAAAGAGATCTTTTGAGGATATTGATATGCAGATACCCAGTTATATTTATATCAAGACACCATGCCAAGGTAATCAAGTACTTATAAGAGATAAGTAAGTGATTTATGGCTTATTCTGATTAATAATATCTGTCCTCAACCTCTTCATATCAATTTAAACTGCTGAACAATCTTATAACCCCAGTATACAGGTTTAACACATCAGTGCACATCCCAAGCAGATACCCAAAGGATTTAATAATATACCAGTGAGCTTTATTATCCTTTCTCTGTTGTTGCAGCATGGTTACAAAGCCCTGCTACTCCACTGTGTATTTTATATACATATTATCTTTAGGCAAAATATCCTTTGAACTAAAGAGCCCAAAGTAACCAGGAGTACGTGTTGTTATACTTAATTACCTGAAGAGAGGTGTTAAAGACCCCTAATATAATTTTGGCCCCTCTATAAAAAATATTTCATAATCAATTTATATATATTTATTTATAACAACAAACCATAACCAAACCAATTAACCTTTCAATAAGCTTTTTCCCAATATTTTATGGATTTTTGCTGCATTTATTGAATAATATATTTATTATTTATTCTATCACCTCTGGTAGCTAAAGGATAGCAAGGGTCTTGGAATCCAGGAGGCTGACACACTTAGACTGAAGTTTAAGAGTACTAAGGCCTGGTTAGCGTTGAAAGCGTCCTTTGTTGGTAATCTGGGAGGTTCCTGGTGAGTTTTTGCAGTTACTACAGACAATACATACCAAAGTTGCTATGCTAACTAAAATTCTGTACAAAATATGCAACAATATCACTCTATTTGAAATGAAACATGAGATATTGAAAAACTATGAGGAACTAAAAATAGATATGACCTCTACTCCTTTAATCATTCAAGCAGATTACTCCAAGCCCTTTAAACTGTACATTTACGCTTGTATGGAAGGGTTAGGACCTGCTCTACATCAAGAAAGAATAGAACAAGAAAAACCAGTAAAGAAACCAGTACTCTTCATATCTAGAGGGATCAAAGATACAGAATAGAGATATGGAGCCAGTCAGTTGGAATGCTTGGCTCTAATATGGGCTTTAAAAAAGCTACACTATTACTTATAAGGCACCACTTTCCAAGTTATCACAGACTTTAATGCTTTAAGAACTATCATGAACGCGGAAAACCCAAGCAGACATATGCTCAGGTGGCAAATTTCTATACAACAGTATAGAGGTCAGATAACTATAGTACACAAAGCTGGAGCTAAAAATCAGAATGCTGATAGTCTAAGTAGAGATTCTTTGCCTAATGACTCTAGAAATCCAGCATATGACCCTGAGGATCAAGATATCTTTCCTATCTTGAAAATCAATCTTTTTGAATTAAATGCTCCAATCATGGGGATCCACTTATGTGAATAAGATTCTGCTTTCTTCAATATAGTGAGGGACAACTACTCCCCTGGAATCAAGCTGCGCATTACCATTATGGAATGTGAATCCATAGAAGCAGCTCTGATAAATATTTTATGTGCTTCATTACTTAAACCCTATAAAGAAGGGAGGTTTACCTTTTTGGATGATCTCCTTTACTAAAGACACCAACATTCCAGTGTATTAGTACTAAGCAACAAAGAACATATACAACACATACTCCATGAATGCCATGACAACTGTTGATCAGGGCATCTATCAACTTAAAGAACCTTGGAGAAAGTAAAAAAAAACTGCTTGGTGGATAGACTGGAAATAAATCACTATTAAGTATGTTACTAGCTGTGAGACATGCAAAAGATCTAATAAAACTACTTGAAAAAGGTTTGAACTCCTACAGAAGATCTCTGAACCCAAAACTAGATGGGAAATCATTAATATGGATTTTTTCACCAGCCTCCCCCCCGGAGGTAATCATTCATATAAGTCTGTCCTGGTTATATTTGACAGATACGCTAAGAAGGCAAAATTCTCACCTAACCACAAAGAATATAGTGCTTTGAATTTAGCTCCACTATTTTGGAATAGGACCATAGATGATGTTGGTATACCCAAGATCATTATCAGTGAAAGAGACCCCAAATTCACCTCTGAGTTTTGGAGGAATCTACACAATATACTGGATACTACTCTAGCATTTTCCACAGCATACCATCACCAAACTGATGGATTAGCTGAAAGAATGATACAGACCCTAGAAGATATGTTAAGAAGGTTCTGTAGCTTTGGTCTTGAATAAAAAAACTCAGATTGTTATTGCCATGATTGGGTAAACCTACTCTCTGCTCTAGAGATGGCTTATAACAGCAGTAAACATTCTACTTCCAAAGAAGCCCCTTACATACTAGAAAGAGGATGGATTCCAAAACTCCCTAGGAATAACTTGAACTATAACTTAGCCATCATTCATCCAAAATCTCTTGACTTTAAGAAAATGATATATCTACCAAATAATCATGATCAAAAGTGTGTAGTAGAAGCAGTAGAACACAACAAACAAAGATGGGACAAATCACGTAGGGAACCTGACCTTAAAACAGGAGATCAGATCTTGATATCCACTACCAACTCCAACAATCTAGCAGGTAACTGAAAGCTGAAAGCAGCCTTTGTTGGACCATTTTTTATCAAAAAGATGCGTGGAAAGAATGCTGTAGAAGTAATATTGAGTGAAGAATTATCAAGATAAAACCCAGTATTTCCTGTTAGCCTAGTAAAATACTTTCAACCAAGAGGAGGTAGCAACCTCCCTCCAGCAATAATCCCAATAGAACCTGACCCTGTGAAAGAAAAAGGGAAAGTCAGCAGGATATTGAGAGGCAAGAAAGAGAGAGTGCAAGGAAAAGATGTTAGACTATACTTAGTAAGATAAAAAAGAGAATCTGCAGACAAAGATGAATAGTTACCAGAGAATAATATACCCGATGGACCAATACATCTTAGAAACTACAGAGCCAGCAAAAGGAACTGAAACAAATATGGAGTTAATTTTTTTCCCAACATGCTTCAGATTTTTTTCAGATATGGCCATATCTTGGAGTGGGGGAATCTCAGCTTGCTACTATTGCAGAGAAAGCTGCGAAATTAAAAGAAATAACATAAAAATAATAGTAATAAAATGAACCTAAGAAGTAGTAGGAAACCATAAATATTATTGAAAAAATTGATTCTCCAAACTAAATTAGGTAGGGTCACTCACTGACCCCACCCTTGAAATCCAACTCCTTATATTTTTAAATAATTTAGGAAAGAAAGACCAAAATACCACAGCATTGCTATTGAGCTTTTTGGCCAATTGAATATTTCACATTTATTGTCACGTATTGGTTTCACACCTAAAATTAAGTCAGAATTGAGGTGTTGTTTATATTTTAGGAGTTACAGACGGAAATGTGTTAGTCCTTTAGCTACAGCAAGTGATATTGCTGTTGGAACAATAATAATTCCAAGAAAAAATGTAAAATGCTCAAAATTACTGATATATTAAGAGCAAGTGCAAGATTTCAAATTTGGTTTTGTTAAAAAGGCTTAAATATATTTTTAAAGAGGGGCCACAGATTATAAAAAACTTGGGATCTTTATTGAAACAACCTTTCTTCAAGGGGCTACTCTGAACCATGTAAAGACCTTGGGACAATGAGGTTGTAAGTCATTTCTCAAAAGGGGTTTACTCAAGGGGGGACTGGCTGTCTCACAGAACTTATGCCTTGAAGCAAGGAGGATATTACTTACTCCTAAGTAGGCACTCCAATAATCTTGCAGAAATTCATGGTTGAAAGTGTCTCAGGGCAATGGTTGGGTTTTTTGATGATTTTCTTCAATGGAATTAATGATGGGGTTAGAATAAATAACTATACTAGAAGACTGAGGCCATAAATCATTTGTTCATCTCTCATAAAAACTTGATCATGGATGTCAATGGGTCTGGATTGATTACTTAAAAATTTCTGGTGTTTAAATCATCCAAAAAGGGCTGTATATATAAATTTGTGGGGTAAGAGGGTCTTCTCAGGGCATGTAGAGAGGGTTATGCTTGTGGGCTAAGGCTAGCAGGCTGGTCAGGGCTAGTTTGGCATGAATTATGAGTGCTGTCACTCATCAGGAGCTGTCTGTGTCCTATTTATGTGTGAAATAATTTTCACAACTTGTATAAATCTTCATTTGCTAATTTTGTAGTTCTGAAATATTTCTTTATTTTGTATTATATTCTTGTGAGTTTCATGGTCAGAAGTGGATATTTGTAGATTCCACGTCATCTTCTGAGAATGTTTGCAATTTTCAATAATATTTAGGGGAACTCCTTGATAAGTTTCATGGTCTATAAAGATATGATAACAATATTTATGTGACAACCTTAATTATTGTTTTCCCTAATTTGTCTGTCTTATACTTTGAATTTCATACTTTTTATTCAATATTCAGAGTTTTTGGACATCCTTCTATTCGTTAGTCAGGTTGTTCAATATGCATGATGCATGCATGTGGGTTGTAGCCTGTTCCTGCAGTACCTGGGTGTCAGCAGTGGTGCAGTTATTTTTGATGTTTGCATGCCTGACAGCTGCATGCAGGACTCAAGCATCTTGGCCAGCCGCATATTGCATGCGGGTTTCTTGACAGGCGCCTAAATTTTGAATGTCAGGAGTGTGTACTCTGGCTGTATGGATGTGGGGCTGTGCGTGGGAATTTTGACAGAACACATATCCGGCTGTAACTCTTAAACTATACACAACACCTCAATTCTAAGTGAATTTTAGGTGTGAAACCTACACATGAAATTCCATGTTAGCTATCAAAGTGGCCAAAAAGTGCCATAGTGATGCTGTGGCTTTATGGTCATCTCCTTTTTTAATTATTTAAAAATATAAGGAGTTGGAATTCAAGGGTGGGGTCAGTGAGTGACCCTACCTTATTTTAGGTGAGGAAACCAAATCTGAAATAATATTTCAGGATTTCTTGCTATTTTAATCTTTATCATTTCTCTTTATGTTTATTCTACTTGGACAGGTTTCTCTGTTCAAGTAGCAAGCTGACACGGTCGGACTCATCAACCATGTCAATGATCAGCTGGAACATGCAATTGTCTAACTTCACCGAGCCATCCAAACCGACCGCCGAGCGGTCCTGGGCTAGTCCCCGCAGGAGAGAGGCCAGGCCCGAGGCCGGAGGGGTGGTGGTGGGTGGTATGGGGGCTGCTTGAGCATCGGTCATTTCGGCTGAGTCCATAGCGAAATCGCAGTCCGCGGGGTCTGGCGGGCGTAACGCGGGCATCCGTACCTGTGTCGGAGGTGCCGTAAGTTTGGGGGGAGGGGGGGGGAGGGGCTGGATCGGAGTGAGGGGGGTGGGGGTGAGCAGGCTTGTAGTGCAAGGGGGGGGGGGTGACTCTGGTATTTGTTTACGAGAATCCGGTTTTCGATGTGATGGTTGCGGACAGAAGCCTGTAGTCGTGGTCGGGCCTTGCAAGAGGGGCATTCCTAGGAGAAACTCTGCCTCGCCGAGGTATTTGATTCTGATCAGTCACAGTATGTTGATCGGAAGCCGCAAGAATTCGACCTGGAGAAAGCCATTGCGGCCAAGACGCCCATCACACCTGGTAATTGATCTGGGGCCAGCCACAAGCAAGGACCATGAACAAAACCTCAAACTTGGTGCCAAATTCCAATTCCCGGGCAATCATAGAATCGCTTAACTACCTCAGCATTAAGGTTGGCGGCGACAGGTTGGAGAAAATGGCGCGCCAAATGGCGCCATTTCCCCCCCGCCCTGGCGCGCCATTTGCAGGTGGCGACAGTGGCGCGCCAATTTTTTTTTTTTTTCAAGTGAAAAATTTCTCCCGTAAAATTTAAGAAAGGAGGACTTGTGCCTGCCAAATTGAAGTACTTTATTTCATAGATTGATGATTTTTTAATAACAATTCATGTTAAAAGAAAACACAACAAGGACATTGTATGTAATGAGCTAAGCAATGAGCTTGATGAAGAAAGAATGAAAAAAAGAAAATCAATCAAACATAGCTTTCAGGAGCCCAAACTTGCATAGGGTCCCAGTTATTATCCTCCTCTGGATCATCTTCAACAATTATTGCAACAGAGTTGAGCTGGTTGTCCTTCTCCCACTGATTAAAGTCAAATACTGTTTCAATGAAGGCATTCTGTCTTGAAATTATGGGAAGGTTTGGGGTGTCATTTAATATGCCATTTTCAAAAGTCTCCAAGTCATCTGGGGTGATGAATGCATCATATGCTTGCATGTTCTCATATTCAGAAGGTTGACTGTTTGAACTGCTTGCCCGGGATTGTTGAGAATTCAAAGCTGAATCACCTTGAAGTAAGTGTAATTTCACCTGGCTCAATATTTTCAAAGTTGAAGTCTTCATTTGGTTTCTTGTTTTAGTTTTGATAGCATTCATGATTGAAAAAAGGCCCTCAACACCAGCTGCATGAGGGACAATCTGAAAGACTTGTATTGCAATCTTTTTCAAAGCACTTGATTCAGGGCAGATAGGAACAGACATCCAATAATTCAATGGAAAAGATGGTAGGCCAGAATCTTCAAGAGAGACATTGAATGGGAAATGTGAATTGTAATAATGATTTATTGAGTTTTGAAGTGATAATGCCTCAGATCTATTGCAATCCCAATTTTTAGCAAGTTGAAGTATCATTTTACCAATGTCAGCTAGTGAGTGTTTTTGAGATACTGCAATCCGATGATTTGATGGATGAAGAAAGAAAGCAATTATGTAGATATCATCTTGAAAAACCAAAGAAGACTTGCAGAAGACATCTAGTGAATGGCTCTTGAAGGCCTCAAATCTTGAGTATACTTCAGCAGCTTTTATGGATTTGTAAGTATTAAGAAGCTCTTTCCAAATGTCTGCCAAGGTTGTGTCATGTCTTTCTAAATGGCCTATTGCAGTCACTACTGGCTTGAGAATTTGAACCATAACAGCATTTGCAGTAAAGTGATCACGATTTCCAATGATGTTCAAGACACTCTTACTGATGGATGGAGTATCCACCATTGGGTTCTCCATCATTTCCATGCAAAACTTGAATCCACCTTCATGTTCTTGAACCCCCAAGCATACTTTAGCCATTGAGTACCAACGTGTTTCACACAAGGTTTGAAGACCATGACTGATTGCATTTTCAATCCTCCACTCTGAGAGATGCTCACGCCAAAAGCCAGAAGTAGTAAAGTAGTTGAATAGAGTCTTGTTTCCTTTTATGACTTCTTGCATGGTAGGATAATTTAGGACTTTCTTTGCTATCAAATTAAAAACATGTAGAGCACAATGGATTTTGAGAATGTGTGGATGTTCAGCATTTAAATTGTCTCTAAACTTGACCATAACTGAGGGAGAATCGGTTACAACAGCAGAAATTGCCTTGAGAGAAATTTGTTTGGATTTCAGTGTTTCTTTCAATGCTTTCAAGATATTTTCAGAGGTGTGTCTCTGGCAGTGAAGGTCAAGAACATCAATGAAAAATTTTGTTGAAGGTCCTTGTAAGGCCAGGACAGCATATACACTGTTGCCAGCATTGTCGGTCCAACCATCAAGAGATATAGTTAGGTTCTTCAGATCTTTGAGTTTATTGATCAAATCCAATTCATGTCTTGCATAAACAGCTGGTAAGATGTTGTCCATTATCTGTTTTTGGCAAGGTAACTTGTATGGACACCTTGCTAGCTCCTCCTGGTATTGTCGGAAGTAAGGATTGTCGAAGATTGTGAATGGTAAGTTGCAGCTAATCACAGCTTTGAGGATCAGTTCATGGAGATATTGGGTATGCTCATTTGAAATCGGTTTGAAATAATTTTTGACAGATTCTGTTTTTGATGGGATAGAAATTTGCATTGTTCGGTCATTTGTGCTGATTCCAGCTTGGGTGGAAGTACTTGATTTTTGAGAACAATCAGATCGTGTCATTTCATTTGCCGATATCAAAAGCAAGTACTTGGATTTCTCTTCCAGGGGGATTTTCTTGCAGGCCTCTTGGACATGAGCTTGAAGAAGGTGTGGCCTGGCTTGAGGTAAAACAACCGAGCAGCGCCAACATTTGGCGTCTTGTCGTCTTGATTCATCCGCTCAAGGTTCAGACATCAGAAAAGTGGACCAGCCCCATGTCCTTTGGAGGGCTTGAACCATTTCCTGGTGCTTTCCTGAGAGGTGCGATCAGCTGGCATAATGTTGAAGCTGGTGGGAAGTTTGCTGTCAAGGCTGGGGGTAACTCGGCACTGTCGAAGCTGGGGCAACTAGGCACTGTCGGAGCTGGCAGGCAAGCGTCCGACTCCTTGCATTCCCAGTCCAATCATTACTAACCTTTCCCCACTGCAACTCCAACTCCAGCCCTCAATCCACGACCCCTTGCAACGGTCGGGGTTGCTTCCCCACCTGGGCATCACACCAGGGTTGTCGGTAAGCCCTGTACTTCTCCATTCTAATTCGGTCACAACCCCACTAGGCCCCCATACCCATTTCTACATCTCAACCAACCTCCCGGCCTACTCCTCCTTGAAACCCCCCCCCCCCACAAGGTACATACAGGTTTGGCGCGCCATGGGGGGTTTTGAGGCATTGTTGGCGCGCCATGGCGACGCCATTTGGCGCGCCACATTTGGCGCGCCAAAAATGTTGCGCCGCCAACCTTACTCAGCATACTGACCCGGCCTGACATTGCCATAGCAGTTAGCCTCCTATCGCAACATCTGGAGAAACCGGGAATCAAATACCCCGGCGAGGCAGAGTTTCTCCTGGCCTGTTCAGAGCATGAAACCAAGGTATGTCTTAATTCATCACTGTTTCATCCCTCCATGGGCTTCTGCTTCTGTGGCTTACTGCTGCACTCGCACCCAGTGGTACTGGTCCCTTACTGCGCTAATGGCGGCCGTTTTGTTTTGGGTGCCCTTTTGGTGTTGGCGCTCCGAAGTACCGTTGTTCTGACACAACCGCCGAGACAAACTTGTCCCGTTGTATGCCGCGATTGTGAATTCTCAGCCGGAATACCAAACACTTAGCCATCCTATCGCAGCGACGCAGAGATTGGCCAATGCAGCATGCTAAAAACTGGCCCTCGTGATGCAGCTTAAAGCTTTTCCTCATGTGCTGAACTCTGTAATAGCGTTGGCACGGAAGACACACAAACTGCGGTCTGCTTGAGTAGCCTTATAGGACTGCTGCTGAGGATTATGATACCGGAATGAATTTCCCGCAGATCGAGTTTTGCGTAGCATATCGGCGCTCGACCTGACAGAGTCTATCCTTTTGGATGTCACGATAGTGAGTGCTCAACCAAAAGACGTTACATTTAGCCACCCTAGCGCATTAACGCAGGGATCGGCCAACGCAGCACGGCAACAGCAAGTCTTCGAGGGCAGCTTGGACTGTTGTTTGAAGGTTCTATGCATGTACAAACAGAAGTCCGTAGTAGCGTCGGAAAGCAAGGCAGAAAAGCATGAGTCTGTTGAAGTTGTTTTAAAGGACAGCTGTTACCTGGATCATCCCAAGCACTAGTGGATGCGGTTGAGCGAATGGATAAGGTTTCCGAGGTCTGCGATCTCTAAATTCAGTTGACTTCAGAAATATTAAACTGATATCCTATTCTGATAGAAATTTGATGATATTCGCTGTTTTCAAATTTTTCGACCGAATGTGGATCAAACTAAAACATTTTCCCTTCCCAGCTCTTGGGCGTTTATATTTGTCTTTTCTGTAGGGGTTTAGCCGCAAATACAACTTTGCGGAATGAATTTTAGGAGGATATCCCGGCTTCTCTGGTTTTGTTGTTGTTTTCGGTACCAGCTTTGTTTTATTGGAAATCCTACGGATTCCAAGAAAATTGTGGAAAACACTTTAGAAGAATTGCAAGGTAAGTGCTTGAATTTTGAAGGAATTTTCTTTGTGCAAAAATTCTATTCACATGTGAGGTTTATGCAGATTCTTGTATTTTTTTTATGGGTAGATTTTCAAATTTCCCAGAAAACCCATGAAAAATATTGTGACCAGTTTCTTCCAGTAAAGCTGAATGTTGAAGATGGTAAGAGAAGGCTTTCTATCTTATGAGATTTATTTCTTTAAAAAGGAGAAAAAATGGTCAAAAAGGTTGAACCATACTCCAGATTCATTCAGCCATCATGAAGCACTGGAAAAATCCAACATAATTGCAGATGCTACTTATTTTGATTTCACAAAATTCTCAAATGGGGGAAATAATTCTCATCATACAAATAAAAGTGAGTAAAATGATCAGGTACTTTCAGTTTTTTTGTCATTTTCTTTTTTAGAAATTTCACAGGAGGTTCTTCTAAAAATTGATTTAAATTTATGACAAAATTGAATGAGAAAAATCTGTTTTTCTATGAGCAATGAATTATTATTATTTTTTTTCTTTTTTTTATGGAAAATTTAGTCAATTCTCAATGGTCTCAGTGGGAATCAACCCAATTTTCATTTTTCAGCCTTGAAAATGAAAATAAATTATTAGGAGATTTTCAAAAAAAATACCCCAGGGACTTGGCTCAAAGCAGAAGATCATGGCTTTCATTGTGCTTGGATTTTGAGAAACTGAATATTTTGAATGAAAAACTTAAGGAATTCCTCACAAACACCACTGACTTGGATGTTGAAAACAAATTTTTTGTCAAATCACTGGACCTGATAAGGGAGGAGCAAAAAGAGAGCTATGTGAAAAATTTGAAAGATTTAATATTTTTCTTATTTGAAGAAAAAAAAGAATTCAATGGGACAATTTATTTGTCCCTAAGAAAAAAGTATCTAGCTGAATTTCTCATCTTTTTGGTTGATTGGAGATTGTTTCCCCCAAAATCATTGAAAAATCTTCAATGGAAACTGTCTAGTAATGCATTCTTAGAGTGGATTTCACAAACAATCTTTGAAGGAGTGGATCCAAAATTTAATATTAATAAAAACTTTCAGATTTATTGCATCTTATTTCATGTGGAAGACTATTTTGAAAATCATTATTTCCTGGGTTATATCAAAAGATTCCTCAATGGTAGGTTTATTTTACAAGAAAATATTTTCGGTGGAAAATGACTGGAAAAGGCTGACATATTTTGGAATTTTGGAAAAATATTTAATGAAAAATTATAAGGCTTACAAGATCCTCAAAGAAATCTGGTTTGGCTTTATGTGATGAAGAAATCCTTAATGATTAAATTGGCTGATTGGTCCCAAACTTACAGCTCACAAAACTATCACCAAATGGACAATTTTGGAAAGCTGGTTTTGAGTGTTTTTGAAAGAGCTGAAATTGAGATTTTGAATCAAGTTAATTCTTCCTCACACAACAGTAAAAATAAAAATCTTCCTGTGAAATTTATTAAATTAATCTACAAGCTAGCCAATTTTCTTTCTGATCCAGATTTCAAAGAGAACTTCCTGTCAAAAAACTCTCTGGATAAATACTCTGAACTGATAATTGGATCCACCCATTTCATGGATTACATTCACAAAGTTTTTTTTAAATATTTGTCAAGGGAAAATGTGACTTTCAGCTCTGAATTATTGTTAAATTTCCAGTTCTTAAAGGCAGAAAGTACCTTGAAACTTTGGAGCTCAACATTTTTTAGATTAAAACACACCTTAGGTTTACAAGGAAAGTATTGTGAAGAAAAGAAAAACATTTATCTGAAAAAAATGGAAGAAAATTACCAATTAAACTGTAGATATTTAATTAATGAAATCCAAAGAAACCCTCAAAATAAGAATTTAATTCAAAACAATATTTTCTATAAATTGGAAAATTTATATTACATAAGCAAAAGGTTCACAAGGGAGCCAGATGGCTCTTATAAAATCAGTTCATCTCTTGATGATGAATTGAGCACATTAAAGTTAGAAGAATCACCATTTTTTTAATTATTTGTTTCAGAAAAATACCCAAATTTTCAAACAACCAATTAAGAATTAAAAACACACTAACTTCACATTGCAAATGTCAGATTTACCTAAACAATTAGTGGCTTTTATCCAAAATAGTATATAAAGTCAACACTCAAACAGGGCACCACATTCAACCAAACTGTTTCTCTGCAACTTCTAAGCCCAAGATCCACTTTCAATCCTCAACAATCCTCTTCATTCAAAATTTTTGATTTCACTCAAATCTAAATTTCTAACTTCTATCAATCAATCATCATCAACATTCTCCCCCTTCAACATCCTCATCTTCTTCAACCAGTCTCAAGATGATTGTGATTTCCCTGATGAAATCCACCAAGCCATTTCTTCACTCAATCAACTCAATAAAACAATCCACTCACTGTTAGTCATTTTTTCAAGACTCTAAAAATGTCCCCAGTCAAGGACAACAGCAAAAACATTTCCCAACTCAACATTTTCATATCTTCACTGCCAACTCATTCACCACCCTTCATCCTACCATTCCTCATCTCAATTTATTCAATTATTGTACTCAATTGTTGCATCCTTCCTTCCATCCACCTACATCCTCACTATTTCTCAATTAAAAACCACATTGTCTTCAGTTTTAGAATCCAAACTCACTTTGTTTTCATTACCAGTCTAATTTCAACTTTTCTCAGATCCCTAAAATTATCTTCAATAAAAAGAAACTGGCCTAAATTTCCCTTCAACCTAGATTTTCCCCAACCACAATATGGCCTACCAATCTCAATAAATCAATCCCCATAACATCATCCTCATACCTCTCCTTCTGCCTGCTCATTCAAATCATCCTGGGTATTTGGTTTCAGCTTGTGGGTAGATTTTTACGTAATTGGTAGGCTGCTAAATGTCACCATAACTCTGTTTTGTTATCCAACTTAGTTTGGAAGTGTAAAATGATAACTATCATGTTCATCCAGAGTGAGAGGGAAAGTCTCCTCCCTCCAAAACTTACTAAATTCATTTAAAATCAAGCCATTTTTTCTTGGGAACCAAGAAATTCTGAAAATCCTCTGCTGGAGAAGGATCACTGGGTGACAAATTTTATGATTGATCAATTTTTTCAAGAGAATATGTCCATCCACAAATGTGGATCAGACCTATCCTTCTGAACATGAGCTGCCATCTAAATACTGCATCATTCTTTAATTTGAGTTTTTCACTTCAATACCTTCCCCCTTGCCTAAATCTTTGCTTCTTATTTTACAAGTCCCTCAAGCTTTATTTCAAGCTTTTAAAATTGAAACAGCCATAATTTAGAGGATAATTTTCAATTTTTTCTGCTTTTTGCACTGCACTTCACATTGATTGATTCTGGATCTAATAGCATGCATGGTTTGTCTGATTTCATTGCAACCAAAAAGTTTAAGACTCACATTGAGGATGATTGGATTGTGTTCAATGATCAAGTGTGGCAGTTAATTTAATCTTGTTTATACCAGGAACATTGCCATCCTTTAGCTAAAACAAGTGATATTGGTGTTGGAACAATAGTAATTCCAGGAAAAATATGTAAAATTCTCAGAATGATTGGTTAAAAGCAGGTTCAAAGTTTGGATGGGTTGTTTAGGTTTAAAATGGTTTAAGATATATTTTTATAGAGGGGAAAATTTTCATGAAAACAGGGGATTTTTATTGAAACAAACTCTCTTCAAGGGGCTCTTTTGAACTGTGTAAAGACCTTGGGACAATGATGTCCTAATTGATTACTCAAAAGGACTTTACTCAAGGGGAGTGGGTGGACTGGCTGTCTCACAGCAGTTATGTCTGGAAGCAAGGAGGAGATAACTTACTAATTTAAGCAGGCACTCAAATAAACTTTCAGAAATTCATGGTTGACAGGGTCTTGGCACAACTTTTGGGGATATTGCTGATATTCTTAAATGGAATCAATTGTGGGGTTAGAATTTAAAGTTATACTATCAGACTGAGGCCATAAATCACTTTTTTTTTATAAAAAACCTTGATGAAAGATGGAAAGGGGTCTGGATTGATTACTAAAGATTACTGGGGTTAGAAACCATCCAAAAAGGGTGGTTCATACACCTTTTGGGGTAGTAAGTCCTACTCAGGGCACTTAGAGAGGGTTGTGCTTGTGGGCTGAGGCCAAAAGCCTGGTCAGGGATAGTTTGGCACTTAGTTTTGGTGCGGTCAATTTTCTAGCCTTGCCTGTGTCATATTTCTATGTGAAATAAATATCAGGAACTGTTTAAATTTTAATTTGTTATTTTTACAGTTCAGGCATATTTCATCATTTTGTATTATTTGCTTTTGAGTGACATGGGTAGAAGTGAGTATTTCTAAAATCTAAGCCCTCTTCTGCACTTTTTGGTAATTTTTAACAATATTTAGTTAACTTCTTTGCATGTTTTGTGGTTCATAAAGATTTGTCAATCACATTTCCATGACATCCTTCATTATTATTTCTCCCAATTTATTTGCTTTAGGTTTTAATTTGCATATTTTTTTATTCAACATTCTGAGGTTTCCAACATCCCTCTATCCGTCAGTAAACTTGTTACATATGCATCATGTATGCTTGCATGTTGTAGCATGTTCTTGCAGTACCTGGCGTCAGGAGATGTGCATTTGTTCTTGACATGCGCAGGCTTTGACAGCTGTGTGTGGGAGTCCATCATATTCAGCCAGCAATGTATTGCATGCAGGTTCCTTGACAGATGCCTACATATTGAGTGTCAGGAATGTGTACCTCTGCTGTATTTATGCAGGGCTGCGCGCGGGAATTGTGTCACAACACAAATTTGCCTGTAACTCCTAAAATATACACAAAACCTCACTTCTTGCTGAATTTTAGGTGTGAAACCTATACATGACATCTCATGTGAAATATTAAAATGGCCAAAAAAGGTGCCATAGTGGTGCATTGGCTTTTTGTTCATTTTCTTTAAAAAATTATTTAAAATATACAAATTTGGAATTCAAGGGTGGGTTTGGTGAGTGAACCTACCTTATTTTGGGTGAGGAATCCAAATTTGTAATAATATTTTTGGGATTTATTACTCCTTGTAATTTTATAATTTATTTTCATTTTCTAATATGCTTTAACAGGTTGCTCTGTTCAAGCAGCAAGCTGACAGTTACCAATTTCTGATTTGATAAATCAAGGTATGGAAAATGCTATAATAATTTATTTCTTGGTAAAATGCAGCAGAATTCAGAATTTAATAGCAGCATAGAAAGAGTTCTGAAAGGATAAAAGGAATTCTGGGGAAAATTTTTTGGAAATAAAAAGAAAAAAAGAGAGACAAGAAGAAAAGATGAAAAGAACACAAGATAAAATTCTTATCCAAGTAGAGGGTTTCCATAGTTGGGGAACAGGATTAAATTATTAAAGGAAAAGTAGACTAGCCACAGCCACTGGATAACAACTCAGGCTGCATGAAGAAGGATGATTAATGCAGAATACCAATATTAATGCAGGTTTGAAAGGATGCAGAATGAATGCTTTGGGGAATATTTCTGTCAGCCTACTGGATTCCAGGACCTTTGAAATCATTGAAATAACAATGGTGATTAGGTAAGGATAGATATATATTATTCAATGTGATTCTGTAATATTCTGCATAAGTGCAGAGCAAGCTGTCATAAGGAGTTTTTCTTGGTTGGCTTGAGTGAGAGTTATAAAGTAAATTTTTAATGGAATAAAAAGAGGTTCCAAAGGAAGTGAATGGTGAGGGTGTCAGAATTGACAATAATATTTTCATACAGGGAACATATATCACTTGCTTATCTCTTATAAGCACCTGATCATTGATTGAAAAGGGTCTAGATTGATAACCAAAGTTGAATGGGGTTAAAAAATACAAAAGGGTACTTTATATATACCTTTTTGGAGTAAAAGAAGCCTTCTCAGGGAACTTAGAGAGGGTAATTCTCATGGGCTAAGGCTAGCATGTTTCACAGGGCTTTTTTAGAACACATTTTTAGTGCTGTTACTCAATTTTCCTTGTCTCTAAAGTATTCAAGTGTTTTCAGCTCCCTCATTGCTTTAGCTACAGAGAGTAAAGAAGTAATGGAATCATAATATTCCCAAAAATAAAAATTTAAAAAGCTCCAATAATGAATATTTGAAGAGCTAGTGAAATTTTTAATGGTTTAGTTAAGCTTTATTCAATATGTTATAATGAAAAGGCACAGTATTATAATACTTGGGATCTTTACTGCTTTTGAAACGTCTCTTCTGGGGATCACTTTGGACCATATGAAAGACTGGAATAAGTGGGGAGTTTAATGAATTACTCAGGAAGGAATTATTATCCAGCTAAATGGTTAGATGGCTGGGAATTCTAGCACACAGCCCA
Organism: Puccinia polysora; assembly: GCA_025617555.3. NCBI lineage: Eukaryota > Fungi > Basidiomycota > Pucciniomycetes > Pucciniales > Pucciniaceae > Puccinia > Puccinia polysora. Next base: position 17,885,538 of record CM062622.1, on the reverse strand, counting down.
AAGAAGGAAGGAAATAAATTTCTTCTATGATTAATTACTCTCAGGTTACCTGAAGGGATTGATCAGTTGAAGTGTTTGAGGGAAAAGGTAGGGTTATGTCTGCCTAAACTTTATTAAATCAATAACAATGGTTTTGGAAATAACTTAATATATATCAGGCAGGGCTATAAATCACTTTCTTAACTCTTTAAAGCACTTGATCAAGGATTGAATGGTGTCTCAACAATGAGTGGCAAATTTCTGTGGTTGAAAGAGCCAAGAAATGTCTGTATAAATAAATGTTTGGGTGGAAAGGAGCCTTCCAGGGCACATAAAGAGGATAAGGCTCATTGGTTTAGGCTATCAAGACATCCATGGCAGGTTCAGAGCTTCCTCTTGCATCTGTCAATCAGCCAATCATGGATCTGAGAGATTTTTACCTCATTTTAGCTCCAGGATCCGCTATTGTGTGAATCTGTGTCATACTGAGACCTACCTCAGTCTACCATCAGAAAACTCAGTCAAATCCTCAGTTCTAATTGAATTTCCAAGGAACTTCAACCCCAAGGCTCAGGAGACTTCTATTAGTATATCTCCAGTAACTAAACATCCTGTCAGCTCTCTGATGCCAGGAACCTTGCAGTCCTTTGGCTACAGAGAGTGATAAAAATACTGGAATAATAATAATGATAATATTCCCAATATAAAACCTTAAAAAGCTCAAATAAAAAATATGTTAAAAGCTTGTGCACGGTTAATTGGATTGGTTAAAAATTTGGTCAATTTTTTATAAGAAGAGGGTTCAAAGTATTAAACTCCTGCGGATCTTTAAAGAAAGACAACCTATCTTCAAGGGGCCTCCTTAGGCAGTTCAAGAACCTTGGAGTGAATGATGGGTACCTTATAACAACTTATCCACTGATATGGCTGGGAAAAACAGCACAATGGCCAAGGCAGCAAGGGAAACACTCAAATAATCCACAGAAGAGCCTGAAAAGATTCAGGTAAAGGGTTTCAGGGCATATGGGGTTTATTTCCAGACTAAACTATAATGAATCAGGTTGATTGGTTTTGGGAAATAATAATAATACTGCAGACTAATTCATAAATCACTTGCTCATCTCTTCATAAGCACTTGATTAACAATGACACAGAGTCCAATGGATAATAATCAATCCCTGGTTAAACTGATGGGGAATAATGGATCCAAAGAGGTCTTTATAAATATCTTTTGGGGTGATAATGGGCTTCTCAGGGCACATAGAGAGGGTTCTTCTCATGGGCTGAGGCTGGTAGGCCAGTCAGGGCAGGTATAGCACATCCACTTGGTGCTGTCAATCCTCTGTCCTCAGATCTGCTGGATTTCTGTACTATTTTAGCCACAGGATCTGTTAATCTGTTAATTGCCTAATTCTGATCATTCTACACTTATCCTGCATTTTTATTATTAATATTGGTTTAAAGGAGAAATATGTGGATATTCATTGATTCTCCATCATTCTATGAGCACTTAGGTCATTTTTAATATTTTTTACAGCCACTCCTTGTAGTGTTTTGTGGTCTTCAAACATTAGGATCTGTCTGTTTTGTGGTAACCTTCATAATTTGAATTATTATTATTTAAAGTATTTTTAAATTAATGAGATAATATTTTTGTTTGATTTTTAAGTTTTTAGACCATTTACAATGCATATGTCACATTATTACATATGCCAGGTAAACCCTGGTAGGTTGAGCTCTTGTGAGCGGTACCTGCTTTCAGTTTTTTCATGACTGATCCTGACACAGGGATCAGTCCATTCAGATGTGCGCGGGGTAGGATCTGCTGTGTGCGTGGCAAAATTGGATGCACGCAGGACTTCTGTACGCGGGAATGTGATCCTACGGGTACGTAGGGGTTGGGTAGGAATGCAGGATTGCGCGCAGTAATTGTGACATAACACATTTCCGTGTGTAACTCCTAAAATATACACAACACCAAAATTCTGACTGAATTGAAAGTGTGAAACCTACACGTGACAATATTGTGAAAAATTAAGTTGGTCAAAAGGGGCAATGTTGGTTCCGTGACCTTTTGGTCAATTCTTATTTAATTATTTAAAGTATGAAGGAGCTATATTTCAAGGTTGGAGTCAATGAGTGAACCTATGTTATTTTGGATGGGGAGCCCATTTCTGCAATAATAATTCTGGATTTCCCACTCCTTCTTAATACTTAATTTATTTATTTATTTATTTATTTATTTATTTATTTTTACTTTGACAGGTTGCTCTGTCCATAATAGCAAGCTGAAATTACCCTACTCCAAGATACCTCTATATCTGAATAACATTTTGGGTCTAATGTCTCCTTCTGGCTCTTTAATTTTGCAGGTGTATAGGTCCATCTGGGATATTGTGTTCAGGCAACCATTAATTGTTATCAGCTGACTCTCCTTTGTAACTGACCAGGTAAAGTCTAACATATTTTTGGTTAATCTTCTCTTTCTTATCCTTGAGGATCTTGCTGAATTTGACTTTTTCCTTTTCAGGATCATCTGCAACAGGTATTTCTGGCAAAGGAGTATTTTCTCCTTCTCTAGGATGGAAGTGCTTGATGAGTATAACTGGGAAGACAGGGTGTTTCCTGGAAATTTCATCACCAAGGATTACTTCTACAGCATTTTTTCATCTAGCCTTTTGATGGTGAAGGGCCCAAAAAAAACAGATCTAAGCTTTCTGTTTCCAGCTAGTTTATTAACATTGGTGGTAGAAACTATGAATTTTTCACCAACTTTAAAATCAGGTTCTTTGTGAGTTTTATCCCATCTCTTTTGGTTGTATTCTACATCATCTTGAACAAACTTAGCAGCATGTTTGTTTGCTACATCTATCATTTTCTTAAAATCTAGTGATTTTGGATGAATGTTTGTTGGCTTCTGGTTGAGTTTATCCTTGGTTGAATTAGTAATCCATCCTCTTTCCATTATATAGGGTGCTTCCTTAGTAGTAGAGTGTTTGCTACTATTATAAGCTATTTCTATTTCTGGTAAAAGGCTATACCAATCATGGAAGTAACCATCAGTATTCTTGTATTCTACACCAAACCAACAGAACCTTCTAAGCATATCATCTAAAGTCTGGATGGTTCTTTCACCTAGTCCATCTGTCTGGGAATGATAGGCTGTAGAGAAGGCTAAGGTAGTTCCTAATGTTGTAAGACTCCAAATGGTGCTAGGCTGTGGCAGTTCTGTGGAGGGGAAAGGTGCTGTTTAGGCTGCCCTCCTGAGTGTTACAAAAATATTTAAATGTAACCATGATCAAGGTCCAGAACCTGGTAAATGAGGAATCAAGTAGTAAAGGATAATGATGATAGTAGTTTGGTAGCAATGGAACAGCACTATCTGAGCCAAGATTATGTGGGAAAAACTTGGACAACAGAAGCTAAAGTTTGTGTAAATTTCAAATACAAAGATTTTGCATGTAAAAAATGCCCAAAAGCTAATAACTCTGGTCCTCACGAGAAAATTGGGGATGATCAACTCAAACCCAACCAACCTCCAGGTTCTCAATGAACCTGCCCAAATCTCCACAATCAAGCGCTTGAAGGGTACCAGATAACTGAGGGTGGCTGTACAGGACAAAGCACTATGTTTAAGAAGCTCTCAAAGCAAAAAGTAACTGATTAGAAGAAATGATAACCTCAACACTTCTCAAGGAACTCAACAGTAGGCTGGCAGAATGCAACTCCAAAAATAAATAAGGGAGGTATAGCACTCCAGGTCTTAAGCTTAATAAGACCTCTTCAATCAATTGTGATTGGCTCCAAAAAATTGATCAAGGAGGGATCAAGACCAGTGTTGTCAGAGAAAGGGATCAAGGAGTGGTATAACACACTCAAGAATTCCAACAGATAGAATTCTCCTCAACCAGCAAGGCTATTGGTTGGTGATAAGGATCAGGCCACAGAGGGGCAAAGACTAAGGATCAATGGATCAGGGGGCAATAATAGATATACCCAGGATGAGGATGAGGATCAGATTTCAATGATAACCGGGGGGACATATGCACACACTCCAGTGGATGTTTTGAATAAGGCAGGGGAGAGCCCCTCCTTTTATAGACAAGAGGTCTGTAGACTATTTACAAGAGAGATTTACAAATAGAGCGGGAAAAAATTTTTTTTTTTTTGAGATTGTCATGAGAAAAAAAAGGGCAAAAAAAGAAACAACAAACACTCAAAAAAAAGAAGAACTGAAAAAAAAAACCCCAGACCGTGCCAATGATGGGCACGGGCAAGACACTAGCTAGTGAGATGCCGCGGTGTCCTATTTATAAACTTGGATTGGGAGCTGCATTTCGGGCCGCAACCCGCCCAGGCAATGTGGACCAAGTGATGGAGCCGGCCCAACCAAGCTTGGGGGTGGCTAGTCCGGAAGGCAAGGCCGGGGCAATCAGGGGTTATACGCGCCAGGGAGGTTTGCGTGGGCGTAAGTGCAGGCCAACTCACACCAGGGCCAAATCGGGGTCTCTGGCTGGCCAGTGACTTCATGTCACCATCCAGTCACATTTCCTGACCCATTGAGTCACTTCAGAGGGAACTTCTATTCACCAATGAATATTCTTGAGTTCACCTCATTTTACATCAAAAAGAAAATATGATTCACATTGTATTCACCATGGTGGAAAATGAATTTCACTTTTAATTCCCCAATGAAAAAACCTGAACTCACTTGGATGTTCATGTTGATTCAACTGGCACTCACTTCAAATTCCCCATCCAATAAAAATTTGCAATAAAAGATAGTGTATTTTGATATCCCAGCTCAAATTTTTATGATCAATGTTTTATTCAATGGCCAGTTGCATTCTGATTAATTTCAGCATTTATAAAACTACCAATATTTTCCAGTTCATTTCACATTTATTTTTTTTGGAATTACCAAGTCTATCACAATTTTCACCATGGTTTTTCCAGCCTTTCAACTGGCTTGACATCTGGTTCATTTCTAAAAAATAGGTTATCCTTCATGACACTTTTGTTGATGGAAACTGGCACTTGGTCACCAAATTTTCATTGGGGTTTGTGGGTAACATGCCAATTTTCATTCTGCTCAGAAACTTTGATCAGAAAGTGTAGGAATAATTTAAAATCTACAATGATAAAATAAATGGGGTATCATTTTTTCATATTGTATGTCATCTGTAATGATGGGGAAAAGGCTAATGCAGTCAGTGGGAATCCCACCCACATTTATGGATTGCATGTGGCTTGCTCTAACCATTGAGTTAAAAATGCTTGGAGAAAGGTTTACATCACAACACTATGGAATTGACTTTGAAAGCTCCAAAATTTAAATGAATCATTAGAGCATGTACCACTGTCTTGATAAGTCTGCTTGAGACATGGACTTATTGAGGATTTATCCCATCAAGCCACCATTGTCTGCTCAATAGGGCTTGAAATACATTCTTCCCAATCGGTTGGATTTTTCTTTTTCTCTTTTTGAACTCAAAATGATCCCATTACTGTTTTTTTTTCATGTTGGGTGCAGTCCCAACTTTTATTGAGCAGGGAGTAATGGAAGCAACAACGGTGGGTCCCACTCCCTAACAGCTGGATAACTGTTGTGTCGGCCTGATTTATTGCAACAAGGAAGCAAAATCAAATTTTTTACAGTTATCCAACCTTGCATGCCTCAAAAACTTGTCAAATTTGTCAAGACAGTGGTAGATACTCTTAGGCATTGACAAGAACATGCCAACAATGTTGTGATGTACACCTTGCACTAAGCAGTCTAGCTCAACATTTATAGAAACCCACATGCAATTGGTCCATGTTGGTTCAACTCCCAGCAACTTTGTTATGCTTTTCCCCAATTCACTAAAACATTGCATTGCAGTTTTTTCTGCAAGATTTTTCACAATATAAATCACATGAATTGGCTTTGAAGTAATCAGTGATATGTAGAACAAGCATGATATGCAAATTTTTCAATTTTGCACGTTGATGTTTATGAGTGCCCTTGGATTTGTATTGATGTGTTTCATAATGGTATGACTTGGCACAAATTTACAAAAAAAAACCAAAATAAATAATTTAACCTGCTCAGGCATCAGGGGAAATCGCCACTGATGCACGTTTGTTCATTTCCATTGAGAAAAATCAGCATTGGGACTTGAAAAATGTTTATTTTGCTATTTGGGTATTAATTTGTGACAAATCATGCATTTCAGATTGGCTCCAATCACCAAGGATGGCATCGCTTCATACTTGATCTTCAATCAAAGAAATTTAGCTTTAAGGCTTTCCAAAAATATAAATAGGTTCATCCTTGGTTGTTTGGCATGCTCTGTATCCTCCTCTCTTCACTTTAAAACCATTTACAACGGAATTTTTACTATTGGAGATCTATTCTAATCTCATGTCCAAAAGTCCAGTTGATTGTGAGTGGCTTTGTGGTATTAAAAATCACTTTTGTAAAACTCATGCGCTTTGAATTGTTCAAAGTTAACTCAAGCTTTGGAAAGTTGATCTGTGTGTCAATTACAGCACATGCGGTACAGATCTAAAAGATTAATGCTTGATTGAAGTTACAGATAACCCAGTTACACATCAATATACAGAGTCTTTGCCAATGAGTTCATCGGAAAAGAGTATTGATAAAGCTGATAGGCCAAGTGGGCAGTTCAAATTTTTCACAGGTTGAAAATGGCATGAATTAATCACAGAAAAACTTTGACGATTTTGTTGGTACAGGTTCTGTCCCAATTTCAGTATCACAGGAAAAAAACAAGTCAACTGGGTTGCGGTCTTCAAAAAAGAGCCTACCAAAGGCAGGAAATGTTTATCCAACAAGTCGTATGTTCTCCTATCTATGGGAGAGATGTTTGTGGGCTTATTTAATAATGCAATCTTGATCCAGTCCGCACTCCAAGGTCCCCAGTGGCTCCATCTGGAATTCAAGGTAGGTATTCATAAATGTTTGCAGAAATACTTCCTTGTAAATTTATCACATTACACTTTTTAGGACAAGTGACTACTTCTGAACGGGAAATGAAAAATGCACAAAGACAAGCTGAAGCAGCAGCAAGGAGAGAAAAATTAATACTCCAACGCAGAAAGAACAAAGAGGTTATTGGCAAATCTGTCTCCTCAACAAAGCAAATGGAATCGCATGGTGCAGATAAAAATAAGTTGGCAGCCCCAGGAGTGACCTCTGTGGGCATTGCCTCGGAACAAAATTTGGATATGGAAGATGAACGTTGGTGTATCTAAATGTGCTTGAATCAAACAAAATGACTGATAATTGGTTAAAATTATTTTGAAAAGAGAGACTAGTAAACCTGCTTGAATCAAGAAGAGAGACTAGCAATACTTGTGAGTGAAGCAGGACAATGTTCTTAGAATCCTTCACATTTACAAAATGTTTTTTTATAGTGGCTTCATCTGAATTTTCCACATCTGAGGCATTGACAAAAACCATACAGAAAATAAATCCAACAGGTATGTGGCAATTATTTGTGACTTCTAACCTTTGGCAGGCATTTTGATTTGACTTATTAAAATTGTCAAATTAGGCATGGAAGGAAACGCACCACAATCTTCAGAAACACTATCAGGGGCCAAAAAGAAAAAACATGACACACTTGAAGCTGCTGGTTCAATTGGAGAATCAAGCTCAGGGAGACAATCTGTGGATGTTCTCATGACACAGATTCTAGGTGCGCGTATTGATATCATAGGTGTGTTTGATCTCAAACATTGAGTTGAAATTATAGAACTGAAAATTTTATTCCACAGCTCAAAACACACGCTTGCCATCTGGTGGTGACACAGATTGTAAGTTATTTCAGAAATGTAACACACTTAAGAAATTTGATGGGAAATTCTTTTTAATATTAAATATAGGTTCAGGCCCTGAGATTCAAATTTCTGGGGAAAAAAAGGATAAGTCTGATCAGAGATCAACCAGCTCAATTGTGGAGAGATCATTAAGGCCCCCGGTTTCTGAATTGCATGCTAGCAGCCCTAGTGAATCCATTTCCAGAAATGTGCATGATATGCTAATCCCAACAGGTTTGGGAAATGTCCATGGTGTTTGGGAGAGTTCTGGTTTGGGTTGGAGAGATTCATCCAGGGGAAGTGAGTCGGAAGAATCAAACAGGCTGCATCTGTTCCAACCAGTGCAGGAAAATTGGGATTTTTGGCATGGCAGACTGAATTCCCAGGGTGAGTAACATGGTATTTTGAAAATTATGTGTATGGGAACAATGGCCTATTTATGACCAATTTAGAACGCTCCAGTTCTTCACAACAATCACACAATATCTGGGATAATCAAAAATCTGACAGTGGAAAAGGATTTGAGACAAGTACCCTAATACTTCGTGATGGAGAAGTTTGGGAATCAATTGATGAGGAAACACAAAATGTTGAAAGTATGTGATGAATCAATATGATTCCTGACAATAGTGATATTGATTTATATTTAAATCCATACCTAAGTGACAAGCCCAAAATCAGAAAAAATGAGAAACAGTTCAAATTTGCATGATGGTGCTTCTAAATCACAGGAAGATTCAAGGCATATGGCTGGAGAACTGGGAAATATGGAAGGGTTTGAGAGTGGGGATCAATGTGAATTGGATGGTACGAATTCTAGCTTTGCATGAATAATGTTTCCAGAAAGCCCGGTGGTGATAAAAATTTATTTTAGGATGCAAGAACAAGAATAGCCAGAGCAATTACACACTGGGAAAAAAAGCCCAGCAACCAGAGAATTGGAAGATGGAAGGTAAATGACCTGTTTAGTCAATTAATTACTGGCTGCTGACAAAATCATCTAAAGCTGCCGCTGGGGAGATATCAAAGAGAATGTCTATGAGGCTTCAAGATTTTGATAGAGAAATTCAAATGGGACTTTGGAAAAAACGTAAAATTTTGATTTGAAATCTAGAAAGAGGAAAACAACCTGATTGGTAGCATGTTTCATTTTTTTAGGGGGAAGCAGCAATCAGCCTTCAAGGACTAAGAAAAATAATGTTGGCCACCATCGGAGGATCTCAGCACCTCCTAGAATAGATCCTCCTGTACAATCAGGATCTCAATTGAGATCCAAGAGACTTGCAGAAGATGCATTTCCAACTTGACATAAGAATGTTTTCTCCCAGGGAAATGATGGTAAATATTCATAAAATGAGTTTCTTCAAAGAATAATCAATTAAAGTCTTTGGGATATTTTGAATTAGATGATTTCCTCAGTATTCCCAAGAAAGGCCGTTTTGAATATCTGGAAGAGAGTGCAGAAGGTATTTTTTCCCCTGGAATTTCATATGGCATTAGCTAGACCATAATGAATCTAATCCATAGCCGGTGTCTTAGAAGAAGAATTATCATCTCCTATTGCAAGGATGGACAAAGGCAAGCAAAGGGCAATTAGCCCAGGTGAGGATTTTCAATGTTCAAGCATTTGTTCAAGAGCTAAGAATTAGGATCAAATACAGATATATCTGTGGAAGTTGCACAATTACCCTCCATATTCAGTGTGGGTGCATTAGCACAGGGTTCAAGCCAGAGGAGAGTAATACGGGCTCCAGGTCCCAGAGGTAAGAAAATAATCACAGGAAGAAATATTATCCAATTATTTAATTGATTGTGAATTGGTAAATAGATGTGGCCTCACTTGAGGAAAACATTTCTAGGGCTCAAGAAGCTGCAGTCTATATAAAAGTCCCGGGCAGCATTCAATCACCAATTACAGGAAGAACACACCAAGAAGTGCCATTTACTATCAGTGCAAGAGAACAATGCCCCACAGGTACTCCTCAGCGTATATTCACCAGAAGAGCCCCTGAATGGAGAACTACACCTTTCCGCACCCCCCATGCCGCTGGAGCTGTGACTTTGCAAGATCTTCCTCATGCAAAAGTGACCCATAATTCAAATTTTGCAACACAAGCACAACAAGAAGCAATGCCTGCTGAACCAAATACATGTGAGCCATTGGTTTCAAAAGATTCTTGAGCATTACTTAACTTTCTAATTATTATTTTGGCTTGTAGCACAATCAATGAACAACATTCAAATTCAAGATGAACATTTATCCGATGATCAGGGCAAGTTTTTTTGTAGTGTATGCCTGGTTGTTGGAAAAAAAATTGACTCTGATGTCACAAACTTTAGTGGACCCAGTTGAAGCTGAGGATTATGCTGCAGACTCTAGAGCACGTCAAAATCAAGGAATTCGGAGGAAAGAAGCCCAATCAGCCAAACGTCAAACCCAAAAAGAGAGGATGAAGGAACTTAGAGGAGAGCTTCCGGATGGAAGTGAAATCATGAAGACAATTGTGCATCAACATGCCAGGCTCCTCATGGATGTGGAAGGAACTGACCTCCGAAACCTCCCTGCACCACCACTACAAGATGAGAGGGACCTTGCAGTTCAACGTTCAAAGAGTCTCAGTTTCATTCAGCCTACACCAACAGCCCCTGCAACAATCAATAACAACACAAAAGCATAAAAAAGCTGGGTCCAAACCCAAATCCGGGAGCTTGGGCTAACACGTTTCACATTTGATTGGCAGAGCTCATGGAAGCATCCATTCAACCAGCTCATGGACCTTTTGTTTTTCAGGACACTTGACATGGCCCTGCATTCAGGGGAATATAATAGGTACCTGTGGTCCCCCAATCACGCTACTCATGCTGTTGTGTCAGTTATCATTGAAAGGTATTTTTCACACCTGCAGTCTCAATGGAAGCTGGTGAAAAGATCTGGTGAAAAGGCTTTGGAGCATCAGAAATCCAAGGCACGTTCCCTCAAGACAAGGAAAAGAGTGAGTGAAATTTGCTGATAGCATTCTGAATTGATGAAGGGCCACTGAATTTATTCAAAATAAATCACAGCTTGCTGAAAGAAGGCAGAAGTGGTGTGATGAAAATGGTTATTTTGAGCTGGCAGCACAGTTCAATGAACTGGCCATATGCTCTGACACCGAGGAAGTTTTAGTTGGCCAAGTGACACAGCATCACCAAACAAAACTTGAATGGAGGTCAGATTCATTTTCCAACCTGGTCAAAGTTATAGACCATCAAATACGAGTGGGTGCAAGAATAGGAAAAAGCAGAAAACAAACACACTTCATTATCAGAGAAGATGGAACTAAATATGAAGAGAATCCACGTATACCGGAGAATAAAGCACTCCAAGTGTACAACCCTTCTTGGTTGGCCACATTGACAGCTGCAACAAGAGAGAGCCTTAAAATCACAAACACCAAGATCATGACAGAGGATGGTCAACCCTCAACTTCCACAAGGCCTTAGTCTATAATAAATTTCCCCCTTGATATAAATTTGTATTTTTTTGCAAATGATTTCAGTTCAAGAAAGCTTGTAATAACTCCCTCCAATCAGTTGTGGTCAAAATGGTTGACCTGATATATTAGAAAGAACCATAAGATACATGCAAGTATTGAGAAATTCATGATCAAAAAACTTACTGTGCCAGCTGCTCCTTACGCCTTTGCACCTATGTGATTCATGTGTTTCCAAAATGAGTCAATCAATCAAGTTTAAATCTTGTGTTGAAAGGAAAAAGCTTGCCATTTGAATTTTGGTCTCTATTGTGTCTGGGGTAATGAGATGTAATACTTGAACATTTTTGTTTTGACCAATTCTGTGCAGACGGTCAACAGCTTGGGCTTCAACAGTTGGGTTCCAATGGGGCTCCTGGTGGCAACATTAATGCTGATTGAGACTGTCATTCCAATTTTCCAAAATTCTTTTGGGAAGCATACATACCGTTAGAATACACACAGAAGCACATGTAATATTGAGCCCCACTCCAGCTGCTTGGATTGAAGCAAGGAGGATGGAGATGTTACTTTTTGTTTCAAATTGGCACAAGCAGCTGTCTTGCTCATTTGCATCCACTTGTCCATCCAGCCTTAGAAATGGAATTCCTCTGTCTTCAAATACAACAGCAAGACTAGAACCATTGGAATTTAGTGCTTTTCAGGAAGGATGGAATACTTAATCACAACTCACATGTCAAGCATACGTGTCCAAATAGAAAAAATGACCACTTTGAGTTTTTGTTGCATATAATCAGACATTGGTGAGACGATGTGGATTATTGCAGATATCTTGGAGCTCAGGAGACATAGCTTTGGATTGATTTCATGTATGATGAGTTCCTTTGTCACTTTTTGTGATTGCTGTGAGTCAAATTCGGTGATTTCCCCTGATGAAGTGAGGCCAAGAGCAGGATTGTGAAGCAGGGGATGATCACAAATCTCACGCAGGCCTTGGATCATGTGGAGGAAGTTTGACTGTGTTCTTTGGCCAGTATGAGGGAGTTTTTTGCCAGTATGAGGGAGTTTTTTGCCAAAACAAGTCAAAAACATTTGATAATGCTTGTTTTAATATTCCTTGACAGGGATTAACAGGGGTTTCAGGATTGTCTTGTGAGTTATTGGAAGCAAAAAAGGCAGTTCCCTTGATTTGGTCCTTCAAAGCAGACAATGTCGGAGAATCAACTGAATTGGCTTGACATTGGAGTTTTGAAGATGTGGAAGCAGCATTTGTGGCCAGTCATTCAAAGAATTCTGATGATTCATGCACAGAAATGTGAGCAATGATAGAAAATCATGAATACTGTTCTGTAAGGGAGTTCCAGTCAGACAGACACGTTTTGAAGCCTTGAGGTGACATATTGCAATCTGTGTTTTTGATTCATTCGTCCTGATTTCGCTTCAAAATTACCAGGATCAATATGATGTTTCATAGATGAACTGAATATTAGTTAAACTGCTTACTGTGCTTCATCAAGTATGAGCCTGTGCCAAGTATAAGAAAAAAGCCTTGATTTTGTGGACATTGGACTTTCTTTGTGAAGCAAAAATTATCTTGTGATGATGGAGTATGTTGTCAGAACTAAATCGGAGCTTGTGACTGCATGCAAGGCTATATTGTGCCGAGAGGGCCCATGATACAGGACAAAGTTAATTGTTTTTGGCCAGGTATGCTTGAGTATTTCTTTCTCCCAATTATGGAGCACCCGTGAAGGACATATGAGCAATGTTGAATGAAGGAAATGTCCAGGATCCCCTTGCATTCGCAAAGAAGAGGTCTTCTCAAGGGTCGTGGCAATTAGGGAAATGGCTTGGAGTGATTTTCCCAGTCCCATGTCATCCCCAAGGATAGATCCAAGTGGAGTATCAGGAATTGAGAGTGGATTGGAAACCAATATTGTTTTTCCACTGACAATATGCTCCAACAAAAAAGATCCATTAGAGGGCATTATCTTCCACAGTGATTTTGAGGATTCTGAAGAGGATTTTTCTCAATCGAGGAGGAAGGCCAGTCCCTGTTCTTGATGTGGCAGAAGCTTTGTCCAAATAATAGCCTGCGGGGGAGTTTGGGGTGGAAGGTCACAACCACTGGGAATCAAGAGATGCTGTGAATCCAGATGTGGATTAAATCTCAAACTGGTAGGATTTGCAAGGGGAAAGGTTGAAAGCTGGCAGCCAGAATGTTGTTCAGGCTAGTAGTTGCAAGGCCCTGTTGGAATGATCCCAGCATCAAGCATATCATTAAGCATCTTTTTTGATTTCTCAATGGAACAGAATATCCACAGAGCCATGTCAAAGTGAATCAATTTGGACACTATTACATTGATTACTAGCTCCACACAAATGCAATTGTTCATGGAGTGCTGTGATTTTCAACCACCCACCGGTCCCGGAGTGGTTGTGGAAGGAAGGTGTGAAAAGAGAGCTTTTGAAACATGTGTAGGTAGTTTTCCCACAAGATTATTGTCATTAGAAAGGAATATATCTACTAGATCATCTGACTTCTTTAGATAGCCCCAGAACAATGTTGATTTCTGGTGCAATTTACTTAGAAAAGCAGGATTGATTGCTATTGGGGAGAAAGAGATAATTCCAAGGCAAACTGGAGAGGGAGGCATTCTTTCTATGGCGCCAAAATGTTGTGTGAAGGAATGCAGAGCAACCACGGTGGGCTGGGGTTTATATATTGTGGCAGAAGCCTTGGATGGGTGGATCATGTGATATTTTTTGGCTGCCTTTACAAAATACTATGGGGCACAATCCGTGGGGGCAATGGAGACAATTATCAAGATTACTCATCATGCAGAATGATCTTGATGGATGTTTGTCATCACAACCTGTTTTGGATACTCACAAAACATACTTTAATTAGCTGCATGTTTGGATCCATTCAGTGGTAGGGCATTCATCCTAATACTATCATAGATGTCCTACTCACATCCAACATTTTCCATGACTTTATGCATGCCCAGAAGCAAGGTTCCAGTGCAAGTAAGGCTGTTGCAAATCCTAGTGAGTGTCCATGGCTCAATGCGTGGCACTACAGCCTGCACCAGAATGTAAGTGTTTGGATGTATGCATGCAAACACTAGCGTTTTGGTGCCACTGTCCATTGTAGCATGAGTGGCACTGCCACATTCAAGGTGGTTGCACCAGAATCTTAGTTTTTGGATGTATGCATCCAAACACTAGGCTTTTCATGCAAGTCACAATGGTAGGATGAGCTGAACTGCCATATTCAGCAGAGTTGCACCAGAATCTTAGTGTTTGGATGTATGCATCCGAACACTAGGATTTTTGTGCAAGTGTCCATGGTAGGCTGGGGGCACTGCTGCATTGAAGGTGGTTCCACCAGAATCTTAGTGTTTTGATGTATGCATCCAAACACCAGCATTTTGGTGCAAGTGTCCATTGTAGCATGAGTGGCACTTCCACATTCAAGGTTGTTGCACCAGAATCTTAGTGTTTGGATGTATGCATCCGAACACTAGGCTTTTCATGCAATTGACAATGGTCAGATGAGCTGAACTGCCACATTCAAAGGAGTTGCACCAGAATCTTAGTGTTTGGATGTATGCATCCAAACACTAGGCTTTTCATGCAAGTCACAATGGTAGGATGAGCTGAACTGCCATATTCAGCAGAGTTTCACAAAAATCTTAGTGTTTGGATGTATGCATCCAAACACTAGGATTTTTGTGCAAGTGTCCATTGTAGCATGAGTGGCACACTAGGCTTTTCATGCAAGTGACAATGGAAGGATGAGCTGAACTGCCATATTCAGCAGAGTTGCACAAGAATCTTAGTGTTTGGATGTATGCATCCAAACACTAGGATTTTTGTGCAAGTGTCCATGATAGGGTGGGGGCACTGCCACATTCAATTTGTTTGCACCAGAATCTTAGTGTTCGGATGTATGCATCCGAACACCAGCATTTTGGTGCAAGTGTCCATTGTAGCATGAGTGGCACTGCCACATGCAAGGTGGTTGCACCAGAATCTTAGTGTTTGGATGTACACATCCGAACACCAGCATTTTGGTGCAAGTGTCCATTGTAGCATTAGTGGCACTTCCACATGCAAGGTGGTTGCACCAGAATCTTAGTGTTTGGATGTACGCATCCAAACACTAGGGTTTTTGTGCAAGTGTCCATGGTAGGCTGCGGGCACTGCTGCATTGAAGGTGGTTTCACCAGAATCTTAGTGTTCAGATGTATGCATCCAAACACTAGGCTTTTCATGCAAGTGACAATGGTCGGATGAGCTGAACTGCCACATTCAAGGGAGTTGCACCAGATTCTTAGTGTTCGGATGCATGCATCCAAACACTAAGATTTTTGTGCAAGGTTCAATCATAGTGTGGGGGCACTGCTGCATTGAAGCTGATTGCACCAGATTCTTAAGACAAATGCCCAGCAAGGGGGGAACCACCCCTCCCAGAATTTTTTTTTTTTTAATTGGAAATTCACATTACGCATGGGCCACTTTGGATATGCAAAGTGTCTTGAGGAGTACAACCATTCACAGGGCCTTTAGTGAAACCCCGTCAACTGCCTACGGTTTATCTAATAGCGCAGAGCAGAGAGAAGGAAGAACAGAAAAAGAGGGTGGGAGAGGGGGGGAGAATGAGAGAGCAGAAAAAGCGGAGGTTCATGACAATCTCAACCAAAAGTACAAGCAGCAGTGTGGGTGTATTTCTATGTGTCTTAATGTTTGAGATTTAGTGATTATCCTTGATTCCCTTTTGCATTGGTTCCCAATGTGCTGTACAAAGTAGATGACCGAGAACAAGCTAAGCGCCACTAGCTGTGGATCCTGTGCCGTAAGTTTGAGTTCTCCCCCAAGTTCCATTCCCCAGAGGCTGCACGCCAAGTGAAAAACCCATCTGATGTTGCTTGGTCTCAGATGTCTTGGGCAACTTGCAGCTGAGTCTTGTCAGCAGCGCCAAGGACCAAATGGAACCCCAAAGCTTGTGAGTGCCGCATCTGTCTGGAGTTGGTCCTTATTGCGCTCCTTGTAGCTTCCACTGACTCGCGTTGAGTTGTCCCAGTGATCAAAGGCATAGCGAGCGCGTTGAGTTGTCTCAGCAATCAAAGGCCTAGCAAGGGGGAATTGATCCCCCCCCCACCTGAGCAAGGGGGGGAAACTCTCGGCCAGGGGGTGATTCATCCCCCCCCACCAGCTAGCACCCAATAGGCGGGGCTTGTTTGGCCAAGCGAGGGCAGACACCCCTTTTTCTCAGCAAGCAAAGGCGGAGCAAGGGGGGAATTGATCCCCCCCCACCTAGCGAGCAAGGGGGGGGGAAACGCTTGGCAAGGGGGTGATTCATCCCCCCCCCCAGCCGCAACCCAATGTGGGGGGGGCTTTTGAGCGAGCCAGGGGGGAAACCCCTTCCCCTTCCGTTTTTCTCAGCGAGGGAAGGCGGAGCAATGCGGGAGTTGTTGACAAGTATTTTGGCTTAACTCCTTCCCAGCCTGTTTCCGAAAGAAAAGGCAATATCATGTCATTCTTTAAGAAGGAAGCCCTTAAAGGATCTGAATCGTCGGGTTTAATTAACTCACCGTTAAGCTGTAGTAAACAAGAGAAGATCGTCAAGGAAGAATCCAAGGGATCGGACCAACACATCAGTAAGGAGTGTAAAAAAAGTTTGAATTTCGAACATGAACCCAAGCCGTCCTCATCATTGATATCCAGTTCAGAGAGCACTTTGATCAAACGACCGACTGACTTGATTGATTCAGAGGCCGGGTCTTCCCCTAAGAAGAAAGTTAAAAAAATATCCTGAGTCGCGTCAGGCGTTCAGACGAGGGCAGAAAAACAAAAAAAAAGCAAGAAAGGAAAAACGAGAGGGAAGGCATGGAAATCGAAAACATACCTTAGCAATCTTGTCAAGATTTAATTGGCCTTTGAGCTCAATTGACTGTAAACTTAATTTAACCAAAAGGTTCTATTGTCGTTGTGCCGCCCCCCCAGCCGCAACCCAATGTGGGGGGGCTTTTGAGTGAGCCAGGGGGGACACCCCTTCCCCTTCCGCTTGTCTCAGAAAGCGAAGGCGGAGCAACGCCAGTGAAACGCTCGGCAAGGGGGTGATTCATCACCCCCCCCCAGCTGCAACCCAATGTGCGGGGAGCGCTTTTGAGCGAGCCAGGGGGGACACCCCTTCCCCTTCCGCTTGTTCAGCGAGCGAAGGCGGAGCGACGCCAGTGAAACGCTCGGCAAGGGGGTGATTCATCACCCCCCCCCAGCTGCAACCCAATGTGCGGGGAGCGCTTTTGAGCGAGCCAGGGGGGACACCCCTTCCCCTTCTGCTTGTCTCAGCAAGCAAAGGCGGAGCGACGCCAGTGAAACGCTTGGCAAGGGGGTGATTCATCACCCCCCCCCCAGCTGCAACCCAATGTGCGGGGAGCGCTTTTGAGCAAGCCAGGGGGGACACCCCTTCCCCTTCCGCTCGTCTCAGCGAGCAAAGGCAGAGCGACGCCGGGGAAACGCTTGGCAAGGGGGTGATTCATCACCCCCCCCCAGCTGCAACCCAATGTGCGGGGAGCGCTTTTGAGCAAGCCAGGGGGGAGACATGCTCCCGTGAGCAAGCAAGGGGGGGTTTCACCTTTTTCTGTCGAGAGCAGACAGCTTTGTCAAGCCATCCTGTCCACTGTCATCAGAAAATCGACTCGTTGGGGAAGTGTGAGAGCCAATCCAGTTGTTGGGGGGGGGCGCAAGAGCAAATCCATTTCATATTTGCTGCTGACAGCGGACAGCTTCATCAAGCTTTCCTGTCCGCTGTCATCAGCAAATCAAATTGGTTGCTGCTATTGAAACACCAAAGCGGTCACAGCTTTGACTTCAGGCAGATTTCAGGATTTTTTCCCTTGACTCATGCTGAAAGCAGGCTGAAAGAGGCTGGTGAATGATGAATGCTCCCAGAGGCAGGTGTCCCCCATTGACGTTAATATAAAAGCCTGCATCTACTTCCCTTTCCTCTTAGCACTATTCTCCCCCTCAACCATTTAAATCTGAAAATGAACAATCCATCCGGTACCCCTTTGACTAAAGTGAATAACCCAGTCCTTCACTTATTCCTTGTTTCCCTAAAAGGTGCTTTGGTTTTTCCACCCAAGCATGCCGGAGATTGAATGCCTTGCATGAATGCGTCCATTAAGGAAACCATGCAAAGTGCTTTCTAATCGATGATGGTATTTGATTGATTGGGCTGTGGCCGCGCCATGCCTGAAAAATCAATCCTTAGTAACCTGGACCACACCAACACCAACCACCACCCACCATCACCCACCAACACCCACCACCACCCACCACCACCCACCACCACCCACCACCACCCACCACCACCCACCTCATCCACCCTAAAAGGTGCTTTGATTTTTCAACCAAAGCATGCCGGAGATTGAATGCCTTGCATGAATGCGTCCATTAAGGAAACCATGCAAAGTGCTTTCTAATCGATGATGGTATTTGATTGATTGGGCTGTGGCCGCGCCATGCCTGAAACATCAATCCTTAGTAACCTGGACCACACCAACACCAACCACCACCCACCATCACCCACCACCACCCACCACCACCCACCACCACCCACCACCACCCACCACCACCCACCACCACCCACCACCACCCACCACCACCCACCTCATCCACCCTAAAAGGTGCTTTGATTTTTCAACCAAAGCATGCCGGAGATTGAATGCCTTGCATGAATGCGTCCATTAAGGAAACCATGCAAAGTGCTTTCTAATCAATGATGGTATTTGATTGATTGGGCTGTGGCCGCGCCATGCCTGAAACATCAATCCTTTTGTTTATTTGCCCCTTGGTTTTCATAATGTCACCATCTCATTCCAATAAAATACCCCCGACAGGCATATGAGCAAAACTCATTGACATTCCTTTCTTGATGGGCAGAAAAAAGAATGTCATTGCTCAGTAGCAGCCCTTGAACGCCGTGCCCTGAGACGTCAAGAAAACAATGAAATGCAGAGGATTATGACAGAAATTCAAGCTCAGCATCACGTCCATGTGCACTCCATGAGTGTGCATCCACCACGGGGAAGCTCTGCAAAACATGTCATTGCCACACCATTCCCTGAGAATAGCTACAATCATGGGAACCGACAGAAATCATATAAACAGGCCTCAATTGAAATGCTACAGCATTTACCGGGATTGTTGTTTTCTTGCAACCAACCCAACAACCAGGGGTCCATTCAATGTCCAGATGTGCATTCAATCCACCATACACAGGAGGCACTCCAATGTTACAGGTATCTCAGGCCACCAGGGCCTGCTGTTGTGCATGTGAATGGAAAAAAGGAAATTGGCCTAGTAGTAAAATTTACTCAATGGAGGGATATGAGTCCCGTTGAATATTCTGACCTCCGCTTTGTCACCACCACCCTTGTTCAGTTGGGATCTTTCTATGGAAACCAGCAAAATGGCTCCTTCTTGTCAGGGATCATGAAAGCATTTGTTTGGCGTCCAGGTTATGGCTATCATGGAGAAAATTCTGGTAAATTTCAGATCATTGTAATTGGCTATATCATATTGGCTGACAAACAAATTTCCCAGGCCAATATGTGCCAGTGCCTGCTTCAGTAAACACAAACCAGAAACATGTACATTGGATTAACCTTGTGAACTGTCTACCAAGGATCCAACAAATATTGGGGAATCGGTTCAAAACCATGGCACCAGGTTTCCACAGGCAATCTATTGATCAAATGCATCAATTTTCAATACCAGGATTTTCATCTAGAGAATATGGGTCTTCTGGTGAAGAAGTTTTTGCTGGAAATTTAACTGCCACTTGGAATGAATTTTATAATTCAGCCCATGTTGATAACAACATCAGTGGTATGGCTTATGGTGGCTTCTGTGATATTTTGAGGAGAAAGGGGAACCTTCCCATAAACACCAGGGCTTTGATGTTCAATATGGACAATTTGTCTTGCCTGGGATTCAGACTTATATTGACTTTCAATGCAATGATGGTTGGACTGATGTAATCTGGGCATCAAATTATCTGTTCCATCAGACAGTCCAATTGCTGAGACCCCCTGGAAGTCCCTTCACACGCTTAGGAATCTTAGTCCAAATTAACAAAAACCTGGCTGAGGTTTGCAAGAAGGCACAAGTAAAACGTTCAGGAAATTTTGGTGGACATAGTGCAAGGGAGGAAATTGTTATCAACCGGCTTGCTTCTTCATCCTCATCCAGATGCTAGTTTTTCCATCTATCTTGATTGCCACACCTTGTTTCTATTCAAAAATGCTCGACACATGTAAATTCTTTGTTGCCACCATGACAACCTCACAATTGATCAGTCACAATGCATTTCATGCTCAGATGTGACTTGTCTGGATCATAAACATGCATATTCTACATGCTTGCCTGTAAATCTGCTCGCCCACAAACTACAGTTTTTTTTCTTCAATTGCTTCCCATGGTTGCCTTAAATACCAGGATCCAGCCGATCTCCCATCCCTTCCTCATCAAAATTTCCCCCCTTTCCTGCGTGCCATATATTTATTATATAAGGCGCTTGTGAGTCAGGCAATTTCCTTTCCCCCCAACGATAGAAATTTCTCCCCTCATGTTTGTGATCTATTTGACCCTGAAACAAATGATCTCCTAGCTAGTGACCTTGCCCAGCCAGGTTACTCAACCCAGATCCCAGAAATTAACCCTGGTCATGCAACATGGACTGACCTTTTTGCTGATAATTTGTCATTCATAGACTTGTTAGCATTTGAATCAGCTGACGTCTTCACTGCCCCAAACACTGCTCCTTTGAATCCATCATCAAATCCCGTTTTCCCACCTACCATGCCACTTTTGGCAAATGAAACATCCCAACCCCAATCATCAACAGCCAAACAAAATCCAACGTCTACCAACCATCCTGCACACCACTGGCCACAACCAAAAGCACATCAAAGATCCAATCTTGAACCTTTTTCAGCCCCCCCACCTCCACCAATGACAGGGACCTTCCTAGATGAGTCGGAGATCTCTGTAGTTCCCCGGGCAGAGTTTCTTGAAAACATCCAACAAATGCAACACCAATTTGAAAAAGCCCACAATGATAAGACCTTGCCCAAGTCAGTTTGTGATCATGCACAAAAGGCTATGGATGCCATAGATGAATCCAATAGAGGTGAGCACATTTCTTGAAATCCATTTCTCTCCAATCATCCTATGATAACTAATAATTCTTGCCTTTCAAAGTTGTGTCAAGTGGTCAGGATCTGCCAGTTGAAGAGCAGGTGAAGATAGGGTCTGGAAATCTGCTATCTAAACGCTCTCATCAATCCAAATATACTCTCCGGCCTTCCAAAAGACGGCATTGTTTCACATCAAATTCCAGCACATCAAATTCCAGCACCACAAATGGCGATATCATTTTGCCTGAAAGCCAGCAGATCAAAACTGATGACAATCCCAAACCTAGTGTCCAAATGTTTGATTTTGAGGCATCCTTTCCACCCAACTTTCAAAGCTCTACCACAAATGAACATCGGCCACCCCCACCACCTGGAACCATCTATCCTGATATGCTCCAACTTCCCGGTGAAGCTCCCCATCAGCCCCAGCCTCAACCTATTCCCCCTGCAACATCTGATCCTTTTTTGGCAATCCCAACAGCGACTTCTTAAAACCAAACAAACCAACATTCCCAGTTTCAATCTGCATGCGAGTCGCAGCCTGATCCACCTCCAACAGCCAATGCTTGACCTGCCACACTGCCAGAATCTTCCCAAGGCCAAACTAGACAAAAATCCAATGGATCAACCATATTCATGAAACACACCAATGCAATCCTTCCTATAATTCAACTTTACTCTACAACACTCCTCCATGATGCTTATTCCATGGCACATGAATCTGTAGTCAAGCTTCACACCATGCGAATAAATAAACTCCAGCCAATGAGCAGCTACACTGATACCCTGCCATCAATGATTTGATTCCGTACACTGACTAACACTGGTATCAAACAGTGGTTGAAGAAAATGCTGGATGATGGTCTGTTGAACCTTTACTTTTGAATCAAACCCTCAATGTTGATTTGAATTATTTTTTCTTTTGATTGCAATCAGGAATCAATGTTTTCAAGCCATTGTTAAATGAACCACTCTTGAAACCAGATGATTGGAACATTCCCACAATAGCAAATCACACTGCTCCATCAAATTTACTGGGTCATGAATTAATTACACTGCTCAATATGTTGTTCCATCCTACCAAGCATCAACAGAACAATTGGGCAAAAATCTTTTTCCAGTCCATTGCACTGGTTGCTAAGGATGTAACACCTTTACCAGCATATGAAGCTCCAACCAACCCAAATGATGACTTGGCACAAGAGATAGAAATGATACAGTATTTCATACAATGTCTTACCGGCCATAGCACCAATTCCGAAATCACTGATTCCACTGCATCATCCAATGAAAGAAGTATCAAAATCGATTTAAAGGCTCTAGACAGGCTGGTTGATAATTTCTACCATCTATTGATTTCATTTTCCATATTAAAAGCCAGGTGCAAAATCAATCGGTCAGAACAATCTCTTCAGCTTTATACCTCCCAATTTGATGAACTTCCCAAGGAGTACACTTCAAGGCCATGTTATTCCCTCTTGGCTGCTTATTGTTTTTCAGGAATTTGTGGGATTCTTTTGAGTTTTAGTGATTACAGAAATTTACCAGCCTCCAGTTGCCTTGAACTCATTTCCATTGTTTCCAAGCTGAATGAACTTGAAGCCAACAACATTGATGAACCCATATGGAAAAGAACCAACACGTACATCTGTTCCATAATTCAAAAGACTTTCTTTTCTGCAGATGGATTTGTTCCTTGCCGCATAAAAAGATTTGAGCTTGCTAAGTTCATTGTGCTTGACTTCAGTGAATACTGGCTGAATTCTCATCCCAATGGAGACCAAGTTTTCAATCTTCCAAGAGGGGCCCATATTACTGATGCAACAATTCAAACGCTATGATTTGTTTTCTTTCCTATTTTTTGTAATTCTGGATAACCATTTGTAGTTTAAAATTTTGAAGCTTCTTGCAAAACATGTTTCAAACCTGCACCAAAAGCCCTGCTTGATAAGTTCCAAGACTCATCCACTTGATTTTGGTTACAATTTTGAGATGAAATTGTTAACTGAAATGCATCAGGACACTTCTATATAAGATGTCTACTTTGTCTACTTTCATTCCCCCATTAAGGTTGTTTGGATTACCATTTGGAAAGAAAATATACCCAACACTAGTAAGAACTATTCATTAGCATGTCACCACAAAACAAGCACATCATCTGCCGATGTGATGATTGTAATTCCAAGACCCACATGATTGAGACCTGGGTTGGCTTTTTCAACTGCCCATTATCAACATCAGATAGCAAGAAGAGAAAAAACCAAAATCACACCACCCAGGAATCCATCAAATCAGAAATACTTTGAAGTTTCCAGCAGTGCACCAAGGTCATCCAAACCAAACAAATTACAGAGCACCTCTGCTTCAGCTTTTCATTCCTCTGACTCTCATTCAGATTCAGTCATCTTTGATACGTCAAATTCTTCTCCAATCCCTTGGAGACTCAATGAAAGACCATTTGTGCTCTCTCTAGTGATATCCGCTATTTTGAATCTTGAACATTGTATCAGCAGGGATGCATCCAGATTTATGTTGTTTGCATTGAATTTGCACAAGCAGACCATTCTCAATCACTCTCCAAATATTCAATTAACAAACCCCCTAAATATGGATACTGTTTTTGAATACCTGAATGTCAACCCCACCTTGAATATATATGCTTGCTGTCCAGAATGTTTCTTTCTCCCTGCATTGGTGAAGGACATCAAGGATGAAGAAATCAAGTGTACCAGACATCTCAATTATGGCCAATTCATTCCAGCATGTACAGAATTGATTGGGCAAATGAAGAAATCATCAAACAAAAATACAAAAATGAAAGAAATTATTGAATCACAGTTCTCCCCTAGGAAAACATTTGTGTACCAACCTTTTAAGGCATGGCTAGCAAGTTTTTTGCAACTCAATGGAATTGAAACGGATCTTTCTGCTCACCTGGAAAGATCACCAAGGGATATCATGACCGATATTTGGGATGTTTTTGTTTGGAAAAAATTCAAAGGAATTGGTGAATCAGAATGCTTCCTTTCAAAAAAGGAACATTTGGCCTTTACACTTTACGTTGATTGGTTCAATGCATTTGGAAAATCAAGCAGGCATGTAAGCTTGGGATCAATAGTCTTGGTTTGTCTCAATCTTTCTTCCTGAAAAACGTCACAAACCAGAAAATTTATATATTGCTGGAATCATACCTGGACCCAAGGAGCCTACTGGACCCCAGTTGAACTATCTACTACAACCCCTTTTTAAAGAACTAAAAGAACTTTGGAATGGTATTTTATTCTCAAAAACAGCTCTAAATACAAATGGATTCTTCATCAGAGTTGCCATTTTGACTGTAATTGCTGATGTTGTAGCTATGCGGAAGCTCACTGGTTTCACAAGTCATGCAGGAACCAAGTTTTGCAATTTCTGCCATATTGAGAAATCCCAAATGGATGTTGTTCAGCCATTCCTTTTCCCAAATCAAAACTTGCAGTAACACAAGGAAAGTGTCCAGAAATGGCTTCAGGCACCCTCAATTCATGCACGTGAGGAAGTCTTTCAAAAAACAGGTGTGAGATATTCAATCCTTGAAGACCTGCCTTATTGGGATGCAACCAAGATGATAAATCTTGATGTGATGCACAATATGGTCCTTGGAGCTTTGAAAGATCATTCCACAAATAAACTCTGCCTGCCGGAATCAACATGGAAGAGGAACAAGAGCAAAAAGGAGTTTTTTTCCAGTAGTGACACACTCTCAAGAAGTGAAAGTGAAAATGAAGATTACATACTAAATAAAGACATTGACTCAAGAGAAGTGAGATATCTGAGGAGGGAGGCCATTCCAGATCTTCAGAGCATACCCAAAACCCGCCACAAAAATATTCCCAACAATGAGAAAAATACCACCACTCCCTATTTCGAAAGGAGTGCCAACTTTCTTCACACCTCAGGAACCAGTAATCAATATAATGATGATTTGGACTATGTTCCAATATCAAGCATCACTAGCTCTGATTTTCAATCTGAAGGGGTTGATGGCAAAATCATTCCAACATTTACATTTGACTCACAAACTCTGAACAAAATCCAAAACTTGATTGAAAGGACACCCATTCCCTCCAATTGGACCAGGGTGCCAAAGAATCTTGGTTTGGCTGCTCATGGAAGCAAGAAAGCTGAAGAATGGCTCTTGATATATAAACTTTATCTTCCCCTTTTATTTATAACAAGGGACAAAGGGGGAAATCCACTTCATGCAGAGATTGTTGAAAACACTTTTCACCTTGTGAGCGCGCTCAACATAGCTACCAGTTGGGTTGTTACTCAACATTCTGCTCCAGACTTTACCAAGCATTGGACAAAATACCGAAATAGTTGTCAGAAGCTTTTTCCTGCATGCAAATCCAAACCAAACCATCACCTTTCCACACATATACCTGAGCTCCTAATGCAATGGGGTCCTGCTCCTTGTTCTGCCACATGGGCATATGAAAGAATAAATGGGCTTTTTTCCCGTATTAACCATAACAATTCAACAGGTACAAGATAAGCTCAAATTTTGAATCATATTAATCACAAAAAACTAATTTTCATTTCTTTCTGATTGCAGCAAATATACCCTTGACTCTTTTGCAGAGATTCTCCCAATCTAACAACTTGAAGAACATTTTGAACAACCCTGAAGCCCCCCCAGAAGTAAGAATTATGACATCATATTTAAAAAGCAAAGATGCAAATGATAATCAGATTAATTCAAAACCAAATCTGGCAGAAAGGAAAGATTACACTGATTTCCTTGATCATTTGAGGAAGGTAAAACCACATATTAACTGGATTGATCATGATTTTCCAACTAATTCATGTGACTCTTGGAAAATCATTTTGTCCCCATGGTGGAGATACCACCATCATCTTAACTGGAAGAATTCAACCTTCACCACACACAATAAACATACGGGCAATAGCATTGTTTGTTTTTATCAAGATAATACTCCACATTTTGGTAAGATTACAAAAATTATCAATATTGTTGATCCTCTTCATGATTTCCCTGATTTTTATATTTTTATAAATTTGTTTGAAACAAATACACAATTCCTTTCAAGTTGGGAACATCTGAATGTTTTTCAAGTAAGAGCAACCAATAATTGGCAGATCATAACTTGTGGTGATATTGATTGTCATGCTGCACTGTCTGAACAAGATGGCCTGTCTATATTAGTTCGGCTCCACTCAACAGATTTGGAATTATAAAAAGAATTTTGATATTTTTATGGGCATTTATGAAATCAATAAAATCAGGTGAAAACCACCTTGAATTCACAAAATTTTCCTGTGAAAAGCATGTACAAACAGTTGTGTGAAAAGCAGTGGAAATTTCACCCTGTGAAACATCCACTGCTTTTTTTGTTGGGGTGACATTCACTTATGAGTAAATGACAATAAAATTGAAAAAAACTGCACATGCAATTAAAAAAAAAAGTGCTACAATTTTGAAAATATTCAAATTTATTGCTTTTTGTCTGGTGATGTGATCCTGAAAACAAAGTTGATCATTGGATAAATCAGGTAAATCAGTTTGACTTTCATTTTCCCTAAAGGTGAAACCAGACTGACTTTGACTTTTAACCAAGGTGAAAACCAGTTGACTTTTATTTTCCATCAAGGTGAAATCCACAATCAACCCGGTATATGTTATGGTGAATCACAGAATCCATCATTGCCTATTCATGGTGAAACGTTTGATACTTATTTGAGACCATATTGACCACATATAGTGACTTCATGTCACTGGTCAGCCAGAGACCCCATTTTGGCCCTGGTGTCACGGATTGCGGGATCTGTGGAGGCGTGCGGATGGATAAACCCAGGGGGCTCAAAGTAGGGCACAGCGGAGGTTTGCGCGGGCATAAGCGCGGGCCAACTCACAGATTGCGGGATCCGCGGACGCGCGCCAATGGATAAAGCCAGGGAGGCTCCAAGTAGGGCACGGCATAGGGCTGCGCCATGAGAAGGAAAAACCAGGCATACGCAATATTGAATGGGGTTTTGGACGGGGTAGGGTTAGGGTGGAGCTAGGGTTCTGTACTTGGGGCATATTTCATCTATCTTGTTGCTTGTTGTTGTACCTAGGTTAGGGTTGAGAGGGAGGAATTAAAAACACCTCACTATTAACTCTGGGTTGGATAATCTCATTATTGGATCATCACAACATACAGGCTATTGGATTACCATACATATCATATAGTTCATATCACCAGACTGCCAGGAAATGGTATAAGAAGGATTGGAGGGAAGGAATTTATGTTATCATCACTCTCTCTACTATTAAACTAATTGCATCCAATCTCCTTAAAGATGCTTAGACCAATAACCTCCAGAACTTGAGGAAAACGTTGGGGGTATCACCCCTCTTGTTTCCACAATGCCTGCGGACATGCTGAAGGGCCTTGGAAACAGTTGAGACCCGCGCGGGCAAGCTGATGGGCCTGGGAAACTGCTGAGACTGTGGATGACCACCAGCAGGTGTTTGACAGGCCTGGGAAACAGCGGCTGGCGGAAACACAGAGAGATGAGGCCATCAACTGACTGATTGAGAAAGATTGGTCAGCAGTGATGGTGGTGGGAAAAGGTGAGGATGATGGAGATCCTTGGCTAGATGGTGGTGGTCATTGTGGTTGTTGTTGTTGTTGTTGTAATTGTTGAAGATTCTTTGGGGTTGATGATGATGGTTCAGGATGAGTTGGATGAGTCAATTGAGTCCTTTGTTCAACCAAAAAAATTCAAACTTTAATCTCTTCAACAGATCACGTTCCAAGTCGCCTAATTCAAATTTGGATACACCAGTGACTTTGAATAATCTAAGCCTGGTAATTGATTGATTGGAGATGAACTTGGTACCAAGTAAGATGGTTGATAGGATCAAAGGATGAATCATGAATGGGTTGATAGGGATTGGTGGGTATGAGGGAGATGAATGAGTGGAGGTGATTTGGTTAAAGTAAATAAAAACAATCAAGAGTACATTTATTGGGATGGGAGCTATTTGAACAAGACTGAGGCCTGAGGAGAGAGGAGTGAGCTGGGATTGCATGGGATGGGATTTGATGGCAAATGAGATTGGAGGTTGATGGCCAATTGTGGCTGCCGGTGGCAGATAGAAGCCCGCGAGCCAAGCCAGTATTCATCCGCGTGTTTGCCAAAAAAGGGTGGATAGCAGTGCAAAGCAAGGGCAAATTGAACGTAGGACCGGGCGCTAGGCACCCAAGAGATGATCCTAGACAACTAGGAGAGTGGGAGCTTGAAGTTTGGGAACTGGATATGGGAATCATTCTGGATCAAAAAGTTTTTTTTTTTTTGGATCTAAATGGAGGCTATAGAAAAGTTCATAAAAAATTTTACTTTTTCCGTACTGGTACAGAGGTATCCCAGATTGGGCATCAAATCTCTCCCCAACTTGCAGACTGTCCCTAGTCTGCATCTGAGTATCTTTGATGATATATTTAAAATAAGAAACTGAGGAATTGAAACAGAAAAACACCCATTTGATCTTGAGGGTGATTGAAAAGGGAGCTTGATCCATCCAAAGAAAAGGTCCTGGAAGTGGCTGAGATTAAAGAATGAAGAAGGTGTCCCAGGTGCTCACATATGTGGCATAAAGTAGAGTTTTCACAAAAAAATGCAGAAGATGACCCCTGGTGGTGCACAATCGGAGGACTTACTTCTGGAACAAGTTGCCTCCACAACAATGAAATTTCTTGACCTGATCAGAAGAGAACCTTCTGGCCATCTGAGTACCATCCAGCTCCTCCAAAACATATGATCCACCTCTGACTTGACAGACCACTCAATAAAGACCATTCCAGCGGTTAGAGAAAAGCTTTCCCCACTGAGATTCCAAGGATTGATTATAAGCTAAGACTAGATCCCAAGGATTCAAGGGATCCCGGATTTTATTGGAGTGCTTATCCTCCCAACACTGGACTGATTTTTCTCTTGACCCCATCATCTTCTGATAAGCTCTGTCACAAACATCTTCACTTTGCTCCAGTTGCCTGGATCTGGCAACTAATATATCAGTGGTGGAAGAAAACTTTCCCCAGAAATACCTAAGAAAGATTCCATTTCCAGATCAAGAGGAAGGACAGCCCTTTGTCCAAAGATAATTTCATAAGTTGATTAGCCAGTGGTTTGTTTAGTTGAAATTTGATTGGAGAAGAGGACCAGAGGAAGAAATTTGCAACAATTCTTTCCACTTTCACCAGCCAGCTTGACAAGGGCAGCCTTCCAAGGAGCATGGCCTCTTTCCACCATTCCGTGACCTTCAGGATAATAAGGAGTGGTAACCCTATGTTGACCAGGAAGCAATTGGATTGTTTCAGCCAGTTTTCTTCCAAACTCAGAGCCACCATCAGTTGAATAAGATCAAGCCAAGCCATAACACATTGTCCAAGTCTCATAGAGGAAGGCTGCTACTGATTCAGAGGTGAGGGTCTTAAGGAATTTTCCTTCAACCCATCCAGAAAAATCATCTCTAGCCACTATGAGGTACTTAGCTCCACCATCCTGAATATGAACCACATCCATAGCAATCCTTCCAAAGACAGTGGACTCTCCAGTGGGATAAAAAATTTCTGCTAGGCGCCAAAGATCATTTTTCTGACATACTTCACAACTCTTGCACCATTGAGAGACTGATTTCTTCAAGGATGGCCCCCAGAATTGTTTGGATATTCAACAATAAGTTTTTGGTTTCCCCACAACAACCAAGGCCTTCATGGAGACTTTCAAGGATCAAATATTGTTTAGAAGGTATGGTGAAAACAATAAGAGCACAAGGGTTGCCTCTTTTCATAAGCCTATTACCTTGGACAAAGAAATTGGAGGACATCATTTTGAGTGATTGAAAATCTTTAGCAGAGAGATCAGGAGGCCTTTGGAGAGTGGAAAGATACTGCTCTAATTTAATCCAGAAGCCTTGTTGGAAGCCAGAATAATCTTGAGATGAAAAGGTGAAGATAGGACTAATTAAGGGCTCCTCCTTGTTGAAATCCACTCCAACATCCAATTCTTCATCTCCAAGAGGGCTTCAAGATAAACCATCAGGCATGGTGAAAGATTTTCCAGGCCTATGAACAATATCAAAAGAGAACAACTGGATGAAAGCCACCCAACAAGTCATTGGAGCCTTTGGAAGAATGGGGGCATTGATCATTTCAATAATGGATTGTAACTCAAAGTTTTGACCCCAGAGAACAGTTTGGAGCTTCTTCAACATTTGGGCCACACCAAAAAGTTCAAGTTTTGGCTGCGAGTACCTGGATTCCACCTCTGAAAAAAGAAGAGATTCATACAGAGCAGGACAATCCAAACCATTTTCATCTTCCTGAGTAAGGACAGCCCCAATAGATTGATAAATAGAGTCCACAGCCAGCTTGATTTTGCCAGCCCTGGGTACATAAGTGATCTTCTTCAAGACAATGTCTTTTCCAACAATTATTTTGAGCATCTGAAATGATTGTTCACAATCTTGGGTCCAAAACCATTCATCATCATTCCTGGTTAAGCGACGCAAGGGAATGCAAATTTTGGATAGAGAATGGATAAAGATCCAAAAATAGATTACAACACCCAAGAAACCTCTGAGTTCAGTTGGATTGATGGGAGTAGGCCAAGAGAGAATTTTGTTGAATTTGGATGGAGCCATCCTTCTTCTTTCCTTGCAGACCACATGACCAACAATTTCCAAAGCAGGGAAACAGGCAGCCAATTTGGATTCAGAGACAGTGAGACCAGAATCCTCAATTTGAAACAGGATACTTTCCAGAGTGGTTGCATATTCCCACATAAATTCACATATTCCTGAATGCAAGGGTAAGAGCTCATTGTTAGAATCAGAAACTGGACCTTTAATCCCGCCATCATCAATAAAGATACCAGCATGATCAGGGATTTAATCCTGGAGGATCCAAACCATCTGAGCCTGACAGACTGCAACCAAATTGGTGGCAACTTGAGGTAATCAAGTAAGTTGGAAATGACCAAGAGGAGTATTGAAGGTAGTGAGAGGACAAGAAATTGGATGTAAGGATTGTTCATCATAGCCACAAATAATGTCACCTAGACCATAGCAAGCTCTCCCAGAGAAGGATTAGAGAAATTCTTCAGTATCAAGGGGAATACCAGAGTCTTTAATAGTAACCTTATTTAGAGGCTGGAGATCATGAACTATTCTAAGTTTACCTTTTCTCTTGAGAACACAGAAAACAGGACTGGAATAGCTAGAAGTTGATTGTTCATATAAACTGGTTTGGACTTGTTTGCAGACCAACTTGATGAATTTGTCAACTTTAGCAGCAGGGATTGGGATCTTCTTTTTTTTCCAGGGATCATGTTCTACTACAGGGATAATGTAAGGGAGGACATAGGATTATTTCAAGAGACCTCTCTATTCTTCAAAGAAACCAATAGATTTTTCCCTAAGGGCTAAGACATTTTTTATCAAATTCAACTAATCAGGAAGAAGCCATCCATCTGGACCAAAGTTGACCACTTTTGGAAGTTCTTCAGTGAAAAGACCAGAGGGGATGAATGGGACAGTAAGAGATTGAGGTAAACCACAGTAAGGATTGCTGGATAGAGGGGGACGCATGAAAGGAGGGTTGAGGTTGAAAGGCATTGGTTGTTTGACTGGTTGAACCTTTTTTGCAACTGGTCTATACTTTGTGGCAAAAGAGAGGAATCCTTTCTTCCTCCAAGCATTGACCAGTGAGACCTGACTACAAAAACTGAGGCCAAGTTCCAACATCTTCCAAGTTCAATGTTCTGCCTTATCCTTGAAAGGTTCCTTTGCCATAAAAGAGGATCCAAAATCTAACGCATTTCTCACATGTGTGGCAAAGGGTAGAGTTTTGAAAATGACATTAGTAGAGGCCCCTGATGGTGCACAATTGGGAGGACTTACTTCTAACCCACATTGCCTCCACTTAAGACCATACTCCTTCATACCAAAACCACCAAGAAAAAAATCAAGATTGGGACCTAGTTTAGACTCATTGCAGAGATTCAAAACCTGAGTAGAGGATAATTGATCTGGCTGAAGGGAAAAAGGAAAAGAAGAAACAACAGACCCAGAGAGAGAAGAAATATTTTTGGAATTTTTGGAATTTTTATGTTTTTGAATTTTGATCTTATTTGGATGACGAAGAGATGATTAGGAAAACAAAAAATATGACTCTGAGGTTGAAGTTGATCCATAAGTTGAAGTCTGAGGCTGAGAGGAACTACAACTATCAGTAGGATCAACTAATCAGATAAAAATGAGGCTGAGAGAAATGAGAGTTTTCCTTCTGCTTTCCCTTTAGAACTGTTTTGGGAAATTGACCAGGAAAATCTTGTTCCCAACAACCAGAATCCAAGGAACAATGCAAAAATTAAATTTTTCTGCCATCAGAATCAGGGAGAAGGATTTTCTCCCCAACTTTATCAGAAAAAATCAGGGTAGCACCAAAATCCATTAAGAATGGTTGACCCAAGATCATAGGACCTTCCAAACAAGTGATCCAGAAGTGAAAAGTTCCAACAATATTTTGACAAATTTGAAAAGGAAAATCCTCAGAAATACCAACCAGTTCACATGACTGATTCCCTATGCCATAAAACGCAGAAGTAAAGCTGACCCTTGGGCTAAGCCTGAGTTTGCAGGCCATAGTATCTGAGATTCAGTTGAGCTGAGAACCCAAATCCACAAGAAGAGAAACTGTTTGAGCCTATTCACCAAGATAGCAGGGAAGAAATAAAAGAGGACAGGAATGCATATTGGAATATGAAGAAGGATCTTTTCCACCAGAGTCCTCCATCAAAGTGCCAGAAGAGACCTTCAATTCATCCAGACCAATTTCCACACGTCAACAAGAAACCCATTTCTGCATGCCTTCAGCCACAGATGGAGAGATAGAAAGAAGTTCAGCCACAGACAGATCAGGGATTTTGAGATCATAAATCTTCTTTAATACTCCTTCCACAGCATTAGGGTAGTCCTTGGAAATGCCCCTCTCAAACCAAAATTTGGGCTGGGTGGAGGGAAGAAGATCAGGTGAGGCAGGTACTGGAAGAGGATCAGAGGATTGAGGGGGATGACCAGATTGAAGAGGAGGAGAAGGATCAGAGTGGTCCTGGAACCTTTCCATTGGTGGTTCCCTTTCTACTTCCATGTCTTCCACATCAGAGTAAGGAGGCTCAGGCACCGATTGATGTTTGACAGGTTTTCAAAGGATTGAAGATGGAATAGCAGGAGACTTGTGAGGTTTGGGTTCCTCATGGCTTTATCTAGCTGGATCAGATTGATAAGCACCAGAGAAGCTGGAAGAAGTGATAGCTGGAGGATACCAAGGTTGAAGAGTGCCACAGGATGATTGAAAATCCAAGGAGACCAGAGATGCCTTCTTGGGAGTTGGTGGTTGGTAAGAAGCCACAACATGACAGATTGAATGAGATGAGTCAAAAGGGATCAAAGAAAAATTAGAAAGAAAGAAATTATTTCCCTTCTGCTCTACTAATTTCTCCTCCTTGTCCTTCTGGAGTTCAGGACATCTACAAGTACCATGGCCTTCTCTATGACAGTAATAGCAGACTAAGGTGGATTTAGGAACAGAATAAGCAGGTTTAGGGGTAGCTAAAGAGGATATTTTCTGATCTATTTTATTCTCAAAGGCCTGAATTAGCTTAGTAATCTCATCTATGGTAGCAGTATCCTTATTGGCTTGAGGGCTTGATTTAGGTCTGCAATTTGCTTCCATCTTGTTCTTGATTTTTTTGGATTCTTGGAAGGAAGGACCATGGAATGCTTCAGTGATCCTGGTCTTTTCAAAAGTTAAAGCAGTTTGACCTTTCATGACTTTTTCCACCACATTCCTCAGGACCAGAAAGACAGGGGGTTTGAATCAATTATCCCTAGTAGTGATCATGGATCCAGACTTAACCAATTAATCCCTAATCCTTTCCTGCACTCCTTTCAAAAAATATTGGAAAAATTAAACTTGAATTTTTTCCACAGTGTCAATGTGATTGTTCCTGATAAGATAAGACTGAATAGGATCCCAAGACTTTCTTAAAGACTGATAATCAGAGGCTGAAGAGACACCACCATTGGAGATCCATTGAGAAACCAGAGCATCCAAGTCCTGTAATGTAAACCTAGCAACATTGATTTTCCCCCAATAAGCCAACATAGCCTTCTTCAAGAGCCTCCAGTTATGAGTTTTGAATCCATTGAACAATTCAATAAATTCCATAACTTCATCAGAGGAGATAAAAAATTGTAACTGATAGGCCATATCATGTTCACTTGCCCCATCCACTTCAGCAACCAGTTCATAGGAGTCCAAAAATTGCTCCACATTCTTTCTATTGAAGGCTAGGTTCTTGTTTTGGGGTTTGATCTTGACAATTTTGGCCCAAACAGTGTTGGAGGGAACAGATTCCATTTTGAAGACAGAGTTCCTAAGGAGATCCAAAAAACAGAGTTTCAAGGTGGCTCACAAGCGTGGCAAGGGTAGAGTTTCACAAAAACAACAAGAATCCTGCCCAGATGGTGCACAATTGGGAGGACTTACTTCTGGAACAAGTTGCCCCCATGGATCAGATCTGGATGATGACAGAAAAAAAAGAAAAAAAAGAAAAGGATCAGATTGGATTTCAGAGTTGATTCTTCAAGTTGGGACTGAAAATCCCAAGGTTTCTGGTTTGATCCCAGCCCAGGGGACCAAATGTAAGACTCCAAACGGTGCTAGGCTGTGGCAGTTCTGTGGAGGTGAAAGGTGCTGTTTAGGTTGCCCTCCTGAGTGTTACAAAAATATTTAAAGGTAACCAAGATCAAGTTCCAAAACCTGGTAAATGAGGAATCAAGAAGTAAAGGATAAAGATGATAGTAGTTTGGTAGAAATGGAACAGCACTATCTGAGTCAAGATTATGTGGGAAAAACATGGACAACAGAAGCTAAAGTTTGTGTAAATTTCAAATACAAAGCTGTTGAATGTAAACAACCCCCACAAGCTAATAAATCTGGTTGAAAGAAGAAGATTGGGGATGATCAACTCAAACCCAACCAATCTCCAGGTTCTCAATGAAACTTCCCAACTCTCCGCAATCAAGCCCTTGAAGGGTATCAGATAACTGAGGGTGGCTGTAAAGGACAAAGAACTATGTTTAAGAAGCTCTAAAAGCAAACAGTAACTGATTTGAAGCAAGGATAACCTCAACACTTCTCAAGGAACTCAAGAGTAGTCTGGCAGAATGCAACTCCAAAAATTAATAAGGGAGGTATAACACTCCAGGTCTTAAGCTTAATAAAACCTCTTCAATAAATTGTGATTGGCTCCAGAAAGAGTATCAAGGAGGGATCAAGGCCAGTAAGGTCAGAGAAAGGGATCAAGGAGTGGTATAACACACTCAAGAATTCCAACAGATAGAATTCTCCTCAACCAGCAAGGCTATTGGTTGGTGATAAGGATCAGGCCACAGAGGGGCAAAGACTAAGGATCAATGGATCAGGGGGCAATAATGGATATACCCAGGATGAGGATGAGGATCAGATTTCAATGATAACCGGGGGGACATACGCACACACTCCAGTGGATGTTTTGAATAAGGCAGGGGAGAGCCCCTCCTTTTATAGACAAGAGGTCTGTAGACTATTTACAAGAGAGATTTACAAATAGAGCGGGAAAAAAAGTTTTTTTTTTTTTTTGAGATTGTCATGAGAAAAAAAAGGGCAAAAAAAGAAACAACAAACACTCAAAAAAAAGAAGAACTGAACAAAAAAACCCCGGCCCATGCCAATGATGGGCACAGGCAAGAGAGTAGCTAGTGAGACACCCGCAGACATGCTGACGGGCCCGGGCAACAGTTGAGACCCGCGCGGGCAAGCTGATGGGCCCAGGCAACTGCTGAGACCGTGGATGACCGCCAGAAGGTGTTTGACAGGCCCGGGAAACAGCTGTGGGCGGAACCGCAGAGAGATGAGGGCATCAACTGAATGATTGAGAAAGATTGGTCGGCAGTGATGGTGGTGGGAAAAGGTGAGAAGGATGGAGATCCTTGGCTAGGTGGTGGTGGTCATTGTTGTTGTTATTTTCATGATTGTTGATAATTCTTTGGGGTTGATGATGATGGGTCAGGATGAGTTGGATGAGTTTATTGAGTTCTTTGTTTGACCAACACAATTCAAACTTTAACCTCTTCAATAGATCATGTTCCAAGTTGTCTAATTTGAATTTGAATACACTGGTGACTTTGGATAATCTTAGCCTGTTGATCAATTGATTGGAGATGAACTTGGTACGGAGTAAGATGGTTTATAGGATAAAACAATGAATCATGAATGGGTTGATAGGGATTGGTGGGTATGAGGGAGATGAATGAGTGGAGGTGATTTGGTTAAAGTAAATCAAACCAATCAAGAGTCCATCAATTGGGATGGGAGCTAGTTGAACAAGACTGAGGAGTGAGGAGAGAGGAGTGAGATGGGATGGGATGGGATGGGATTTGATGGGAAATGAGATTGGAGGTTGATGGCCAATTGGGGGTGCCGGTGGCGGATAGAAGCCCTCAAGCCAAGCTGGTCTTCATCCGCGCGATTGCCAAAAAAGGGTTGATAGCAGCGCAAAGGAAGGGAGAATTGAAAGTAGGACCAGTGTCAGCCTACTAGATGCCAAGTACCTAGCTCCTTCTAGCTACTTGAGGTGATAGAAAATTTAGAGCAAAAATGTTGAACAATGCCAGAGATATATTTTGGCTGAAAGGGTTAACTTTATTTATATATATTTAAAAATAAATTTAAAAGGAGGGGCCAAGAACTCAATGGGGTTATTGAGCTCTCCGGAAAACAGGTATATGTCTGTTAAGGACAATATAGATGCAATTTTGGTGCCTGTGGGGTTTACAAGGACTCCTTTCAAGAAGGTTGTGTGTAATTTCCTTGGGGTTTGGGTTATGCAGAACCTAAAAAAGAGATATAAGTCAGGAGAATCACTTACTAGGCCTAGATCTGGACTTATTCTTGATGGATGGGCCAATATGCAGGGATTCAGGGTGCTGGAAGTTGATTCTGGGGCAGGCTGAATGGCTGGATGCTGATTTTGGCCAAAAATAAGGATTCAAGAGTTTTGTCTATAATATTATCAGAAAGTGGTCCAGGATCACACAATTATTTCTTATAAGGGTTTGATGGCTTGATGAAAAAAATATCTGAAGAAATCATGACTATATAACTGGATGAATCAGTCAGAAATGGCTGGGGGAGGAGCCTTTATTTATATCATTTTGGGTCCCCTCATGGTGCAGTCTTTTTACCAACCAAAGGAGGGTGAACCAGGCTAGTACTGAGGCCAGGGAGCTGATCAAGTTAGCACGAAGCTAATCTCGAAGCTAATCTTCTTTTTATCCCAATTGCACACTCCCAGGGTGCTAAAGTAACTAATATTAGTCTAATTAAATCTACTAAGTTGGGTATTAAGCCAGTGGTTGTGACTAGTTACGTACATTCTTCCTTGTATAGGGTACAGAGGAGGTTTTATAGGTTTCAGGTGTCTTGTGCGCTAGTCAGAATGAAGCTAGGCCTCTGTGTATCCTCAGTGTACCCTCTCAGGATGCTAATGTACCTATTTTGTACTCTTTTGGGCCCAAAGCTTCTGTACAGTTCCCATTACAGGGGACCCTGACAACCTTTGATACAGCTCTCAAAAGGATGCAGGGCCCAATTTTTCCGAACTTTCTGTTTTTTTGGACAGTCTCATGCTGTTTGCTACCTTGTGGAGGTGCTCTTTGGGCCCCATGTGGTGTGGAACAAGTCTGTGGGGTGTATGTGAGGTACAGTACTCAGGGGTGTCACAGTTCTACCTGAAGGAGCAGGAACTGGGGGGTGGTGCCAGTGGGTGACCCTACCTAATTTGGCACCAGGAATACATTACTGCAATAATATTGCTACTTTTCTTAGTAATTAAGGGTTTTTATCTCATTTTTGTTTTTAAGTTATTATTTCTGTATTTTTGTATTCATTATTATTATTCATTCATTTTTATTTCTGGGTACTTTAGTCAGTTGGTTCTGAATAGTAGCCAGCTGAAAACCAAGCACTAGGCATCCAAGAGATGATCCTAGACAACTAGGAGAGTGGGAGCTGGAAGTTTGGGAACTGGATATGGGAATCATTCCGGATCAAAAAGTTTTTTTTTTTTTGAAGAAAAGTTCATAAAAAATTTTACTTTTTCCATACTGGTCCCAAGATGTCCCAGATTGGGCACCACAACGTGTCATGGAGATTTCTCAAAATCTCAGAGGTAACCTTGGAGTCTGTCAGCCTCCTGGATGCCTAGAACCTTGCTATCCTTTAGCTACCAGAGATGATAGAATAAATAATAAATATATTATTTAATAAATGCAGCAAAAATCCATAAAATATTTGGATAAAGCTTATTGCAAGGTTAATTGGTTTGGTTATGGTTTATTGTTATCAATCAATATAGATAATTGAGTATTAAATATTTTTATAGAGGGGCCACAATTATATTGGGGATCTTTAAAACCTCTCTTCAGGAAGTACAGTATGAAAATACATAGTCCTGGTTACTTTGGGCCTTTTAGTTTAAAGGATATTTTGCCCAAAGATAAGATGTATATAAAATACACGGTGGAGTGGAAGGGCTTTGTAACCAATCTGCCACAATAGAGAAAGAATAATACAACTCACTGTTATATTATTAAATCCTTTGTATATCTGTTTGGGACGTGCACTGATGGGTTAAACCTGTATACTGGGGTTATAAGATTTTTCAGCAGTTTAAATTGATAAAAAGAGGTTGACGACGGATATTATTAATAAGACTTCACTTAAGTTGATATTTGAAGGTACCAAGACTTTTTTGGGATTAAATTGGTCTTTAGTAGGTAATCCTACAGGGTCTTGGTGTGTCCCATTGAGGTCTTCACCCTTCCAATCAATATTTTCAGGGCTTCCAGAGATATCTGGGACTTCTTGATCCAAGAAATCAGTTTCACGTGGTGGTGGTTTCTGGTATAAGAGGGTTCACTGATTGTAAAAGGTTATTCTATTGGTCAATAAAATGTATTAAAATTATTTTAATAAAAATAATATGGTAATACAAGTTGTATACTTACTTTTATATTTTAAAAAGTAATTTATACCGTATTTCTTCCAAGCTTTATTTTTTCTTCATAGGGCCTGGAAGTTGCTATGCCTTTCAAGATATTCTTGTTCAAGGAGTTTATCTCAGTGGTTACACGCAGAAGAGATATTAAGTTTCGCAGCTTGACTTAAAGCTTCCCAACCAGTAGTTTTATAATTTTTAATATATTCTTCTTTTCTTATCTTTAAAAGATTTAAATAATAGATTATTAATTCTGCATTGGTTTTTAAATCCACTGCTAAATAATTTAATGATGAATCACGTTTAAAAATTCAGATAAATTTATCTGTGATTTAATTTTATGTGAAATGTCTGGTCCAAGGTAGTAAATATAATAAAATGGAATATTTCCCGGCCAGACCCTCAATTGTCACCATCCTGGATGCCAAGACCCTTTATATCCTTTAGCTACCAGAGTTGATAGAATAAATGTCAGCTTGCTACTATATACAGAGCAAAACTTTCAAATAGTAACACAAAATATGAAAAATAAGAATACCTCAATTAACAATATAAAAAGTAAGAAATCCATAAATATTATTACAGGAATGGATTCCTCACCCAAAATTTGGTAGGGTCACTTGCTGACCCCACCCTTGAATTCCAAGTCCTTATATTTTTAAAACAATTAAAGAAAAAGTGATGAAAATTACGACACCTGTATGGCACTTTTTGGCCATTCTAACATTTCACATGTATTGTCACGTATAGGGTTTACACCTAAAATTCACTTAGAATTGAGGTTTTGTGTATATTTTAGGTGTTACACGCGGAAATGTTTTATGTCACAATTCTTGCGCGCAGCCCCGCATCATTACATAACCCTACGTACTAGCAGCAGCCGGATCCCGCGTACTAGAGACCCGCGCGCAGCTAACTATGCCACGCACGCAGCGGATCCTACCCCGCCCGGATCTGTACTACTGATCCCCGCGCCTGGATCCGTCGTGACTAATCTGACAACCAGGTACCGCCCAGAAGAGCTACAACCTAGTTAGGGTTGCCTAGTATATGTAACAAACGGACATATGCATTACTAATGATCTAAAAAGATCAAAACATAAATAAAATTAATGAAAATTAAGATTTAAACATTTTTTTAATAATAAATCAAACATCAAGGACTACCACATAAACCATGGATCTTGATCTTTGATGACCACAAAACACTACAAGAAGTGTTCATAAAAATTATTGAAAATTATCTAAATGATTAGCAGATAACGGCCAATCAGTAAACATCCACATCTGCACGCTTAAAAGCAATATCATTAGTACAAATAAAGGATGAGTACAGAATGATCAAATTTACGCCAGAACTAATTAACAGATCCTGTGGCTAAAATAGTACAGAGATCCAGAAGATCTAAGGACAGCTGATTGACAGCACCAAGTAGACGTGCTAATCTTGCCCTGACTAGCTTGCCAGCCTCAGCCCACGAGCAGAACCCTCTCTACGTGCTCCGAGAAGACCAAAATCACCCCAAAAAGGTATTTATACAGACCTCTTTGGATCCATTATTCAATCAGTTTACCAGGAATTATTTATTATCAATCAGACACCGTGTCATTGTTGATCAAGTGCTTATATGAAGATAAGAAAGTGATTCATGACTTAGTCTGCAGTAGTATTATTTTACCTTTATAACCAATCAACCATTGAAGTTTAGTCAAGCAATCCACCCCATCTGCTCTGAAACCCTTCCAATTATTCCAGGATTTTTGTGGTAAAAGCTCTCAGAGTGAGTGTTACCCTTCCTGTCTAGGCCGCTTGTGCTGTTAAGCCCGGCCATCAGTGGAATAAGTCCTTTCTGAGGCAGCCATATTTATTCCAAGGTTCTTAAAAACTGCCTAAGGAGTCCCCTTGAAGAGAGGTTGCTATTCTGTAAAGATCCCCAGTAGTATAATACTGTGGCCCCTCTTCTATATTATATTGAAAACCCTTTACTACCAAACCAATTAAAACTTACAACTGCTCTTATTTGAGCTTCTAAGCGTTTATTATTGGAATAATAATTATTTTTATCATTCCAACATTTTTATCACTCTCTGTAGCTAAAGGACTGCAAGGTTCTTGGTATCAGAGAGCTGAAAACTGGGGGTCTGGCCGGGAAATATCCTTAAATAATTAATTTTTAATTATTTATTCCTTGGACCAGTCTATTTATTTTCAAAAAATAAGTTAACAAACTTATAACATATATTTTTGATCATTTGTTTCTCTAGTGGATCTTAAGACCAACAGAGAATTGATCAATTATTATTTGGACCTTCTTAAAAAGAAAAGCAAAGGAAAACTCCGTAACTTTGTCCCTGTTATTATAACTCCTGAGCAACAACAGGAGAAATTGCTTTATTATAAGCAGCAGGTTATAAAAGACAAAGAACTCAAGCTTGAAAGAATCATCAATTTCAATTCTTTATTAAGGCAACATAAGGAGTGAAAAATTTATCAAAGGAAGCTTTATATTTATAAACTAAATAATCCTGAAGATAAAGAAAAAACCAAAAATAATAAAAGTGATTATTTTTTTTAATAATCACCTTATCACGTAAAAATACAAAAATATATTAAACTTATATTTTTTTTATCCATCTCAGTGGATTTTGTTTTTGGTGATCTCATTGACCAGGACCTCCTAGAGGACCTCCCAGACAGTTTACCATTGGATTTACCCTTGGATTTATCCCAGGATTTGATTGGGACTCACTCAGACCCCATTGGAATACCTTCCAAGGATAGTTGTGATCCCAACCAAGTGTTGGTACCGTTGAATTTAACTCTAAGTAAGTTAAAAATATTTATAAAAAAATTATTAAAAATATAAATCCCACAAAAAATATTATTTTTATAAATTTAAAATCTTTTTTCAAAGTTTTGACAAAAGACTTACATATTTTTTTTGGTATTATGTATCAAAATAGGCGCAACACCTGTGCAACTGGCAGAGCCCCGTCATATGGATCTCTGCCTGGAGGAACCCTTACGCGCAAGGGTTCCAGTCGCGAACGCAACAAAGGGGCTTGAACCCGTGACCATAGCGTCACACGGGACAACAACAGCAACAACCACGGCCGTCAACTCGACCAACAGACTGTTGGAGAGCCTTTGGTTGCCCACCAGGTTATCCCAGGAGGGTACAGGTCCTCCTACGCCACCCCAGCTGGACTCAACCAAGGAGGAAAGGGTCAAAGTGTTAGTGAAAGAGCACATGAGCTATTGGGAGAAATTCAGGTTGGCTCAGACCCAGGAGGATCAACCAGGTATGAGAAAAGCCATTTCTCAGGCAAAGAAATCTCAGATTTCTCTGCAAAGGTTGATCCCAAAGAAAGAAGTAGAAGGCTACGTGCAGAACTGGAATCCTTGGGATCATTTAGCTTTCTTAAAGGGAAAGGACCCCAAAAAGAGGGGGTCCTCAGCCCATCAGAAGTTAAGGAACCCAAAGGATTGGGACAAGATAATATACTTAGCCCAGAAGTGGAAAAAGGTGTACCACAATTAGATGTAGAAGCTCTTAATAGCTTTTCTGTAAATGTGTCTGAAAATTTTACCATTATTAGCCAATGCTTTGACAAAGTTTATAACCAATTGGACAAATTAAGTTCAAGTACTTTTAGAGTGATTGACACTCAATCTTGGATTATGAGAATTGATGATTTGGAAATACAACAAATCAAAGATAGTATAAGAGCTATTAAGTCTGACCTGATGAAACATATTGATGACAATCAATAAATTCTTCAGGAAGATATTCTTGCAACCATGGACCAGCTTAAAGAAGAAGTTAAGAAAACTAGTCCTACTCCCTCAGCTCATCTGACTAACAAAATTGACCTATTAAGCAACAAACTTGAGTTAGAGTTAGGTATGATTAACAATGATATCAGAGATCTTAAAATCAAAACTACTAACTCTCCGGTCATTGACTTAGAAGAAACTAGACCTTCCAGGTTCACCAGTACTCCAAGTGTTCCTCCTAGGACCAGGATAACTAGGTATGAGTCTTTCAGACCCAGTCTTACTCCGGAAATAGAGCAGGCTTTGAAGCTACTTCCTCCCATCACTGAATGGCCTAAATTCCCCGGAGAAGGAGAATACAACCATTTCAGTTTCATTAAGTTTATTGACTATAATCTTTCTTCCTATGAGCTTCCTGACGCAATAGCTGTGGTAAGATTTCCCAGATTATTTGAAGGAGTAGCTCTTGATTGCTTCATCAATAAAAGAGAAGAAGTTGGATCTTTATCCTGGAATTCTTGGAAATAATTGATCAAAGTGCAGTTTGGTACCAGGATTTGGAAAAGAAAAATGATGAAAACCTTTGAAAACTCCCAGTTTGATCCTTCCAAGGACAAACCTCATAAGTGGTGCTTAGACCAGAAAAAGAGGTTGGACTGTTTTTATCCTGATGCTGATAAAGAAGAAGTCAATGAAAGGCTCGTCAACTTATGTCCCGTAAAAATCAACCACAGTGTAAGATGTAGAATGCCTATGGATTCAGATCTTTCCACCCTAATAGGTGTATTTGAAGAAACTATTGATATGAATGTTCTTGATAAAAGGGTCAATAGACCTCCAAGGGAACAAAATACTAGGAACAGGGAAGAATATACCGCCAAAAATAAGGAATCCCCTGCTACTAATCCATCTACTTTGGAAGTCAAGAAGACTCCAGAATCAAAAGAGAAAGTATGTTGGAACTGTAACCAAACAGGACACATAAAACCTTATTTTCCTCTACCTAGGAAAAGGATTAATCTCATTGAAGGAGAAGAGTATGACAATCCTGACCCTCACCTTGATGAGACCAATGGATCACT
The DNA here is from genome assembly GCA_025617555.3 of Puccinia polysora. Classification (NCBI taxonomy): domain Eukaryota; kingdom Fungi; phylum Basidiomycota; class Pucciniomycetes; order Pucciniales; family Pucciniaceae; genus Puccinia; species Puccinia polysora. The sequence goes on along the minus strand of CM062622.1, from coordinate 17,841,038 downwards.
CTCTGATTGTGATCTAATAATCACTAACCCTATCAATGTTATTGAAGGTAGTATTGAGTCTTCTCTGGACATAAATTCCATCAATGAGGATTCTAACTTACCTCAAAAATGGAATCCCAACTTGAAGATTCACCACATCTCTGAGGCTAAGGCTTTGACCCTAAAACCTTCTGCTGGTAAAAGTTACACTTGAGGAAAAACATGCTATGCTACTGGTTTAATCCAAGGTTCCCCTGTTAAATGACTTCTAGACAGTTGAGCCTTCTGCTCATGTGTTGGTTCAACTTATCTGGAGAAGCAAGACCCAAACTGGAAACTGAACTTACTACCAGTACCTCAGGCTAAGTTCAGCAGCTGTAATTCTGCTCTCAATGCTGTTGGAGTATGGTCTTCTGATGTCATACTCCCTCACTCTAAAGGATCACTCAAACTGAACATTGAATTTGTATTGCTCCAAAATGGAGTATGTGACTATTTTATCCTTGGGAATGATTCCCTTTGCCTATATGGTATAGATGTATTCCAAAGTAAAGGTAGATACTTCACCGTAGGGGGAGACTGGAATAAGAAGTTCCAAATATTTCATTTCAATGCTCAAACTTCTGATTCAACTTATGAAAAACACTTAGAGAAGTTTAATCAGGAATACTTTTCTCAAGCTTCTTTAAATTCCCTTCTCAATGAAGAACAGAAACGGGATATCTTACAAGTATGCTTTGAAAATCAGAATGCTTTCTGTACCAAAGATCACCCTATTGGTAACATCAAAGGACATGATATGATCCTAACTCTAACTATTAAGCCTCCTTACCCACCTGACCTCAGGAGACCTGCTTACCCTTCCAGTCCAAAATCTAGAGCGGCTCTGGAAACCCATATTCAAGAGTTGGTTGACTTACAAGTCTTAAGGAAAGTAGGCCACAATGAACAAGTGGATATTACTACCCCAGTAATTATAGCTTGGCACAATGATAAGTCAAGAATGGTTGGAGATTTTAGGATGCTTAACAACTACACCCAAGCTGATTATTATCCAATCCCAAGAATTGACCACACTCTACATAACCTTTCCAAGGCTAAGTACATAACCACCATGGATAGGCTGAAAGGTTTTCACCAAATACCTATCAGCCCTGATAGCCAGAAGTTCATGAGAATTATCTTTCATTTGGGAATTTATGAGTATCTTAGGATGCCTTTTGATATTAAAAATGCTCCTTCTCATTTTCAAAGGATGATGGACACAGTCTTAGGATTATTCATCAGACAGGGATGGATGATGGTATACATTGATGATGTTATCATCTACTCTGATCATTGGGATACTCACATGGAGAAATTGAGGCTAGTCCTCAAAACCATCTCTGCCGTAGGATTGAAAGTATCAATGAAAAAGTGTAACTTTGGCTACAGGGAACTCAAAGCCTTAGGACACATTGTCTCTGGACTAACCTTAGCTGCTGACCAAAACAAGATAGCAGAAGTAATGAATAGGCCCATGCCTCAGAATAAAACTGAACTCCTATCATTCATCAGCTTCTTCAGCTACTATAGGAATTATTTACCAAAGTTTGCCCTCCTAACCAAATGTTTGTCTGAGATCTGAAACAACACCACCGTGTTTGAAATGACCCATGATAGAGTCAAAAATTATGAGGAACTCAAAATGGCAATGACTTCAGCTCCAGTACTGATCCAGCCAGATTACTCTAAACCTTTCAAGCTCTACATAGATTCCAGCATGGAAGGTCCAGGAGCTGCTTTACACCAGGAAGTCATAGAAGATGATAAACCCATGGAAAAACCTATACTCTTCATATCTAGACAAATTAAAGATACTGAGAAAAGGTACGGTGCAAGCCAAATGGAATGCCTGGCCTTAGTATGGGCCCTAGAGAAACTCCATTATTACTTAGAAGGCACCAACTTCACTGTTATTACTGGCTGCAACACTGTCAGAACCTTGATGAACATGAATAACCCTAGCAGGCACATGTTGAGATGGCAGATAGCTATACAAAAGTACAGAGGACAAATTACTATAGTTCATCAAGCTGGAATTAAACATCAGAATGTTGATAGTTTAAGCAGGAATGCGTTACCAAATGACCCAAGTAACCCTGCCTATGATCCAGAGGATAATGACATCTTCCCTATCCTCAATATTAACAGGTTAAAAATTGAAGCTCCTATAATGGGTATCCACGTTTGTGAACTAAATGAATCATTGTTCAACTCTGTCAAAGAAGCTAACAGTTCTGGCATTAAGACTCTGATCACTATTATGGAAAGTACTTCTCCACTTCCTGAATTGATCAATAGCCTACCTGAACCTCTTTTGAAACCATACAAAGCTGGGAGGTTCACCATATGGGATGGTCTAGTATACTATAGGAATCAACATTCAAGTATTATAGCCTTAACTAAGGATGACCATATCAAACATGTTCTGGCTGAGTGCTATGATAACTGCTCATGTGGTCATTTTTCTACTGATAGAACCTTGGATAAGGTTAAACAAAATGCTTGGTGGGTTAATTGGAGAGACTCCACTATACAGTACGTTACCAGTTGTGAAACTTGTCAGAAGTCCAACAGGACTACTGGGAAAGGGTTTGGACTACTGCAAAGGATTGCTGAACCCAAGAAAAGATGGTAAATCATCAATATGGACTTTTTGACTGGACTACCACCAGGAGGAGCCTATTCCTACAACTCAGTCTTAGTCATTGTCAATAGGTTCTCCAAGAAAGCAAAGTTCCTACCTAATCACAGGGAAGACACTGCTATGGAAGTTGCCTTATTATTTTGGAACAGACTCATTGCTGATGTTGGAGTTCCCAAGATTATTATCAGTGACAGAGATCCTAAAATTACCTCTGAGTTCTGGAGGAATCTACAAGATATGGTTGGAACCACTCTAGCTTTCTCTACCGCTTATCACCCTCAGATGGATGGATTAGCTGAAAGGATGATTCAGACCCTGGAAGACATGCTCAGGGGATTCGGTGGCTTTGGACTAGAGTACAAGAATTCTGACGGTTATTGCCATGATTGGGTTAGCCTTTTACCTGCACTGGAGATGGCCTACAACAGCAGCAAACACTCTCCCACTAAGGAAGCACCTTACATACTGGAAAGAGGATGGATTCATAGATTACCCAAGGATAACCTTAACCACCAGCTAACCAACATTCACCCTACATCACTGGATTTCAAGAAGATGATAGATGAAACCAACAAACATGCTGTGAAATGTGTCCAGGATGCTGTGGAGTATAACCAGCAAAGATGGGATAAAACCCATAAGGAACCTGATTTCAAGATTGGTGATCAAGTCTTGATCTCTACCACTAACTTTACCAACTTGGGTGGAAAAAGAAAGCTTAGACCAGCTTTTGTTTGACCTTTCACCATTAACAAAAATTATGGTAAAAATGCGGTGGAAGTAATCCTCAGTGATGAGATTTCTAGGAAACATCCAGTCTTCCCAGTAAGCCTCATCAAACACTACAACCCAAGGAATGGAGAACATACTCCTTCACCTGCAATACCTGTTACAGAAGAACCTGAAAAGGACAAAGGTCAAATTAGAAAGATCCTTAAGGATAAAGAAGATAGGATCAATGGAAAAGACGTCAGACTCTACCTGGTTAGATACAAGGGAGAATCAGCTGATAAATATGAATGGTTGCCTGAACATAATATCCCTGACGGACCTTTACAACTGAGGAACTACAGAGCTAAAAGGAGGAATTAGCCCATTAGCCCAATTTTTTTTCAGATATAGACATATCTTGGCGTGGGGGAATGTCAGCTTGCTACTATATAAAGAGCAAAACTGTCAAATAGTAACACAAAAAATGAAAAATAAGAATACCTCAATTAACAAAGTAAGGAGTAAGAAATCCACAAATATTATTACAGGAATGGATTCCTCACCCAAAATTTGGTAGGGTCACTCACTGACCCCACCCTTGAATTCCAAGTCCTTATATTTTTAGAATAATTAAAAGAAAAAGTAATAAAAATTACGACACCTGTATGGCACTTTTTGGCCATTCTAACATTTCACATTTATTGTCACGTATGGGGTTTAAACCTAAAATTCACTCAGAATTGAGGTGTTGTGTATATTTTAGGAGTTACACGCGGAAATGTGTTATGTCAGAATTCCCGCGCGCAGCCCCGCATCATTACATAACCCTACGTACTAGCAGCAGCAGGATCCCGCGTAATAGATACCCGCGCGCAGCTAAATCTGCCACGCACGAAGCGGATCCTACCCCGCCCGCATCTTTACTACTGATCCCCGCGCCTGGATCGGTTGTGACTAATCTGACAACCAGGTACCGCCCAGAAGAGCTACAACCTAGTCAGGGTTGCCTAGTATATGTAACAAATTGACATATGCATTACTAATTATCTAAAAAGATCAAAATTTAAATAAAATTAATGGAAATTAAGATTTAAACATTTTTTTAATAATAAATCAAACATCAAGGACTACCACATAAACCACGGATCTTGATCTTTGAAGACCACAAAACACTACTTCATAAAAAATATTAAAAATTATCTAAATGATCAGCAGATGACGGAAAATCAGTAAAAACCATATCTGCATGCTTTGAAGCAATATCAATCGTACAAATAAAAGATGAGTAAAGAATGATCAAATTTATGCCATAACTCATTAACAGATCCTGTGGCTAAAATAGTACAGAAATCCAGCAGCCCCAAGGAAGGCTGATTGACAGCATCAAGTAGATGTGCTAATCTTGCCCTGACTATCTTGCCAGCCTCAGCCCACCAGCAGAACCCTCTCTACGTGCTCCGAGAAGATGACAATCAACCCAAAAACGTATTTATACAGACCTCTTTGGATCCAATATTCAATCAGTTTACCAGGAATTATTTATTATCAATCAGACATTGTTTCATTGTTAATCAAGTGCTTATATAAAGATAAGCAAGTGATTTATGACTTATTATTCATTAGTATTATTTTACCTTTATAACCAATCAACCATTGAAGTTTAGTCAAGCAATCTACCCCATCTGCTCTGAAACCCTTCCAATTATTCCAGGATTTTTGTGGTAAAAGTTCTCAGAGTGAGTGTTACCCTTCCTGTATAGGCCACTTGTGCTGTTGAGCCTGGCCATCAGTGGAATAAGTCCTTTCTGAGGCACCCATATTTATTCCAAGGTTCTTAAAAACTGCCTAAGGAGGCCCCTTGAAGAGAGGTTGCTAGTCTTTAAAGATCCCCAGTAGTATAATACTGTGGCCCATTGTTGAGATTTCACGGCAGTGAGGCTTCACCGGCCCCGTGGAGTCTCTTGTTGCGAGTACACACACTCGCGCTTTCACAATCCCCTGGGGGACTCCTTGACTTTAACTCACCTAACTTGACCTCAATCGCTCGTGACTCAACTGGATCTCATCATCGACCGTCCAGCTTCAACTTGAAACAACCACCTCTGACCATGATGACCACCTGACTCAACTCAACCTCAAAGCCTGATCTCGTGGACCGTCTCCTAAATCATTGACCAATTAGTGTTTTCTCAGACCTTGATATCTTTCCTCTTATTTTTCATTTCATTATTATATTCATTATTCTTTCTTTCTACCTCTGCTCCCTGCCTGAAATCATGCCCGGTGAGATTCATCTCTTGACCATCTTCTACTCTTCTCAAATACTCACTTTCTGCTCAATCTTAGTCTATTCTGCTCGAATCATCCTTCAACCTCAAGATCCTGTCAATTGACCGTCTCCCGTATCTCCATTGTGTCTGATAATGACCGTTGCAGTCATCATTTCCTGTTTGTGTTTTATCTCATCTTGATCTGTGGGATATTCTTATTGTTCTCACCTTCTCTTGATTTGATTCTTCTTCAGCTCTTAGTTCAGCAATCTATTCAAATCAATATCATTCTTTTACCCATCTTCTATATTATATTGAAAACCCTTTACTACCAAACCAATTAAACTTTGCAACTTCTCTTATTTGAGCTTCTAAGCGTTTATTATTGGAATAATAATTATTATTATCATTCCAGCATTTTTATCACTCTCTGTAGCTAAAGGACTGCAAGGTTCCTGGTATCAGAGAGCTGACAATAAATAATAAATATATTATTTAATAAATGCAGCAAAAATCCGTAAAATATTTGGATAAAGCTTATTGCAAGGTTAGTTGGTTTGGTTATGGTTTATTGTTATAAATGAATATAGATAAAGTGATTATTAAATATTTTTATAGAGGGGCCACAATTATATTGGGGATCTTTAACACCTCTCTTCAGGGAATTCAGTATGAAAACCCACAGTCCTGGTTACTTTGGGCCTTTTAGTTTAAAGGATATTTTCCCAAGGATAATATGTATATAAAATACACAGTGGAGTGGCAGGGCTTTGTAGACAAGCTTCCACGAAAAAGAAAGGATAATAAGACTCACTGGTATATTATTAAATCCTTTGGATATCTGTTTGGGACGTGCACTGATGGGTTAAACCTGTATGCTGGGTTTATAAGGTTGTTCAGCAGATTAATATGATCAAAAGAGGTTGAGGACGGATTTTATTAATCAGACTAAGCCATAAATCCCTTATTAATCTCTTATAAGTATTTTATTACCTTGGCGCAGTGTCTGGATATAAATATAACTGGGTCTCTGGGTATCAATATCTTCAAAAGAGCTCTTTATTAATAGCTTTTGGAGTCCCAATATTGTCCTTCTGAGGGGTACAGGGGCTCAAAGGGACCAACACTGAGGCTAGCAGTGTAATCAATGGTAGCCTGTCCCATTTTCTTTGTGCTTTAGCACGGGGATCACCTAATTCCAAAGGGTATGGGAATTATTCTACTTTATAATTAATTTTCGGACGTGTGAATAACACTAATCTGTCCTTTTTATTTATTATTTAAACAATCATCCTTAGTAAATGTTCCCAGTAAGTTAATTATTATTTTAATAGAAATTTCTATGGATATTACGATGTCAGGTGAGTTCTCATTATGTATTAAATAATTGGAGTAAAGTCATGATATTGATTTAACTTCTTATTTTTGAGTTTCAGTTGATTTACTAAAATAATTACTTAAAAATATAAGTCATGGGTATTCATGTAATATTGTGACATCATTAGTTTTCTTTTCCCACAAAAATATTGATGTCTAGAAATGATGACAATAGTATATTAAAGTATATTAAAGTATTTTAATATATTAGAAGTTGTCATTGTCTTATTTTTGACATTCTTGGTACTTTGAATTATATTTAATAAAAAATGCGTATAAAGGTTATTTAAGTATTTTTATATAATTTTATGTACTTTGAGACTATCTCCTATCCACAGGAACATTTATTACATATGTAGAATGTTCCCGTGTGGGATTTAGAATGTTTACGCGGTACCTAAGTTTCTCAGGCTTCCCGTCACTTTGTCAACCCGTAGTCCCGCCGTTGCATACTTGTCAGAGGCCAGGGGCTGCGTACATGACTTTGACAGAGTGACAGAGCTGTAGCTCAGCCAAGCGCAGGTGCATTGGCTGCCATGGATGCGTGTGGGAATTGTGACAGAACACATTTACGTCTGTAACTTGTAAAATATACAAAACACCTCATTTCTGACTGAATTTTAGTTGTGAAAACTATACGTGACAATACGTGTGAAATATTTAATTGGCCAAAAAGTTCAATAGTGTTGCCATGGTATTTTGGTTTTTCTTTCCTTAATTCTTTACAAAGTATAAGGATTTGGATTTAAAGGGTGGGGTCAGTGAGTAACCCTACCTAACTTTGGGTGGAAAATCCATTTTTGTAATAGTATTTATGGTTTTCCTACTACTTCTTAGTTTAATTTTATTATTATTATTTTTATGTTATTTCTGTTACTTTTGCAGCTTGCTCTGCAATATTGGCAAGCTGAAAGAGTCTCTATCACTGATAATGAGCTTAGGGACTCCCATTGAAGCTATGAGTCTGTTCCAGAATAGCAATATGAATTCCATGGCATTATCCTCCTTATGGTTAGGTAGAAAATTTTCTTTCTTGGAAAACCTATCTACTATGACTAGAACTGAGTTATATGAATAAGCTCATCCAGGGGGCAATTGGGTTGCAAAGTCCATGTTGATAATCTCCCAACTTTTGTTGGGTTCAGTGATGTTTTGAAGGAGACAAAGCCTTTTTTCAGTATTCCTATCAGACTTCTGGCAAGTTTCACAATTCAAGAAATACTGGATTGTGGAGTCTCTCAAACTGATCCACCAAGCAGTTTGTTTGAATTTATCCAAGGTTCTATCAGTAGATAAATGACCAGATTAACAGTTTTCAAGACACTCAGCCAGGATATGTTTGATATGTTCTTCTTTTGTCAGGACTGTAAAACTTGAATGTTGATGCCTGAAGTATACCAGACCATCCCATATGGTGAATCTTCCAGCTTTGTAAGGCTTCAGTAAAGGTTCAGGTAAACTGGTGACTAGTTCAGGTGGTGGTTAAGTACTTTCCATGATGTTTATTAGAGTCTTTTTGTCAGATCTGTAAGCCTCTTTGATTGAGTTGAACAGGGATTCATCCAGTTCACAAATGTTTAATCCTTGAATGGGAGCTTCAATATGAAGCATATAAATGTTTAGTACAGGAAATATGTCATTTTCCTCTGGATCATGAGAAGGATTTCTTGGATGATTGGGTAGAGAATTTCTGCTTAAACTATCAATTTCCTGATTTTTAGCTCCAGCTTGGTGAACTATGGTCATCTGGCCTCTATATTTTTTTATGGCTGTCTGCCACCTTAACATGTGCCTGCTAGGAGTCTTCACATTCATTAGAGTCCTGACAGCATTACAGTCAGTAATTACGGTAAAATTGGTTCCTTCCATGTAATAATGAATTTTCTCCAGGGCCCAAACTAAAGAAAGACACTCCATTTGGCTTGCCCCATAGCTTTTCTCAGTATCCTTAACTTTTATGGATATGAAGTCTATAGGTTTCTCCAATGGTTTTTCATCTTCCATGACTTCTTTGTGTATATCAAATCCTAGCCATTCCATGCTATCATGTATATAGAGCTTGAAAGTTTGAGATTAATCTAGTTGAATCAACACTGGAGCTGTAATCATAGCTATCTTGAGTTCCTCATAATTTTTTAGCCTTTCATGAGTCATCTCAAACAAGGTTTGTTGTTGCAGATTTCATAAAAACACTTGGTGAGAAGTGAAAACATAGGTATGTACTTCCTATAGTAGCTGAAAAAACTGAAAAAACATAGAATTTTAGTTTTAACCTGGGTAATGGGCCTATTAATAACAGCTGCTATCTTGCTTTGGTCAGAAGTTAGAGTTAGTCCCAAAAAAATATTTCCTGAAGCTCTGAGTTCTCCATGAAGAAAGAAAGACTTTTTCATTGATACTTTCAATACCATTGCAGAGATAGTTTTTGGGACTAGCCTCACTTTATCCATGTGTTTATTGCAGTCATCAGAGTAAATGATAAAATCATCAATGTATACCATCATCCATCCTTTTCCCATGCAGAATCCACATACTGTTTCCATCATCCTCTGGAAGTGAGAAGGAGAATTTTTGGTACCAAAAATCATCCTTATATACTAATAAATTCCCAAATGAAATACAATTCTCATAAATTTCCCGCTATCAGGGCTGATAGGTATCTGGTGAAATGACTTCATCATATCCATAGTAGTGATATAATCAGCCTTTGAAAGGTTGTGCAAAGCATGGTCAATCCTTGGGATAGAATAGTAGTCAGCTTGGGTATATTTATCCAGCATTCTCAAGTCTCCAACCATTCTAGACTTATCATTGTGCCAAGCTATGATTACTTGATTATTAATTTCCATTTGTTCATTATTTCCTACTTTCCTTCAGACTTGTAAGTCAATTAAATCTTGAAAATGAGCTTCTAAAGCTTCTCTAGATTTTAGAATAGAAGTTTGTGCCATTCTCCTGAGGTTGGGGGGATAAGGACGTTCAATGGTCAAGGTTAGAATCATGTAATTTCTTTTGATTTTACCAATGGGGTGGTCCTTGGTATGGAAAGCATTCTTTTTTTCAAAGAAAAAATGGAGAATATCCTGTTTTTTGTCTTTACTGAGAGTAGAATTCAAAGATGGTGGGGAGAATTATTCTTTGCTAAAGCTTTCCAAGTTTTTCTGATAAGTTAAATCAGAAGTCTGAGCATTGCCATGGCATATTTGGAAATTTTAGTTCCAGTCCCCTCCTATAGTAAAGTATCTCACTTTATTTTGGAATAAATCTATACCATACAAGAAAAGAGAATCATTTTCTATAATGAAGTAATCACATACTCCATTTTGAAGCAATACAAATTAAATTTTCAGTTTGAGTGATGCTTTAGAGTGAGGGAGTATGATATCAGAGGACCATACTCCAATAGCATTGAGGGAAGAGTTAAAACTTCTCAACTTAGCCTGAGGTACTTGTAATAAGTTCATTTTCCAATTTGGATCTTGCTTGTCCAAATAATTTGAACCAATGCAAGAGCAAAAGGATCAACTATCTAAGAGTAACTTCACAGGGGAACCTTGGTTTAAACCAGTAGCATAGCATGTTTTTCCAGAAGTTAAACTTTTACTGGCAGAGGGTTTCAGGGTCAAAGATTTAGCTTCAGAGACATGGTCAATCTTCATGTTGTGATTCCATTTTTGTGGTAAGTTGGAATCTTCATTGATGGAGTTTTTGTACAGGGAAGATTCTATACTTCCTTCAATAACATTGATGGGGTCAGTAATAATCAATTCAAACTCAGAGAGTGATCCATCAGTTTCATCAAGTTGGGGATCAGGATTATTATCATATTCTTCTCCATCAATAGGATTAATCCTTCTTCTGGGTTGAGGGCAATCAGTTCTTACATTTCCTGTCTGGTTGCAATTCCAGAATACCTTTTCCTTTGTCTCTGGAGTCTTCTTTACTTCCAAGCTGGTGGGATTAGGGGCAGGGGAATCTTTGGTCCTAACAGCAATTCCTCCTTACTCCTGATATTCTGCTCCATGGGTCGAATTTCCTTTCAAGATCATTCATATCAATGGTTTCTTGTAATACTCCTATCAAGTTAGGAAGGTCAGAATTCATTGGCATCTTGCACCTTACCGTATGGTTGAGTTGTCCCGTACATAAGTTAAGAAGTCTCTCATTAACCTATTCTTCATCAGAATTGGGTTAAAAACTATCCAATCTCCTTTTATGATCCAGACACTATTTGTGAGGTTTGTCCTTGTATGAATCAAACTGGGAAGTTTCAAAAGTATTCATAATCTTTCTTTTCCAAATCCTGGTACCAAATTTTTCTTTGATTAATTATTTCAATGAAATCCAGGACAAAGGTCCAAATTCTTCCCTCTTATTAATGAACCAATCAAGATCTAATCCTTCAAAAAATCTGTGTAATCTTACCACAGCTATTGCATCAGGGAGTTCATAAGATTCAAGAGTGTAATAAATAAAATTAATGAAACTGACATGGTTATATTTTCCTTCTCTTGAGAATTTAGGCCATTCAGTGATGGGAGGAATTAATTTTAAAGCTTTTTCTGCTTCAGGTGTAGGACCAGGCATAAAATATTCATTCCCAACTTTTCTGTCTCTAGGGGGAATACTAGAAGTACCAGTGAATCTAGTGGGTCTAGCTTCTTTCAAGTCAGTAACTGGAGGGTTATTCAAATTGGTTTTAAGATCTCTGATACCATTCTTGATCATAAATAGTTCCAAGTCAATTTTGTTACTCAACAAAGCAATTTTATTGATTACATGAGTTTAAGGATTATGAATCACTCTCTTAACTTCTTCCTTTATTTAATTCATTGAGACAAGAATTACTTCTTTTATGGTGGATTGGAAACTTCTAATATGTTTCATTAGATCCATTTCACTTAAGCTTATACTGTCATTTATTTTTTTTACTTCTAGCTAATCAATCTTAGTTAGGGTGGCTTGAGTTTGTATCACTTTGCTCAGCTTCAGATTCAACTTATCCAATTTCTCATATATTTTAGCAAAGCACTTGCTAATAATAGTAAAATTGTGAGAAAAATTCACAGAAAATAGGCTGAAAGCTTCTACATCTAACTGTGGTACAATTTCTTCCACATCTGGGATAAGGATATTATATTTTTCCAATCTTTTGGGTTCCTTAATTCTGATGAGCTGAGGATCTGTTATTTTTGGGATCCTTTTACTTTAAGGAAGCTAACTGGTCCCAAGGATTCCAACTTTGCACCTAACCTTCTACTTCCCTCCTTGTGATCAGCATTTGAAAAGAGATCTGAGATCTCTTTTCAAGAGATATGGCTTTTCTAATACTTGGCCAATCCTCCTGGTTCTGAACCAGTTTAAATTTTTCCTAATAACTCACTTGCTCTTTCACTAATACTTTGGATCTTTCCTCCTTGGTTGATTCCAGCTGGTGTGGCATAGGAGGACCAATATCCGCCTGGGATAACAGGTTGGGTGAGTGATGAATCTCCAACATAGAGTTGGTCAAGTTGGTGGACACGGTTGTTGCTATCATTTTCCTGCGTAAAACTATGGTCAACGGTTTGATCCCCCTCATTGTGTTTGCCACTGGAGTCCTTGCGCGCGCTGGTTCCTCTGGGCAGAGATCCATATGATGGTTATCTACCAGTTGTGCGGGTTCCACCCCTGTTTTGGTACATAGCACAAAAAAAATGCCTAAGTCTCTGTCAAAACTTTTTGAAAAAATATAAAAATAATATTTTTCAAGTATTGTTTTCATTTTTTAATAATTTTTAACTTAATTATAGCTAAATTCAACAGTAAAAACAATTGGTTGGGTTCAATAAAGTCCTTGGGGGTATTCCAACTGGGTCTTACTGGGTTCAAATCAGATCCTGGGATAAATAAATAGTACACTGTCTGGGGCGTCCTGAAGAAGGTTCTGGTCAATGAGGTCAACAAAAAAAAAGTCCACTAAAGTTGATAAAACAATGAAAAATATAAGTTTTATATTTTTTTATATTTTTCAATGATTTTATAATATCTTAAAAAAAATTTTAATTCTCACTCTTGTGATTGTTATTTTAATTTTTAACTTCTTTGTTATTTGCTTTATAGATAGAAAGTTTCCTTTGATAAATTTTCCACTTGTGGTGTTGCCTTAATAAAGAGTCAAAATTGATAAATCTTTCAAGCTCAAGTTCTTTTTTCTTTTAAACTTGTTTTTTACAGTAAATTAACCTTTGCTGGATTTATATTGACTGGAACAAAGTTACATATTTTTTCTTCTTTTTGTGTTTTAACAAGATTTGAATAAAAAATGATCAATTCCTGTTGGTCTCAAGATCCACTGGAAGAAAAACAGAATCAAAAAATAGTTTATAGGTATTTTTAGTTGATTTTTTAAAAGGAATTTTCCTGGTCCAAGGAATAAATAATTAACAATTAATTATTGAGGGATATTTCCCCGCTAGATCCCCAGTTGTCAACCCTCTGATCCCAGGAACCTTTCAGTCTTTAGCTACAGAGATTGATAAAAATACTTGAATAAGAATAATAATAATATTCCAAAGATAAACACTTAAAAATATCAAATAATAAATATGTTAAGAGCTGGTTCACAGTTTAATTGGTTTTTTTAAAAGTTGTTAAATTTTTTATAAGAAGAGGGGCCAAATTATTATAATACTGGTGATCTTTACAGAAAGACAAACTCTCTTTAAGGGCCTCCTTAGGCAGTTTAAGAATGTTGGAATGAATGATGGGTGCCTTATAAGGACTTATCCAATGATATGGCTGGGCAAAACAGAAAAATTTCCAAGGAAGGAAGGGAAACACTAACTCTGATTCAATAATCCACAGAGGAGCCTTCAAAGATTCAGGTAAAGGGTTTCAGGGCGGATAGGGTTGATTTCCAGACCAAAATTAAATGAATCAGGTTGATTGGTTTTGTCAGCTTGCTACTATTGCAGAGCAAGCTGCAAAAGTAACAAAAATAACATAAAAATAAATAAAAATATAATTAACCTAAGAAGGAGTAGGAAAACCATAAATATTATTACAGAAATAGATTTTCTACCCCAAATTAGGTAGGGTCACTCACTCAACCCACCCTTGAAATCCAAATCCTTATATTTTTAAATAATTAAGGAAAGAAAGACCAAAATACCACGGCTCCACTATTGAGGTTTTTGGCCAATTAAATATTTCACACGTATTTTCACATATAGGTTTCACACCAAAAATTTAGTCAGAATTGAGGTGTTGTGTATATTTTAGGAGTTACAGACGGAAATGTGTTTTGTCACAATTCCCGCACGCAGCAGTGGCAGCCAATGCACCTGCGCGCGGCTGAGATACAGCCCTGTCACTCTGTCAAGGTGGTGTACGCAGCCCTGGGCCTCTGAAAAGTAGGCAGCCGCGGGCCTATGGGTTGACAGGATGACAGGCGGCCTGAGAGGCTTAGGTACCGCGTAAACATGCTAAAACCCACATGGGAACATTCTACATATGTAATAAATGTTACTGTGGATAGTAGATAGTCTAAAAGTACATTACATTATATAAAAATACTTAAATAACCCTTAAATGTATTTTTTATTAAATATAATTCAAAGTCCCAAGAATGTCGAAAATAAGACAATGACAACTTCAAAAAATATATTAAAATACTTTAATATACTTTTATGAGAATTTCTAGACATTAATATCACTTGTGACATACTAAGAAAACTGATGATGTAAAAATATTACATGAGTTCCCATGAATTATATTTTTAAGTAATTATTTTAGAAAATCAACTGGAACTCGAAAATAAGGAGTAAAATCAATATCATGACTTTACTCCAGTTATTTAATACATAATGAGAGCTCACCTGAAATCAGGATTTCCGGAGAAATGTCCATTCAAATAATTATTAAATTACTGGGAACATTTACTAAGGATAACTAATTAAATAATACTTAGATAGGACAGATTAGTGTTATTAACACGTCTTAAAATCTATTATAAAGTAGAATAATTCCCATACCCTGAAGAATTAGATGTTTCCCGTGCTATAGCAGCAAGAACACGTGACAGGCTACCACTGGTTACCCTGCTAGCCTTAGTGTCAGTCTCTTTGAGCCCCTGTACCCCTCAGAAGGATAGTATTGGGACTCAAAAAGCTATAAATAAAGAGCTCTTTTGAGGATATTGATGGGCAGAGACCCAGTTATATTTATACTCAGAAACCGTGCCAAGGTAATCAAGTACTTATAAGAGATAAGTAAGTGATTTATGGCTAATTCTGATCAATAATATCCATCCTAAACCTCTTTTTTTTATCAATTAAAACTCCTGAACAACGTTATAACCCCAGTATACAGGTTTAACCCATCAGTGCACGTCCCAAACAGATACCCAAAGGATTTAATAATATACCAGTGAGTTTCATTATCCTTTCTTTGTCGTGGCAGATTTTTTACAAGGCCCTGCCACTCCACCATGTATTTTATATACATATTATCTTTGGGTAAAATATACTTTAAACTAAAGAGCCCAAATTAAACAGGACTACGTGTTTTCATACGGAAATCCCTGAAGAGAGATGTTAAAGATACCCAATATAATTGTGGCCCCTCTATAAAAATATTTAATCATCAATTTATTCTTATTTATTTGTAAAAATAAACTATAACCAAACAATTAACCTTGCAATAAGCTTAATCCAAATATTTTCCAGATTTTTTCTGCATTTATTAAAAAATATATTTATTATTTATTCTATCACCTCTGGTAGCTAAAAGAATACAAGGGTCTTGGCATCCAGGAGGCTGACAATTTGGGGTCTGGCTGGGAAATTTTCCATTTTATTATATTTACTACCTTGGACCAGACATTTCACGTAAAAATAAATCAAAGATAGATTTATCTGACTTTATAACCATGATTTATAATTAAATTCTTTTGCAGTGGATTTGAAAACCAATGCAGAATTTATAATCTATTATTTAATCATTATAAAGATAAAAAAAGAAGAATATATTAAAAATTATAGACCTACTGGTTGGAAAGCTTTAACTCAAGCTGAGCAACTTAATATCTCTTCTGCACATGAAAACTTAGATAAAATCCTTGAACAAGAAGATCTTGAGAGGCGTATCAACTTTCAGGCCCTATTAAGGAAGCATAAAGCTTGGAAGAAATACCATATAAATTACTTTTTGAAATATTAAAGTAAGTATACAACTTGTATTACCATATTGTTTTTTTAAGAATAATATTAATATATTTTATTGACCAATATAATAAACCTTTTTTCAAATCAGTGAACCCTCCTGTACCAGAAACCACTTCCACTGAAATTGATATATTGGATCAAGAAATCCCAGATATCTCTGGACGCCCTAAAAATATTGATTGGGGAAGTGAAGACCTCATTGAAACACACCAAGGCCCCGTAGGATTACCTACTAAGGATCAATTTAATGCCAATAAAGTCTTGGTACCTTTGAACATCAACCTAAGTGAGTTTTGAATAAAACTTATTTTTACGTATTTTTTCTGTAAAATACTTATAAAAATTTTATTCAAAAATGAATAGACATAATACAAGAGCTCAGGGAGAATTCCCTCCTATGGATCTTTTCCAACAGCTCCCAGTAACGGTAAGACCACCAATCAGGACAACCATGAAGGGACTGGAACCCTTGAATCACAAGGATCAGCACCAATTACTTCTGCCCTCTCCCAACCTAGAGCTGGAGAAGGTAGTAGAATCAAGCCACCCTACTTTACAAGAAGATTCCCAAGGAGCAGCACCAATTACTTCTGCCCTCTCCCAACCTAGAGACGGAGAAGGTAGTAGAATCAAGCCACCCTCCTTTAAAAGAAGATTCCCTGCAGCTACCCCAGCAG
Organism: Puccinia polysora; assembly: GCA_025617555.3. Classification (NCBI taxonomy): domain Eukaryota; kingdom Fungi; phylum Basidiomycota; class Pucciniomycetes; order Pucciniales; family Pucciniaceae; genus Puccinia; species Puccinia polysora. Next base: position 17,824,128 of record CM062622.1, on the reverse strand, counting down.
AATCTGGCCAAGGAAGCCAGGATTGAAGACTTAGTCAGAGAGCAAGTGAGCATTGGGAAGAGTTCAAAGAAGCCCAAGCCAAGGAAAACATGGTGTCTATGAAAAAAATAATCTCGCAGGCAAAAGCTACCCAGATAGCTCTTCTGAAAATGATTCCAAGGAAAGAGGTAGAATCCTACGTAGAAAAATGTAATCCTTGGGATCAATTATCCCAACTGAAAGGCAAAGGATCAGGAAAGAAGATATCCTCTTCCCATCCCAAACCAAAGGGAAAGAAAGACTGGGATCAGATAATATCCCTAGCTCAAAAATGGAAAATGTTTTACAACAATTAGCTTCTAATTCTGAGCCCAACAAACCTCTGATGTAATTAATTCCTTTTCTAATGATATGTGTTGTAATTTCAAAATTGTTTGTGAAAATTTGGACGGTGTTTATACCCAAAGGGATAAATTAATCTCAGTAGTAGCCAGATTTATTAATAACCAAACAAAGACGGTAGGAATGGAAGAAATCAAAGAACACACAGAAAAGCTTTGGAGACAATTAATCACTATAGGATCAGACAGACTCAAACAATTGAGAATATTTTATCAGTAATCCAAGAAGATTTTATTATGTCTTTCCAACCCTTAAAAGAAGAATTGGTAACCACTGCTGACAGCTCCATTCTATCCCTTAGTGAAAACCTGGATGTGCTTAATAGAAAAGTGAAACTGAAACTTAATCTGATCAGAAATGATCTTAGAGACTTACAAGTCTTTCTGACCAACCCCTTGGGGAGTACCACAGAGGAACCAAAACCTCCCAGACAAACCACTACTCCTTATGCACCACCCTTATTAGGAATGCATAGGAGTGACACCTTTAGGACTAGTCCTACCCCTGAGATGGAGAAAGCCCTCAAACTGTTACCCCCTATTTCTGAATGGCCCAAGTTCTCCGGTGAAGGAGAATACAATCATATAAATTTTATTAAATTTTTTGACTAAACTATTAACTCTTATGACCTACCAGGAGCTATAGCATTAGTCAGGCTGCCCAGACTATTTGAAGGAGTAGCCTTGGACTGGTTTATCAGTAAAAGAGAAGAAGTAGGATCCTTACCATGGAATTATTGGAAACTTCTGATTAAAGAAAAATTTGGTTCTAGAATGTGGAAAAGAAAAATGATGAAAAATTTTGAAAATTCCTCACTTGACCCCTCCAAGGATAAAACTCACAAATGGTTCTTGGAACAGAAGAAAAGGTTGGATTGCTTCTATCCAGATTCTGATAAAGAGGAAGTAAATGAAAGACTCCTCAACCTGTGTCCTGGAAATCTTAACCATAGTGTAAGATGTAGGATGAGTATGGATGCTGACTTGCCAACTCTAATCAATGTTCTAGAAGAAGTAATAGACATGAATGGGTTATACAAGAAAGCCCCTTCTAAACCCAAAGAGAACTACAACATTAACAATACCAGTGAACAACTTCCTCTGATGAATACCTCTGATAATAAGAAACCTAATGAGAATAGGGATAAAGAGAGGATGCCTGCAACTTGTTGGAATTGTAACAAGACTGGGCATATGATACAAGAATGCCCATTAGCTAAAAGAAAGATAGAAGTCTTGGAAGGAGAGCAGGAGTTTGAAGGGAATCAGAACTATGAAGATATATCTGATAATGAAGGATCTTTTTCTGAATGTGAATTGATCCTGACCAACCCTGTTAATGTTATAGAAGGAGATATAGGCACTTCTGTAGAAATCAATAACATCAATGGGGATTCTAGCTTGCCCAAACAATGGGATCCTACCATAATTCCTAGACATATTACGGATGTGAAAACATTAACAGTTAAAACTATGAGTGGGAAAGGTTATACCACTTGTCAAACCTTTTATGCAACAGGATTTTATAAAGACAGAACTATAATGTTATTACTGGATAGTGGAGCTTTTTGCTCATGTGTCTGTGCTGAATTCTTAAACAAATGGGATCCCAATTGGAAAGAACACCTTCTGCCCATCTCAAAAGCCAGGTTCATCTCTTGCAACTCTAACATGAATGCTATTGGAGTATCAAATGCTCCTATAATACTACCTCATACTAAAGGATCTTTGAGGATACAAGTGAAATTTGTAGTATTGCTCAACAGACCATGTGACTACCTGATACTGGGTAATGATGCCTTATTTATATATGGTATAGATGTGTTCCAGAGTAAAGGGAGATAATTCACAGTAGGTGGTAATTGGGAAAAGAAGTTTAAGATATGCACCATTCATTCTAAATTCCCCTCCTCTACTTATCAAAAGCATTTAGACAACTTTGACCAAGAATATTTCTCTCAAGCACCTCTGATATGAAACTTTCTGAGGAACAGAAGAAAGATATATTGAAAGTCTGCTTTGAGAACCAAAATGCTTTTTGTACTAAAGATCATCCAATTGGTGATATTAAAGGAAATGATATGGTATTGAAATTGACAATGAAGCCTCCTTATCCTCCCAACTTAAGAAGGCCAGCCTATCCTTCTAGTCCTAAGTTTAGACAAGCTCTGTAAGAACATATCCATGAACTAATAGACTTACAAGTATTAAGGAAAGTAGGGCATAATGAAAAGTTAGATGTGACCACACCTGTAATTATAGCTTGGCATAATGACAAGTCAAGAATGGTAGGAGACTTTGGAATGCTCAATAATTATATTCAGGCAGATTTTTATCCTATACCCCGGATCAATAATGCTCTGCATAACTTCTCCAAGGCCAAGTACATCAATACTAGGGATATTCTTAAAGGTTTCCACCAGATAACAATAAGCCCTGAAAGGAGGAAGCTTATGAGAATAATCTGTCATTTGGTAATATATAAATATCTTAGGATCCCCTTTGGTATAAAGAATGCCCCATCACACTTCCAGAGAACAATTGATACAGTTCTAGGTGCATACCTCAGACAAGGATGGATGATGGTATATATAGATGATCTTATCATATACTCTGATGATTGGGATAATCATATTAACCCAGTAAGATGAGTCCTCCAGACTATCTCCAGAGCAGGATTGAAGGTGTCCATGAAGAAATGCAACTTTGGCTATGGAGAATTGAAAGCCTTAGGACATATAGTCTCTGGTATAACTCTAGCTGCTGATCAAAATAAGATAGCTGCTGTCATGAATAGACCTATGCCTCAAAACAAAACAGAGTTACTTTCTTTCATTAGTTTTTGCAGTTATTACAGATGATACATACCAAAGTTTCCTATGCTAACTAAGAGTCTGTATGAAGTATGAAACAACAACACTCTATTTGAAATGACTCATGAGAGACTGAAAAAGTATGAGGAACTAAAAATAGCTATGACCTCTACTCCTTTACTCATACAACCAGATTACTCAAAGCCCTTCAAACTGTACATTGACGCCTGTATGGAAGGGTTAGGAGCTGCCCTACATCAAGAAAGGATAGAAGAAGACAGACCAGTAGAGAAATTAGTACTCTTCATATCTAGACAGATAAAAGATACAGAAAAGAGATATGGAGCCAGTCAGTTGGAATGTTTGGCACTATTATGTGCTTTAGAGAAGCTACACTATTACTTAGAAGGCACCACTTTTCCAGTAATCACGGACTTTAATGCTGTAAGAACTCTTATGAAAATGAAAAATCCCAGCAGACACATGCTCAGGTGGAAAATTGCTATACAAAAGTATAGAGTTAAGATGACTATAGTCCTTAAAGCTGGAGCTAAACATCAGAATGCTGATAGTCTAAGTAGCAATGCTTTTCCTAATGACTCTAACAATCCAGAATACGACCCTGAAGATCAAGATATTTTTCCTATCCTGAACATCAATCTTTTTGCATTGAATGCTCCAATAATGGGGATCCACTTATGTGAATTAGATACTGCTTTTGTCAACCTAGTAAGGGACAACTACTCTCCTAAAATAAAGCAGCTGATTACCATTATGGAATTTGAATCCCCAGAAGCAGCTCTGATAAATAGTCTACCTGCTTCATTGCTTAAACCCTATAAAGCAGGAAGGTTTACTTTTGGGATGGTCTCCTTTACTACAGACACCAACATTTCAGTGTATTAGTACTAAGCAACAACAAACATATACAAAATATACTCCAGGAATTCCATGACAACTGTTCATCAGGGCATCTATTCACAGAAAGAACCTTGGAAAAAGTAAAACAAACTGCTTGGTGGATAGACTGGAAAGAAACAACTATTAACTATTTTGCTAGCTGTCAGACCTTCCAAAAATCTAATAAAAATACTGGCAAAATGTTTGGACTCCTTCAGAAGATCTCTGAACCTAAAACAAGATGGGAAATCATCAATATGGATTTTGTTTCCGGCCTCCCCCCTGGAGGTACTCATTCATATAACTCTGTCTTTGTTATAGTTGACAGATATTCTAAGAAGGCAAAATTCTTACCTAACCACAAAGAAGGTAGTGCTATGGATGTAGCTTTACTATTCTGGAAAAGGATCATAGCTGATGTGGGTATACCCAAGATTTCAATCAGTGACAGAGACCCCAAATTCACCTATGAGTTTGGGAGGAATCTACATGATATAATGGGTACTACTCTAGCATTTTCTACAGCATACCATCCCCAAACTGATGGATTAGCTGAAAGAATGATACAGACCCTAGAAGATATTTTGAGAAGGTTCTGTAGCTTTGGTCTAGAATAAAAAAACTCAGATGGTTATTTCCATGATTGGGTAAGCCTACTCCCAGCCCTAGAAATGGCTTATAAGAGCAGTAAACATTCTACTATCAAAGAAGCTCCTAACATACTTGATAGAGGATGGATTCCAAAAATCCCTACAAATAACTAAAAATTTAACCTAGCCACTATTCATCCAACATCTCTTGACTTTAAGAGGATGATAGATCTAGAAAATAATCATGCTCAAAAATGTGTAGAAGAAGCAGTAGAATACAACAAACAAAGATGGCACAAATCACACAAAGAACCTGACTTTACAATAGGAGATCAGATTTTGATATGCACTACCAACTTCAACAATCTAGCAGGCAATAGAAAGCTGAAACCAGCCTTTCTTGGACCATTTTTTATCAAAAAGATGCATGGCGCATGGCAAAAATGCTGTGGAAGTAATATTGAGTGAAGAATTATCAAGGAAACACCCAGTATTTCATGTTAGCCTAGTCAAACACTTTCAACCAAGAGAAGGTAGCAAGCTCCCTCCAACAATAATCCCAATAGAACCTGAACCTGTGAAAGAAAAAGGGAAAGTCAGCAGGATTTTGAGAGAAAAGAAAGACAGAGTACAAGGAAAAGATGTTAGACCATACTTAGTAAGATACAAATGAGAATCTGCAGACAAAGATGAATGGTTACCAGAAAATAACATTCCTGATGGACCAATACATCTCAGAAACTACAGGGCCAGCAAAAGGAACTGAAACGCACATGAAGTTAATTTTCTCCCAAAATCCTCCAGAGTTTTTTCAGATATGGCCATATCTTTCAGTTAGGGAATGTCAGCTTGCTACTATTGCAAAGCAAGATGCAAAAGTAACAAATATCACTTAAAAATAATAATAATATAATTAACCTAAGAAGGAGTAGAAAAACCATAAATATTACTACAGAAATGGATTTGCCACCAAAAATTAAATAGGGTTACTCACTGACCCCACCCTTGAAATCTAACTCCTTATATTTTTAAATAATTAAGGAAAGAAAGACCAAAATACCACGGCTCCACTATTGAGCTTTTGGTCAATTAAATATTTCATAGGTATTTCCACGTATAGGTTTCAAACCTAAAATTCAGTCAGGATTGAGATGTTGTGTATATTTTAGGAGTTAAAGATGGAAATGTGTTTTGTCACAATTCCCGCACGCAGCCGCGGCAGCCAATGCACCCGGGCGCGGCTGAGATACAGCCCTGTCACTCCGTCTAGGTTGCGTACGCAGCCCCGGGCCTCTGACAAGTATGCAGCCGCGGGAATACTGGTTGAAAGAGTGACAGGCGGCCTGAGATGCTTAGGTACTGCGTAAACATTGTAATGAATGTTCCAGTGGATAGTAGATAGTCTAAAAGTACATAATATTATATAAAAATAGTTAAATAACCCTTATACGTATTTTTTATTGAATATAATTCAAAGTACCAAGAATGTCGAAAATAAGACAATGACAACTTTCAAAAATATATTAAAATACTTTAATATAATTTTATGAGAATTTCTAGACATAAAAATCGTTTGTGACATACTAAGAAAACTAATGATGTAAAAATACTACATGAGTTCCCATGAATTATATTTTTAAGTAATTATTTTAGTAAATCAAATGGAACTCCAAAATAAGGAGTAAAATAAATATCATGACTTTACTCCAGTTATTTAATACATAATAAGAAATCAACTGACATCAGGATGTCCGTAGAAATATCTTTTTAAATAATTATTAAATTACTGGGAATATTTACTAAGGATAATTAATTAAATAATGCATAAATAGGACAGATTAGTGTTATTCACACGTCCTAATATCTACTATAAAGTACAATAATTCCCATACCTTGAGGAATTGGATGCTCACTGTGCTACAGCACTAAGAACACGTGACAGGCTACCACTAGTTACCCTGCTAGCCTTAGTGTGGGTCCCTTTGAGCCCCTGTACCCCTCAGAAGGATAGTATTGGGACTCCAAAAGCTATAAATAAAGAGATCTTTTGAGGATATTGATGGGCAGAGACCCAGTTATATTTATATCCAGAAACTGAGCCAAGGTAATCAAGTACTTATAAGAGATAAGTAAGTGATTTATGTCTAACTCTGATAAATAATATCCATCCTCAAACTCTTTTTTTTATCAATTAAAACTTCTGAACAAACTTATAACCCCAGTTTACAGGTTTAACCCATCAGTGCACGTCCCAAACAGATACCCAAAGGATTTAATAATATACCAGTGAGTTTTAGTATCCTTTTTTTGTCGTGGAAGCTTGGTTACAAGGCCCTGCCACTCCACCGTGTATTTTATATACATATTATCTTTGGGTAAAATATCCTTTAAACTAAAGAGCCCAAAGTAACCAGGACTATGTGTTTTCATACTGAAATCCCTGAAGAGAGGTGTTAAAGATCCCCAATATAATTGTTTCCACTCTATAAAAATATTCAATAATCAATTTATTCATATTTATTTATAACAATAAACTATAACCAAACCAATTAACCTTGCAAAAGCGCAATCCAAATATCATACAGATTTTTTCTGCATTTATTAAATAATATATTTATTATTTATTCTATCACCTCTGGTAGCTAAAGCATAGAAAGGGTCTTGGCATTAAGGAGGCTGACAGGTTTTGGGAAATAATAATAATACTGCAGAATAATTCATAAATCACTTGCTTATCTCTTTATAAGCACTTGATTAACAACTACACATATTCTGATGGATATTAATAATTTCCTGGTAAAACTGATGGGGAATAATGGATCCAAAGAGGTCTGTTTAAATATTCTTTGGGGTGATAATGGGCTTCTCAGGGCACACAGAGAGGGTTCTTCTCATGGGCTCAGGCTGGTAGTCCAGTCATGGAAGTTTTGGAACTTCCACTTGGTGCTGTAAATCAGCTGTCCTCAGATTTGCTGAATTTCTGTACTATTTTAGCCACAGGATCACTTAATCTGTTAATTGCCTAATTCTGATCATTCTGCACTTATCCTGCATTTGTACTATTAATATTGGTTCAAAGTAGAAAGATGTGGATATTTATTGATTTTTCCATTATCTGATGAGCACATAGGTCATTATTTAAAATTTCTACGGCCACTTCTTGTAGTGTTTTGTGGTCTTCAAAGATTAGGATTTGTCTGTTTTGTGGTAACCTTCAAGATTTTGTTTATTATTTAAAATTTTTCTACGTTAATTATATCATATTTTTATTTGGGTTTTGAGGTTTTTAGATTATTTGTAATGCATATTTTACATTACTACATATGCCAGGTAAACCCTTATAGGTTGTCGCCCCTGTGAGCAGTACCTGCTGTCAGATTTTTCATGACTGATCCTGATGCAGGGATCAGTCCATTTAGATTTTCGCAGGGTAGGATCTTCTGTGTGTGTGAAAAAGTTGGCTGCGCATGGGACATATGTATGTGGGAATGTGATGCTACAGGTATGTAGGGTTTGTGTAGCAACGCAGGACTGCGCATGGGAATTGTGACACAACACATATCCATGTGTAACTCCTAAAATATACAAAAAACATTGATTCTGACTAAATTTAAGTTGTGAAGTTTATAGACCACAATATATGTGAAATATTAAGCTAGCCAAATGGTTCCATAATGGTTACATGACCTTTTGGTTGATTCTTATTTAACTATTTTAAATACGAATGAGTTATATTTCAATTTTGGGGTCAGTGAGTGAGCCAACCTTATTTTGGGTGGGGAATCCATCTATGCAAGAACATTTAAGGATTTGCGACTCCTTCCTAATATTTTATTTATTTATTTTATTTTGTTTTATTTTGTTACATTGAAAGGTTGCTCTGTACATATTGCTCTGTAGACAGTAGCAAGCTGACATATCCCCAGGATCTCCATGCAGTACATATTTAAATACAGTTTAACCTCATAAATCATACAGATAGACTGTAAAGGCTTGCACATACTTAATCTCCCAGGTCTTTATATTTTATAAACTTACTTACCTGTCTTTCCCATATTTCATCAATGTTTTATCCTTTGGGAATCCTTATGTAAATTCTCTTGCAGATTGTATCCTACACTCTCTCTACTTATTACATAGTTTCTTTACCCTCATGTACACTGTACATCCTTCAACTGTTAAATCCAAACTTAGACAGCCCAGAACTGTAAACTTTCCCCAATATGGAAGCTTTCTATCCCAATTTAGTAACATACCTGATCAGCCCTCTCTGTTAACTTGACTCCTCCCTTGTCATTATATATGTAGTCTGAGCCCCCACCAACTTTACCTCTGTTGTAGTTCCAAACCTTGTTTATTTAAACTGGCCTCCTCTTCCTCCTTCCTGATTTTTACTCAATAGACAAGTTTACTAATTCTTACTAGAATTACATCCCAGAAAGTGTCATCCCACTTCTTATCTTGAATTAACTCTTACTCTGATCCTTGTAGCATTCCCAACTGCCCTTTTCCTCAAGTATACTGAGAGTAGAGTCCCCTCGTGCCAATCCCTGCTTGCATTTCAGGAGCCCTGGTGACATTAAACTGATTTCTTCCCCAATAACACCACCTTCACCCACCAACAATCCTTACTCTATTTACTGTATCAAACCTACCCATTGAGCTGTGAAAAAATTTCTTTGCTCCCCTCTTTACATTCACCTCTTCATTTGGCTATTGAATTTGTGGCCACTTCACATAATATCTATCTTGTGAACCCTTGCTCTAACCTCCAATTATCTTATTTTTTACGCCCTTCTCCAACACTTCAATGTTTTGCTTCAATGCTTCAATGCCTTTCTTTGATTTTTTGATGCCTTACTTTTACGCAACTTTTGATGCATTACTTCAAAAATTTGACCCTTTGATGCCTTACTTTGATGTCTAGTTTGGGCCTATTTTGATCAAATTTTGTGTATAACTTCTTGAATCATTTTTTTTATTTTCTGGTGAAGACAATTTTGGGTCATCCTTTTCTTCTCTTAGAAAAAAAAATGCCTCAAAAAACTGCTCATTTATCCCATATCTCTAGTCCTTCTGTCACACAAAGCTCCAGGGGCAGAGGAGCCACTGAAACTACTGACCCTTCTACTCCCTGAGCTTGTGGAATGGGAAGAACCTTCTACAATCTACCAACACCATTGGCTACAACTTCCCTTCCCATGAAAAATTTCTTCTTGGATTCTATCCCCCAGGTTTCTATTTCTACTATTCCTGCCTCTGAAGATTCTAGCCTTCAATGAGTTATAGGACAGTTTCAGTATCAGGCTACCATAGTTTGGACACTCCTGCCTATGATTCCAGCTTGGTCCCAATTCCAGGAGACAATGAAGAAGATGAGGACTCAGGATTTGATTCCAAAATTTTTAGTGCCTTGGATTCACCCTCACCAGAGGTTAATCCCAGCTCAACTTCTAACACCACTGCAATCATATCACCTTCCCAATCTGCTAATCTTCCTGCCACTTCTCAGGGAAACCCTACTGAACCTGCTCTGCTGGCCATTTTTGAGAAAATGACCAATAATATTAATCTCCTCTCCAAAACTTCTGAAAACAAACCCTCTTCTAATTTGAAATCTCCATCCATTGAAGCCCCAGAAATGGTTTACAGGACAAAACCAACCAAGCTTAGGCCTTTCCTTTAAGCTTGTGAAATAATATTTGCCAATGATGAGCGGGTGTTTGCTAATGACAGTAACAATGTTTTATTTACAGTGTCTTACCTCTCAGGGAATGCTGGTAAATGAATATAGTCCTACCTTGCCCACATTGCTAACCATGAACCAAATTTCCTACTTAACTCTTGATTTTTTTTTCACCCATAAACTCCAGACCCTTTTTGGGGATTTTCTGGAAACGCAACATGCTAAGAAGGAGTTGAATCTCCTGGAGATGAAAGAAACAGGTTATGGAACTAACTACATCACTGCATTCAGGACCCTTATGACTAAGGTCTCTGGGTGGGGTGATAAAGCTCTATTTTTTCATTTCAGACAGGGACTTTCATCCAGAATATTGGACCAACAAGGTAGATATGATGGACCTCAAGAAAGGCTGCAGCACCTAATGGAAATTGTACTGAAATAAAATACTTTTTACCATAAAAGGATGAGGCAGAAGTCCCTCAGCTCCCGGAAGACTCCAAGACCTTGTCCCAGCTTCTCAAATACTCCAATAAATAAACAAACCAGCCACCAAGTTAGATCCAAGGGGAAAGCAAAAGCGCATTCTGTTAACCCTGCCCCAACCTATCATCCTAATCCTAATGTAGGTGAGGATGGAAACCTTAAGGCTGAAGAAAAAGTACAAGAGAAAAGGAGGGTTTGTGCAAATATTTTTGAGGTGCTTAAAATTTTAGCCTCTGCAGAAAACATCCAGACTTCAAACCTGACCAATAGTCCACCCCATCTAAGCCTAAACAGGGAAACGACTATGTGATGGAAATGTGGTACTCAATGAAAATTGCCCCTCCAACACCCAGGTGCATAATTTTGAAGGAAATTTGTCTGAATCCCTTAATAAAGACTTAAGTTTCATTTTTTTGCTCAATTACCAGGCCTATAGTGTCCTCAGTGACTCAGTAGCAACTCAATCTGTCATTTTCAAATCAATGGTTTCTAAATTTTCTTTTTCTCATAAACCTCAGACTTCTCCCATCTTCTTATTTATCTTTAGCCCTTCCCACCCATCATCTCAGGAAATCAACAATAATTTTTCTTTCTCTTTATCCTTACCTTTTTTTCCCAACTTAGAATGGGATTTCCTGACCTTTTATACTCCCCAAGTGAAGATATTATTCTAAGTATTGACTTCCTTCATTTCTAGAACCACAAGGTAAATTTTCAATTGGGATTGATTAACTCAAGGCACCAACCAACTTTGGATCCTTCCCCTTCTGTTGAGCTCTATTTAGCCACTACTTACCTTCCGCCTGTTAACCTGCAGATCACTTCTCCTGCTTGCTTTTCAGAATCTATGCAGCCACAACACTTTCCCTCAAGTTTAAAAGCTCCTTCTGTGAATTTCATTTTCTTTGGGAATTCTCTGAAATTCTTGGAGAATATAGAGAATTATCTATCCATTGAAATTTTGCATGTGATTATTTCCACTTCTGACTCTGCTCCAAAGCAGACTGCGGCAGAGGGTCTGCATGAAGATGAGGAAACTGAAGAAATTGAAACTGTGATGGAGAGAGTTACAGAAGCTTACCATGCCTTTTTACATTTTTTTCCAAGATAAAAGCTGATAAACTCCCTCCTCACCAAGCTTACAATCATCATATCAAACTGGAAGTCCCTTTGCCTCCAGTTGTGCCTATCTACTCCCTCAGCAACCATCACAAGGAGGACCTACAAGCCAATATAGTCAAAAATATAGAGATTTTTTCACTTGCCCCAGCACTTCAAGCACTGGCGCACCTTTCCTATTTGTAAAAAAGAAGGATGGTGGTTTGAAATTTTGTGTTGACTATTGAAAGCTTAACACTTTTATTTGAAAGAATTGGTACCCTATTCCTCCCATTACTCACTTATTAATGGTCTTTTCCGACTCTACTATTTTCTCTAAAATTGACCTCAGGGGTTCTTATAATCTCCTTTGAAGCAAGCAGCAGGATGAACATATTAAAGAATTCAGTGCCCAGTTTGGAAGTTTTGAATATTTGATTATGCCATTTGGACTGACCCATTCTCCAGCCTCTTTTCAATTTCTTTTAAATGACATTTTTGCAGACCTTCTAACCATCTGTGTGGTGGTATACCTCAATGAAAGCCTTATTTTTTTGAAGAACTTAAAAGAAAACACAACCCATGTGTTTGAATTTTTGAAAAGACTTTGGAAGAACAGCTCTTATGCAAAAGCCTCTAAATGTGAATTTCATGTCTCCTCAATGGATTACTTTTGCTACATGATTTCTAGCAATTTTATTGAAATGGAAAAATCCAAGTTCCAAAAGATCTTGGACAACACCAAAGAAGGAAAAGGCCTTGCATCAGTTTTTGGGTTTTCTAATTTTTATTTCAGGCTTATCATCAACTTATCTAGGAAGGTCTATCTCCTCACTTCTCTTACTGTTTCAGGCAGCATTTTTTTTCTTTATCTCCAGGGGCTTCAAAGCAATTTCAGTACCTAAAACATTCCTTTACCAAGGCTCCTATCCTTAAAAATTATAATTATTCTTTCAAGAATTTTATGGAGACTGATACTAGTGACTATACCCTAGGGTCTGTGTTCACACATGTCTCTTCTGATGCATCCAAGAACCAAATTTCTTTTCAAAAGAAGAAAATTGGATATTGCTGAACTGAAATAAAAAATCCACAAGAAGGAAATCTTAGCAATTTTATGGCCTATTAAAATATTGAGGGCTTATCTTCAAAGCCTTTCCTTTCCCTTTGAATTTCTCACTGATTGTTTATCCCTGAAATGATTTAAGACCTCTAAAGTATTGAATTTTTTCCAAGCCTGATGGGATGAATTCTTGTCCAAATATGACTTGTCCATAGTCTGCAGACCTGGAAAGCACAGTATAGTTCCTGATACCTTTTCATTTTTAGAAAAAGTTTATCCCAAGGGGGGATGTCCTATGTAGAAAAGAACGCGGAAAATGCCAAACAAATCTTGAAACAGACCAACTTTGAACCTTCTAGAATTTTCTTTCTTTCCACTAAACAGGTTGATGGAAACTTGGAAAACCTACTGCAATCCCAGATATCCAATAAATCAAACCAAAAGATTATTTAGAAGCTAGATAAAATGGAAAAAGTAAAGACTAACCTGATAGATCCAGAAACTGTCCTTCTTCTCTTAAAAAATATAATACCAATCCCCAAGGAATAAAAACAACTCCAACTTGAAATAATTTGACAACAAAAAAATTCCCCAATATCTGTTAACCTGGGAAAGGAAAAGAAAATTGATCTAGTCAAAAGATATTTCCATTGGGAAAAAATGACTTCTTTTCTCAAAGATTATGTTTCTTATTTTTACCTTTGCAGCAGAAAAAAACCCAGTAGTCACCACAAAACGTTTGGACTCCTTCAAACTTTTCCAATTCCAGATTCTCCCTGGACCTCACTCTCTATGAAATTTATCTGTGAGCTGCAAATATCCAATGGATTTGACTCAATATTTGTGGTGGTTAACTGTTTTTCAAAAATTTTTATCTTCATTAAAACCAGAACTGATATCTCCTTTGTGGATTTAGCCAACCTGCCAATCTCCCATGTCTTTTCTAAACATGGAATCCCAACTGAAATTGTAAGCAACATAAGATCTTTATGTGCTTGTCTTTTTGGAAAAATGTGTGTGAAAATTACAGATAAAACAAAATTTCTCCACAGCTTATCACCCTGAAACAGATGGTAAGATGGAATAGGTAAATCAAAACCTAGAACAATTTTTCAGGATTTATTTCAGTCATGACCAAGAGGGCTGGGATACCTGGATCCCTCTTGCTGAATTTTCCTACAACAACTCAACCCATCATTCTACTAAGCAATCTCCTTTTTTCATCATTTATGGGTAACACCCCAATTTTGACAGATTAAATGTAGTAGAAATTCAACCTTCCAGTCACTATATAACTCATATTCACCTGAATCACAAACAGCTAGGAATTTAATTGGAAAATTTGAGTAAAACCTATCAACAATATGCTGACCATAAAAGAAGTTATTTTCCTCACTCATTTTCTGTTGGAAACAAATTTTGTATAACTTCTAAAAATATAAGAACTAACAAAACAACAAATAAGCTCTCAGAAAAATGTTAAGGCCCTTTTTTAATTACAGAAAAGATTGGAAAAAATTTGTTCAAGCTTCAACTCCCTCACCAATGGTCCTCTATTCATCCAGTGTTCCATTCCTCCTTGCTCAAAAATTATCAGTAAAACTCTTTATCCTCCAGACACCAAAAACAAACTGAACCATTCAAAAAAGATGTGGAAAAGGAATAGGAAGTGTCTCAGATATTATATTCCAAGATAAAGAGGGGGAAATTAATATACCTGGTCGAGTGGAAAGGCTTTCAATACAACAAGGAACAGAGTACTTGAGAACCTCACTCTAATCTTACAAACTGCCCTACATTACTTCAATATTTCCACACACTCTATCCTTTAAAACCAAAAGATCCTTAAAATAATTAAAAAACTCTTTTTTCAAAAATCAGATTTATTCCCTTTTCTTGTACCTTTTCTGTTGAAAAAAATATGTGTGAATTTTCTTCAATCTAAACAAAAACAATACTGTCCTCTTTAAATCAATAAATAAGTAAAAATATATATAGTTCTTTCAGTTTTTTCCAGCCAATGTATTCTTTATAATATCCAAAAAATATCAGAAAAATATGCAAATTTAGCATCAAATAAAAATATCTAAAATACCTCCTAAATAGCTTCAAAAATAAGTTATTCTAAATATTTTACTCTACACATCCAAGAAGTAACTGTTTTTAGCTTTCTAGATTTGTCAGCTTGCTACTTAAAAACAGAGAAACCTGTCAAAGTATACAAAAATAAATAAATAAAAATTATTTATTAAAGCAGAAGGAGTAGGAGATCCATTGATATTATACCAGAAATGGATTCTCCCACCAAAACTGGGTAGGCTCACTCACCAACCTAACCCTTGAAATAGTACTCCTTCATATTTTAGATAATTAAATAAGAAAATGAGCAAAATACCACAATAGCACTTTGGCACTTTTTGGCCATTTTAATATTTCACAGGTATTTTCATGTATAGTTTGAAGAAAGAAAAGGCTAAAAGAACATTCATTATAATGAGAAAATCACTTAGGAAAGATAACAAAGTGAACAGGAATGAGAATAACCTAAAAGAACCAAAAGAGACCACCGTCTAGACGTGAAGAGAAATTAGGAGCTAAGCAGCCGTAAGGATCTTGGTGATCTGGGAAGACAAGTGACAGCCTTGAGTTAAGATGAGAAGGTTGAGGGAGTTCACAATAGCACTATCGGTTGATCGTGAAGGGTCAGTGTTTTGGTTAACGGTGAAAAGAAGAAAGAAACAAAAAGATAAGAAGCCAAAGAAAACTACTTACTCGACAAGGAGGACCTGAGAGCCCTGGGGGCAAAAACAGGACCTCTTTCAAGAAGTAAAAGTAGGAACAATTACTTTCATATATAGAGTGTGCACACTGTAGAGGGAAAGTATCATAGAGCAGGATAGACGCGCGACCGCGTAGGTGATTGACTCACAGCTGATAGGAGAAACAGAGAAGATAAAAGAAAAGAAAATATGAGAAAGAAAAAGAAGAAAATAAGAGATGAGATTCAAAGACACTATAATCATCAGATTTTTAACACCCTCCCTGGCTTTGGATTCAGCGTACTTGCAGGAAGTTCAGACAGGTTAGCATTGGGATTCGTGAGAGGGCTTTTGTGATAAAATCAGCACAATTTTCCTTTGAAGAGGTCTTCTTCAGTTGAATGGTACCTCTTTGTATCTCTTCCCGAATGAAGTGATGTCTTAAGTCAAGATGCTTTGATCTGAAGCTTGTCTGGTTCGTGTGCTGCATGGCCAGCTTAATGCAGCCTTTGTTGTCTTCATGAATGACTGTCGGCGTTTCAAATTTGGCACCCACTACTTCGCACAGGAAAGTTTGCATCCATAATACTTCTTTCACCCCATCACCTACAGACTTGTATTCAGCCTTGGTTGTCAATAGAGACACAGTGGCTTGCTTCCTAGACTTCCAGGCGATTAGGCTTCCATTCCACGTGATGACAATCCCAGAGATTAAGCGTTGGGTTGAAGGACAAGTGGCCCAGTCGGAGTCCACAAAGGCAGCTAGCGGTGCAGGAGAGTCTTTTACAGTGAGTTTGATTCCCTTATCGGCAGTATGTGCCAGGTAATTTGAGACCTTAAGTGCCGCATTATAGTGTACAAGACCTGGAGCGTTCAGAAATTGAGCCAGATAGTTGGCGGAGAAAGTTATATCAGGCCTTGTGTTAACACTTATGTAATTGAGCTCACCAACAAGTTTTCTATAATTAAGACCTGATTTGGCGAATTCAACAATTTCTTCATCAGTAGGTGGAAGCAGCTTGCCGTAGGGAGCAAAAGCAACTGAATGTTCTTTGAACTTCCAAAGAGGATAGTTGTCCATGGTGGACCTTATGTAAGACTCTTGAGAGAGTTTGACCAATCCAGGGGCTTGATGAACATTAATTCCAAGGAGAAGTTTTGATTCTTGAAGATATTTTACCTTGAACCTACTACTAATGAGGGTGGCAAATTTTTCAGGATTCTTACTGAAGATTGCTATATTGTTGACATGGATGTAGAGCCAGGTGTCATCAGAGAAGAACACACAGTGATTGCTGCTGCACCTTTTAAAACCAGATTTGAGAAGCCAGTCGCTGAGCGTGACATACCAAGATTGAGGGGCCTGTTTCAACCCGTAGAGGGCTTTCTTGAGGCGCAGAGTCTTCCCTTTCTGCACTGGTACGTTTGGAGGAGCTGAAATCTGGATTTGTTCGACCAGAGGAGCGTTAAGAAATGCAGCTTTGACATCGAGTTGATGGAACTTGAGATTTTGACTCAGGGCAAAGGAGATAAGTAGCCTTAGAGAGCTCTTATCCCCAGTAGGTGCAAATGTGTTGATGAAATCGACTCCCTCCACTTGATTGAAACCCTGGGCACAGAGCCTTGCTTTGAACTCAATAATTTCGTTTTGTTTGTTCTGTTTAGTTCTGAACACCCATATGCACTTGATCTTAGAGATATTTCCATCTTCATCCACCTCTTCCCATACCTCATAGCTGTTGATATTACCCACTTCATTCTCCATTGCCTTTATCCATTCAAATTTGTACTTACTATTGAGAGCTTGATTTAGGGTTTTCGGATCTTCATAGTCCTCATCAACTAGATAGAGTTGCAAGTTGAGTCTTCTGGGGTGATCCAGAATGTTCCTGGGGGAAATCTCAAATTCAGAGCTGTTAGGATTTGTTTCAGGCAAAGAGTTCAAAGGGAAGGGGTCTGGAGAGTTTAACGAGCAATCAATGGAATCTGGATTTGAGGTTTCTGCGTGTTTGGGCTGAAGTGGATTGTTATCTTGCTGAATTGGATTTTCATCTTGATCAAAAACCTTGAAGGCATCCGGAGATTGAACAAATTCTAGTTCAGGAAGTGGATCCGAGTTTGTCTGCCCATGCTTGGTCCCAGCAAAGTCATTTTCCAGGAATCAAACATTTGCTGAGATAACGACTTTGTTTGTTGAGGCTTTGAACACTTGGTAGGTTGAAAAATCGTTGGCAAACCCTACCAGGAAACCCTTAAAGCCAGTTTGAGCGAGTTTTGATCTTTGTAGATGTTTGGGAATAAGGACGATCAAAGTACAGCCAAAAGTTTTTAGAAAATGGTAGTTGACCAAACGTTTTTACCAAATCTCATAAGGGATAAGATTATGGTTTGAAGAGACCGGAAGGAGATTAAGGAGGTTTGTGGAAGTGTTTACCGCTTCTCCCCAGAGCTGACTCGTCAGTTTAGCTTGTAGCATGAGACATCTGGCTTTTTCCAGTATTGATCTATTAGCTCGTTCTGCTAGGCCCTTTTGTTGCGGGGAGTACGGTGGTGAAAGGAGGTGATTAATCCCAGCATCCTTGCAGTATAGTTTGAACTCTTGGCCAATGAACTCACCTCCATTATCAGTAAGTATATTGATGATTTTAGAGTTATGTTGACGTTTGGCCATTTCGGAGTAGGTTTTGAAAGCATCAAGAGTGTCTGCTTTGAATTTGAGGAGAGCGACTGATTTGAATCAGGAGAATTGGTTGACAATGGTAAGAAAATAATTGCTACCCCCAAACAAAGGAATCAAGAATGGACCAACTAAGTCCATGTGGACAGTTTCAAGAACACGAGTGACCGGTTTGAAGTGACTATTGAATGGAGTAGAGATAATCTTCCCAACTTGACAGGTTTTGCACTTGGACGAATCCAGTATGTTGGCATTTGGAAAAATAATTTTGATTTTAGCGTCACTGACATGTCCTAGTTTATTGTGGAGATTGAGGAGAGGTGAAGTTGAATAGTGGACTTTGGCTTTCTCCTGTTCAAACCAAACCCCACAGAGTTTGAGTAGATTGTTTGAGGTTGATCCGACTAATTCAAAGTTGTCCAAGGATATGGAGGACCCTGAGAATCCCAATTTCTTGATGACCACTTTATTTGACTTGAGCTGGGTTAGAGAAATAAGGCAACGGTTGATCTTTGGGACCAGTAGAACATTTTCCAGTTTAACTCGTGCACCCTTGTGGTTCAGGAGAGAGGCTTCACTAATAGCTACAGCGTCAAGAGCATTGCTATTGTTCCCAGTACCAATCTTGATTGATGTTTTCCTAGCGTTGAAGATCCATTTGGGATCGTTGACGATGTGATGCGATGCACCCAAGTCAAGAACAGGAAGCAGGGTTTTTGAGGACAAAGATTTTGTTTGTAGATAAATCTGAGCGCTGAAGTAGGCTGAGGCTTCTTGGTTAGGATTGGTAGACTGGGTTGAGGAGGCAGTATTGGTGAGATGAGCTTGTCCCTGAGAATTTTGAGTTGGTCTGAGATGAGGATGAAGCAGCCAACAGCAGTTTTCAGGATGTTCGGCAAGAGGATTATGTTTGCCTTTTGAACAGGGATGCTTTGGACGCCTTTTTGATTTATTGTCCGAGGTTTTGTAGAGGGCAGTAGAGGACAAGGATTCTTCAGCGGTTAGACCCTTTGATGATTGAGTGGACTCTAGATGAGTGATTTCTCAAAGTTTATTGAGGACTTTGGTAGGGAATTTGAGGATATCATTGTTTATCAAGATAGAATCGACCACGTGGTAGAATTGGGCAGGGAGTTTGGCTAGTATGGTGTAGCTGAGAATGTCGTCAGGCACTTCAAGTCAAACAGTGGCTAGTTCATTAATAAGTTTATGGAATTCTTGAATGTAGGCTGTGAGGTCTCCTGTGAACTGATATCAAATGAAGTAAAGCCAAATTCTCCCTCTGTTTGTGGTTGAAAGAGAGGCGTAATGTTCGGAGATGGCTTCCCAGATGGCTAGAGGATCCAATTGGTTGGCTGGGTTGATGACAGCATTGAAGGCAGTGTCTCCAAGGTGTTGAATCAGGATGTCGGCAGATTCATAGCCCTTTCGTTTTTGAGAGGCTGTAATGGGAATAATGGGGTCCTTGTTGTCTACTCCTTCTATAAACTCGAGCAGTCCTTTTCTACGTAGGTAGCTACGAATTTGTAAAGCCCATGACAAGTAGTTGGATTTGTTCAGGATAGGGAGATTGCTCCTTTTTGAGTTATCTTCTTTGTCAGACATGGTAGGTTCTTTTGGTTCTTTATTGATCTGATCAGAGAGAGCACCTTGGGACTGTAAATCTGAAGGAAGAAAAGGCTAAAAGAACATTCATTAGAATGAGAAAATCACTTAGGAAAGATAACAAAGTGAACAGGAATGAGAATAACCTAAAAGAACCAAAAGAGACCACCGGCTAGACGTGAAGAGACATTAGGAGCTAAGCAGCCGTAAGGATCTTGGTGATCTGGGAAGAAAAGTGAATACAAGTGACAGCCTTGAGTTAAGATGAGAAGGTCGAGGGAGTTCACAATAGCACTATTGGTTGATTGTGAAGAGTCAGTGATTTGGTTAACGGTGAAAAGAAGAAAGAAACAAAAAAATAAGAAGCCAAAGAAAACGACTTACTCGACAAGGAGGACCTGAGAGCCCTGGGGGCAAAAACAGGACCTCTGTCAAGCAGTACAAGTAGGAACAATTACTTTCATATATAGAGTGTGCACATGGTAGAGGGAAAGTATCATAGAGCAGGATAGACGCGCGACCACGTAGGTGATTGACTCACAGCTGATAGGAGAAACAGAGAAGATAAAAGAAAAGAAAATATGAGAAAGAAAAAGAAGAAAATAAGAGATGAGATTCAAAGACACTATAATCATCAGATTTTTAACATAGTTTTCACACCCAAAATTCAGTCAGAATTGAGTTGTTGTGTGTATCTTAGGAGTTACACACAAAGTTGTGTTTTGTAACAATTCCCGCATGGCTCTAAGAATGCTAAAGTTGCACAAGATGTCCAGAAGCGCATGCATCTGACAGATCTGTCAATATTCTCGCGCGCCAAGCACTTCCAGGCAGCTGCACGCAGATGATCATCAAATCCGGCATGCCAGGACTATCAGAAAATCAAAATGACGGAAGGTACAGCTGGTAATAGCTACAATATACATGGATCATCCTTGCACATGTAATTTTCTGATACATGCTTATTAGATGATCCAAAAACACAATTTATCAAATAAAATCATGCAAAATTAATGCACAATGTTTTTTTAATTATGATACAAACATTGGAGATCATCAAAACAGGAGCTGATCCAAATCTTTGATGACCATGAAAAATGTCAAGGAGGAGTAATAAAGATAATTATTAATTACCAATTTGATCAGCAGATGATTAGAAATCAATAAATACCCACATTTGATCACATTAGTCAAATGATATTAGTACAATTGAAGGATACATGCAGGATCAGTAAAAAATACTGATTAACACATTGACAGATCCGGCAGCTAAAACAGCATAGAAATACACCAGATATATGATCAGCTGATTAAAAGCACCATGTGGAAGTACAAAGCTTGGCCTGTTTGCCTTTCTAGCCTCAGCCCATGAGCTGAACCCTCCCTACATGCCATGAGAAACTCATCTTCACCAAAGAAAGGTATTTATACAGACATTCTTTTGGCTTATTGTTGATGAGTTACCTAGAAATTTATGAATTATTGTCCAGAAAATTTGCCACCTGTGATCAAGTGCTTGAAATGATTAAGCAAGTGATTTATGGCCCTGTCTGATTTATAGTAGAATTATTTATGAAACTATGATTGATTCATTGAAGTTTGTTCAGTAATCAACCCCACCTTTGCCCTGAAGCCTGTCATCTGAATCCCTGCAGGATTTTTAAGGAATTATTGCTCAAAGTATGTTGCTTCCTTTCTGCCTTGGCCTGAGTGCTTTTTGCCTTGCCATACCAGTGGATAAGTAATTAAAAGGCACCCATCATTTTTTCCAAGGTTTTATACTGCCAAAGTGACCCCTTGAAGAGAGGCTTCTTTCTGTAAAGATCCCCAGTAGTACAATAATTTGGCCCCTCTTTTCATAAGGTATTCATAAACCTTTAAATGAAAAACTATAAACCTTGCAGTTGCTCTCAAAATATCCATTATATAGCATTGCATGTTTTTATTCTTGCCATTATTATCATTATAACTATTCCAAAACCACCATCAATTTCTGTAGCTAAAGGACTGGAAGGTTCCTGGAATCAGGAAGCTGACAATATTCATAAGAATTAGGCCCCCTCACAGAAGGACCCAATTCAACATTCAAACTAGCTAAAGATAAAATATTGGGTGATGTTAAATTCACATATCCAGTCGTGTGGGAGTTGTGTAGGGCCCTAAACGGGTCAAATGGTCCGTGGGGGCCCATAGACGACTACAAAGAGCCGTTAAAAACACGCAAAAACCCTGGGGGGTCCTATAGGAGCTGTTTTCCCCTGAACACGGTGATTTAGGGCCATTTCCCCCATACAGGGCTCAAAACCCCCGTTTTGGGGGTGCGCAACCCCCCTGGAAGTTGTGCCAGAATTTTGGGCACCCCCTGGACCACAATTTGGTTTCTTCAGCCCAAATTTGGGATCAAAGCATACTTTGTGGGACTGTTTTTCCACACCTAGTGATTCCAAAGTGACTTTAAAGTGAAACCCAATTGAAAGTAAAGTGAAAATTGAAATAATATAAAAACCTGAAGACAATTCTTTCTCAACTCAAAAGTGAGGAAACTTTGTTTGTTTGATTGAAAGTTGGATTGAGAAATGAATTATACCATTGCTTTTTTTTGCATGGGAACAGTGGAAAGCCCTCCTTCTTCTGACATGGCTGTGTGGAATTTCTACATTGATAGTTCCATCAACAAAGCTTTGAAGAAATAAAAAAAGTATTTGGGTAATAAAACATTGGAAGCCCCAATTGAATTGTCATCAAGGGTGAAAATTGAGGAAAAAATGTTTCACAGTGGGATTTGACCTCTGGTTGTGAGTAAAATTTTATGTTACTGAGGCCTTTGCTGGATTTAATTGGATTAAAACTAATGGGTGCATATAACTGAAACTATGACTTAACCAATGAATTTTTACTAGATCCACTTGACCCACCTCCTGTGAGAACTTCTCCTACTAGGGAAGAGGCCCAAAACTATTGTCAAACATGGGCTATGAAGCATGGTCAGGCTCTGAAGGTTTTTGACTCAAGGGAAGATAGATATGTGGATTTTGCCTGTGATTGCCATGGTTCCTATTCAGGACAACTTCTTACCAAATTGTCTAGACAAACTCACACAAGGAAGGTTGGGTGAAAGTTTTGAATTAATGCAAGTCCCACAAAGGCAGAACCCATGTGGCAAATATCCAACTAAGAAACCCATCATAACAATCAACCACCAGAATATCCTGTTATAATTATGGCAAGCAGTTAGCTTAGGGAAATGAGCAGTAATTAAACCAAAAGAAATGCTTGATTTCTTGTGTCAATAATTGGTTGATGGGCTCTCACAATGGGGAAAAACGTTGGATGGTATTGTTGATGAATGGATGGATGGAAAACAGAAGGGAGAAGAGTTCCTTAAGTAGAAAATATTGGCCTCTGGTGAGCCCATGATACAACAAGCTAAAAGGCAAATTTTCCGCCCCAAAATAGCTCTACAGGCTCTACAGGCCTTGTTACTTGGTTTGGGCTACATCAGCCCAGATGGCATCAGTCCCTATACCCTTACAACCAGCCTATTCCGTTTGTTTCTGGTGTTTCCACCTCAATGGGGCTGAACCAGCCCCTTTGATGTTCAATCCCTGGGCCTTTTTTCAGTTATAACCAGTCCTATTGCCTCAAACACTGGCTGGTTGCCTCATGCAACCAGCCCCTGGCCATAGAAATGGTCAGGTGGGACCCAGGACACACCTGGGTCCCGTCTCAGACTCACATGGGGGGGGGGTGACCAGCAGACATGCTGTCCCCCCCCTCTTTCTCTCAGATCCCTGGAGGGGGCGGTCAAATCCCCCTACCAGGGGCCCTGGGGGTTGATACCCCCAGGGCGTTGTCAATGGATTGGGCTGGGGGGTGGTCAAATCCCCTCATCCCTGTTGCTCCTCCCCCTTGGTAAAGGGGGGGGGGGGGAAGAGTGCCCCTGGTCTCTGCTTTGCTTCAATGGTAGAGGGTTGATAAGATCCCCCCCACCGCCAGTTGCTTTCCTTGCGGCCGGCCTTGTCGTCCTTTGGCCAAGGGGGTGATGAAATCCCCCCTTCCCTGACCAACCGCCTTGTTGCGGTTGGTTTCTGGCTGATTCAACCCAGCCAGCCACCCCCTCCCCCTTGCAATAGCAAGCGAGGGGAGGGAGAAGGAGCCAGGGCTGCTGGTCCTCACGCCCATGGCAGTGGCCGCCATTTTCACTAGCCGGGCCCACGCAGAGTCACACGGCGCATCATCTTTTGGCCGCGGCGACAGCACCGCGCGGGACATCGGGCCCTGCGTGGGCCAAACCAAGGGATTCAAGCGGCCCCGAGCGGGCCGCGGCACAGGCAGCAGCCCCAAGCGGGCTGCAACACGGGTGGCGGCCCCAATGGGCCGCCCCACGCCCAAAACCTGAGACAAACATACTTTGGCAGGCCAGCCCGTCTAGCCAAGTATGTCCAAAATAAACTTTGGGCCAAATTATGCCCATAAAAGCCCATCTGGCTGTATTTGCCCATATACCTCACTGGGCCGTTAGGGCACGTGTTCCAATGAGCCTTTTTCACGAGTTTTGAGGCCAGTTTCCCCAAATCAGTGACATCAACACAGGCCCGTATGGTCCGTGTGAGTGTCCAAAGGGCCGGAGAGGCCCATATGTGCATCCCATTTTGATTACGCTTATACGTAGCACATGTGTATGTGCATATGTATTTTAAAATATCCCTCTGTGCATCCTCACGTGAGGAGACTCTTGGGCGTGGCCTTAGATAATCTAATACAAGGAATGAATGATGGGCTCAATACATTACAACTTATGAGAAAATTGAGCATGATTGATGTCAGCAATTATCTTGATTACAAAACAATCTATAACACTAAGCAGAAGGTAACACTTGCAGAACTAAAGGGGAAAAGTGTTATGGAGTTACTCTATGAACATCTTGAAGAAAAAAGATGAATTCACTGGTCAAATTTCAGTTGAGAGGGTCACTTGGAGGCTGTGTACTTAGCACATCCTGAGGCAGTAAAGCTTTAAAAACAATTCCATCATATTGCTATGTTGGATTGTATTTATAAGACACATAAGTACAAAACCCCATTATTGTATTTTGTAGGATTGACAGCAAATTGGAAAACTTTCAAAAAAGCTCTTTTTTTATAAAAAAAAGAAAACTTTGAATTCTATAGTTGGTCTTTAAAAGAATTAAAGGATTTTAGTTGGTCTTTAAAAGCATTAAAGGATTTGGTTTATGATCCTGAGAGACTTCCAAAAGTCTTTGTGATGAACCATGAAAAATGTCTGATTTGTGCTATTGAATCTAGTTTCGCTGAGTCATCAAGACAATATTTCAGTGGAAACTTGTCTTAAAACATACAGTCAAACTGTAAAGCGCACTTTGTTAATGATGTTGAGGGATGGAAAAGCTTTATGAATCTGTGGGAAAATTATGGGGCCTCAAAGACCAAGGAGGAGGAGGAGGTCAATGATGCGGAACTCAAAGTAGGTCCAAGTCACTTCTTCTTATTCTTCCTAGTTTTTGGTTCTGAAATTTTGACTTGTATAGTGTTTCTTGAAAGACTATGGAGATGTACTCAAGTATATGGAAAATAACATTTTCCCTATCAAAGGGAAATTTGTAACAGCACAGACTTTTATAAACTCAGAATTTGGAAACAAAACAAAATCTTGGGTTGAAGGGGCCCATGCAACTCTCAAACAATTCCTTCCAAACTCTTTGGATAACCTGTTGGATGTTTGGAAAAGCCTTTGCAGAAAATCTTTGAATCAAATTAAATTGATTCATGTGTCACTTTATAACTCTTGAATTAAGTTAGGGAAAGTTTTTCCACCTGAACTGTTAGAATTGGGTTACAAATTTTCTTTAGAGGCAATTCATCTTATTAGGGAACAATTGGAGAAATTCAAACGTGAACATGATTGCAAAGTGTGCGCCAAGTCATATTCCAAGACTATGGGTTTGCCCTGTTCCCACCAAATAGGTGACCTTCTAGCATTCAGAGGATCTGTGGTGCCCAAAGATGTTCATCCTCAGTGGAGGTTTGACTATGACCCTTGCAGTTCTAGTTCTGTAAGTTTGCTTAATTTGGATTGTTCAAATCACTATGTGATTAATTCTTTTTGATTAATGAATCCTAATTCACTAATGGTTGATCCTTTTAAATTTTACACATGCAATGTAAAAAAAATGCTAATCATTCCTCATTTACATGAAAAAGTGAATGCAATGATCTTGGAATCTCAAGATCATGAGCAAAGCGGACTATTGAAGTATATCATTCAGAAGATTACAAAATATTTCTTTAAGCCAAGAATTGAACATAAAGTCTTACAATCAAGTGAGGTCAGGACACAATTGACAGTTACCAGCAAGAACCATCTTAGTTTGAGCATGTTGAAAAACAACTCAAGGGGTTAAAAAGGACTAGAAGGGCTGCAAATAACAAAAGATGAAAGATTTCAAGACTTTTCTTTTGGGATATGTCCTTTTTTTTGTTTTAAAGAACTTAGTTACTAACTCATGATGAATTATTATTCAAAGTTGGAAGAATCTGACTCTGAATTTCATAGTTCAGAGGAACCAACTGAAATTGAATTGGGATCAATTAATTGGGAATCAGACTCCTCTTCAGAGGAAGAGGAAGTGCAGCAAAGCTCAACCAGAAGCTCATCTTTGGTGAGTATTAATTTAATTTATCTGGTTAAAGAAATGAATACTAAGTTAGTTTTCATGATAGGAACCAAAGGTGAAATACCTCCATCAAATACCAAAGAAATTCCATAAGTTCTTGGGTGAACTTTGGGATCCAATTTGAGAAGGGAATTGAGGATTTAGAGTCATTGCTAAATCTCTTGGTTATGAAGAACATGCTTGGTTTCAAGTTAGGAAGGAAATGATTGAAAAATTATAGAAACATAAAGCATGCTACATTAAGATGCTTTGTGGTGCAAAGGAGGTTGAAAAGATTAAACAAAGAATTGATGTTGAAGACATCAATGAAAAGATTCCCTACTAAAAATAGCTGGCTAAATTAGATATAGGTCAAATCATAGCCAACACATATTCCAGAACTATATGTTTCATTTCATTGGAGTCATTTGATACTTATACTCCGATTAAAAATGGTGTTACTGATCAATCAGATCCAATCTTCATTTCCTTTGTAAACAATAACCACTGGGTTCTATTAGTTTTTGAGGAAGAAATGATTCCAATCATGCCCATTGTAGCAAAACAAAGTTCCTTGATATCTAAAAAAGCCTCTGGTTTGGTTGATCATCTCAAAGAGCAACTAAAAATGTATTCTGTATTATAGATATTATAGAATTTGAATTCATTTCATCATTGTGTTTCATATAAATTGTAATTCTAATGCAGCTAACATGTTCTATTAACATAAAGGGCTAATACAGTTTTAACATAATTATGTTGAGTGTTTTGAGTTAACATGACTATATTGAGTGTTTTGAATGAGAGTTTAATGGTAATTCAGCTCATCTTGTTTTGGGCTGATTCCATCACAAGCTTAACTTATGTTAATTTTGGGATGGGATCAGCTTAACACAAGTTCAACTTAATTTTTTTTTTCGGTTTTTACTCTAGGGCTGGTCAAAAGACTTGGATTTTTTTGGCACTTTAACTTTAGGGCTGTTCAAATTACTTCTTGTATTTTTTGCTTGGTCAAAAGACTGGGATTTTTTTTGGAACTCTTACTTTAGGGCTGGTCAAAGGGATTCTTTGATTTTTGGGCCCTTTTACTTTAGGGCTAGTCAAGTTGAACTTAATTTAGGGCTTTTCAAGTTACTTGCATTTCTTTGGTGTTTTTACTTAAGGGCTTGTCATGTTACTTGTCTTTTTTTTCTTTTTAGTTTAGGGCTAGTCCAGTTACTTGTGATTTTTTAGGTCTTTTTTCTTCAGTGCTAGTGAATTGGATAGTCCCAGTTTTTTATTTATTTATTTATTTATTTATTTTTTTGTTTTTTTGTGACCAAAAAATTAACATTTTTTGATTTCTTTTATTTTTTGGTTGATTCCTGTTTTTTGGAAGGTTTATTTGATTCATGGGTTATGTTAGTGCCCTCTCATTCCAATTTTGTTTTTTGGCTCACCATGGTCCAGTGGCGTGTTGGATTCCAAACTACTACATTTGAGCCATGTACAAATCCACAAGGCTTGAATGTAGTTGTGTGAAATCTGAAACGCTGTTGGACCAGGCTGGGTTGGCCATGCAATTCTTTGAGCCGTGGGGGTTGTACACAGCTTGGATTGGACTGTGTGGCATGCCACATGGCCCACTTTGAACCATGTCCAAGGCTCAATGAGCTGTGAATTTAAAATTACCCTAAAATATCTGATATTTTCTTCTCTATCTCCAAACTGCTCTTCCTTCTAGCCTCTAAAATTCCAAAATTTACTTTTCTAATGTCACAAACCCATCATTTTTTCAATCCTTTCTGCAGATTAGAACTTAAATATTGAAAATTTTTAGTATAAGTCTCAAACAATTGATTTACAAGCTCTTCATGCAAAACTGAAATATATCTAATTCTATTTTCCATAACAATAGTCTCCATCATTTCCAATAACCTTCCCCCATTTCCCAAATGTTCAAACCATGCCTCTGGAGTATTTCTTCTATAAACCCACCTTCCTCCCTTATTCTTTCCACATTTCCCTTTTTCCTCTTTTTTCTGTCTTCAAACACTCTAATCCTCACCTCTAAATCCTTCATGTTCTTCCTAAGATCTTCTAGTTCTAAGAAGTCATCTGATCTTCCCCCTTCTTCAAAAATGACTTTCTCTTGTTGCCTTTCTTTTCCTTTTCCTAATCCCATTTAATTATGATCAGTTCTTTCTTCTTCCTCTGGTAAGTTGCTAAGATCCATCTTCAGAATTCCCTCGGAGTCCATATCCTCTTCAACTCTTCAACATTTTGATTTGAAATTCAAAACTTCAATGCTTTGGTTCAATGCTTCAATGGGTAATTTTGATGGTTTGATTGTTTCCTTCAAAGCTTAAACAGGCTTGTTCAACTGGTTTTCTCTTTGAATTTTCAACTTGAGGAGAAAAAGGAGTGCTTTCACAAGTTTTTTCAAGGCTTGTTTGATTGTTTTCTTTGATGCTTTGTAAAAAACCTTTGACAGGTTTGATTGATTCAATCAAATTTCTATTTCTCAATTTTTTTTCCAGTACCTTTCTCACTTCTTCAGCCAAATATACCAGAGGATTTCCCAAACTAATAAATGCCTCACCCTTTTCATCTTTGCACAAACTGAACACTCCATCTCACACCAATCTACCAGCTTGAAAAAGATTTTTTTTCTTGGCCCTGGTCCTCTCCAAATGCTCCTTCAGCAGTTGGACTAACAAAATTGGCTATTAGAACCCTTAAATCCAAACAACACCAACAGAGAAGACTCACCCAACTCTGTAGCCATCATGGAAGAAAATGCCAAAGTCATGGCATTGTAATATGGGGCCTCCTTCACCTAGAGGGTTGGCTCTTCTCTTAAACACAGAGGTTTGGCCCCACGCCTTTTCATTTTGATTTTCCATATTGCAAGCTGTTACATACTGCTACCAATTTCAAACTTTTCAGTATTTTGTTTGATACTGTTGGTAAAGATTTTTTCCATCTTCTTGCATCTGTCACAACTGGGATAGTATTGCTGAACTGGGTAGTATTTTTTGGGATTTTCCATGGTTTAGATGGATGAAGGGCATCTGTTATGAGAAGGAAAGGATGATAGTGGAATGAATGGTGGTGATGGTTGTGGATATGGAGAATCTTGGCCACAAGACAAATACGTTTTTCCAAATTTCTGCACAACTCATATGTCTTGTGGGTATAGTGGCTTAGAACTGGGCTCATCCTCCATTATCTGATACAAAGGTCACTGGTGCAACCTGCAATAGATAAAAGGATCAGAAATTTTGACTAGTTTTATGATTATATAAGAAATTTTGACAATATTTTATAATAATTGGTAAGTATGTTTTTATGAGTATTGATTATGGACTTAAAGCCTTGATAGTAAATATTATCAAAAATGAGATCCCATATAAATTTAAATTAAGTTATGAGGACTAACAGGTGTCCCAACTGTTGATATACAAGTTCCCAAAGTGTTCCATCCCTTTGGGAACAAGTTTTAGTAATTATATTAATCCATAATATCTACTCTGTATAGACAAATTAAATATTTTTAACTTATCCCTCTTTGGGATGTATTAATACTTCAATATTGATATAATTATGGCCAGCAATTATCTTAGGCAAATGAGCAGTATTTAAAGAAAAAGAAATTCTGGACACCTTGTGTCAATAATTGCTTGATGGGCTCTCACAATGGGGCAACACGTTGGATGATATTGTTGATGAATTTGATTGGATGATGAATGGATGATGGAAAAAAGCAGGGAGAAGAGCTCCTTAAGTACAAAAGATTGGCCTCTTGTGCGCCCATGATACAACAAGCCAAAAGGCAAATTTTCCGCCCCAAAAGAGCTCTACAGGCTCTACAGGCCTTGTTACTTGTTTTGGGCTACATCAGCCCACATGGCATCAGTCCCTGTACCCTTACAACAAGCCTATTACAATTATTTCTGGTTTTTCCACCTCAATGGTGCTGAAAAAGCCTTTTAGCTGTTCAAAACCCTGGCTGGTTGTCCGTTACAACCAGCCCTGTTACTTATCTTAGCCTTTATATAGCCCTGGCCCCTCATATGGGCCACATGGGACCCAGGACTCACCTGAGTCCAACCAAAATCTCACCTGGGGGGGGGGGGTGTAACCCGCAGAAATGCAGCCCCCCCTCTTTGTCTCAAATCCCTGGAGGGGGGGGGGGGTCAAATCCCCCTACCAGGGGCCCTGGGGGTTGATACCCCCAGGGTGTTGCTACGGTAAGTGGGCTGGGGAGTGGTCAGGTCCCCTCCAGCCTGTCGCTCCTCCCCCTTGTTAAAGGGGGGGGGGGGGGAGCGTGCCCCTTCAATGGTGGGGGGGGGTCAATTCCCCCCGACCAATGGTTGCCTCAATGCAACCAGCCTGGCCATCTCCTTAGGTGGGGGGGTGATCAAGTCCCCCCCACCATGACCGGTTGCCCCTTGCAACCGGTTGCTGGCTGGTTACAACCAGCCAGCCCTCCCCCTCCCCCTTGCAATGGCAAACCAGGGGAGGGGGAGGAGCCAGGACCACCAGCCCTGCAGCTTCCACCCAGCGCAGAAGCAGCAACAACAGCCCCGCGTGGGCCATCAGGCCCCATAGATGGGCCAAAGGCAAAAGCAGCGACTCCAAGCGGGCCGCGACGCGGGTGGAAGCACCAACCGGGCTGCAACACTGGCAGCGGCCCCAATGGGCGGCTCCAAGCCCAAAAAACTAAGTAAACCACACTTTGGAGGGCCAGCCTGTCTGGCCAAGTATGTCCAAAATAAACCTTGGGCCCAATTATGCCCATACAAGCCCATTGGCTGTATTTTCCCACATAACTCACTGGGCCTGTTAGGGCCTGTGTACCAATATGCCTTTTTCACGCGTTTTGATGCCAGTTTCCCCAAATCTGTGATATCCACACAGGCCCGCATGGTCCGTGTGAGTTTCTAATGGGCCAGAGAGGCCCATATGTGCATCCCATTTGGATTATACTTATACTTAGCACACGCTTAATTGCATACGTATTTTAACACACCCCCTAAAACCCAAAAGGGTGACATCCGCATGTCAGTCACAAAGCCTTGATGCTTGTTCCTATCTAAAGCCTTAGTCAAGATATCCGCAATCATTGCTCCAGTGTGCATGTACCTCAACACAATCTCCTTGCAGTTAACTGCATGGCAAATATAGTTATAGTGAAAATCAATATGTTTATTTCTTGGATGGAACACTTGGTTTTGCGCCAATGCAATGGCACTCTGGTTATCAGAATAAAACAGCGCAAACCCTTGTGGTTTATGTGTATCCTTTAAGAATTATCTCCACCATTTTGCTTCCTGTGAATCTGCTAAGTAAGCTCAATACTCAACCTCTTTTGATGAAAGACTTATTGCCAATACCTGTTTAGACATCCAGGACACCAGATTCTTACCTAAGAAGAATACAAAACCACTTTTTGATTCCCTAGTTTTCCCATCCGCCCAACTTGCATTGGAATAACCAACCAAATCAAAGTTTGCTTACTTTGTAAACAACAGTCCGAGACTGTGTTTTCCTTTAAGATACCTCATAAACCTCTTAAACGCTGATCAATGCCTCATTCTTGGCTTCTCTAAGTTTTGCAACAAGACACCAATTTCAAAAGCAATATTGGGTCTTGTACACTGCCCCAAATAATTAAGCAATCCAATGGCTGTTCTGTAGTTTTTCCTGGTAAAATATAAATGCAATTACGTGTGTGCTAAGTAAAAGTTTAATCCAAATGGGATGCACATATGGGCCTCTCAAGCCCATTGGACACTCACACAGACCATACAGGCCTGTTTGGATGTCACTGATTTGTGGGAACTGGCCTCAAAACGGGTGAAACAGGCTCATTGGTACATGGGCCCCAACGGGCCCGGTGGGGGATATGGGAAAGTATAGCCAGATGGGCTTGTATGGGCGTAATTGGGCCCAAGGTTTATTTTGGACATACTTGGCAAGACCGGCTGGCCTGCCAAAAATTTTTTTACTTAGTTTTTGGGCTTGGGAGGCCCATTGGGGCCGCCGCCCGTGTTGCATCGGGTTGGGGCTGCGGTTGCCCATTTTGGGGCCGGCTCAGGGCTGCTGTTTTTGTCTTTGGCCTGTCTATGGGGCCCAAGGGCCCACACAGGGCTGTCGTCATGGCTGCTGCGCTGGATGGCGGCCGCGGGGCTGGTGGTCCTGGCTCCTCCCCCTCCCCTTGCTTGCCCTCGCAAGGGGGAGGGGGAGGCCTGGCTGGTTGTTATCAGCCAGCAACCAGTCACAAGGGGCAACTGGTCATGGTGGGGGGGACTTGATCACCCCCCCACTGAAAAAGGCGGCCAGGCTGGTTGCATAAAGACAACCAGCGGTGGGGGGGAATTGACCACCCGCCCACCATCAAAGGGGCACTCTCCCCCCCCTTTAGCAAGGGGGAGGAGCAATGGGCTGGATGGGACCTGACCACCCCCCAGCCCACTTGCCATAGCAACGCCCTGGGGGTATCAATCCCCAGGGCCCCTGGTAGGGGGATTTCAACGCCCCCTCCAGGGGTTTGAGAGAAAGAGGGGGGGCGGCATGTTGGCCGGTTACACCCCCCTCAGGTGAGATTTTGGTTGGACTCAGGTGAGTCCTGGATCCCACCTGGCCCATATGAGGGGCCAGGGCTGTAGAAGTGCTAAGATAAGTAACAGGGCTGGTTGTAACGGACAACCAGCCAGGGATTGAACAGCCAAGGGGCTGGTTCAGCCCCATTGAGGCGGTGACACCAGAAACAACCAGAATAGGCTGGTTGTAAGGGTACAGGGACCGATGGCATTTGAGCTGATGTAGCCCAAACCAAGTAACAAGGCCTGTAGAGCCTGTAGAGCTCTTTTGGGTCGGAAAATTTGCCTTTTGTCTTGTTGTATCATGGGCTCACAAGAGGCCAATCTTTTGTACTTAAGGAGCTCTTCTCCCTGCTGTTTTCCATCATCCATTCATCATCCCATTGAATCCATCAACAATATCATCCAACGTGTTGCTCCATTGTGAGAGCCCATCAAGCAATTATTGACACAAGGTGTCCAGCCTTTCTTTTGCTTCAAATACTGCTCATTTTCCTCAGCTAATTGCTGGCCATAATTATAAAACATTATCAGTACCAACATCATCATGTGCTTATGAAGAGTCTAAGCAAGTGATTTATGAACAAGTCTGTAGTATCATTACTTATTTCTTCAAACCAATAAACCCTTGAAGTTTAGTCAGGTAATTCACCCCATCTGCTCTGAAAACCTTCCTATTATTGCAGGATTTTTGTGATAAAGTGCTCAGATTGAGTGTTTCCCTTCCTGTCTATTCCAGTGTGCTGTTATGCCCGGCCATTAGTGGAATAAGCCCTTTCTAAGGCACCCATCTTCATTCCAAGGTTCTTAAACTGCCTAAGGAGGCCCCTTGAAGAGAGGATGCTTTTTCTGTAAAGACCCCCAATAGTATAATACTGTGGCCCCTCTTTTATATACATATTGAAAACCTTTTATTACCAAACCCATTAAACCTTTCAACTGCTCTTATTATATTACTTATTTTAGCCTCTTAGAGTTTATTTTTGGAATAATCGTTATTATTATTATTCCAGTATTTTTATCACTCTCTGTAGCTAAAGGACTGCAAGGTTCCTGGTATCAGAGAGCTGAAAACTGGGGGTCTGGCAAGAAAATATCCTTAAATAAATAATCTTGGATTATTTATTCCTTGAACCAGTCTATTCTTTCCTAAAAATAAGTTTAAATACTTATAACATGTATTTTTGATCCTTTGTTTCTCTAGTGGATCTAAAGACCTATGGAGAATCAATCAATTATTATTTGAACCTTCTTAAAAAGAAAAAAGAAGAAAAAATCCTTAACCTTTTCCCTTTTATTAAAACTCCTGAGCAACAACAAGAGAAATTGCTTTATTATAAACAGAAGGTTATAAAGGACAAAGAACTTGAGCTTGAAAGAATTATCAATTTCATTATTTATTAAGGCAACAAAAGGAGTGTAAAATTTATCAAAGGAAGCTTTATATTTAAAAACTAAATAATCCTGAAGATAAAGAAAAATCCAAAACTAATAAAAGTTATTATTTTTTTAAAATATCATCTTGCCACATAAAAATACAAAAAAATATTAAACTTATATTTTTTTGTCTTTATCCATCTCAGTGGACTTGGTTTTTGGTGATCTCATTGACCAGGACCTCCTAGAGGATGTCCCAGATGGTGTACCCTTGGATTTACCCCAAGATCTGATTGGAACTCACTCAGACCCCGTTGGAATACCCCCCAAGGACAGTTGTGACCCCAACCAAGTGTTGGTACCCTTGAATTCAACTTTGAGTAAGTTAAAATAAATATAAAAAATCATTCAAAATATAAATACACAAAAAATATTATTTTTTTATATTTTTAAGTCTTTTCTCAAAACTTTTGAAAAAAGACTTACTCATTTTTTTGGTGCTATTTACCAAAACAGTTGCAACACCTGTGCAACAGGTAGAGCCCCATTGTATGGATCTCTTCCCGGAGGAACCCATACCCGCAAGGACTCTAGTTGCAAGCGCAATGAGGGGGCTTGAACCCGTGACCATAGCTTCACACAGGACAACAACGGCGACAACCGTGGACACCAACTCAACCAACAGAGCATTGGAGAACAACCCATTGCCCAACAAGTAAGTTATCCCAGGAGGATACCGGTCCTCCTATGCCACCCCAGCTGGACTCAACCAAGGAGGCAAGAGCCAAAGTGTTAGTGAAAGAGGACGTGAGCTATTTCAAACAATTCAAGTTGGCTCAGACCCAGGAGGATCAGCCAGGTATGAGAAAAGCTATTTCTCTGGCAAAAAAATCTCAGATTTCTCTGCAATAGTTGATCCTAAAGACAGAAGTAGAAGTATACGTGCAGAATTGGAATCCTTGGGATCAGTTAGCTTCCTTAAAGGGAAAGGACCCCAAAAAGAAGAGGTCCTCAGCCCATCAGAAGCTAAGGAACCCAAAGGATTGGGAAATCAGAATATCCGTAGCCCAGACATGGAAAAAGGTGTACCACAATTAGATCTAGAAGCTCTTAATAGATTTTCTGTAAATGTGTCTCACAATTTTACGGTTATCAGCCAATGTTTTGACAAAGTTTATCAAAAATTGGACAGATTGAGTCTTATTATTTTCAGATTGATTGATACCCGGTCTCAGACCATGAGAATTGATGAGTCAGAAATACAACAAATCAAAGATAGTATAAAATCAAGTAAGTTGGACCTGATGAAAAATATTGATGATAACCAATCAATTCTTCAGGAAGATATTCTTGCAACCATGAACCAGCTTAAGGAAGAAGTTAAGAAAACTAGTCCTCCTCCTTCAGCTCACCTGATTAACAAAATTTATTTACTAAACAACAAACTTGATTTGGAGTTGGGTATGATAAAGAATGATCTTAGAGATCTTAAAGTCAATTCTACTAACTCCCCATTCATTGACCTGGAAGAAACTATACCTGCTAGGTTCACCAGTACTCCTAGTGTTCCTCTCAGAACCATAAAAACTAGGAATTAATATTTTAGGCCCAGTCCTACTCCTGAGATAGAAAATGCTTTGAAGTTACTTCCTCCCATTACTGAATGGCCGAAATTCTCCGGAGAAGGAGAATACAACCATGTCAGTTTCATTAAATTTATTGATTACACCCTTGCTTCTTATGGACTCCCTGATACAATAGTTGTGGTAAGATTGCCCAGACAATTTGAAGGAGTGGCTCTTGATTGGTTTATCAATAAAAGGGGAGAAGTTGGATCTTTATCCTGGATTTCTTGGAAATAATTGATCAAAGTACAATTTGGTACTAGGATTTGGAAAAGAAAGATGATGAAAACTTTTTAAACCTCCCAGTTTAAGCCATCCAAGAACAAACCTCATAAGTGGTGCTTAGATCAGAAAAGGAGGTCAGAATGTTTTTACCCAGATGCTGATAAAGAAGAATTCAATGAAATACTTCTCAACTTATGTCCCAGAAAAATCAACCACAGTTTAAGGTGCAGGATGCCTATGGATTATGATCTTTCTAGCTTAATAGGTGTGTTGGAAGAGACTATTGATATGAATTGTCTTGATAAGAGCTTCAACAGACTCCCCAGGGAATAAAATACTAAGGATAGGGAATAGTATACTTACAAAACTAAGGAGTACCCAGCCACTAATCCAACCAAATTGGAGGTCAAGAAGACTCCAGAGTCAAAGGAAAAAGTATTTTGGAACTGTAACCAAACAGGAAATGTATAACCTGATTGTCCTCTACCTAGGAAAAGGATTAATCCTATTGAAGGAGAAGGGTATGATAATCCTGAACCTCACCTTGATGATACTGATGGATCACTTTCTGAGTGGGATTTGATGATCACTAACCCCATCAATGTTATTGAAGGAATTATTGAGTCTTCTCTGGACATATGAATACTTCTCTCAAGCAGCTTTGAATTCCCTGCTCAATGAAGAACAAGAATGGGACATCCTACAAGTATGCTTTGAAAATCAGAATGCTTTCTGTACCAAGGATCACCCCATTGGTAACATCAAAGGACATGATATGATTCTGACTCCAACCATTAAGCCTCCTTACCCACTTAACCTCAGGAGAACTACTTACACTTCTATTCCAAAATCTAGAGCTGCTCTGGAAACTCATATTCAAGAGTTGGTTGACTTACAAGTGTTAAGGAAAGTAGGACACAATGAACAAGTGTGTATTACTACCCCAGTAATTATATCCTGTCAAAATGATAAGTAAAGGATGGTTGGAGATTTTAGAATGCTGAAAAACTACACCCAAGCTGATTATTATCCAATTCCAAGGATTGACCATGCTTTGCATAACCTGTCAAAAGCTAAGCACATCACTACCATGGACATGCTGAAAGGTTTTCACCAAATACCTATCAGCCCTGATAGCCTGAAATTCATGAGAAGTATCTGTCATTAGAGAATTTATGAGTATCTAAGGATGCCTTTTGGTATAAAAAATGCTCCTTCTCACTTTCAAAGGACAATGGACACAGTTCGAAGATTGCTCATCAGACAAGGATGGATGATGTTTTACATTGATGATGTTATCATTCACTCTGATGATTGGGATACCCACCTGGATAAAGTAAGATTAGTCCTCAAAACCATCTCTGCCATGGGATTAAGGGTATCAATGAAAAAGTGAAACTTTGGCAACAAATAACTCAAAGCCTTAGGACAAATTGTCTCTGGACTAACCTTAGCTGCTGACCAAAACAAGATGGCAGCAGGAATGAATGGGCCAATGCCTCAGAATAAAACTGAACTCCTATCTTTCATTAGCTTCTGTAGCTACTATAGGAAGTACTTACCAAAGTTTGCTCCTCTAACCAAGTTTCTGTTTGAAATATGCAACAACACCACCATGTTTGAAATGACTCATGAAAGATTCAAGAACCATGAGGAACTCAAGATGGCAATGACCTCAGCTCCAGTACTGATTCAGCCAGATTATTATAAACCTTTCAAGCTCTATATAAATGCCAGCATGCAAGGGCTAGGAGCTGTTTTAAACCAAGAAGTCATAGAGGATGACAAACCAGTGGAAAAACCTATCCAAACAAATTAAAGACACTGAGAAAAGGTATGGTGCAAGTCAAATGGAATGTCTTGCCTTATTATGGGCTCTAGAAAAACTCCATTATTACTTGGAAGGCACCAATTTCACTGTGATTACTGACTGGCATTGACCCAGAATTTTTTTCAGATATAGACATATCTTGGCGTGGGGGAATGTCAGCTTGCTACTATGTACAGAGCAACCTGTCATAGCAAAACAAAAACTATAAAAAATAAGAATATTTAAATTAAAAAAAGAAGGAGTGAGAAATCCATAGATATTATTGAAGAAATTGATTCCTTACCCAAAATTACATAGGGTCACTCACTGACCCCTCCCTTGAAATCCAAGTCCTTACATTTTTAAAATAATTAAAAAGAAAAGTAATAAAAATTACAACACCAGTATGGCACCTTTTTGCCATTCTAACATTTCACACATGTTTTCACGTATAGGGTTTACACCTAAGATTCACTCAAAATTGAGGTGTTGTGTATATTTTATAAGTTACACGCCAAAATGTGTTATGTCACATTTCCCGCGCGCAGCCCTGCATCATTACATACCCCTACGTACTCATAGTAGAAGTTTCCCACGTACTAAAGACCCGGGCGCCGCTAAATTCTGCCACGCACGCAGCAGATCCCACCCCACGCGCATCTGAACTGACTGATCCCCGCGTCTGGATCCATCGTGACTAATCTGACAACCAGGTACCTCTCAAAAGAGCTACAACCTAATTAGGGTTGCCTGGCATATGTAACAAGTTGAAATATGCATTAGTAATAATCCAAAATAATCAAAACTTAATAAAAATTAATAAAAATTAAGTTTAGAATATTTTTTAATAATAAATTAAAGATCAAGGATTACCCTGTAAATCATTGACTCTGATCTTTAAAGACCACAAAACACTATAAGGAGTGTGAATAAAAATTATTAAAAATTATCTACGTGATCAGCAGATAATTGAGAATTAGTAAACGTCCACATCTGATCACTTCAAAGCAATAATAATAGTACAAATGAAGGATGAGTGAAAAATGATCAAATTTACCCCTTAATAGATTGACAGATACTGTGGCTAAAATAGTGCAGAAATCCAACAGATCTAAGGTCAGCTGATTAATAGCACCAAGTGGACGTGATAATCATTCTCTGAAGGGCTTGCCAGACTCAGCCCATGAGCAGAAGCCTCTCTACGCGCCCTGAGAAGCTCAAAATCACCCCAAAAAGTTATTTATACAGACCTCTTTGGGATCCATTATTCCATCATCAGTTTACCAGGAATTATTATTATCAATCAGAAACCGTCTCATTGCTAGTCAAGTGCCTATGAAGAGTCTAAGCAAGTGATTTATGAACAAGTCTGTAGTATTATTATTTATTTCTTAAAACCAATCAACCCTTGAAGTTTAGTCAGGTAATCCACGCCATCTGCTCTGAAAACCTTCCTATTGTTGCAGGATTTTCGTGATAAAGTGCTCAGAGTGAGTTTTTTCCTTCCTGTCTAGACCAGTGTGCTGTTATGCCCAGCCATTGGTGGAATAAGCCCTTTATAAGGCACCCATCTTCATTCCAAGTTTCTTAAACTGCCTAAGGAGGCCCCTTGAAGAGAGGTTGCTTTGTCTTTAAAGACCCCCAGTAGTATAATACTGTGTCCCCTCTCTTATATACATATTGAAACTTTTTATTACCAAAACAATTAAAACTTGCAACTGCTCTTATTATATTATTTATTTGAACCTCTAAGCGTTTATTTTTGGAATAATTATTATCATTATTATTCCAGTATTTGTATCACTCTCTGAAGCTAAACGACTGCAAGGTTTCTGGGATCAGAGAGCTGACACTTTGATCAGTTCAGAAGTGGAGAAAAAGTCTTATCATCTCATCCTTAGGCATCTTGATGAGAATCATGTGAAATGGGTTGCTGATACTCTTAGGGAAGATGAGAGAAGGAGGGGCAGCATCCTTTGGAAGTTGTTTAAGTCCAAGTATGCTGGTGATTCTGTTCACCAGAAGGGTATAGCTTTCAATAAACTGTTTAAGTTAAATTATTTTAATTGTAAAAAGATTGTTACAGAGGCTAGGTCTAGCATAGCCAAGTTTAAGACATCAGGACTTAACATGGATCCTGAGTGTTTGTCACTCTTAATCCTGCAGAAGCTACCAAAGGAGTTTGAGTCTTTAGTAAGAATTATTTCTCAAATGGATCCTCTTCCTGGGGAGAAGGATTTTCTGAAAAGGATTGAAAAGGATGATCTTCTGTTCAAGATGAGAGAGGGTTCTGGATCATGAACTTGTTGTAAAGACTGGAAACTTTTTCAAGAAGGCAAAAAAGGATTTGTCCAAGGTCTTATGTTATAATTGTCAGAATAAGGGGCATTATGCTAAGGATTGCAAGGAGGCAAAGAAGAGCAAGAATTCCAAAGAGAATGAAAAAGAGGTCAATCTCACTACTGAAAACATTGAAATGGTGGTGTTTGATGGTCCAATGAAAATGGTTGTTGGGCAAGAAGGCCCCAACAAGAAGGCCAAAATTGATGAGGATCAAGAAATTGACTTTTGAGTACAAACTGAGTAATCTGTACCTCAAAGATGAGAACTTATCAGTGAATGATAAATCCTCTTTCCTATTAGGAGGATTGAAGGAGGCTTTTCGTGTTTTGATTGATTCTTGTTGTACAGATCACATTTTCTTTGAACAAAATTTATTTTCAAATCTTAGTGATTACAATGGAGTTTTAAAGATTGGTCAGAAAGGCAGAAAAATTCAGATTAAAGGAATTGGAAAATTTATTCTTGAAAATCACTTGGGTTTCAAAATTTCTTTTGAGAAGGTGTTCTATGTACCAGAGTTGCCTTATAACCTTGTGTCCCTTGGAGTGTTGTGGAAGAAAGGTTTCCAGATTTGTTATGTTAAAGAAGATAAGTTTGTTATGGATATGAATGTGAGAACTGTTCTAAGTGGACAGGTTTGGAACAAGCTTTTGTGTGCAATGTTGTTCAAAATCTCAGCTTTGAGCACTTTTGCTCTCAATAGAAGTGGCCATAAGGTAAAGGACAGAAACTGTGAGAGTTTTACCTTAGGTTCTAAGACTAGAAATTTGTTCCCAAAGAGTAGAGATTGCACTGATGTTTCTAAAGACAAATTTTCCATTGGTTTGGCAGGGCCATTCACACTGGAGTCCCTTGGTGGGGCAAGATACTTCATCAATTTAGTTGATACTGCAACTAATTATTTTTGGGTCAAACCAATTTGATCTAAGTATCAGACCACAGAGGAGGTTTCTGTAATCTTCAAATTCTGGAAAAGAAATGGTCTAATGAAGGAGATCAAGAGGCTTATCACCAATGGAGGTGGTGAATGTGTGAGTAAAAAGCTGAGAGGTTATTGAAATATTATGGTATCATTCATATAGTCACTACTGCAAGTACTCCACAAAATAATGGAATAGTTGAGAGAATGAATAGGAATTTACTGGACAAGGTCAGAACTATTATGTCTCAATCTGTTCTACCAAATTTCTTATGAGCTGAGTTGATGTGTAAAGTTTTTCTGTTGCATAACATTGTAAGTGTTAATGGGAAGAGTCCTCATTATCAGTTTTGGAAGTTGTACCCCAAACCATCACACCTAATAACAATTGGTTGCTTGGTGTATTATAGTGTCCACCATAATGAGATGGTTGGAAAATTAGACCCTAGAGCCAGAAAAGGGGAACTTGTAGGCTATGATTTAATAAGTAAATCTTATAGGATCTATTGTCCAGGGACAAGAAAGTTTATCCGCAACAGGGATGTAAAATTTGATGAACGTACCTTTCCACTCAAAAGAAGTGAAGATGTTGTTGTGAATAAGTCACAGCAAGAAATAGAATCAGCACCTTTTTCACCAGCAAAGGCTGAGGAAAATTTGGTTCCAAAAGATGAAGAGATGGCAGATGTCCCACCAGAGGGTTCAGCCCACTTCAGGGGAGTCCATTAATTTGGAACCTGATCAGCCTCCACCTCCAGTAAGAAGGAGTGGTAGGGTTACAGTCCCAGTTGATAGATACAGGGAATGTAAGTCCCATTATGCTGCCGCACAATATGAGGAAGATACGTTTCAGGAAAAGTGTATGCTCAATGAAGTCCTGGAGTTGAGTTCAGAAATGGGTAACAGGTTCAACCCAAATAGCTTTGGCCAAGACATGAATTCTGATGAGATACCCAACTAGAAGAGTGCTATTTTTGAGGAATTTGATTCTCTAGAGAATAATAGTTTCTTTGAAGTGGTTAAGCGGGATTCTGTTCCAGAAGGAAAGACCATTGTGGGGTCTAGATTGGTGTTAAACAAGAAGTTTGAAACAAATGGAATTTTGAAACGATTCAAAGCTAGATGCGTTTTGCAGGGCTTCAAGCAGAGAGAGGATATTGATTACAAAGAAACTTTCTCACCAACTGGAAGGCTGTGCACCATCAGGTACATCATTGCTCTGGAAGTGGAGTTTGGAGAGGAAATCAGAAAACCTTATTTTGTAACAGAATACTTGAATGCAAAACTTGGAGAGGAGGAGACTCTTTATATGTCAATCCCTCATGATTTTTGTGAATGGTTAGTAGAGACTAAACCAGAAAGCATGAAGGAAATCTGTGTTAGAATTTTTCTTTCAGCAGATAAATGGGAATATGTCCCCAAGCTGTGTAGATCCCTTGATGGATTGAAGCAAGCAGCTAGATTGTGGTATAATATGATGAGTGACAAACTGATACCAATTGGTTTCAAGATGTCTGAGGCCAAACCTTGTCTTTTTTTAAGAAAGGATGCAATTTTGTTTGTATGGATCAATGACATTATCATCATTGAAAATGGTAAAGAGAGAGTCATGGAGACACTCAAAAAGGAATTCAAAATAAAAGATCTTGTTCTGGTGCAATAGGTGCTAGGAATGAAAGTAAGTAAGAGCAAGAATGGTATTAAGTTAGACCAGAGCCATTACATGGCAGCTCTTCTGAATCAATATGGCTTAGAGGATGCAAAAGAGTTTGGTACTCCCATGCAGTCAAAACTTTTTTAGAGAAGTCTACAGATGAGAAGTATCTGGAGTTTGTTCAATTGGGGAACAAATACAGGTCAGCTATTGGATTGCTTAATTATTTGGGGAAGTGTACAAGGCCCAATTTTGCTTTTGCGATTGGTTTCTTGTTGCAACACTTAGAGAATCCAAGCATGAAGCATTGGTCAGCGTTTAAGCGAGTTATGAGGTATCTTAAAGTAACGCACAGTCTGGGACTGTTGTTTACAAAGTCAGCAAAATTGGATTTGGATGGTTATTCAGATGCAAGTTGGGCAGATGGTAACACCAGGGAATCAACAAGTGGTTTCTTACTCTTCTTAGGTAAGAATCTGGTGTCACAGATGTCCGGGAAGGTGTTGCCAATGAGTCTTTCATCAACAGAGGCTGAGTATAGAGCTTACTT
This sequence comes from Puccinia polysora, assembly GCA_025617555.3. Classification (NCBI taxonomy): domain Eukaryota; kingdom Fungi; phylum Basidiomycota; class Pucciniomycetes; order Pucciniales; family Pucciniaceae; genus Puccinia; species Puccinia polysora. The sequence continues at coordinate 17,780,310 of CM062622.1, read as the reverse complement.
AGCAGCTTCACAGGAAGCAAAATGGTTGAGAAAATTCTTAGAGGATACACATAAACCACAATTGTTTGCGTTATTGTATTCTGATAATTTCAGCCTCCTGGATGCCAAGACCCTTGCTATCCTTGAGCTACCAGAGGTGATAGAGTAAATGATAAATATATTATTTAATAAATGCAGCAAAAATCCGTAGGATATTTGGATTAAGCTTATTGCAAGGTAAAGTGGTTTGGTTATTGTTTATTGTTTTGAATCAATATGAATAAATTGATTATAAAATATTTATAGAGGGGCCACAATTATATTGGGGATCGTTAACATCTCTCTTCAGGGATTTCAGTATGAAAACACATCGTCCGGGTTACTTTGGGCTCTTTAGTTTAATTAATATTTTACCCAAAGATAATATGTATATAAAATACACAATGGAGTGGTAGGGCCTTGTAGCCAAGCTACCACGACAGAGAAAGAATAATAAGACTCACTGGTATTTTATTAAATCCTTTGGGTATCTGTTTGAGACGTGTACTGATGGGTTAAACCTGTATAGTGGGGTTATAAGGTTGTTCAGCAGTTTTAATTGATGAAAAGTGGTTTGAAGATGGATATTACTGATCAGACATTGCCATAAATCACTTACTTATCTCTTATAAGTACTTGATTTCCTTGGCAAGGCGTCTGGATATGAATATTACTTGGTCTCTGCCCATCAATATCCTCAAAAGAGCTCTTTTATTCATAGCTTTTGGAGTCCCAATACTATCCTTCTGAGGGGTACAGGGGCTCAAAGGGACCAACACTACGGCTAGCAGGGTAACCAGTGGTAGCCTGTCACATGTTCATGGTGCTATAGCACGGGTAACATCTCCTTCCTTAGGGTATTGGAATTATTCTACTTTATAATAGATGTTACGACGTGTGAATAACACTAATCTTTCCTATTTATGTATTATTTAATTAATTATCCTTAGTAAATGTTTTCAGTAATTTAATAATTATTTAAAGAGAAATTTCTACGGACATCCTGATTTCAGGTGAGTTCTCATTATGAATTAAATAGCTGCAGTAAAGTCATTATATTGATTTTACTCCTTATTTTCGAGTTCCACTTGATTTACTAAAATAATTACTTAAAAATATAAGTCATGGGAGTTCATTTAATATTTTTACATCATTGGTTTTCTTAGTATGTCATTAAGATATTGATGTCTAGGAATTCTCATAAAAGTATATTAAAGTATTTTAATATATTTTTAGAAGTTTTCATTGTCTTATTTTTGACATTCTTGGTACTTTGAATTATATTTAATAAAAAATGTGTATAAGGGTTATCTAAGTATTTTTATATAATATTATTTACTTTTAGACTATCTACTATCCACGGGAACATTTATTACATATGTAGAATGTTCCCGTGTGGGTTGTAGCATTTTTACGCAGTACCCAAGCCTCTCAGGCCGCCTGTCACTCTGTCAACGCGTAGTCCCGCGGCTGCGTACTTGTCAGAATCCCAGGGCTGCGTACAAGACCTTGACGGAGTGAAAGGGCTGTATCTCAGCCGCGCGCGGTTGCATTGGCTGCTGCGGCCGCGCGCGGGAATTATTACAGAACACATTTCCGCCCGTAACTCCTAAAATGTACACAACACCTCAATTGTGACTGAATTTGAGGTGTGAAACCTATAGGTGACAATACGTGTGAAATATTCAATTGACCAAAAAGCTCAATAGTGGAGCCGTGGTATTTTCTTTAATTATTTAAAAATATAAGGAGTTGTATTTCAAGGGTGGGGTCAGTGAGTGACCCTACCTAATTTTGGTTGGAGCATCTATTTTGTTAATAATATTTATGGTTTTCCTAGTCCTTCTTAGGTTAATTATATTATTATTATTTTGATGTTATTTTTTGTTACTTTTGCAGCTTGCTCTGCAATAGTAGCAAGCTGACAGTTGTTTAAAAAGTTAGCAAACTTTGATTTGGTTGGGTATTCTGATGATAGTTGGGCAGATGGTAACACTAGGAAATCAACAAGTGGTTTTGTATTCTTCTTAGGTTAGAATCTGGTGTCATTGATGTCCACAAAGGTGTTGGAAATAAGTCTTTCATCAACAGAGGCTGAGTATAGGGCTTAATTAGCAGCTTCACAGGAAGCAAAATGTTTGAGAAAAGTCTTAGAGGATACACATAAACCACAAGGGTTTGCATTGTTGGATTCTGATAACTAGAGTGCCATTGCGTTGGCGCAAAACCAAGTGTTCCATTCAAGAACAAAACATATCAATGTTCACTATAGCTATATTTGTGATGCAGTTAACTGCAAGGAGATTGTGTTGAGGTACATGCCCACTGGAGAAATGATTACAGATATTCTGACTAAGGCTTTAGATAGGAACAAGCATCAAAGATTATTGAATAATATGTGGATTTCACCCCTTTTGGGTTAAGGGGGTGTGTTAAAACACGTATGAACTTACGCGTGTGCTAGGTATAAGTTTAATACAAATGGGATGCACATATGGGCCTCCTTGCCCATTGGACATTCACACAAACCATATGGGCCTGTGTGGATGTCACTGATTGGGGGAAACTGGCCCCAAAACGCGTGAAACAGGCTCATTGGTACACAGGCCCCAACAGGCCCGGTGGGGGATATGGCCAAGTACAGCCAGATGGGATTGAATGGGCGTAATTGGGCCCAAGGTTTATTTTGGACATACTTGGCCAGACGGGCTGGCCCGCAAAAGTATCTTTTAGTCAGTTTTCCCGCTTGGGGAGGCCCATTGGGGCCGCCGCCCTTTTCACAGCCCCCCGGGGCTGCAACCCCCATTGCGGCCCTCTTGGGGCCCCTGCCCATTTTGCAGCCTGCTTGGGGCTGCTGCCCGTGTTGCGACCTCCTTGGGGCTGCTGCCTGTGTCGAGGCCCGCCTGGGGCTGCTGTTTTTGCCTTTGGCCCATCTATGGGGCCCAACAGCCCGCGCTGGGTGGCGGCTGCAGGGCTGATGGTCCCATCTCCTCCCCCTCCCCTTCCTTGCCATTGCAAGGGGGAGGGGGAGGGCTGGCTGTTTGTAACCAGCCAGCAACCGGTTGCAAGGGGCAACCAGTCATGGTAGGGAGGAATTGATCACCCCCCCACCAAAAGAGGTGGCCAGGCTGGTTGCATTGAGTCAACTGGCCGTTGGGGGGAATTGACCACCCCCCCACCATCAAAGGGGTGCTCTCCCTGTTGTAGTCTCTATATCTGATGCCACATTATTTGTTTCTCTTTTTTCTTTCTTTTTTCCTACATTTGTTTTTTCTTTTCTTTCTATCCTATTTCTCAGATCTCTATCTCTCAGATTAATACCTCATCTGTCCCATTCATCATGTATACAAGTCTCATATGCCTCTCACATCTGTCACACTCTAAATCACTGTTTCCATTTTCATCTGTATGTCACTGGCGCACATCTTTTACTCTCAAGAATCATGTCACCATGTCTGTGACACTCAGACACACACCACTACCTGAGGACAGCGGTCGATTCAGGCAGAAGAAGTTTCCCTCATCCTTCTTTCTGCTCTCACTTCTGCATTTCCTCAGGATAGTTTGTTTATCTCTATTTTATGTATCTCATCATTTTGTCCTTTTTTCTTCTCATCTCTGACTGATAATGTCATCCTTCTTTCTGCTCTCACTTCTGCATTTCCTCAGAGAGCCCAACAGGTGATGATCCCAGAAATCTAATTGTTGCAATTTAAACCAATCCTAAGAAGGATCCAACTCAATCCTGCGTTGTTAAACCCAATATCTAATTTACTCTCTCAATCACTATGGACAAACTCCAATCACCTCACCCAGTCCTTAAAACCCTGTCCATCATTCAATTAAACTTGCCAGAATTGGAATTGAACTATCTCAATTGGGAAATGATCCTCTGTATCCACTTCAGAGCATCAGGGATGAGCTATCTCCTCAAAAGAGAATTGCCAAAGACCATCCCAGAAACAATGTTGAAAGAAAATCTTGCCGTATGCTTGGTTATCTCAAGGTCCATTCTTCCTGTTAATTTTCAATACATCCATAAACACAAAGAAAGCGCGCTTGGAATGTGGAACGCACTGAAGGAAGCTCACCAGGATAACTCATTGGGCAGCAGGATGTACTGGCTCAGTAAACTACTCCTCACCAAACTGAAAGATAAGGATATGCCAACCCACCTCTCCAAAATTTTTTCATACAGAGAGAAACTTGGTTCCCTCATCACTCCAGAAAGCCCTCTCACTGCGGATGATCTACAGTCAACAGCAATCCTACTTTCACTGTCAGACAATTGGCTTGGATGCGTTTCTATTATGATGAACAAGGAATCAGTTCCGTTTTCCAAGATAATTACAGCCCTAAAGCAAGAACACCTATGAAGACAAACCAGGGTGGAAGAAACAATTGTCCAGTCGGCCAGCGCTAAGTTCGCATCAAATTCCCCCTTGAAAAGGAAAGAGAAATCTACCTCAGATCAGAATCCAAATGGATACTCTCAAACCTACTATTGTACCCATTGCAAGACAGAAGAACACTCTTTCTCCGAATTTCCAGAAGTCCTTGAGATTCTGGAACAATCCAAGAGAAATAATCAACCAAGACAAAATGACAAAGGAAGGAATTCCAAGCCATCAAATGCAAAAGCAAGCAAGGCAGTAGTTGAGTGTGTCTCAGAAGAAGAAGACTCAGACAATTTTTCCAATTCTCAAATTATAGTTCATGCGGGGTCTACCACCTGCAACCTCAGCCACTCAAACACCAATCTGAACAGAGACTTCAACCTTGACTCTGGATGTTCCGTGTTGATGACTCCTTACCAGTATCAGATCTCAGACAGAAAGAAAAATCTCACTCCAATACGCCTAGCAGACGGATCCACCATCACCTTTGTAGCAGAAGGATTGATTGACCTATCATTCTGCCAAATTTGATCTCTGCTGTTACCAAAACTAAACAAACCCTGCCTTTCCATCTCAAGTATCTGTGACTCCGGTTTTTTTGTGGTCTTTTCTGAGGACCTCTGTAAGATCTTCAACAAGGAAACGACCAATCTGACACGCTCAGCTCTTTAATCAGGGTATCAACGTGGGAATCTGTAATATCTATCAAGGAAGGATGTGAGCAGTCACGATTCTTGTTCCTCAACTACTGAAAGCTTGTCTGACGACAGTCTGTTTGACTATCACAGCAGACTGTCCCATCTAAATTTAAAGTCACTCAAGAAGCTGCTCAAATCGCAGAACATCTCACCAATGCCATCAAACAATCTGGAGATTCAGCAGTGTGCAACCTGCATTGAATAAAAGATGAATCATACCCCCTTCCACACCCGTCTCAGTCACAGGTCCACCAGAGCAGGACAAATAATCCACTCCAATGTCTGCAGTTTCAAGACGACTTCCAGAGAAGGCTATAAGTATTTTTTTACATTCATCAATGATTACTCAAAGGCTCTTTTCACCTATCCCATCAAAAACAAGTCAAATGTCTTCCAATGCACCAAAATATTCATACCTTTCTTTGGAAATCAATATCAATCTCAGGTCACATCCTTTTGTACCAACAACGGAGGAGAATACCTAAACCTATCAATGAAAAATTTTCTCGAATCAAAAGGCATCACACTCAAGCCTGGACCTCCACACTCCTCCCAACTCAATGGAGTGGCCAAACGGTCCAACCGCACCATCTGCAACATGATTCAATCCTCACTCATATTGTCCAACCTACCAAAATCTTTCTGGGCCAACGCTCTCCGCCACTCAAATTTTGCTTTCAATTCCTTTCCGTGCCAAACCCCCTCCGGATTTTTCTCACCTAACTCACTTCTTCACCACAAGGATATCCCTCTTTCCTACCTCCATCCTTTTGGTTGTAAGTTATGGTACAAAGTACCTGAAAAGAACCGTCTGAAACTTGACAAGAAGGGTAAGTGTGGCATCCTCCTGTCTTATCTCCCTGAAGGCAATGGCTACCGTATCCTCAATTCTGAGAGCCGCAAGGTGATAAAATCTTGTGACTTCATCTTCAACAATGCTGTTTTCCCGTATGCTCACCCCACCAGAATTGCTGTTAAAAACCAACGGGCTCCAAACGCAGAGCCTCTTTCCTTTCCCTCTATCCCTTCCATACCACCTATTGCCCATATTCCTTCCGTCCCCTCCAGGCCACCTCTCTCTCCACCTCCCTCAGAGCCTTGCAACATGCCTTCTCTAACATCAACACCCGTGTGTCCGGATAACTCCCTCACACAACCATCACCATCCCTCACTTCCAACCATCTAAACAGCCTTCCCTGCATGGGCGGCAGTTTCCATCCTCCCTTATCTTGACCACGCTCAATAAGCATTGACAAGTCAGGCTCCAATTGGATCCCTCCCCTTCCTGGAAATGATGTACCCTCACCACCTCCTTCCCCTTCCTCCCCTCCTCCCGCGCGCAGTCATCCTCCTCTTTCACCACCCTCTTTTTCATCTCCTCCCTCAGTTCCTCATGCCTCTCCTCCGACGCTCCCGGTCACCGGACCTCCCCCTCCCAACCACTTCTCCACCTGTTTGAAGGTCCTCAAGGCGTTGCCGGTCCCCCTCGTTTACGGAAATTTTTCCCGCTCCGCCTCAATAAAGGACAATCTTGTTGCTCCGACAACATGGAAGCAACTTCTTTGGTCTCCCCACCGCCGCCGTTGGATCCTCTACGCTCAATACCAAATTTCCTCCCTTCAGGGAATGGGGACCTGGCAGCTAGTTCCCCCACCTAAAGGGCGGAAGGTTATCCAATGCAAATGGGTTTTCAAGGTCAAGTGGCAAGAAGATGGCTCCATTCTGAAGCTCAAGGCAAGACTCGTTGCCATGGGTTTCTCCCAAGTCCAAGGGCTGGATTTCTCCCAGGTTTTTGCCCCTACCCTCCGGATGGAACCTCTTTGCTTGGCTCTTTCCCTCCCCGGCCACAAAGGCTGGACCGGCTGTCAAGTTGATTTCAAAACTGCCTTCCTGAACGGTCGGCTGGACAAGCCTGTGTAAATGTCTCAGCCTCCAGGTTTTGATGACCCGTCCCGCCTGGACTGGGTTTGCAAAGTTTCTCATGCAATCTACGGCCTGCGTCAATCACCCCTTCAATGGAACCTCAACTTGAGCTCTGCAATGGTCTCACTGGGTTTGGCTCAATCTTCATACGACCCTGCGCTATATTAGAAGCTTTTCAATGGTAACCTTGTAGGTGCCATAGCTGCTCATTTTGACAATCTTTCCGTGGTGGGTACCCCAAGCTTTGTCAAGGGTTTCATCAAAGACATAAGCAAAAAGTTCCAGGTTGGTTCAGACAAAGAGCTTCACCTTTTTCTGTCACTGTCTTTCCAACGCGACAGGGGATCTAGGACTGTCTCCATTGGTCAGCCCCACTACATCAAATCTGTCTGCAAGCATTTCCTCCCGGCCACAGATCTCAAAAACGCCCCTTCACCTACCTCAGCCTCTTTCAAGTCCCTGCAAAAAAGCCCTCCATATTCCCCTGCGGCCCCTCCCAAATACAATCAGCTCATCGGCTCTGTGCTATGGATCTCCCAATGCACACGCCCTGATTTTGCTTTTGCCTTCAACTGGCTGTCGCAATTCCTTCAAGACCCCTCAATTGACCACTGGAACGCCGGTGTTTGGATCCTTCAGTACCTCAGGGGCTCTCGCCACCTCCGACTTGTTCTAGGAGGCCTGACAATTGATCTTGCGGGCTACAGGGATTCTGATTGGGCTGAAGACGCCGTCGACAGGAGGTCAACCTCCGGATATACGTATTGACTGGGTCTGGGCGCCATCTCCTGGAAGTCAAAGAAACAGCCAACTGTTTCGCTCTTGAGCACCAAGGCGGAATACAAGGCTTTGTCCAACTCGTGTAAGGAGGGTCTGTGGCTGCGCAACCTACTATTGGAGCTACGCCTTTGTGCTTCCATTCTGGTAACTCTGTTTGTGGACAACAGAGGTGCTGAAGCTTTGGCAAGGAATCCTCTCCATCATTCCAGGAAGAAGCATATCAATGCTAGACACCACTTCATTCGCAAATGCGTGAGCCGGTACCTTTGGAATGTTTGACATGTCTCCACTTCCAATATGTTGGCAGACATGCTTACAAAGCCTCTTACCAGGATCCTCCTACAAAGACACCTCTCTCTTCTTGGTCTAGTATGATGTTTTCAGCAAGGGGGGGTGTTGGAGTCTCTATATCTGATGCCACATTATTTTTTTCTCTTTTTTCTTTCTTTTTTCCTACATTCCTTTTTTCTTTTCTTTCTCTCCTATTTCTCAGATCTCTATCTCTCAGATTAATACCTCATCTGTCCCAGTCATCATGTATACAAGTCTCATATGCCTCTCACATCTGTCACACTCTAAATCACTGTTTCCATTTCCATCTATATGTCACTGGCGCGTGTCTTGTACTCTCAAGAATCATGTAACCATGTCTGTGACACTCAGACACACACCACTACCTGAGGACAGCGGTCGAGTCAGGCAGAAGAATTTTCCCTCATCCTTCTTTCTGCTCTCACTTCTGCATTTCCTCAGGATAGTTTGTTTATCTCTATTTTATGTATCTCATCATTTTGTCCTTTTTTCTTCTCATCTCTGACTGATAATGTCATCCTTTTTTCTGCTCTCACTTCCGCATTTCCTCAGTGAGCCCAACACTCCCCCCCCCCTTTACCAAGGGGGAGGAGTGACAGGCTGGATGGGACCTGACCACCACCCAGCCCACTTACCTTAGCAACACCCTGGGGGTATCAACCCCCTTGGCCCCTGGTAGGGGGATTCAACCCCCCCCTCCAGGGATTTGAGAGAAAGAGCGGGGGCGGCATGTCTGCCGGTTACAACCCCCCCAGGTGAGATTTTGGTCAGACTCAGGTGAGTCCTGGGTCCCACCTGGCCCATATGAGGGGCCAGGGATGTACAAGTGCTAAGATGAGTAACAGGGCTGGTTGTAACGGACAACCAGCCAGGGATTGAACAGCACAGGGACTGGTTCAGCCCCATTTAGGTGGAAACACCAGAAACAACCATAATAGGCTGGTTTTAAGGGTACAGGAACTGATGCCATGTGGGCTGATGTGGCCCAAACCAAGTAACAAGGCCTGTAGAGCCTGTAGAGCTATTTTGGGGAGGAAAACTTGCCTTTTGGCTTGTTTTATGATTTTCTCACAAGAGGCCCATCTTTTTTACTTAAGGAGCTCTTCTCCCTGCTGTTTTCTATCATCCATTCATCATCCAACCAAATTAATCAACAATATAATCCAACGTGTTGCCCCATTTGTGAGAGCCCATCAAGCAATTATGGAAACAAGGGGTGCAGCATTTCATTAGCTTCAAATAATGCTCATTTGACTAAGCTAATTGCTGGCCATAATTATAACAGTTCCAAGATTGAAGAAACTTCAGACACCCCTCATCTGTAGACTTCTCTAAAAAAATGTTTGACTGCATGGGAGTACCAATCTCCTTTGCATCCTCTAAGCCATATTGCTTAAGAATAGCTGCAAAGTAATGACTCTTGTCTAACTTAATACCATTCTTGCTCTTACCAACTTTCATCCCTAGCACCTGTTGCGCCAGAACAAGATCTTTTATCTTGAATTCCTTCTTGAGTGTCTCCATGACTCTCTCTTTACCATTTCCAATAATTATAATGTCATTGACCCATACAAACAAAACTGCATCCTTTCTTACAAGAAGGCAAGGGTTGGCCTCAGATGTTTTGAAACCAATCTGTATCAGTCTCTTACTCATGGTATTATACCACAACCTAGCTGCGTGCTTCAATCCATAAAGGGACCTACACACCTTGAGGACATATTTCCCTTTATTTGCTGAAAGAAAACTTCTAAGAAAGATTTTCTTCATGGTTTCTGGTTTAGTCTCTACTAACCATTAACAAAAACCATCAGGGATTGACATATAAACAGTCTCCTCCTCTACAAGTTTTGCATTCAACTATGCTGTTACAAAATCAGCTTGCTTGATTTCTTCAGCCAACTCCACTGCCAGAGAAATGATGTACCTGAATATGGAAAGCCTTCCAGTTGGTGAGAAAGTTTCTTGTTAATTGATAAATTCTATCTGCTTGAAGCCCTGCGCAACACATCTGGCTTTGAATCTTTTTAAAACTCCATTTTTGTCAAACTTCTTGTTTAAAAACACTCTAGACGCCACAATGGTCTTTCCTTTTGGAACAGAATCCTGCTTAACCACTTCAAAGACACTACTATTTTCTTGAAAATAAAATTCCTCCAAAATAGCACTCTTCCAGTTGTGTCCCTCATCAGAATTCATAGCTTGGCCAAAGCTATTTGGGTTAACCCTGTTACCCATTTCTGAACTCAACTCCAGGACTTCATTGAGCATACACTGTTCCTGAAATGTATCTTCCTCATATCCTGCGGCAGCAAAATGGGACTTCCATTCCCTGTACCTATCAACTGGTACTCTAACCCTACCACTCTTTCCAACTGGAGGTGGAGGCTCATCAGGTTCCAAATTAACGGACTTCCCTGAAGTGGGCACTGAACCCTCTGGTGGAACGTTGTCCATCTCTTCATCTTATGGAACCACATGTTCATCAGCCTTTGCTGGTGAAATAGCTTCTAATTCTACTTCTTGCTGTGACTTATTCACAAAAAAATCTTCACTCCTTTGGAGTGGAAAGGTACTTTCATCAAATTTTACATCCCTACTACAGATAACCTTTCTTGTCCCCTGACAATAGATCCCATACAATTGAATTATTAAATCATAGCCTACAAGTGCCCCTGTTCTGGCTCAAGGGTCTAATTTTCTGACCATCTCATTATGGTGGAAACTGTAATACACCAAGCAACCAATTGTTATTAGGTGTGATGGTTTGGGGTACAACTTCCAAAACTGATAATGAGGACTCTTCCCATTATCACTTACAACGTTATGCAACAGACAGACTTTACACATCAACTCAGCTCATAAGAATTTTGATAGACCAGATTGAGACACAATAGTTCTGACGTTGTCCAGTAAACTCCTATTCATTCTCTCAACTATTCCATTATTTTGTGGAGTACTTGTAGTAGTGACTATATGAATGATACCATAATCTTTCAATAGCCTCTCAAAATCTTTACTCACAAATTCACCATCTCCATCAGTGATAACCCTCTTGATCTCATTCATTAGACCATTCTGTTTCCAGACTTTGAAGATTACAGAAAACTCCTCTGTGGTCTGATCCTTAGATTGAATTGGTTTAACCCAAACATAATTATTTGCAGTATAAACTAAATCAATGAAGTATATTTCCCCACCAAGGGAATCCGGTGTGAATGACCCTGTCAGATAAATGGAAAATTCCTCTCTAGGAACATCAGTGCAATTTCTACTCTTTGAGAACACATTTCTAGCCTTATCCCCTAAGGTACAACTCTCACAGTTCTGTCCTTTACCTTATGGCCACTTCTATTGTGAGAAATAGTGCTCAAAGCTGAGATTTTGAACAAGCTTGCACACAAAAGCTTGTTCTGAACCTGTCCACTAAAAAAAGTTCTCCCATTCATATCAATAACAAACTTATCTTCTTTAAGATAAAAAATCTGGAAACCTTTTTTCCACAACACTCCAAGGGACACAAGGTTATAAGGCAACTCTGGTACATAGAACAATTTCTCAAAAGAAATTTTGAAACCCAAGTGATTTGCAAGAATAAATTTTCCAATTCCTTCATGAAGGATTAAATGAACTAAATTTGACAACAAGACCAGCAGACTTCAAAGTACAAAGTAATGAGTGTGAGTTTTTTTTTAAACAAATTTTAAAGAAACGAAAAGAGCGTGTAAAATCATTAAAGAAAAGAGAAAGTAGCAGATGACAATCTTACAACTAGACAGATCAAAGAAATGATTGATCGGATAGGCTAGGAGATGTTGGGGAAAGGCAATGGGCCAGTTGATTGAGATGGCGAGAGGATCGGAGGGAGTCGGGTGAGAGGATCGGAGGGAGTCGAAGGGATTGTTGAGATTTGTATGAGTGGATGAGTTGAGGATTCGGAAGGAATTTTAGAATGATGGATGTAGAATGAGACGAGGATTTGGAAGGAAGCGGGAGAAGGATGTTGAATGGGAGGAGATCAAATGAGAGTGGGAAGGAGAATGGTGGATTGGAATGGTCAATGAAAACAGGAAGTGGGGTGGGATAAGTCGGAGCGAAGCATGAGGACTCGGGGAGGCCAAGCGAGATTTGTGGAGGATTTCAAATTGAAGTAGCCGCACCCCATCGATGTCAAGGTTTCGCGGTCGAGGTGTCGTGGAGATCAACTATTTCTACACACCGCCGTGTCTAGAAGGAAGATCGAGGACCTTGGATGTTAAATTAATCATGGATGGTTTGATGGCTGGCTTGGTGAGGGAGTCGGCGAGCATCTCCGCAGATGTGATTAGAGTGGTGATAAGGTTTCCTTTGTTTTTCTTTTCTTGTAGCCATTTGATGTGTATGTCTACGTGTTTCAGAGCGTTGTGATGAGAGTCAAGATTGACTAAGTTGTGGAGGGCTTTATTATTGATGTAGGCGCAATGAGTCAATTTCAACTCCGGGTTCAGGTCAAGGAGGAGATTTTGGAGCCAAATCTTTTCTTGTGTGGCAAGAACCAGAGATTTGAGTTCTCCTTTGGTTGAGGAGAGCAATATGGTGGACTGTAGCTTGCTGTGCCATGCGACTGGGCTCCTGTAAAGCATGATTATGAAACCGGTGTGGCTTCTTCTACTGTTTGGATCATCTCCACCGTCGGAGTCGCTAAAGCATTTGACGTCGTATTTGAAGTTTGGGGATGTTAAGCGCAGGGCAAGGTCACGGGTGGCGTTAATGTACCTCCAGGCGTGCTTGGCCTGTTCCCAGTGGGAAACTCCAGGTCAATTGTTGAAACGTGAAAGGTTGGAGACTGCGTATGAAAGATCAGGTCTGGTGCGACTGGCGATGAAGTTCAAATATCCCGTCGCTGAACGGTAGTTGATATCAAGTTGCAGGAATTTTGCATGATCTTCTTCCAAGGCGGGAGTTAGCTTAACATTAGGGGTCATTGGAGTGGTGATGGGTTTAGATTCATTGAGACCTAGCTCCTGGAGGGCGGTGGCGATATGCTTGGGTTGATGAAGGAAGTGAAGATCGCCGCGAGTTATGACATGATTTCCGAGGATTTTAGTAAGATCTCCCTCGTGAGAGATGTGGAATTGATTTTTGAGTCTGGATCTAAAATTTTTGGATTCCCCTATGATCAGCAAATCATCGACGTAAACGAAAACAAAGAGAGACTTGGATTGGTTGATGAAGAGGCAAGGATTGGCAGCTGAGGATTTGAAGTTTTGGGAGAGCAGCCAGCGCCTTAGGGTATCGCACCAGCTCTTGGGAGCTTGCTTGAGGCCGTAAAGGGACTTCTTCAATTTAAGGTAGGGAAATTCGCATTTGTAGCCCTTGGGACATTTGATGTAAGTTTCTTCCTCCAAAGGAGCGTGCAAGAAGGCAGCTTTGATATCCATTTGGACAATCTTGAGCTTGTGGTGAAGAGAGTAGACGAGGAGGGTGCGTAGGGTGGTGATGAGACTGGTGGGAGCGTAGGTTTCGCCGTAGTCAAGGAACTCCCGTTGCTTGAAACCTTGGACACACAGTAGAGATTTATAAATCGTTCCATTTCCACTGGGGTCATCTTTGAGGCGGTAAACCAAGGTGGTGGAGAGAGCGGATTTGCCGGGAGGTAGAGAGTGACAGCCTTCCCACACGTCAAAACTCTCGATTCCTTCGGTTTCGGTCTTCATTGAATCCAGCCATTGATCCCTATTGTTGGATTTCAAAACCTCGGGGTAGCTTTTGGGAACCGCGCGAGCTAGGAAACCGTATTGATTTGGAGCTTTGATGGTGGATCTATCGCGTAAGGTGCGTGTGGGCGGATTGATGAGATGCTGGGCGATCTTGCAGGCGTCGGAATCAGAGGATGATTGGTCGGATGAGTGAAGAGAAGGGGAAGGAAGAGGATTGTTATTTAAGACGGGTTCAGGTGACGCAGGGAGAGAGGATTCAGGGATCTGATTGGGGTGAGAACAGGAGCAGGAGGAGATTGCGGGAGTAGTAGAATTTAAGAGATCAGTAAGTGTTTCATCTAAGGATAGAAGAGGATCAAAAGGAGATTCAGAGGGATGGAGAGAAGAGGAAGATAAAGGAGTGTTTTCAAATATTTTAACATGTTTTGAGCGGATGACATCACCAACTTCAGGGCAGAAGACCCAATAAGAGTGTAATTCTAGGTCGAATCCGACTAAAATGCCTTCAAGTCCCTTCTCGGCAAATTTGGAGAGATTTTGTTGCTGATTAAGCACGATAGTCTTAGAGCCAAGGACTTTGATGACCAAGAGCTTGGGAATTGAGGATTTCCAGAGTTTGTAGGGAGAGACTTTGTCAAGTTTGGAGGGGATAAGATTCAATAAGAGACAACAGCTGGATACTATTTCGTCCCACATGATGAGAGGAATTTTCATGTCCAGCATACGGTACTGGCAGCTTCAATTAAGGTGCAATTAGCGCATTCGGCGATGGGATTATGTTGGGGAGTTTACGGTTCGGAGGTTAAATGGAGGATTCCATTTTCAGCAAAGAAGGAGGTTAGTTGAGAGTTCAGGAATTCACCGCCGTTGTGGGAATGGAATTTTTTTAATTTATTGTTGAATTGATTGGAGTAAAGTTGAATGAACTTAATGATTTCATTGGTGGCGTCGGATTTGAATTTGAGAGGTATACAGGTCTTGAATCGGGAGAAATTGTCGGTGAGGATGAGAAAAAACCTGTTTCCAGTTTTGGAGGGAGGAGAGATGGGGCCGCAGAGATTGGCGTGGATTTAGTCAAATTTTGCTTCGCTCTTGGGAAATATTCCTTTGAAGGGAGTCCTGTGGATCTTTCCTCGGGCGCAGGAAGTGCAATCGTGGTTATCCCACTTAAGTTTTGGGAATTCTCGAGCGAGCAGCTTGAAAGAATCGGAATGCAAGTGGCCAAATCTTTTGTGGAGGGTGGAGAAAGAAATGAAGGAGAAAGCGGTAGGTGAGTTGGGATTGATGGATTCCTTGACAAAAATGAGGTTGTCTTTGATGTAGCCTTCAAGGATGATTTATGTATTGAGAACAATGACAAATCTGTTTGTAGTGGTGAGTTGTAAGGAGCAACCTCCGAGAATGAGTTGGCCTAGCAAAATCAAGTTTATGGCTATATCTGGGACGAGGAGAGAGTTTTTGAGGTTGAGTTTGGAATGAGAAGTGATGATGGTTGCGGTGCCTAGTCCCGAGGCGACTATTGAGGATCCCAATTTTCCAGTCTGGATAGTGGTGTTGTCATCTTTCAGACCACTGAAGAATTGGGAGTCGTTAAACATGCTCTGGGAGGCACCGGAGTCAAGAATTATCTGGCTTCAATCTAGGCGATGGGAGTGAGTCATAGCAAAAGTGAATGCAAAGTGTGCTGAGGCAGCAGGGTTTGAGCTGGAGGGATTAGCTTTATTGAAGGATGAGAAGGGTGAGGAGGCTGTGAAGTTTGGTCTCAGATGGGGAAATAGCCAGTAGCATTGTTCTTTTGGGTGATTGGCTTGGGGATTGTGCCAGTTTGCCGTGCATCTCAACAGATTTTGTTGCATGATCATGGCGGAGGCTTGGGATCCCGAGGCGGTTTTGTGTTTGACTTGGTTAAGATGTCTCAGGACTAGATCTCCGTTGATTTTACTTTCTGTTTATAATTATGGCCAGCAATTAGCTTAGGCAAATGAGCAGTATTTAAAGCAAAAGAAATGCTGGACACTGTGTGTCAATAATGGCTAATGGGGCTCTCACAATGGGGCAATATGTTGGATGAATTCGATTGGATGATGAATGAATGATGGAAAACAGCAGGGAGAAGAGCTCCTTAAGTACAAAAGATTGGCCTCTTGTGAGCCCATGATACAACAAGCCAAAGGGCAAATTTTCCGCCCCAAAAGAGCTCTACAGGCTCTACAGGCCTTGTTACTTGGTTTGGACTGCATCAGCCCACATGGCATTAGTCCCTGAACCCTTACAACCAGACTATTCCGGTCCATTCTTGTGTTTCCACCGTTACGGGGCTGAACCAGCCCATTTCTGTTCAGTCCCTTAGTTGGTTGTCTATTACAACCGGCCCTGATGGCATCATTACCCCTGTTACGGGCTGGTTGCCTCATGCATCCAGCCCATGGCCCCTGAAATGGGCCAGGTGGGACCCAGGGCTCACCTGGGTCCGGTTTCAACCTCACATGGGGGGGTGTGACCAGCGGACATGCTGTCCCCCCCTCTATCTCTTACAAATCCCTGGTGGGGGCGGTCAAATCCCCTCACCAGGGGCCCTGGGGGTCGATACCCCCCAGGGCGTTGTCACAGAAAGTTGGCCTGGGAGGTGGTCAGGTCCCCCCAGGCCCATCGCTCCTCCCCCTCGGTAAAGGGGGGGGGAGAGCGCCCCTTCGCGCTTAGTTCGCTACAATGGCGGGGGAGTGATGAAATCCCCCCCACCTGCCGGTCGCATACCATGCGGCCGGCGCCGCCACCTCCTTGGGCAAGGGGGTGGTCAGGTCCCCCCTGCCCTGACCGACCGCCTCGTTGCGGCCGGTCGCTGGCTGGTTCAACCCAGCCAGCCTGCCCCCTCCCCCTTGCAACGGCGAGTGAGGGGAGGGGGAGCGAGCCGGGGCCGCAAGCCCCGGCTCCGCGGCGCTGGTCGCCAGTCGCGACCAGCCGGGCCCGCGCGGCATCGCACCGCGCGGGATCCCTTGGCCGCGCAACAGCCCTGCGCGGGCCGTCGGGCCCCGCGTGGGCCGTGCCGAGGAACACAGGCGGCCCCGAACGGGCTGCGACACGAGCAGCGGCCCCGAGCGGGCCGCGACGCGAGCAGCGGCCCCGAGCGGGCCGCGACATGGGCGGCAATCCTAATGGGCCGCCCCAAGCCTGAATTGTGAGAAAAGACTACTTTTGCGGGCCAGCCCGTCTGGCCAAGTATGTCCAAAATAAACCTTTGGCCCAATTATGCCCATACAAGCCCATCTGGCCGTATTTGCCCATATACCCCATCGGGCCCGTGAGGGCCCGTGTACCAATGGGTCTATTTCACGCGTTTTGAGGCCAGTTTCCCCAACTCTGTAACATCCACATGGGCCCGTATGGTCCGTGTGTGTGTCCAATGGGCCTCAGAGGCCCATTTGTGCATCCCATTTGGATTAAACTTATACGTAGCACCCGCGTAAGTGCGTACGTATTTTAACACACCCCCTTAATCCAAAAGGGGTGACATCCGCATATTAGTCACAAAGCCTTGATGCTTGTTTCTGTCTAATGCCTTAGTCAAGATATCTGCAATCATTGCTCCAGTGGGCATGTACCTCAACACAATCTCATTGCAGTTAACTGCGTCGCGAATATAGTTATAGTGAACATCAATATGTTTTGTTCTTGAATGGAACACTTGGTTTTGTGCCAACGCAATGGCACTCTGGTTATCGGAATACAACAACGCAAACCCTTGTGGTTTATGTGTATCCTCTAAGACTTTTCTCAACCATTTTGCTTCCTGTGAAGCTGCTAAGTAAGCTCTATACTCAGCCTCTGTTGATGAAAGACTTATTGCCGACACCTTCTTGGACATCCATGACACCAGATTCTTACCTAAAAAGAATACAAAACCACTTGTTGATTCCCTAGTGTTACCATCTGCCCAACTTGCATCGGAATAACCAACCAAATCAAAGTTTGCTGACTTTGTAAACAACAGTCCCAGACTGTGTGTTCCTTTAAGATACCTCATAACTCTCTTAAACGCTGACCAATGCCTCATGCTTGGCTTCTCTAAGTGTTGCGACAAGACCCCAATTGCAAACGCAATATCGGGCCTTGTACACTGCCCCAAATAATTAAGCAATCCGACAGCTGACCTGTAGTCATTCCCTGATTGAACAAACTCCAGATACTCCTCATCTGTAGACTTCTCTAAACGAATGTTTGACTGCATGGGAGTACCAAACTCCTTTGCATCCTCTAAGCCATACTGCTTAAGAAGAGCTTCAACGTAATGGCTTTGGTCTAACTTAATACCATTCTTGCCCTTACTAACTTTCATTCCTAGCACCTGTTGTGCCAGACCAAGATCTTTTATCTTGAACTCCTTTTTGAGTGTCTCCATGACTCTCTCTTTACCATCACCAATAATGATAATGTCATCGACCCATACAAACAAGATTGCATCCTTTCTCACAAAAAGGCAAGGATCGGCCTCAGACGTCTTAAAACCAATCTCTATCAGTTTCTCACTCATGGTGTTATACCATGACCTAGCTGCTTGCTTCAATCCATACAGGGATCTACACAGCTTGAGGACATATTCCCCTTTATCTGCCGAAAGAAAAGTTCTAACACAGATTTTCTTCATGGTTTCTGGTTTAGTCTCTACTAACCATTCACGAAAACCATCATGAATCGACATATAAACAGTCTCCTCCTCTCCAAGTTTTGCATTCAAGTATGCTGTAACAAAATCAGCTTGTCTGATTTCTTCACCCAACTCCACTGCCAGAGCAACGATGTACCTGAAGGTGGACAGCCTTCCAGTTGGTGAGAAAGTTTCTTGGTAATCAATACCCTCTCTCTGCTTGAAGCCCTGTGCAACACATCTAGCCTTGAACCTTTTCAAAACTCCATTTGTGTCAAACTTCTTGTTTAACACCAATTGAGACCCCACAATGGTCTTTCCTTTTGGAACAGAATCCCGCTTAACCACTTCAAAGACACTATTATTCTCTAGAGAATCAAATTCCTCAAAAATAGCACTCTTCCAGTTGGCTCTCTCATCAGAATTCATAGCTTGGCCAAAGCTATTTGGGTTAACCCTGTTACCCATTTCTGAACTCAACTCCAGGACTTCATTGAGCATACACTGTTCCTGAAATGTATCTTCCTCATATCCTGCGGCAGCATAATGGGATCTCCACTCCCCGTACCTGTCAACCGGTACTCTAACCCTACCACTCCTTCTAACCGGAGGTGGAGGCTCATCAGGTTCTGATTCCACAGAATCACCTGGAGCGGGTACTGAACCCTCTTGTGGCACGTCTGCCACCTCTTCATCTTCTGGAACCACATGTTCCACAGCTTTTGCTGGTGAAATAGGTGCTAATTCTATTTCTTGTTGTGGCTTAATCACAACGAAATCTTCACTCCTTTTGAGTGGAAAGGTACTTTCGTCGAATTTTACATCCCTGCTACGGATAACCTTTCTTGTCCCTGGACAATAGATCCTATAAGATTTACTTATTAAATCATAGCCTAAAAGTGCCCCTGTTCTGGCTCTAGGGTCTAATTTTCCGACCATTTCATTATGGTGGACACTATAATACACCAAGCAACCAATTGTTCTTAGGTGTGATGTTTTGGGGTACAACTTCCAAAACTGATAATGGGGGCACTTCCCATTAACACTTACAATGTTGTGCAACAGACACACCCTGCACATCAACTCAGCCCATAAGAACTTTGGCAGACCAGATTGAGACATAATAGTTCTGACTTTGTCCAGTAAAGTCCTATTCATTCTCTCAACTATTCCATTATTTTGTGGAGTACTTGCAGTAGTGACTATATGAATGATACCATAATCTTTCAACAGCCTCCCAAACTCTTTACTCACGAATTCACCCCCTCCATCGGTAATAACCCTCTTGATCTCCTTCATCAGACCATTCTGTTTCCAGACTTTGAAGATTACAGAAACCTCCTCTGTGGTCTGATCCTTAGATCGAATTGGTTTAACCCAAACATAATTAGTTGCAGTATCAACTAAATTGATGAAGTATCTTGCCCCACCAAGGGACTCTGGAGTGAATGGCCCTGCCAAATCAATGGAAAATTCCTCTCTAGGAACATCTGTGTGATCTCTACTCTTAGAGAACACATTTCTAGTCTTAGCCCCCAAGGTACAACTCTCACAGTTGCTGTCCTTTACCTTATGGCCACTTCTATTGTGAGAAACAGTGCTCAGAGCTGAGAATTTGAACAAGCTTGCACACAGAAGCTTATTCCGAACTTGTCCACTAAGAACAGTTCTCCCATTCATATCAATAACAAACCTATCTCCTTTAAGATAACGAATTTGGAAACCTTTTTTCCATAACACCCCAAGAGACACAAGATTGTAAGGCAACTCTGGTACATAGAACACTTTATCAAAAGTAATTTGGAAACCCAGTTGATTTGCAAGAATAACTTTTCCAATTCCTTTAATCTGAATTGTTCTGCCTTTCTGACCAATATTTACAACCCCATCATAATCACTAAGATTTGAAAATAAATTTGGTTCAAAAAACATGTGATCTGTACAACCAGAATTGATCAAAACAAGAACATCCTCCTTCAATCCTCCTAGTAGGAAAGAAGCTTTATCAGTCACTGATAAGTTCTTATCTTTGAGGTTAAGATTACTCACTTCATAATCAATCAAGTCCATTTCTGGATCCTCATTGATTTTGGCCTTCTTGTTGGGACCTTCTTCCACAACAGCCTCTTCAATTGGAGCATCCAACGCCACCATTGCAACGTTTTCAGTTGTGAGATTGACCTCCTTGTCATTCCCTTCGGACTTCTTCCTTTTCTTGGCCTCCTTGCAGTCCTTAGCATAGTGACCCTTATTCTGACAATTGTAACATAAGACCTTGGACAAATCCTTTTTCGCCTTCTTGCGAGATTTTCCAGTCTTTCCAACTAGGGCTGTTCCAGAACCCCCCTTCATCTTGAATTGAAGGTCATCCTTTTCAATCCTTTTAAGCACATCCTCCTCCCCAGGAAGAGGATCCAATTGAGAAATGATTCTAACTAAGGAATCAAACTCTTTTGGCAGCTTTTGAAGGATTAAGAGTGACAAACACTCTGGATCCATGTTAAGTCCAGATGACTTGAACTTGGCTATACTAGACCTAGCCTCTGCCACAAACTGTTTACAATTCGAATATTGTAACTTGATGTCAGCCTGCTACTTAGCACAGAGCAACCTGACAAAGTAACAAAAATAATAGGAACAAAGATAAATGAATACATAAAATTATTATAAAATAAAGGAGTAGGAAATCCTTAAATATTATTGCAGAAATGGATTCCCCACCCAAAATAAGGTAGGGTCACTCACTGACCCCACCCTTGAATTCTTACTCCTTATATTTTTAATTAATTTAATACAAAATAGTAAAAGACCACGGCACCAGTATGGCACCTTTTAGCTATTTTAATATTTCACATGATATGTCATGTATAGGTTTCACACCTAAATTTCAGTCGAAATCCAGGTGTTGTGTGTAGTTTAGGAGTTACACAGGAAATTGTGTTTTGTCACAATTCCCGCACGCAGCCCCGCGTCCCTAGCGCTAGTCTCCTGCGTACGCAAACTCCCGCACGCAGCCCCGTGTTGAACTCCCGCGTACGCCAACTCCCGCACGCAGCCCCGCGTCCCTAGCGCTGGTCTCCTGCGTACGCAAACTCCCGCACGCAGCCCGCGTTGGACTCCCGCGTACAACTCCCGCACGCATCCCCGCGCCTCCTATGACATCCAGGTACCGCTCAGAGAAGCTACAGCATAGTAGGATCCACACTACATATGTAAAGCTAACACACGAGCATAGATTATGGTTCAAAAACCTTAAAAATCAATTGAAATTAGTTAATAACTAATTTTTAGTATTTTTTTTTATTAATTAAATAAAGATCCAGACTCACCACGAAGTAAGTTGATCAGAACCTTCAAAGACCACAAAACTACATAAGGAGTGGTCGTAAAAATTATTAAAAATTACATACAGGATCAGCAGAGGATGGAGAATCAATAAAAATCTACGTCTGCACACTTTGGACCAGTACTTACTGTACAAAGTGAGGATCAGTGCAGGATCAGCAAAATGACTAATCTATTGATTAACAGATCCTGCAGCTAAAAAGGAGCTGTTCCTTGACAGATCTAAGGCCAGCAGGCTAACAGCACCTTGAGGACGTGCCAACCTTGCCCTGATTGCCCCCCTAGCCTCAGCCCATGGCTAGTACCCCTTCTAGAGGTCCTCAAGCACCCAAAAAGGAATATTTAAACAGGCTCTTTTGCCCTCCTGTTTCCAATCAGTTAATCAGTTATCAGGAATTATTTATTATCAATCAGACACGGTGTCATTGTTAATCAAGTGCTTATATGAAGATAAGCAAGTGATTTATGACTTAGTCTGTAGTAGTATTATTTACCTTTATTAACCAATCAACCATTGAAGTTTAGTCAGGCAATCAACCCCATCTGCTCTGAAACCCTTCCAATTATTCCAGGATTTTCGTGGTCAAGTACTCAGAGTGAGTGTTTCCCTTCCTGTCTAGGCCACGTGTGCTGTTAAGCCCGGCCATTAGTGGAATAAGTCCTTTCTAAGGCACCCATATTTATTCCAAGGTTCTTAAACTGCCTAAGGAGGCCCCTTGAAGAGAGGTTGCTAGTCTGTAAAGATCCCCAGTAGTATAATACTGTGGCCCCTCTTTATATTTTATATTTAAAATATTTATAACCAAACCAAATAAACCTTGCACTTGCTCTTACCATACCATTATTGGAGCTTTAAAGTGTTTATTCCTTGGAATATTATTGCTCCAAGTTCTTTTATCACTCTCTGTAGCTAAAGGACTGCAAGGTTCCTGGTATCAGAGAGCTGACACTTGAACAGTTTATTAAAGGCTATACCCTTCTGGTGAACAGAATCACCAGCATACTTGGACTTAAGCAGCTTCCAAAGGATGCTGCCCCTCCTCCTCTCATCTTCCCTAAGAGTATCAGCAACCCATGTCACATGATTCTCATCAAGACGCCTAAGGATCAGATGGTAAGACTTCTTCTCCACTTCTGAACTGATCAGAGTGTCATCTGCATCCATAATTTCCCCACAGCAGATGTTATCCAGCTCACTATCCATAAGGACAGCCCAAGCATTATAGTTCTGACTATTCAGAACTATTTTGGTAGAGCTAACATCAGGGATATAGGACATCTTCTTGATAAACTTGAGGTCTTTGAGGTTCTCCAAAGTAAGGTACAAAGGTCTAGATGGCTTGGAATTAATGATGATGTTGGTACTGATAATGTGTTATAATTATGGCCAGCAATTAGCTTAGGCAAATGAGCAGTATTTAAAGCAAAAGAAATGCTGGACACTGTGTGTCAATAATGGCTAATGGGGCTCTCACAATGGGGCAATATGTTGGATGAATTCAATTGGATGATGAATGAATGATGGAAAACAGCAGGGAGAAGAGCTCCTTAAGTACAAAAGATTGGCCTCTTGTGAGCCCATGATACAACAAGCCAAAGGGCAAATTTTCCGCCCCAAAAGAGCTCTACAGGCTCTACAGGCCTTGTTACTTGGTTTGGACTGCATCAGCCCACATGGCATTAGTCCCTGAACCCTTACAACCAGACTATTCCGGTCCATTCTTGTGTTTCCACCATTACGGGGCTGAACCAGCCCATTGCTGTTCAGTCCCTTAGTTGGTTGTCTATTACAACCGGCCGTGATGGCATCATTACCCCTGTTACGGGCTGGTTGCCTCATGCATCCAGCACCTGGCCCCTGAAATGGGCCAGGTGGGACCCAGGGCTCACCTGGGTCCGATTTCAACCTCACATGGGGGGGTGTGACCAGCGGACATGCTGTCCCCCCCTCTATCTCTTACAAATCCCTGGTGGGGGCGGTCAAATCCCCTCACCAGGGGCCCTGGGGGTCGATACCCCCCAGGGCGTTGTCACAGAAAGTTGGCCTGGGAGGTGGTCAGGTCCCCCCAGGCCCATCGCTCCTCCCCCTCGGTAAAGGGGGGGGGAGAGCGCCCCTTTGCGCTTAGTTCGCTACGATGGCGGGGGGGTGATGAAATCCCCCCCACCTGCCGGTCGCATACCATGCGGCCGGCGCCGCCACCTCCTTGGGCAAGGGGGTGGTCAGGTCCCCCCTGCCCTGACCGACCGCCTCGTTGCGGCCGGTCGCTGGCTGGTTCAACCCAGCCAGCCTGCCCCCTCCCCCTTGCGACGGCGAGCGAGGGGAGGGGGAGCGAGCCGGAGCCGCGAGCCCCGGCTCCGCGGCGCTGGTCGCCGGTCGCGACCAGCCGGGCCCGCGCGGCATCGCACCGCGCGGGATCCCTCGGCCGCGCAACAGCCCCGCGCGGGCCGTCGGGCCCCGCGTGGGCCGTGCCGAGGAACACAGGCGGCCCCGAACGGGCCGCGACGCGAGCAGCGGCCCCAAGCGGGCCGCGACACGGGCGGCAACCCTAATGGGCCGCCCCAAGCCCGAATTGTGAGAAAAGACTACTTTTGCGGGCCAGCCCGTCTGGCCAAGTATGTCCAAAATAAACCTTGGGCCCAATTATGCCCATACAAGCCCATCTGGCCGTATTTGCCCATATACCCCATCGGGCCCGTTAGGGCCCGTGTACCAATGGGTCTATTTCACGCGTTTTGAGGCCAGTTTCCCCAACTCTGTAACATCCACATGGGCCCGTATGGTCCGTGTGTGTGTCCAATGGGCCTCAGAGGCCCATTTGTGCATCCCATTTGGATTACACTTATACGTAGCACCCGCGTAAGTGCGTACGTATTTTAACATTGACATCCAATTCCCAGTCATGTTGCCAACCACTTGTCCTGCTTCTCTCTCTGGTGCGGTGCCACCCTCACCCCCGTTGTCCCTTGTCCTTCTCTTCCCCCCATCTCTTTGTCAAACTCTGCTCTCCTTTCCCCCTCACTCCCTGCTCCCCCCCTCCTCTCCTCTCCCCCTCCACTTTCCCTTGGGGACATTTTCTCTACTTCCATTCCCTTCTGCCCCTCCTTGTCAGTCCCCTGTTTGAGAGAGTCTTCCTCTTCCAACAGCTTGACTTTCCCTCCTCCCCTTTCTCCCAAAGCCATTCCAATTTCCCCACCTCCTGTTGCTTCCTCTCTTCTCCCATCAACTTCCTCCCCTTCCCCATCTCCCCCCTCCGCTTCACCCCCACCAGTTTTGCCTCCCATTTTCCTGCGGCGCTTCACCAGGCCATCCCGCCTTCCTTTGCGTTTTGGGAACTACTAGCGCTCCATCTTGGTCAAGGATGATCTTTTGGCTCCCAAAACCTGGAAAAAGTTGATGAAGAACCCTCACTGTTCCCAATGGATAGCATGGGCCCACAAGGAAATGTTGTCACTGCGCAGGATGAAGACCTGGGTTCTTGTACCTCCCCCAAAAGGCTGCAATGTCATCTGCTGCAAATTGGTCTTCAAAGTGAAGGGCAAGGCTGACGGATCAATTATCAAACTCAAGGATCGCCTCATTGCCATGGGCTTCACGCAAGTTCACAGCCTTGAACTCTTGGAGGTTTTTTCCCAGACTCTTTGCCTCAAAACCCTTTTCCTGCTTCTCAGCCTCCTTGGCAACAGGGGATGGGTCGGTCATCAGGTGGATTACAAAACTGCTTTCCTCAACGACCATCTTGATGAGCAAGTCTACATGTCCCAACCTCCTGGTTACAAAGACCCAGAACACCCCAATTTGGTATGCATAGTTACAAGAGCAATCTAAAGTCTGAAGCAATCTCCTAGGCAGTGGAACGTTGAGCTCAACTCTGCCCTCCTCTTACTTGGTCTCTCTAGATCCTCCTACAACCCGTCCCTGTACTTCAAGCTATGCAATGGGGTTCTGGAAGGTGCAGGAACTGCTCATATGTACAATTTTGCCATTGTGGGGTCTCAGGATTTTGTCTCTCCCTTCATTGCAGATATTTGACAATGTTTCACAATTGGCACTGATGAGGATCTCTCCCTCTTTCTCTCTATCTCCATCCAACGCAACCTGAAGTCCCAGACGGTCTCTATTGGACAGGATCATTACATCAGCTCCGTGGTCTCTACTTTTCTTCCCACAAATAACTCCCCCGCCATCTCTCCCACCAATTTGGCTTTCAAATCCCTGGTGAAGCGCGTGGCCAACTCCCCTCCCTCTCTGCCGCAGTACAATCAACTTATTGGCTCTCTTCTTTGGATCTCTAAATGAACCATCCCCAACATCTATTTTGCTGTCAAAAAAATTTTGCAGTTTCTTCAAGACCCTTCTGTCAAGCACTGGAACGCCTCCCTTTGCGTGCTGCAATATCTCCATGCCACTCAAGACATGCGTCTTACCCTTGGTGACTTGCACTTAATTCTGGTTGGCTATTTGGACTTGGACTGGGCTGAAGATTGCAATGATTGTTGTTCCGTCTTGGGGTAAATTTTCTGTGTGGGTGGTGGCTCTGTTTCATGGAGGTCCAAGAAGCAGCCAACAGTTTTGCTATCCAGCTTGGGAGCGGAATACAAATCCCTCTTGGACTGCTGCAAAGAGGGACTATGGTTGAGGAAAGTCATGGTTGAGCTCCACATCCGCAACCCCAGCCCTGTTCCTCTCTACGTTGACAACAAAGGTGCCAAGGCACTGGCAAAGAACCCTGAGCATCACTTCATCATTACATATGCATGATGCGTGCATAGTGGTTGTAGCCAGTGACTGCAGTACCTGGTTGTCAGAAGTTTTCCAGGAAGGTTTGACATGCATGTTCTTGACAGCTGCAGGGGGATCAGGAATCTGCAGCCAGAATTATATTGAATTCAGGTTTCCTCACAGTTGCCTGAATTTTGATTTTCAGGCGCATGCAACCCCTACTGTATTGATGTGGGGATGTGCATGGGAATCGTGACAGAACACAAAAACAGCTGCAACTCCTAAACTATAAAAAAAGCTTTGATTCTGTGTGAATATTAGGTGTGAAACCTTTATGTGACAATACATCTGAAATATTAAAATGGCCCGAAAATCAGTTGTAGTGATGTTTTGGTTTTGGGCCAATTTCTTGTTAGTTTATTTAAAAATACATGGAGTTGGATTTCAAGGGTGAGGTTAGAGAGGTAACCTACCTGATTTTGGGTGAGGAATCCAGATCTGCAATAATATTTTGAGATTTCTTAATACTTCTATTATCTAATATTCCTTCCTGTTTCTATTATAATTTTGACAGGCTGCTCTGTACAAGTAGCAAGCTGACACATGTGAAATGTTGAATTGGCAAAAAATTGCCGTAGTGGTGACATGACCTTTTGGTCATTTTTGTTTAATTATTTAAAATTTGAAGTAGTAAGATTTTAAGGTTGGGGTCAGTGAGTGACCCTACCTAATTTTGGGTGGTGAATTGAGATCTTGAATAGGAAAAGATGATGATGGGAGGTAGGGCACAACAAGCCACAGGCCTTATGATTTTTGTGAAGATTTGAGAATAGGAACACACAGAAAAAGTTGATGAGGAAAAGAAATTACAATGGAGTGTTTAGGATTTTTAGGGGGTATCAGAGTTAAGCAAATCCGCCATTTTTTAATGGCAGGTTTCAAACCAAATCTGTCATTTCAAACCCACCATTAAAAATCAAAAAACCCACTTATTTCACATCAGACTTGTCAGAGTTACCCGGAAATAAGTGGTTTTTTTCAAATAAAGTATTTAAAGGCTTCCACCACCTTTCCACATTATCCACCCCTGGCTTCCCACCTCCTTCTACCTCCAACATCATTGCAAATTTTTTTACCTCCAGCATCATCATAAAAAGATTCACCAATCTCATCACTTTATCACCCTCATCATCACTCTCATCAATTTATCACCCTCATCACTTAATCACTCACTACTTTATTGCTCTCATTTCTTCATTGCTCTCATTGCTTCATTACTCTCATTGCTTCATTGCTCTCATCACTCTACCTCCAACAAGAACTTGTACCTCCAACCTCATCCAAAGAATCCAATCATTGTTTTATTGCTCTTTTCACTTTATCGCTCTCATCACTTCATATCTCTCATCACTTTATCCCTCTCATCACCCTATTTCCCTTACTCTTTCCAAATGGCCCCTCAGCAAACCTCCCCCTGCAAGTTCACACAAAATCCTAACACACCAAAGCAAACATTGCGAAGGAGCTCCACAACAAACAATCCTCCCCCATCAACTTCCAAGGGCTCAAGTCAGCTCAAGAAAGCTTATCAAATCATCCTGGTCAACTGGCTCAAAATTCCCTCCAACTATGATGCCTGCTTTGTATTGGACAATGAAACACACGTTGGCCAACCACCATCCTCTAAGTGTGATGGTTATCTCCTGATGGCCAATGAAATCAAGAAAAAAAAAGGTAGGCTGGATCTGTCATCCAAACAGATGAGGGAGCAATTCAAGAATCATTGATCCAAGTACAAAAAGGCCCACTCCATGTCAATCTCCACTGGCTTTGGTATCACCAACTCTGAGAAAGCCAATGGAATCAAGTTGGTGGTTGATAAGTTGGACTCCATTTGTCCTTTTTATATTCAAATGGATGAAATTTTTGGAAAGAAGGCCAACATCACTCCCCTAGCTGCTTTTGATGCCCAACAATCCAATTCAGTTGATGCTGAGGACTTGGCTGGGGATGCTCAGCCTAGCAATGGTGATCCCAAAGAAACCTATGAGTGTCCCCCATCCAATGCCAAGGAGGATATTCAAACGCAATCAGCTCCAATCACATCTACTTCTGCGTTGATTGAGGAGTCAAACCCCCCTTGGACCCCTCCCCTCATTCTTTGGATTGCTCTTTTCCTGGGTTAGCAGATCCCATCAACCTTGCTGATGCGGAACAAGATACTCCTCAGTCTCCATTACCCTCAAAATTGGTTCAAGGAAGGAACCAAGCTCTTTTCTCTTCCTTCTGGTTAATCCTGACTGAGTTAGATTTAAAACAGGCTCATCCATTCCAGAACTGCCAAAAACTCAAGCCAATGGGGCCTCCCACATTGCCTTCAAACACTAGTGAAAACTTTCAGACTCAAACCTCCTCTGCCAAGGGTAAGCAAAAGGCCTTCAATTCCATCAATATCAACCCCAAAAGTCATCAAAAGAGGAGAAAAACTTCATGTTTTTCAGGCTTTGAAGAAATCATGGAGAAGCAAGATTCATGTAAGTCCATTGGTTGACCTTGCTTTCAAAATCATGCTCATTGCTTTTCCCCTGCAAAAAACAGTCAAATCACAAATTGAATCCAAAAAATTGAGTTTGAAAAACAAAAGTGGGATTGTCAACTGGCCATGGATGTTCAAAAGCAAAAAGCCAAGAGTTTGGCTCATCAAAAAAAATGGAATTCTGAGTGGAAGTTGAAATAGGCTGAGCTAGAGTTTCAACAAGAGGAAAAGGAGAAGGATCAAAAGCAAGCACAACTGGAAAAGGAGAGGGAACAACTTGCAACCAAAAAAAAGGATAAGGTATCAGTAGCCTTGGATTTAATTGGTAGCAGTAGAATGGTAGATTAAATAAAGCAGATAACTTGAATTCTTGGCTTGTAAAAATATATCCATGGGTGAGAGAAAACAAAATATTTTTGATTACAATGTTTGAGAGTATTCTTAACCCCACCAACATACAAATCTTTTTGTTTTGATTTATATTTTTTTTTCTAGATTAAATTTGGCCATTATTCAAGTAACTACAAGTGTTTCTAGTTTTTTTATCAATTTGAAGTGACATGGCCATTCTTTTATGGGTTGCTGTGTCAAAAGAAAGAAAGTTACATTGCTTGTACTTATTAGCTTCCCAAATCATTTTGACTATACCTTTTTTCTTGAAATCAATTCCAAACCCAAGATCAGGAAAAAAAATTGCCATCCAGTACTTGATATTTGTCCCTATATTCAATAAGTCAACCATTTCATTTCTTGGTTTGAACCACAAGTAAAAAGGAGTAGCCAGAGATTTTGCTTTTGTCAATATGAGGAGAGTTGTAAAAAGAATCCAAGTTGAAAGTGATGTGTGGGGAGCAATAAAAAGGTGTAGGCTTGGAACCAAATTGTAACAAAGAGAAAGAGGGGATGTTGTTGTCCTTTGTGGTATCATATTTTGATTCAAAGGAAAGTTTGGCAAAATTTCAAAACATTTGTCCAAGAATTTGGGATACTTTTTCCACCTTAAGGTTGAGGAAAGCGTACTCTTGAGTAGAAGAATCAATGGATGATTTCTTCACATAACATCCATATAACTCTGAAGGGTGCATTGATTTTTTCCATCCAACTGCCCACATTTTTCCACCTCAAGATCTTGAAGGACCAACTGGGTTGACAAATTTTTTTGAACAATGAAGGAAAGTGGTGACAAAGTTGATGTCCTTCTTATCTTGTTCTGAGAGTTTATCCAAGGGCACCAATTCAATTATTTCTACCAGGGCTTGGTGATCAGATTCATCCAGGAAAATTACTTTTCCACAGTGGAAGAAATAGAACCATTTGATTGTTTTTTTTGCTTGCTCGAAATCTTCCTGGGTGGGTTTTTGACTGTTCTTTTTCTTTTTGGCAAAAAATGAAGGGTACAGATGCAAAGGACGCGGTTTCCAACAAGACGAGGCCACCTGTTTCTTAATGCCTTCCTCAGAAACCTCCAAAGATATTTTAGAATCTCTCATTTGAACCCTCTTTTGGTGAGGGGCCCTATTTATCCCACCTTTCATTATTTTGGTCAATCCATCTCCTTCCATCTCAATCCCTCCCATCCATATACTCTAATTTGAGTGAGGAACAAGATTGTATTAAATTGTTTGTCCAAAATTTTGAGGCGGGTGGGAGAAGAATTGGAAATTCACCAATAGCGGTTGAGGGATTGTAAAAAAAAACCAAAACAAAAAAAACAGTCAGTCAAATGGAAATCATTGGTGAAACAAGAATGTATCCAAGAAAATGAAACCAAACCTGGAATTGATCCCAAGTTCACCAGAAACAGGATCACCAACAAAAAAAACTGTACCCAAAAAAAAAAAAAAAAACATGACATCAGAACACAAAAAAAAAATACCCGGGTGTGAGAACATCTGGCCAGGCCTTTGTGTTGGGCTTGTGTTGGGTTTTGGGTTTGGCCAAGAGACAGAAGGAGGGGGGGCAGGGGCCTTCTTGGTTGGCCAAAGGCGGGGAGAGGGGCGGCAGGGTCAGCTGAGCAAGGGGCAGTTGTTGGTTGGCCAAAGTAGGGGAGAGGGGCGACGGGGTTGGCTGAAGAAGGGGAGGGGCCCCATTGGTTGGCCAAAGGAGGGAAGAGGGGCGGCGGGGTTGGCCAAGCAAGGGGCGGGCGGGGCTGGTGCGGTTGGCCTAAGAATGGGGGGGCCTTGTTCGTTGGCCAAAGGAGGGGAGAGGGGCGGCGGGGTTGGCCAAGAAAAGGAGGGGGATGGTGGGGCCACCAACCAAGCAAAAGGGGAGTGGGGCGACCAAGGCAAAGGGCGGGGCTGGGCAAGTGATGGGGAGCAAGCAAGAGGGGGGGAAGATTTTGTGAGGGGGGGGCAAGGGAGGGCGAGCAATTGAGAGGGGGGTAAAGCAAGAGGGAGAAGAGGGAGGGATGCAAAGGTGAGGTTAGCAAGGATGGGTGGGAGGGATGGAAAATCAGGATGAGGAGGATGGGGGGGTTTACCTGGGAGATCAACCAAGGAGGTGGATGGATCAAATGATCAGACTTGGATGATGGGGAGGATGAGGAGGAGGGGGGGAGCTTTCCAGGGATTCCAAAAAAAGTAGGAGGGGAGGTGGTGGTTGAGGTGGAGGTGGCGGGTGTCAGCTTGATACTATTGCAAAGCAAGCTGCAAAAGTAACAAAAATAACATAAAAATAATAATAATATAATTAACCTGAGAATTAGTGGGAAAAACATAAATATTATTACAGAAATAGATACTCCACCCAAAATTAGGTAGGGTCACTCACTGATCCCACCCTTGAAATCCAACTCCTTATATTTTTAAATAATTAAGGAAAGAAAGACCAAAATACCACGGCTCCACTATTGAGCTTTTGGTCAATTAAATATTTCACATGTATTTTCACATATAGGTTTCAAACCTAAAATTCAGTCAGAATTGAGGTGTTGTGAATATTTTAGGAGTTACAGACGGAAATGTGTTTTGTCACAATTCCCGCACGCAGCCGCGGCAGCCAATGCACCTGCGCGCGACTGAGATACAGCCCTGTCACTCTGTCAAGGTGGTGTACGCAGCCCCGGGCCTCTGACAAGTACGCAGCCGCGGGACTATGGGTTGAAAGAGTGACAGGCGGCCTGAGAGGCTTAGGTACCGCGTAAACATGCTAAAACCCACACGGGAACATTCTACATATGTAATAAATGCTCCTGTGGATAGTAGATAGTCTAAAAGTACATTATATTATATAAAAATACTTAAATAATCCTTATACGTATTTTTTATTAAATATAATTCAAAGTACCAAGAATTTTGAAAATAAGACAACAACAACTTCTAAAAATATATCAAAATACTTGAATATACTTTTATGAGAATTCCTAGACATCAATATTTTCGTGAAATACTAAGAAAACCAATGATGTAACAATATTACATGAATTCCCATGAATTATATTTTTAAGTAATTATTTTAGTAAATCAACTGGAACTTAAAAATAAGGAGTAAAATCAATATCATGAATTTACTCCAGTTATTTAATACATAATGAGAAATCACCTGACATCAGGATGTCCGTAGAAATGTCTATTTAAATAATTGTTAAATTACTGGGAACATTTACTCAGGATAATTAATTAAATAATACATAAATGGGACAGATTAGTGTGATTCACATGTCCTAATATCCATTATAAAGTAGAATAATTCCCATACAATGAGGAATTAGATGCTACCCGTTCTATAGCACCAAAAACACGTGACAGGCTACCACTGGTTACCCTTCTAGCCTTATTTTCCATCCCTTTGAGCCCCTGTACCCCTCAGAAGGACAATATTGGGTTTCCAAAAGCTATAAATAAAGAGCTCTTTTGAGGATATTGATGGGCAGAGACCCAGTTATATTTATATCCATAAACCGTGCCAAGGTAATCAAGTACTTATAAGAGATAAGTAAGTGATTTATGGCTAAGTCTGATCAATAATATCCGTCCTCAATTTCTTTTTTATCAAACAAAACTGCTGAACAACCTTATAACTCCAGTATACAGGTTTAACCCATTAGTGCACGTCTCAAACAGATACCCAAAGGATTAAATAATATACCAGTGAGTTTTATTATCCTTTCTATGTTGTGGCAGCTTGGTTACAAGGCCCAGCCACTCCACCGTGTATTTTATATACATATTATCTTTGGGTAAAATATCCTTGAAACTAAAGAGCCCAAGGTAACCAGGACTATGTGTTTTCATACTAAAATCCCTGAAGAGAGGTGTTAAATATCCCCAATATAATTGTGGCCCCTCTACAAAGATTTTGAATAATCAATTTATTCATATTGATTTAAAACAATAAACCATAACCAAACCACTTTACCTTGCAATAAGCTTAATCCAACTATTTTACGGATTTTTGCTGCATTTATTAAATAATATATTTGTTATTTATTCTATCACGTCTGGTAGCTAAAGGATAGCAAGGGTCTTGCATCCAGGAGGCTGAAAGCAGGTGAGGAGAAGCAGTGCGGTGGAGGTGGTGGGTGAGGCTGAGGAGGAGGGGTGAGGTGGAGGGACAGGGATGAGGAGGAGGGGTGAGGTGGAGGGACCGGGATGAGGTGGAGGGGTGAGGTGGAGGGACCGGTGGTTTGATGGGGTGAGGTGGAGGGTGTTTTTTTTCCAAGTCCACCAAAAGAAAAAAAAAAAAAAAAAAAAAAAAAAAAAAAAAAAAAACAGACTCAGCCTAAGAATCTTGGGTGAACAACCAAAACGAAAAAAATTTGGTGAAGGGATTTTTTATTTAACTTGAAATCAAAAATTTTTAGGAATGCCACTCAATCTCACACTTGAAGGAAAACTACTCTCTCTTTGACTACTATGCTCTGAAACCTGTCCCCAGGAGATCCCCCCGGGGGTCTTTTGCTCTTCTCAAGAGAGGGACTGGTCAACGTGGGGGAAGCCTCCCCTTTTGGTTCTATTGATTTCTTTTCTTGTCTCTTTGTATTTTTTTCATTTGTTACTTTCTTTTCCTCTTGGTCTCTTTATTCTTTTCCTCATCATTCAAATCTATATGTCCTTCAACCTGTCTACTTGTAAATTTGGCCCACTCAATCATCCAACAGCTCAATCAATTATCAGCCAGTACTTTCTGCAATTCCTTGCCTGGTAAGAAGATTCGCAACTTAATGGAAAATTGAAATTGATTGAGATAGAAACTGGAAAATCAGGCTTTGAGGATCTTGACATTAGTGGACATGAGGATTAGAGAAGCATTGGGAAAATATAGTGAGATGAGACTGAGAAATGAGGAGCTCTTATAAGTTGAGGTCACAATTGAGACATTTTGCAAGAATAGAATAATCGGGAATCTCACCGGGCATACGGATCATGGATGAGGAATCAAAGATGGAGATGATGAGAGAAGATGACAGAATGAAGGAAAGGAGAGAAAAGAATAAATGCAGGAGCCCATGGATGGCTCTGATTGATGAAGGAGGGAGTCGTTGTGATTGTTGACTGGTCAAGTTCTGAGATTATGAGATCTTGTGGTGCTGATAATTTCTATTGTGCATGGAACTTGAGAGGAAGACTACTCAGTTATGCTTTCATACCCTTGAATGGGAGTTTCCACATCCTCTTGATTTTGTCCCTGCCTGGACGCTGCTTTCACTCCGCTCTGTCATTAAATGCTTAACACTCCTCCATGCCTGATGAGATGACAGAATTATTTACCAGGATTAAGAAAAGAAAAGAAAAGAGACAGTAAAGCTATACTTTGAGCAGAGGCGGAATTAGTCAATGAGTCGGCAATCATTGCCAAGGATTTCACTAGCATCAGATTTATATTGTTGGATTTAAGTTCCTCTCTCATCCCTTTTGTTTTTAGATCTAGGTGCCTAGTCTTTGAGATTGAGCCAAACTTTCTGATTCTGTCTTCTAAACGGCTTTTGTTGATATTCATTTTGATGGTTGTGATGGGTTGAGTAAATATATCATATCGGAGAGCCTTTATCCAGGAAGCTTTGTGTTACAATTCAACTAGAGCGTTGAGCTCTGCGTCTGTGGATGACCAGTTTATGTTTTGTTGTTTGCAGCTATTCAATGAGACAAGACTACCAAATACAATACATAGATATCCCATTTGTGATTTACGTGTGTCTGGATTTTCTGCCCATGATGCTTCCAAGTATACTTTTAGAGGATTGGATTGTGGTTGACAGGCAAGTTTCAGGCAACAATTTCTGGTAGTCTTCAGATACTTCCATGTTTTCTTTAGTTCATTCCAATTGGTAAGTCCTGGCTTGATGTTGAATCTTGCTAGACTTGATACTGCAAAGCTGATATCTGGTCGTGTGTAGCATGCTATGTAGTTGAGCATCCCAATTGCCAATGGATATTTTATATTTAGAGCCTTAAAAGCTTCATGTTCTTTGTCAGTTGCAGGTTTAAGTTTCAAATTCCAAGAAAGGGGTGTTGTTGTATCTCTACAGTAGCATAGTCCCAGTTCTTCAAGCTCTTGTTGGATATGATTGGGTTGACTTAGTAAAATTCTATCTTCCTCTACTTGTATTCTCATGCCTAGCAGCGTATCAGGGTTTCTGCTTTCAGACCTGTCAAACTTGCTAAGGAATTTCTGTTCAAAGTCCTGTCCATCTACGACAAGGATCAAGTCTTCCACGTGGAAGAAGAGTCTTGCTTGGCTGTCTTCATATAGGTAGAATCATGGATCACATTTTGATTTGTGGAATCCAATCTACTTGAACCACGTTTTGAGAGTCTCATACCAGTTCTTGGGGGCTTGTTTCAAGCCATACAGAAATTTCTTGAGTTTGAGGAAACAAGATCTGCAATTTGAGCCTTTTGGAGTTCAGATTATCACTTCTTCATCTATTCTTGAATGTAGAAATTCACTCTTAACGTCAAATTGTTGAACTTTTTGTTTTGATTTTAACACATATACCAGTAGCATACGATGAGAAGAAGGTTTCCCCTTTGGAGAAAAGGTCTCAAAATAGTCTAAACTTTTTATTTGATTAAAGCCTTGGACACATAGCCTAGCCTTATACTTGATTGGATTGCCATGGAAGTTCTCTTTGAGGTTGTACGTCCAGACTGTCTGTAGAGGATTCTTTGGCTCTGGTCCATCATAGTCTTCCCAGACTTCCAATTATTCAATTGACCCAAGTTCTGTGTCCATGGCTTTGATCCATCTTTCTCCTTCCTTGCACGTTGTAGCATCCTTGTAGCTTCTTGGTTCATAGTAGTGGAAGAATCCATACCTTTGCGGAGGCCGTAGGGATGAATGGTCCCAAAGGGCCCTTGGAGGTTGGGTTGGTTCTATTGTTTTTTTTTGAGAAGATTGATGTTGATGATCTGATCCATCTGTCTGATGGCTTTCAGACCAGTGTCTTGACTCATAGTAAGGATTGCTGTACTCTGACGGCACCAAATCAGAGTTTGAGTTGTCCTCGGACTCTGCTGAGGATGATTCCTCAACTGGATCTCTATATTCCGTGTATGATGGCGTATTCGTGACGGGAACGGGATCTGGAGATTGATTGGTGTGAGCATTCTTGTTTTCCTCTTCATTGTTATTCTCGGATACCTTGTCCTTGGAGAGAAGAAGATTTGAGTGTTGAAGATTTGCCATCTTGAGAAATTTGACGTGCTTGGTGAGGATGATAGAATTGGATTTACTCAGAATTCTGTATGAGCGGAGGAGAGGGTTGAAGCCTAAAACAATTCCTTCTGCCCCTCTTTCCTTAACCTTTTGACCTTTCTCATGCCTTGTTAAGAGATAGACACACGGATTCCCAATTGGTTTCAAGAAGCCCAGAGGTAATTTGTACCCCTGAATTCTCCCCCAAGGTGATTTGTGATTTAAGTCCCTGTGGATTTGATTCAGCATAAGAGAACTCACCTTAATCACCTTGTGCCATAAGTTCCCAGGAAGGTGGCCATCCTTAAGCATAGTTCTGGTAGATTTGATTAAGGTCTTGTTGGCCCGTTCTTCTTTTCCATTATGTTCTGGGTGATAAGGTTCTGATATTATTTGGCGTATGTGTTTACTGTCTTGGAACCGCTTGAGTTTTTGATTGATGAATTCCAACCCTCCATCTGAACACACTTTGGTTGGATAGTAACCTCTTCTTCTACTTTCTTTTTCTATCACGTCTATTGAGATGTCTGGCGTCTCATCCTTCAATCCCATTGGAAAGGCGCCAATGTAACCTGAGGCATTATCTACTAGAGTTAAGATGTAGCTGTGTCCACTCTTTGATTGCGGCTTGAGAGGTCCCATGAGGTCTAGGTGGATTCTTTTGAAGACTTTGTTCACTGGTTGGGAGGTTTTTTTAAAGGATGCTTTTGTGATTTTACCTTTGATGCAGTGAATGCACTCAAATCTCTTTTTGACTTCCATTGGGATATGTTTGTTGACTCCCTCAATCCGGGAGATTGCGGCGTTTCCATGTTTTTGGTGGATTTCCATCAACTTGTCCTCGTGAGAGTAGGCCAGGTGTGCAGAGTTTGCATTGAGTTGAGAGAATTTTGGGGTTTCTAGCGTATAGAGGTTGCTGACTATTTTTCCACCAAACAGACGTTTTTCATCCTTCATCACCTGAAAGTTTCCTTTCTTGCCCTTTAATACGCATCCCGCTTTGTTTAGTGCTCCCGGGCTTAGTAGATTTATGGTTAGACTTGGTACATAGTATACATTTGACAGTTCCAACGTGAAGTCTCCCCATATAAAGAGGGCTGTAACTTTTCCTTTAATCTCCAGCTGGGCTCCTTTCTTTCCGGTCTTGATACTGTCTTCTTTTCAGGGAGAAATTTCCTTGAAATATCTGCTATTGTTGACCATGTGCAATGACGCTCCACTGTCAAGTATGAACTTGGATTTGGGATCTCCATGGTTGATCCACGTTGTGAGCAGTGCCAGGTAGTGTGCTGAAGCGGTTGCTTTGTTTCTTCAAGCCTTCCATTTTGTTTAATCTTCTCTCCACCAATCTGGGGCCAAATTGGGATGGAGATGCCAGCAATTGTCAGCTGTGTGTAGTTTATCTTGTTTAGGGTTTTGCCACCCCTCCGTGCATCTTTGTCTCTCTCTGTTGTGGGTATTTCTGTCCAGATATTTTGTGTTTGTCAGAGCTCTCTCAGATCGGTTTTTTGGTCCGTCTTGTGAGCCTTGAGCTTTTGATTTGTTGTTTAGTTTTGTGAGATGGTTGAGCACATATTCAACCAAGAGCTCCTTGTCCGTGTACATGATTTGTCTCTTGAAATCCTTCATATTTTTGGGAAATTTAATAAGAATCAGGTAGGCCAGAATGTTGTTTGGGAGTGTGATTCCTACTTTCAACATTTTCTTTAAGCATACTTTGATCTTTGTTATGAATTCTTCAATTTTGTCTGGTTTAAATTTTATATAAAGGAAATTGTTAAATATTCTTGCCCTGTTTGATGCTTGAGATGATGTGTATTTTTCTATGATAGCCTTCCATAGTAGTTTAGCCAAGTTATTGTTAGATGGTGTTACAATATTTTGATGAGTCAATGGTTCCAGTCGGGAGATGAGAAGAAGTTTGATCTCATTGTTCACGTCTCAATCTAGAGTTGAGACTTCATCATTTGAGGCCTTTGCACATCCTCTTACGTCCAGTATAGCATCCATCTTGTCTTTCCAGACGCCGTAGTTGTCCTTGCTTAGCCTTGGAATAGTATCCAGAGCGGTTTTCAGCATAGCTTGTTGAAATCTTTCTGAGCCTGCCATTTTCCAGTTTCCTTGATTGGATTGGTTTTAGAGTTGATAGAGCCTTCTTTTTGGCTTTTAAATTTAATAGAAAATTGAAATTGATTGAGCTAGAAACTGGAAAATCAGGCTTTGAGGATCTTGACATCAGTGGACATGAGGATTAGAGAAGCATTGGGAAAATATAGTGAGATGATACTGAGAAATGAGGAGCTCTTATAAGTTGAGGTCACAATCAAGACATATTGCAAGAATAGAATAATCAGGAATCTCACCAGGCATATGGATCATGGATGAGGAATCAAAGATGAAGATGATAAGAGAAGATGACATAATGAAGGAAAGGAGAGAAAAGAATAAAGGCAGGAGTCCATGGATGGTTCTGATTGATGAGGGAGGGAGTTTTTGTGATTGTTGTCCGGTCAAGTTCTGAGATTATGAGATCTTGTGGTGCTGATAATTTCTATTGTGCACAGAACTTGAGAGAAAGACTACTCAGTTATGTTTTCATACTATTAAA
Source organism: Puccinia polysora (assembly GCA_025617555.3). Taxonomy (NCBI): domain Eukaryota; kingdom Fungi; phylum Basidiomycota; class Pucciniomycetes; order Pucciniales; family Pucciniaceae; genus Puccinia; species Puccinia polysora. The sequence continues at coordinate 17,740,996 of CM062622.1, read as the reverse complement.
TTGGAGTGTCCACATCCTCTTGATTTTGTGCCTGCGTGGATGCTGCTATTACTCTGCTCTGTCATTAAATGCTTAACACAACTCAACTCTATGATCAACTGTCAACCTGCTTATGTCTCTTTCAAAACAGCCCGTATCTCTCTCCTGTCTTAAATATATCTCTTCCAGCATGCTCAGTCTCTTGTGTCCACATTACCTGTTGGTTGTATTTGTCTTCTTCTTCTATTTTATCTCTTTCCTATTGTGATTCTTGTTGAAAATGTGAATTGAATACACTGAAAAACTTGGAAATCTGGCATGGGCTAGGTTGAAGTGTTGTTTTTAAGTGAGGAGCAATGAGACAAGAGATGACATGAACTGAACCAGAAGACTAGTTTTCAATACAAGATTGAAAGGAGATAAGAAAGAAATGGAAAAGCAGGAATATCTCACCGGGCACACAGACAAGGCTTGAGGAATTCAGACAAGCAGAAAAGAAAGGAAGAGCAAGAATGGATAGATGAGGAGATTGAGGAGGAGATTGAGAAGTAGACAAAAGGTTGAGATGATCAGAGGTCAAGGCAATTGAAGGTTACAATGATGATGGATGATTTTCCAAGGAGGAGAATCCCAAGACTCAGAATAGAAGTCTTCCAAGTCTGATCTGCATTTGAAGTGTAAAGGAAATTAGAGTGTCTCCACTCCTTGTCTGTCTGTCCGCGTGCTGTGTCTGTAAACCCAATAAGGGGAGAAGACCTAACATCTTAACACCCCACCATGCCCAATGAGATTTTACAGCAGAAAAAATGTAATGAAAGAATCAAAGAAAAAGAAACAACAAGAAGAAATTTAAGATTTATCTGAGTGGGGGAAGGGAGACAACAGGGCAATACTATGAATGGAGGATGCCTTAGTTAATTCATCAGCCAAAAATTTTTCTGATTTTATCAATTTGATTTTCATTCTTCTTGCGCTAAGTTCATCCCTCATACCTTTAGTTTTTAGATCTCAGTGCCGTGTCTTTGAGTTCAATCAAAATTTGTGTATTTTATTTTCTAATCCGCTGTTATCAATGTTGAGAGGAATTGCTTGTAAAGATAAGTCCAAAATTTCATTCGCTAATGCCTTGATCCATGTAGCTTTGTGATATGCATCCACCAAGGCATTTAACTTGGCGTCAGTAGAGGACCACGTAATGTTATTTTATTTGAAACTGTTCCAGGAGAACAAGCTCCCAAATACAGTGCACGGATACCCTTTTTGGGATTTACAAGTGGAGGGATTGTCTGCCCAGGATGCGTCCAAGAAAGCCTCCAATAGATTTGATTGGGGTAGATGCCTGAGTTCCAGCCTATATTGCTGCGTCAACTTCAGATACTTCAAAGTTTTCTTCAGTTCATTCCAGTGTGTAATCCCTGGTTTGACATTGAAACGCGCTAGACTCAAAACTGCAAAACTGACATCAGGCCTTGTATAACAAGCTATGTGGTTTAGCAACCCTACAGATGATCAATAATTAATATTCAATGCTTTGAATTCTGCATGTCCTTTTTTGGTGGCGGGCTTGAGCTGAAGATTACAAGTGAGAGGTGTTGATGAATCTCTGGCTTCCCCCAGAACCAATTCTTCCAGACCATGTTGAATGTGATTTGGCTGGCTGAGCATTATTCTTTCCGCCTCAACTTTGATTTTCATTCTGAGAATGGTATTTGAATATTGGCACATTGATCCCTTGAACTTGTGTACAAATTTCTCTTTGAAGCCTTGACTGTCGCCTACCAGTATTAGATCGTCCACATGGAAGAATAGTTGCAATTTTCCTTGCTTTGAGAGGTACAAGCATGGGTAGCTAGTTGATTTGTAGAAACCAATCTGTTTGAACCAGTCAGTCAAGGTTTTGTACCAGTTCTTGGGTGATTGCTTCAGCCCGTACAGTGCTTTCTTTAATTTGAGAAATTTTGCAGATTGATTTGAGCCTTTTGGTGTTCTGATAACGACTTCTTCCTCAATTTGCAAGTGCAAAAATGCACTCTTCACTTCAAACTGGTGAACCTTTTGGAATGACTTCAGAGCATAAAGGAGCAATATTTGAAGAGATGATGGTTTACCATTAGGTGCAAATGTTTCAAAATAATCTATTCCTTTGATTTGACTAAATCCCTGCACGCAAAGTCTTGCCTTAAATTTCACCGGAACGCCATGACAGTTTTCTTTAAGTCTATAGATCCGGCTCATCCAAAGCGGGTTTGCTGGTTCAGGTCCCTCATAATCCTCCCATATGTTGAAGGATTTGATTGGATTTAGATCCGTATCCATAGCCAAGATCCATTTAGTTCTTTCCTTGCTTGTTACCGTGTCCTCATAACTTTTAGGCTTGTAATAATGAAAGAAACCGTAGCGTTGAGGAGGCCTAATGGCCAATCGATCTCTGAGGCTTCTCACCAATTGAGTTGCTGGTATTGTTTTGGATTGCAATTGAACGGTCTTGACTGGAGTAGGCAAGTCCTCTCTGTCAGATGATCCCAAATCCAATGATGTACTGATGTCTGAACTTGAGGATAGGTTGTTCTCCGGTATGTTCCTGTAGTTTGTGAAAGAAGGGTTATCTTGTTGATGCAAAACTTCACGATTCTGGTCTGATGGAGCAAGGGAATTTCTAGCTGGGTCACTTGTGCAAGACTCATCCGTCCAGTTGTCTGTTGAGACAGTTAATATTGAGTTTTGAGGATTTTGCATATTCAGAAATTTCACTTGCTTAGAGAAAATGATAGAGTGAGATTTAGTTAGAATGCAATACAAACAAAAGAGTGGATTGAAGCCTACAAGAGTTCCCTCTTCCCCTTTTCCCTTGAATTTATGCCCTTTTTCTTGTTGCATCAACAGGTACACACACGGACTTCCAATAGGCTTGAGGTAGGATGGCGGTAGTGAGTGTCCATTTAGTCTAGACCACGGCAAATCAGGGTGGTTTTCCCTTGGGATTTGATTGAGCATCAGGGCACTGGATTTGATTACCTCATGCCAGAGGTTTGCAGGTAGACGGGCATCCTTGAGGATGGTGCGGGTTGATTTGTTGATAGTTCTGTTTGCTCTTTCTGCCTTGCCGTTGTGTTCAGGGTGGTAAGATTCTGAGATGATTTGGCGTATGTGGTTCCTGTTGTAAAAGATTTGCAGTTTTTGATTGACGAATTTGGATCCACCATTGGAGTATACTTCAGACCAATATTACCCCCTTTGTTGGTGTTCTTTCTCTATGAGATCTATTACAATTTCAGGAGTTTCCTCCTTAGAGGTTAAGGGAATAGCACCAATATACCCCGTAGCACTTTCCACCAAGGTGAGGATGAACCAGTGACCTCCCTTGGACTGCCGCTTGAGAGGCCCCATGAGATCAAGATGGATTTGCTCAAAGGGTTTATCAGCGTTGACGGATGTTCCCTTGAATGGTGATTTGGTGATCTTGTTTTTAACGTAATGCATACATTTGAAGTTGGTTCTGATTTCAGATGGTATTTGTTTTTTGATATTCTCTAGTCTTGAGATTGAAGCATGCCCGTAGTTTTGATGGATTTCCATGAGTTCCTCTTTTGCGGTCCAGGAAATGTTTGCTGAATGATCTCAAATCAGAGCTTGATTGAACCTAGGATTATCCAGAGTGTGCAAGTTGTCCACAATAGTCCCACCAAAGACCCTGTGCCCATCCTTTGAAACCTCAAATTGATTTTTGCTTGCATTTAATGAGCATCCCAAATGATTGAGTGCTCCTGCGCTTATCAAGTTGATGGTGAGATTAGGAACATAGAACACATTGGAGAGTTTGAGCGTAAAGTCATTCCAAACCAGCACCACTGTACCCCTGCCCTTGATCTCTAGTTCTGACCCCTCCTTGCCAGTTTTGATTGATTGGTTGTTGCAAGGAGACATATTTTTGAAGTATTGACTTTTGTTAATCATGTGAATTGAAGCACTGCTGTGCAGAATGGATTGAGATTTGGGACTTCCATGATTGATCCACATTGAGGGGAGTGGGAGATAATGGGAGACTGGGTTTGGGTTTGATTTGGAGTGATTTTTACAAGACTTCCATTTATCCTGTTTTTCTCTCCACCAGTCAGGCGCAACTTCCAGATGTAGGTGCCAGCAGTTGTTGGCTGAGTGGTGTTTATCTTTTTTTTGATTTTGGTATCATTTGGTACATCTCCAGCGCTCTCCAGATTTATTGGCGTGATTTGAAGCGGTGGGTTTTGAGTTTGTCAACGCCACATTGGTCCAAGGATGCTCATGATCTCAAGTTGTCTGTGCTTTTGATTCATTATTCAGTTGAGTGAGGTGGTTAAGAAAGTAATCCACTGAGATTTCCTTGTCTGTGTGCATAATTTGTCATTTGATTTTATTCATAGAATTGGGAAATTTGAAAAGAAGGTGATAGGTCAAGATCTTGTTTGGAAGGAGGATTCCAACTTTGGACATTTTCTTCAGACAGACTTTTGCATTAGTTTTGAAGTCATCAATGTGGTCCAACACAAATGGTAAGTAAAGAAATTCATTGAATATCCTAGCTCTATTTGATGCTTGTGAGGAAGTTTATTTGTCAATAATAGCTTTCCACAGAAGTTTGGCAGAATTCTTGTTGAGCAAGGTAACAATGTTGTTTTGCGTGGCTGCTTATAGTCTAGATATAATAAGGAGTTTGATTTTGTCATTCACATTGGGATCAAGAAACAAAGAGTATTTGTTAATGAGTATGGAGAATCCGCAGACGTTGAGAATGGCGTCCATCTTATCTTTCCACACGCCATAGTTGTCCTCACTGAGTCTGGGGATTGTATCGAGGGCGGTTTTCAGCATGGCCTGCCTAAATCCCTCCAAAGTCAAGCCGGCCATAATTTCCCAGTTATTCAATGATGTTTAAGATTGAGAGTGGAGAGTTGATAGGGTGTATATTTGGCTTTTAACCGTGTTGAATATGTGAATTGAATACACTGAAAAACTGGGAAATCTGGCATGTGCTAGGTTGAGGCTTGGTGTTAAGTGAGGAGGAATGAGACAAGAGACAACATGAACTGAACCAGAAGACTAGTTGTCAATACCATATTGAAAGGAGATAAGAAAGAAATGGAAAAGCAGGAATATCTCACGGTCACACAGACAAGGCTTGAGGCATTCAGACAAGCAGACAAGAAAGGAAGAGTAAGAATGGATAGATGAGGAGATTGAGGAGGAGATTGAGAAGTAGAAAAAAGGTTGAGATGATCAGAGGTCAAGACAATTGAAGGTTACAATGATGATGGATGATTTTCCAAGGAGGAGAATCACAAGACTCAGAAGAGAAGTCTTCCAAGTCTGATCTGGATTTGAAGTGTAAAGGAAATCAGAGTGTCTCCACTCCTTGTCTGTCTGTCCGTGTGCCGTGTCTGTGTAACCAATAAGGGGAGAAGACCTAACATCTTAACAATTCTGAACGCAAAATCTAGTCTTCTGGTTCTTAGTTCTCAAATAAAATCTCTGAAGTCTTATCAAACAGTACTCATGAAAGCTTGCAAGGGTGAGAGGAAGAATCTGTTCTCTCATAGAAGAATATGAGGGACAAGATGAAACAGGGATGACTTAAGGTGGATCAGGAATAGCATCTTCAAATATTTTGTCCCATTCATCTTTGATGTCAGCCAAAAGATTGTGAAGGATTACACAAGTAATAATACATTTTATGAGGAACTTCGTGTCTTTGGGGTTTTGAAGCTGGTTTTGCATTTCCCTTAAGCTGGCCAATCTTCCTTTCAGGACACCTATGGTATGCTCAATCAAAACTTGTGATTGGGCAACAGGATAGTTGAAATCAGTTTTTCCTATATCATTGGACAAAGAATTCCGGTATGCTTGAACCACATATTTCCCACTAGCATAAGCTGAATTGGCCAGAAGTTATTGATTGTGGTAAAAGTAGTTCTCTTTTTGTTAGGCAATCCGCATCCAATCGAACAAGTATGAATCATGACAAGAACCTTGAAGGCCAGCATGGAGGGATATGAACTTATTTTTCTTATTGCAAACAAGTTGTAGTGCCAAAGAGTATCTAAACAAACAGGCAAAACATATTTGGTCAGTGTGTGATCAATGGTGTTATCAAAGAAATTGGAAAAGATATGAATCAATTGCCTTTTTTTCCAATCAAAATAGTGGTTGCCATCTAGCTTGGGTTTTTGACTCAAGGGGATGGTGGTTCCATCAACAAAACCAATGCAACTAGGAAATCCTTTTGTTTCCATTACTTCAGATATCTCCTTGCATTCATCTTTTGTTGGCCACGAAAGGACTGAGCAATGGAAATATAGGATAGAAACCATGACTCTTTTGGTGTATTAGTCAATGGTTCCATATCCAACTGAGAATAGATTTTCTAATTGATTAATTGCTGCTCCATTTTAATTTGATCCCAATCTACAAAGAGAAACAGCCAGTTCGATAGCTGGATTGCGTTGAGTATTCTGAGAATTGTTCTGGAAGATGTGGTGTTCTTCAATCATCTCCAAACGTTTTATGAATGAAGGCAATAGAGTTTTTAACAGTTGCTGGAAGCTTAGGTTGGGGAGGAGATGAATTCTTTGCCTTTCATACATAGGGTTGTGAAGAGTTTGTCTTCTTGTAACCATGTATTTATTTTTTAATAGAGCTTTCAAAGCCAACCAAGTTGATTCCAAATTGGTGGATGAATCAGAGTTGGAATGGAAGTAAAATACTAACAAAATTTCAGTCAGCTTTTTTGCATTTTCAACTTGCTTCCAAGAATTTTGATGGGACATGTTGAGAAAGATGGTGATTTGAGGTGGGGTGATTAGATGAGGATGGGGATTTGTGTGAAAATGGAGATGTGAAGCAATACAGATGAGAAGCAATAGAGATTTGAAGCAATAGAGATGTGAAGTGATGGAGATGTGAAGCAATGGAGATAAGATTTGTTTGATGTGATGGAGATTTGATTAGTATGGATTTGCTGATGTGGATGGGTGTTTAAATTTGATGGATGGTGGATGGATGATGATGCATAAATGGTGGATTTTATGTTTGAAATATGCCATTTTCACAAAACCCTCCATTTTGAAATACACCAGTTAGGGGGTATGTGTATTTCATAATCCTGCTATTTAAAATGGCAGATTTGGTAAAAAAAATGGCGGGTTTTCTAACTCTGATACACCCTATTAAGTACTTTAACACTGAAGCGTAACCTGAGTACATTCTAACTTTCCATTTTTCTTCCACAGTTAAACCCTACCTAGTTTCAAGGCGTGATTAATTCCTCACAAAATGTTGTTTCTGATTTGATGTTTGCAGTCTTGAAAATTGCAAGAAGGAATTTAATATAGGTGGGAAAGTGGACAGGTAAATTTCGAATGCTGGTTTCCTGCATTTTTTGCACATTATTTCATATTTGATGTGAGTAGCTAGCATTTAGTCAATGAAGGCTGCTTGTGTGAATCCTGAAAAAACACAAATGGGCCTGTAACTCCTGAAATATGCACAACAATTAAATTCTGACTAAATTTTTGTTATGGAAACTATACATGAAAATACACATGAAATATTAAAGTGGACAAAATTTAACTATAATGGATTTTTGGCTTCTGGGAAATATTTTATTGAATTATTGAAAATATGAAGGAGTAGGAATTCAAGGGTGGGTTCAGTGAGTGACTGAAGAAATTTATAAAATGGATCCTTATTTTCCCTTGAACTGAAAAGCAGAAGGTAACTAGAAAAAAAATTAGTGTCATAAAAGAACAAGGAATGGAATCTGTGAAAAAAACTGATGAATGAATGATACGCAAACCAGCAGGTAGGAATGACTAAGACATCAAGAGATATGAAAATTTTGATAATGTTAAAAGACTTCTTCCTCCTAATAGTTCTGAATGTGCTCCAGCTTAATTATGGGATAAAAAAAAGAAAATGAACAAACTTTCAGTGAAAGAGTCAGACATGTGAAATTTAGAAAAGTGATTTTTTGGTAGCACTGAGTTGGCCTTGATCTCCATTTATGACCAAATCCTTCACGAAGATTTTCTTGAGTGGTATGTAGAAGACTTGAAAAAATGATTTCTAGGTTCAGTGGAGGTTTTGTGGAGAAGAGAGAATAAGAGGGTTCAGGAAGGTTTTAAGATGGATTTGTGATGACTGTGGTCTACCATAATGCATATTCAAGTTGATACTTGAGATGTTTGAAGCCAAATGTGTGGGATGGATACAAGATTTTAGATTCTGCACATGAGAGAAAAAAAATGGAAATAAAATAAATAATATACTATGAGATAGAAAGAAAATGGGAGAACAGCGTGAGAGACATTTAACAATTGATTTTCAACAATTAATTCAACACCCCCCATAACTTGGCGCAAGCCTATTGGAGACATTTTGAGGTGAGTAGATTTAGAGCGGTCTTGTTAGATGCCTTGGTGAGGGGATCAGCAGTCATTGAATCCATTCAAATGATGGTAAAGTTGATTTTTTTGGAGGATTATTGATTTCAGAGCCATTTTTCCTTCATTTCAATGTATTTTGTTTTCAAATTTGATCTAAAATTTCAAATTGTGTTGAGCAGACCTTTGTTGTCAATAAGAAATTTGGGAGCCTCAATTTTCATTTTCTTCCATAGATTGAGTATTATCAATTTGATCCACAGAGACTCTTGCACCCCATTGGTGAGGGGATTGGGCTTGGCTTTGGTTGATGAAAGGGTAATATTAATTTTCTTGCATCTTTTCAAAGAAATTTGTAAGCCCTTCCAGAAGGTAATATATTCTGTTTGAAAATTTTGCGTTTGATGATAATCAGCTCATGTTGCGTCTGTGTACACATTCAGGCCTTATTTTGAAATTTACTTTTGATTCAATAAAAGAGACAGGCTCAAAATCTCTTGTCAGCTCTCTGATACCAGGAACCTTGCAGTCCTTTAGCTACAGAGAGTGATCAAAATACTGTGATGATAATAATAATATTCCAAAGATAAACAATTAAAAATATCAAATAATAAATATTTTAAGAGCTGGTTCAAGTTTTAATTGGTTTTTTTAAAAAATTTTTCAATTTGTTATAAAAAGAGGGGCCACAGAATTGTACTACTGGGGATCTTGACAGACAGACAACCTCTCTTCAAGGGGCCTCCTTAGGCAGTTTAAGAACCTTTTAATTAATGATGGGTGCCTTATAAGGACTTATCCACTGATATGGCCAGGAAAAACATCACAATGTCCAATGCAGGAAGGTGAAAACTCACTCTGAGTCAATAATCCACAGAAAATCCTGCAAATATTCAGGTAAAAGGTTTCAGGGCAGATGGGGTTGATTGCCAGACTAAACTCAAATTAATCAGGTTGATTGGTTTTGGGATGTAATAATAATACGGCAGACTCAGTCATAAATCACGTTCTTATCTCTTTATAAGCACTTTACTAACAATGACACATGTTCTGATTGATAATAATACATTCCTGGTAATACTGATGGGGAATAATGGATCCAAAAAGGTCTGTATAAATACCTTTTTGGGTGATAAAGAGATTCTCAGGGCACACAGAGAGGGTTTGGCTGATTATCTGAGACTTTAAATCCTTTCAGGTCTAGTTGAGCACGTCCACTTGGTGCTGTCAATCAGCTGTCCTCATATATTTTGGATTTCTGTACTATTTTAGCCACAGGATCTGTTAATCTGTTAATGCCATAATTCTGATCATTCTGCACTTATCCTTCATTTTTACTATGAATATTGGTTTAAAGTGGAAATATTTGAATTTTTATTGACTTTCCATCATTTACTGAGCATTTAGGTAATTTTTAATAATTTTGAAGGCCACTCCTTGTAGTTTTTTGTGGTCTTCAAAGATCAAAATCTGTTTGTTTCATGGTAACCTCCAATATTTGATTTATCATTTGAAATACTTTGAAATTCATTATATAATATTTTTATTTAGTTTTTGAGGTTTTTTGACCATTTTAATTGACATGTCACATTATTAAATATGCCAGGTAAACCCTACTAGGTTGTAGCTCCTGTGAGTGGTACCTGATGTTAGATTTGTCATGAATGATCCAGGTGCAGGGATCAGCCCATTCAAATGCGTGAAGGGTAGGATCAGCTGCTTGCATGAAAAAATTAGCTGTGCGTGGTACTTCTATATGCAGGAATGTGATGCTACAGGTACATTTGAGTTGTGTAAGGACGCAGGACTGCGCGCGCGAATTGTGACATAACACATTTCCATGTGTAACTCCTAAACTACACACAAAACCTTGATTCTGACTGAATTTTAGGTGTGAAACCTATCTGTGACAACATGTGTGGAATATGAAATTGGCCAAAAGGTGCCATATTGGTTCCATGACCTTTTGGTAAATTGTTATTTAATTATTTAAAATATGAAGGAGTTATATTTCAAGGGTGGGGTCAGTGAGTGACCCTACCTTATTTTGATGGGGAATCCATTTCTGCAATAATATTTATGGATTTCCCACTCATTCTTAATATTTTTGGGGCATTATTTTCCTCAGGAATCAAACCCTTTATTTCACGCATTTTTATGTTGGTGCCTGGTTGTGCCCCTTTGGTATTGCATGCAAAAATACCTTATTTCATGCAACTTTCAAAAATTCATTTTTTTTTCAATTCTGACTACGCAGCCCCATAGCAGGGTTTTCTTTTACCCCTAAAAAAAACTTTGGTAATTTTGAAGGCATCAGAACCCCGTCAAGAATGCAATCAAAAAATGAAAAAATTCCATAAAAACAAATTTTTGCATGGGTTTTTGAATCAGCATTTTGACTATTTTAGTTGGGGTTTTTTGGTTATTTTAGCTTCCAGAACTTTTTAAAAACATTCAAATATTTTTCCCATTTTTTTTTATATATTTTTTTGGATGTATCCTTTCACCTTAAAAAAATTCTTTCAAAAAACATAAAGAATGAAAAAAATCAAATTTCTCTTTGGACATTTGAATCCTTTTATTTTCCTTTTTATTTCATTTTTTTTTTGGGTAATTCAAGCTTTCAAAAAGTTAAAAAAACATTCAAAGAGAATTTAAATATTTCTTCAAGATTTTTTGGATGTATTATTTTAGCTTAAAAAATCCCTTCAAAAAAGCAAAGAAATCAAAAATTTCAATTTTCTCATTTGGCTTTTGGATCCTTATGTTTGCCATTTTGACTTATTTTTATGGTGTTTAAACCTTTTAGAACTTTAAGGGAACTATTCAAGAGCTTTTAAAAAAAAATTCAGGATTTTTGGATGTCATTTTTGACCTTCAAAAGTCCCATCAAAAAACCAAAAAAATTGAAAAATTCACTCTTCTTTGAGCCCTTCATATGCGTATATTCAATCTGACTGAAAATGTTTTCCTGGGACCACCAACCATCTTTTTGCGCCCCAATTATCTTATAAACCACCCCCTAGACCTGTTTCAACCTCCCATCAGCCCCCACCACACCAGCCCACTACCATACCATACCACACCACACCACACCATACCACACCATACCACACCATACCATACCACACCAATCCACACCATACCACACAACACCACACAACACCACACAACACCACACCACATAAAACCACATCACACCACACCTTTTCACACCACACCACCACCCACTCATCAAAACAACTTAACACTCCAGATACTTCCAAAAAAGAACATCTCTTTTTCCAATGGCTCAAGAAAACATCCACCCACTTTTCAGAACTGTTTCAATTGTTTCACCAGGCCCATCCTCCATTATCTCATCTAATAAAACTATTGATTCAAATCCTCTTACTCCTTATTCATCTACTCAAAATCTTGGTTCCGCTCTTCTGGCCCCTCCTCCTGAGCTATCATATAATCAAAAGGAGGAGCTGGTTGAGGCTATCCAATCATGGGCAAAGTCCCATGGATATTCCATATCTACCAGAGTAAAAGATTGCAAGAAACATGCCTAAACGTACCAATTTGATAAATCTGGGGAATATAAACCCAGCAAATATACCTCCAAATTTTAAAAAAAATAAGAAAGACCAATTTTCCTTTCAGTTTATCGGGGAATTTTTCAAAAATATTGGGTTTGTGGGTGGTGAAGGTTATATTTCCAGAGCACAACCATCCACCTTCCATTGATTCTTCTACTCATCCCATCCACAGAAGAATCCAAGGGCAGAAAAAGGAGGTGGTTAGAAATTTATCCAAAGCAGGAGTTCCCCCTTTAAAAGTTCTTGACTCTCTTATACAATACTCATCATCAACTATCCATAAAAATCTCCTTATAATTTACAACAAAAGATCCCAAATACAAAAAATTCCCTTGATGGAAAAGCTCATGTGGAAGCACTCATACTGGAACTCAGGAATTCCTCTTTTTACTACAAAATGAACAATTTTGATGGTCAAATTACTCCATTATTTATTTCACACCCTGATTCCATGAAACTTCTCAACCTTTTCCCTACTCTCATCATGATGGAATGTACATATAAAACCAGAAAATTTGGAATGCCCCTTGTTCATATTCTTGGGATAAATAATTCTGCTAGAACCATCTCAGTTTCATTCTTTTCTCATCTAAAGACAATAAACAGAAATATGATTTGGCCCTGACTCAACTTCAGGAAATATTTGAAGATAAAGAACCTAGTTTGATTGTGACAGAAAAGGAACAAGCAGTTGTTAGCTCAATTGAATCAGTTTTCCCTTCCTCACATCATCTTCTCTGTGTCTGGCACATTTTCAAAAATATTCAAAATCATTGCAGGAAGCTCTTTAAATATGAAGATGAATGTAACCTATTACAAAAACAATGGCATCATTTGGTCTATTCAAAATCTGAATCAAGCTATCACAAAAACTTCACCAAAATTTGGTCTTTCTGGAATCCTCCCACTTCTGACTACCTTCTTGAAAACTGGATTACTACAAAAAGGAAATTTGTCTCCTATTTGGCAAACAAATAATTTCACTTTGGAAACAAAAGTACCTCAAGAATAGAACTTTCTCACTCCTAAATGAAAATATTAATCATTTCTTCTATTGGCTCTTTCTATAATATATTTCAAAATATTGACAGTTTCATAACCATCCAAACCTGTGAGAGAGAAATTGAATTCTGTCAGCAAGAATTCAAGGATTTTAATGGTTTCCCTCACTGTGTGGATCATCTTTCAGGAAAGATCAGCAAATTTGCCCTCAAAATCATTCATTCATCTCATCAAGCTCCTGATTCTTCCACCAAATTCAAAAACTGTGATTACTCTTATTACATGGGTATAACATGTGTTTACAAAGTCAAATTTGCCATCAGAAAGGGTGAATTCTTCCAAATTGATGACTTTAATCTTCAATGGCCTGTCAAAGCTCCCATCTAAGTAAGTTTCTCTCTTTTTTGGGGGGGGATTCAAGCTAAAATGAATCATGTCCTGATTGATTTTGATTTTCCTTTCTCCATTTAACTGTGAACCCTGAATCAACTGAAGATTCAGAAAAACTTGAAGTTCCAACCAAAGACAGTAATTAAAACCTATAATTCACTAAACTGTTTGAAGCATTCAGAAAGTTTCCACCTAGAGAAAAGCTATATTATCTGGGTGAAAGCATTAAGCTGTACAGTTTGAAGATATCAGCTTACCCTGATCAAAGAGCCAAATTCAACTCAAAGATGCAAAGTTAGAGGAATACCCACAGGATCAGCCAATAATTTCAAAAAAATATCTAAGTCCTCAAGCAAAAAAAATACATCTGGTTTTGAATATTGAAAATAAACCAAGAGGAGAGGAAGGCCAAAGAAGAAATTCATAGCAAATTTCAAGGTCAGTCACCAATTTTTTTGACAAAAAAATATATCAACATTCATGATGAATTTTTTTTTCTCATGTATTCAGGTTTCAAAAATGTGAAAGGCCATCCAAGGGAAGGGGAAGGGGAAAAAAGAAGAAGGAATCAGGGAAAGAGGTAATTTTATAACTATACTTATTTTTTCTGCAATGGGTTGTTTTTTTTATGAGTCCTTCTCATTTTTTTAACATAGAGTTAATTGATGACTGAAGAGGAATCTTCAGAAGATGAAGAGGTTCCAGATTTGGATGAAGGGGAACATTCAGCAGATGAAGACCTTCCAGAAGTGGATTTAATTAAGATGGTGAGCTTTCATTTTCTTTTATTTTTGGCTAATTTTTTGGATATTATTTTTCATTAATTTTTTCATTCAAACCTTTATCAGAGGTCTGGAACCATTGTGAATAAGCAAGTTGCTTCTTCTGAATACAATACTGGGACAAGAATCAAGAGACTAAAGGTATCTAATGAAGATGGTGATGCTCCTTACCATCCTCCTGGGGGGAAGGTATTATCAGCCCCAACAATCATTGAGAAAATGAGTACATTTGGTATTTTCTCATTTTTTTTAATTTTGGCTGATTTCTTTCGGGGTTTTCCTCTAGGTTTCCTGCACATTATCTTATTCTTCTTTGGGAGTATTTGACCAATTATCAATTGAAGAAGTGAGTATTATCTTTAGTCCATATTTTCTGTTATAAAAAAATTCTGATTTTTGATTTTAGTTACAATAAAAAGATTCCATTCCCCCAGAAACAGCCATTTCACATATTTCCCATGTTCAAGATGTCATAGGGGATTGGAACTGTGGCTTTAGAGCAGCAAGATTTTCTTGGGGAGGATCTCAGAAGACTGGATTGAATTCAGGAAAGAAATGGTGAAAGAGCTTGATTCAAACCCAATCTTCAAGGACACAAGATTACTGCGTCATATCTGGGGTGAAACTATCCAAGAAGCAAGAAGGCAACTGAACCACCTTTATTTCCCAGCTACCATAAATTTGTGGATGAAATTTCTATTCCATGGTTTCCTTCTGGCTGAACCATATCAGTGTCCAGTGGTTCTGTTTTCTTCTTTAATTCCTTGCACTTATCTTCCTCTGAATTACCCTTGCACTCCAAATTCCAAAACTTTTGTTATTTGCTTCATTCTTTTCAAAGAATCCAAAAATTTAGTCTCATTCAAGTTCAAGTCTGATCATTGGCCAGCTCCCAGGTTGGATTCACTTTGGAAAATCTTTGTGACAAATGATTCCAAATCTTGGAAAACCATTGTTCAGAGAAATTTGGATCTTGGTAATGATTTTTTGTTCCCTCAACAAAGATTTAATGTTTGTATCCATATTTGTTCTTTATTTTTAATTTTTTGAATGAAGCTTGTAAGGTGTATGCAAGAGTGCAGATGATCTTCAAAAAGTATTAATGAACTTTTTTTTTCAACATTTAAAATTCTGAAAGATTGAATCACCCAAAAAAGAAAATTATTTAGGCCAACAAAAGGAGTCAAAATTCCAGTGAGAAAAGGGAATTTTTCAATTTTTTTGGTTTTTTGATGGAATTTTTAAAGGTCAAAAATGACATCCAAAAATCCAGAAAACATAATTAAAAATCTCTTGAATATTTTTTTTAAAATTTCAAAGATTGAAACACCAAAAAAAATAAGTCAAAATGGCAAATGTAAGGATCCAAAATTCAAATGAGAAATTTGATTTTTTTTTATTTTTTTTCTTTTTTGAAGTAATTTTTTAAGATAAAATAATAAATCCTAAAAACCTGAAAAAAATATTTGAATTCTCTTTAAATGTTTTTCTGAATTTTGATAGCTTGAATGACCCAAAAAATGAAATAAAAAGGGGAAAAAAAGGATTCAAATGTCCAAAGAGAAATTTGATTTTTTCTGATTTTTTGTGTTTTTTGAAGGAATTTTTTAAGGTGAAAGGATAAATCCAAAAAATATGAAAAGAAATGTTTGGAGACTCTATGAATTTTTTTCAAAAGTTCTGGAAGCTGAAATAACCAAAAAAAACCAACTGAAATAGACAAAATGATGATCCAAAAACCCATGCAAAAATTTGTTTTTATGGAATTTTTTCATTTTTTGATTGCATTCTTGAAGTGGTTCTAATGGCTCCAAAATTAACAAAGCTTTTTTTAGGGGTTAAGAACTCCTCCTTATTTTTATTTATTTTTTTTTATTTTATATTTTTCTTACTTTCACAGGTTGCTCTGTACACAGTAGCAAGCTGACATCCCTGCTAGTTATTTCCACACATGTACCAGCCCCTTCCAGTGTGACAAACTGGGGTTTTGATTAAATGAAGATAGAATTGATGCGGTTTAAGACTCCAAACAGTGCTAGGCCAGGGCAGTTCTGCGGAGGGGAAAGGTGCTGTTTAGGCTGCCCTCCTGAGTGCTACAAAAATATTTCAATGTAACCAAGATCAAACTCCAGAACCTGGTAAACAGGGGAACAAAAGTAAGAGGATAAAGATTATAGTGGTTGGTAGCATGGAAGCAACGCTATCTGAGGCAAGATGATGCCGGGGGAAACTTGAATAGAAGAAGTCAAGGTTTTTCAGAGTTCAAAAAGACAAGGCAATTGTAAGTAACAATGCCCACAAGCTAATAGCTCTGGTTGTCAGCAGAAGCTTAGGAAAGATAAACTCAATCCCAAACAACCTCCAGGTTCTCAATGAACCTTCCCAACTCTCCACAATCAAGCGCTTGAAGGGTACCAGATAACTGTGGGTGGCTGCACAAGACAAAGCTAATTGTTTGAAGAAGCTCTAGAAGCAAAACAATAACTGATTCAAACAAGAAAAAACCAACACTTCTCAAGGAACTCAAGAGTAGTGTGGCGGAATTCAACTTCAAAAGAGATGAAGGGAGTTTTAACACTCCAGGTCTTAAGCTTAATAAAACCTCTTCATCCAAAAGTGACTGGTTCCAGAAAGATAATCAAAGAATGATCAGGACCAGTATGGTTGGATAAAGGGATCAGGAGTGGTGTAACACACTCAAGAATTCAATTAGACAAATTCTTCTTCAACCAGCAAAGCTATTGGTTGTTGATAAGGATCAAGGATCAAAGGTTTGAGTATCAAGGCCCAAGGATCAAGGGGAAATCATAGGTATACCTGAATTTTTGTCACAGATAAAGGGGAATGAAGACCCCAGGGATGATGTATTGCAAGGTGAAAATGATGATGATACCCTGGTATGGTAGGATGTGCTGATGATGGTGTGATCTGATCTGATCTGATGATGGGATCTAGGATTATCTGGTGCTCCTCCCTGGTGGGATGTAATCCAAAAGGCAGGGTAGAGCCCCTCCTTATATGGGCAAGAGGCCCTGTTTGACTATGTACAAGAGATACTACAAATGGAGCGGAAAAAAGTATTTTTTTTTTCTTTTTTTTGATTTTAAGATAAAGGTGATCAGAAAAAATTTTATCACGCAGGCCAGTGGAAGTCCAGCCTGCCTGACTGGGGTGGGATCATTCATCCCTTCACCTATCCCGCGCCCATCCATGGACGGACGCGCGCAACAATACTGGATTGCACCCACCCCTTTCCCAAAGGCAGAAGGGGTGGGAAAACAAAAATGGGCCAGAATGCCTGTGGGTGTCTGCGGGCGGTAGACGTCACTCTCCCACCCCAACCCAAAGATGGAAGGGGGTGCAGGATATGATGGATTGGCGTTGGGGTTGGTGAGAGGATCATGATTGGATTGATGGTGTGTACCGGTTGGATAGGTTAAGTTTGTGAGACAACAAGAGTTTGATGGGCTGGAAAGGTTGAGGGGTTCCAAGTTGGGTGAGGATTAGGAGGGTGTGGGCTTGTTGGATCTGTGTTCCCAAACCAGGACCTTTCCGGTATCCCATTTGATCTTGATCCTCTTAGCCGGGGGTAGATGGCACAGGCCAAGGGGGATCCTGAGGGTAGGTTTGATGGAGAGTGAATTGGATGGCCACATGTCTTTGGCCTTGCGTAGTGTGGGGAGCGGGATACCATAGCTGAGGGCAATTCCGGCCAAGGTCTTGTTCTTGTGGACCCTATGGATCAGTACGTCCCAATGACCCTTGATCCGATTCAAGTTTTGCAGCCAAAGGGATGGGATGGATGGAGATCTGAGGTTGTTGTTTAGGGGATGACTGGTTTGAGGAGGAGGGAAGATTGGAGAATCCGGATGGAGTGAGGAGGTTGATGAGCGTAGATCTCATGATGATGGTCGGGGGTGAGTCATTTGAGGGTCGGTTGATTGATATCAATGAGTGGATCATTGGATGGGATGAGTTGATGGGATGATGGCTTGAAGATGAAGGGAAGTTTGGGCCGAGCGGGTCTTGGGCAACGCGTTTGGCCAAAAGGGAGGGGAAGAATGAAGATCAAAGGGATAAAACATGCTACCTAGATGGTAAGGCCAAGAGAGGCCTGTCCTAGACAAATGGGACAAAGGGATGTTTGACAGGATGAGGAAATTGGAGAAGTGCTACTGAAAAAGAAATTCCAATTTTTTTTTTTTGGAATAAACCTAAATTAAAGAACTGTAAAAAAAAATTTGAATTTTTCTGCATCTGGTCCAGGGTGTCCAGATTTGGTCACCACATCTCTCCCCAACTTACAGACTGTCCCTAGTCTGCATCTGAGCTTGATGTCATAAGAAAAAGAAAGGACAGATGATTGAACACATGAAATGGCCATTTAATCTTGAGGTTGATTGAAAAGAATATCTTGATCCATCCAAAGAAGATCTTCTAGAGTTGACTGCAATAAAATGAAGAAGGCGTCCCAGGTGCTCACGTATGTGGCATACAGTAGAGTTTCACAACAAAAAGCAGCAGATTACCCTGGCGGTGCACAATTGGGAGGACTTACTTCTGATCCAAGTTGCCTCTACAACAATGAAATTTCTTGACCTGATCAGCAGAGAACCTTCTGGCAATCTGAGTACCATCCATTTCCTCCAAAAGATATGATCCACCTCTGACTTGATGGACCACTCAATAAGGACCATTCCAGCAATCTTAAAAAAGCTTTCCCCACTGAGTTTGCAAGGATTGGTTGTAAGCTAAAACTAGATCACCAGGATTCAAGGGGTCCCTGACTCAATTGGAATGATTATCCTCCCAATACTGGACTGATTTTTCCCTTGTCTCCATCATTTTCTGATAAGCTTTGTCATGAACATATTCACTTTGCTCCAGTTGCTTGGATCTGGAAACCAATAGATCAGTGGTGGAAGAAACCCTTTCCAAAGAAATACCTAAGAAAGATTCCATTTCCAGATCAAGAGGAAGGAAAGATAATTTTGTAAGGTGAGTAGCCAGTGGTTTTCTTAGTTGAAATTTGATCGGAGAAGAGGACCAGAGGAAGAAATTTACAACAATTCTTTCCACTTTCACCAGCCAACTTGAAAAGAGCTTCCTTCAAAGGGGAATGGCCTCTTTCCACCATGCCTTGTCCTTCAGGATAATAAGGAGTGGTCACCCTATGTTGTCCAGGAAGTGATTGGATCATTTTGGCCAGTTTGCCACAAAACTCAGAGCCACCATTGGTTGAATAGGATTGAGCCAAGCCATAACGCATTGTCCAAGTCTTGTAAAGGAAAGCTACTACTGACTCAGAGCTGAGGTTCTTAAGGAATTTTGCTTCAACCCATCCAGAAAAATCATCTCTAGCCACAATGAGGTACTTAGCTCCACCAGCCTTAATGTGAACCACATCCATAGCAATCCTTCCAAAGAAAGGGCACTCCCCAGTGGGATAACAAATTTCAGCCAGGCGGCTAAGATCACGTTTCTGACATACTTTGCAATTCTTGCACCATTGAGAGACTGATTTCTTCAAAGATGGCCACCAGAATTGTTTGGATATACGCCAATAGGTCTTGTTTTCCCCACAATGCCCAAGGCCTTCATGGAGACTTTCAAGGATTGAATCTTGCTTGGAGGGGATTGTGACAACAATTAGAGCACAAGGATTGCCTCTTTTCATAAGCCTAGTACCCTGGACAAAGAAGTTGGAAGACTTCCTCTTGAGCAATCAAAAATCTTTAGCGGAGAGATCAGGAGGCCTTTGGAGAGTGGAAAGGTACTTCTCTAATTTTAGCCAGAAACCTTGTTGGAAGCCAGAGTAATTTTGAGAGGAAAAGGTGAAGAATGGAAAAATTAAAGGCTCCTCCTTGTCAAGGTCCACTCCAACATCCAATTCTTTGTCTCCAAGGGGGTGTTGAGATAAACCATTTGGCATGGTGAAGGATTTGCCAGACCTATTAACAATATTGAACAAGAAAAGCTGGATAAAGGCCACCCAAAGGGTCAAAGGAGCATTTGGGGGGCTGGGGGCATTGATCATTTCAATGATGGATTGTGCGTTGACTTGTAACTCAAAGTGTTGACCCCAGAGGACAGTTTGTAGTTTCTTCAACATTCAAGCCACACCACAGAGTTCCAGTTTTGGTTGGGAGTACATGGATTCTACATCTGAAAATAACAGGGATTCATAGAGAGCAGGACGGTCCTGACCATTTTCATCTTCCTGGGTGAGGACAGCCCCAACAGATTGATAACTGGAATCAACAGCCAATTTGATCTTGCCAGCTCCCGGTCCGTAAGCAATCTTCCTCAAGACTATGTCCTTGCCAACGATCATTTTAAGCTACTGAAAATAATGTTCACACTCTTGGGTCCAGATCCACTCAGCATCTTTTCTTGTCAGGCAACGTAGGGGAGCACAAATTTTGGATAAAGATGGGATGAAAATTCAAACATAAGTGAAAACACATAGAAAACCCCTGACTTCAGATGGTTTGATGGGAGTAGGCCAAGAGAGGATTTTGTTGATCTTGGATGGAGCCATCCTTCTTCCTTCCTTGCAGACCACATGACCAACAATTTCCAGAGCAGGGACACAGGCAGCCAATTTGGACCCAGAGACATTGAGGTGGGATTCTTGGATTCGGAACAGGACCCTTTCCAAGGTGGTTGCATACTCCCAAATAAATCAACCAATTCCTGAATGCCAGGGTAAGAGCTTGTTGTTATAGTCAGAAACTGGTCCTTTATTTCCGCCGTTGTCAATGAAGATACCAGCATGATTGGGGATCTCATCCTGGAGGATCCAAAACATCTGAGCCTGATAGACCGCAACTGAGTTGGTGGAGCCTTGAGGCAGTTGAGTAAGCTGAAAGCGACCAAGAGGAGTATCAAATGTGGTGAGAGGGAAAGAAATCGGATGTAGGGACCATTTTTCATAGACACCCGTAATGTCACCTAGACCATAGCAAGCTCTCCCAGAGAAGGATTCAACAAACTCTTCAGTAGCAGGGGGAATACAAGAGTCTCTAATAGTAACCTTATTTAGCGGCTGGAGATCATGAACTATTCTAAGTTTACCATTACTTTTAAGGACACAGAAAACAGGAATGGAATAGCTAGATGTTGACTGTTCATATAAACCGGTTTGGACTTGTTCCTGGACCAACTTGATGAACTTGTTGACTTTGGCAGCAGGGATCAAGATCTTTTTCTTTTGCCAGGGATCATGTTCTACTACACAAATGATATAAGGCAGACCATAGGACTCCTTCAAGAGACCTCTCTCTTTTTCACAGAAAGAAATAGCTTTTTCCCTAAGAGCCCAAAAATTTTTGATCAAATACAACTCATTATGTAGAAGCCATCCATCTGGTCCAAAGTTGACTACTCTCAGACGTTCTTCAGTGACACGTCCAGAGGGGATGAATGGAACAGCAAGAGATCAAGGTAAACCACAGTAAGGATTGCGGGATAGAGGAGGAAGTCTAAGAGGAGGATTGAGATTGAGAGGCATTGGTTGGTTGACTGGTTGTATTTTCCTGGCAACTGGTTTTTGTTTGGAGGCAAAAGAGAGCGGTTTGTGTTTTCTCCAAGAGTTGACCAGAGAGATCTGACTACGGGGATTGAGACCAAGTTCTAACGCCTTCCCTGTTTGATGTTCCCCAAAGTTTTTGAAAGGTTCCTTTTCCATAAAAGAAGTCACAGGGGATAATGCATTGCTCACATGTGTGGCACAAGGTAGGGTTTCAAAAATGATGATAGTAGGATTCCCCCGGTGGTGCACAATTGGGAGGACTTCCTTCTACCCCAATTTGCTTCCACTGAAGCCCGTATTCTTCCATACAAAAGCCACCAAAAATAGGATTGAGATTGGGATCTATTTAAGAATAATTGCAGAGATTCAAATCGAAGCTGAAAGAAGGTTGATTAGGAATAAGAGTACAGGGAAAAGAAGAAACAACAGATAAAGAAGAAATATTTTTGGATTTTTCCATTTTGTTTTGTTTTTGATTGTTGATATTTTTGAGATCAGAGGAAACCTTTGAAAAGAGAGAGAGATAGGCCTTGGGGATGAGGGTTGACCCTTGAGTTGGAGTTTGAGGCTGAAAAGAACTACAATTATTAGTAGGACCAACTACTCCCATAAAAAATGAGAGGAACTGGAATTATCCTTCTGTTTAGGAAAATGACTGGGGAAATCTCTTTCCCAGCAACCAGAATCCAAAGAACAAAGAGGAACCTCAATTTTTCTACCATCTGAATTGGGGAGGAGGATTCTTTCCCCAACTTGATTGGAAAACATCAGAGTTGCTCCAAAATTGATTAGGAAAGGTCAAGCCAAGATCATAGGTCCGTCCAAGCTTGTGATCCATAAATTACAAGTTCCAACAATGTTTCAGCCAATCTGGACTGGAACGTCTTCAACGATTCCAACCAATTTGCAAGACTGATTCCCTATTCCATAAAATGAAGAGGTGAAACTGACCCTAGGGCTGAGTTTCAGTTTGCAGGCCATAGAATCCGAGATCAAGTTGAGCTGAGACCCAGAGTTGACAAGGAGCAAGACCTTCTTAGCTGATTCACCAAGATGACAGGGAAAAAAATCAAGAGGACATGAGTAAGGACTAGACTCAGAAGAGGGATCTGTTCCACCATAGTCCTCTATCAAAGTTCCAGAGGAGACCTTGAGTTCATCAGGACCAATTTCCACACGTTGACAAGAAACCCATTTCTTCATTCCTTCAGCAACAGATGGAGAGATCAATAGGAGTTCAGCCACAGATAGATCAGGAATTTTAAGATCAGAAATTTTCTTCAATACCCCTTCCACAGCATTGGGGTGATCTTTAGAAATTCCCCACTCAAACCAAACTTTGGGCTGGGTGGAGGGAGGAAGATTGGGTGAAGCAGGAACAGGATCAGGGGATTGAGGAGGTTTAATAGATGAGGGATGAGGATCATGGTGATCTTGAGACCTTTCCATGAGTGGTTCTTTTCCCACCTCCATGTCTTCTACATCAGAAGAGTGCTCAGGTGAGGGTTGTTGTTTGGGCGGTTTTTGGAGGATCAAGGTTGGCAGGGATGGAGCTTTATGAGGTTTGGGCTCCTCATGTTGCTTCCTAGATGGATCAGATTGGTAAGTACCAACCAGAGAAGAGGAGGAAATAGCTGGGGGATACCAGGGTTGAAGAGTCCCACACGAAGATTGGAAATCCACAGAAGTCAAGGATGCCTTCATAGGAGGAGGTGGCTGGTAAGAGGCCACCACATGACAAATGGGGCAAGATGAATCAAAGGGGATTAGGGCACCATTAGGAAGAATAAAATTATTCCCTTTTTGATCTACTAATTTCTTGTTTTTGTCCTTCTGGAGTTTGAGAAATTGACCGGTTCCATGGCCTTCCCTGTGGCAATAATAGCAGACTATGGTATTTTTAGGAACAGCACTAGAAGGTTTAGGAACAGCAAGAGAGGAAATCTTTTGATCCATTTTTTTTTCAAAGGCTTTGAGCAGTTTAGTAATCTTTTCCATTGTAGCGGTTTCTCGGTTAGGCTGAGGGTTCTTGGGCCTGCAATCAGATTCCATGTTATTCATAATCTCATTTGACTCTTTGAAAGAGGGGGCATGGACTGGTTCAGTAGTTTTAGACTTTTCAAAAGTGAGGGATGTTTGACCTTTCATGACTTTATCCACCACTCCCTTGAGGATAAGGAAACCAGGGAGCTTGAATCAATTATGCCTGGTAGTGATCATGGATCCAGACTCTACCAGTTTGTCCTTGATTCTTTCCTGCACTCCAAGTGAGAAAGATTTGAAAAATTGGACTTGAATTTTGTCCACTGTGTCAATGTGATTGTTTTGGAAAAGGTAGGATTGGATGGGATCCCAAGATTTCCTAAAAGTCTGATAATCAGAAGCTGAAGCCAAACCACCATTGGAGACCCACTGAGAGACAAGGTTAACTAGATCCTGCAAATTAAATTGTGCTACATCTATTTTTCCCCAATAAGCCAACATTCAACCCTGCAGCAGGGTCCATTTATGCCTTTTGAAACCTTCAAACAACTCAATTATTTCCATAACTTCATCAGAGGAGATAAAAAACCGTAACTGATAGGCCATATCAAATTCACTAGCCCCATCCACCAAAGCAGCCATCTTGTACGAGTCCAAGAAGCGTTCCAGGTTTGTCCCATTGAATCCTAAGTTCTTGTTCTGGGGCTTGATCTTAACCATCTTAGGGCGATTGAAAGCTTCGCTGGTGGATTCCATTTTGACAAGGTTTCCTAAAAGATCCAAGGAACGGATCCCCAAAGTGGCTCACAAATGTGGCAAGAGTAGGGTTTCTTGAAAAAAAACAATTATCTTGCCCAGGTGGTGCACAATTGGGAGGACTTACTTCTAAAACAAGTTGCCTCCACGGATCTAGATGATGACAGAAAAAAGAAAGAGATCGGATTAAAAAGTTGATGATTGATTTTGGTACTGTAAATCCCAAGGTTGCTGGTTCAATTCCAGCCTGGGGGACCGAATGTAAGACTCCAAAAGGTTCTAGGCCATGGCAGTTCTGCGGAGGGGAAAGGTGCTGTTTAGGCTGCCCTCCTGAGTGTTACAAAAATATTTAAATGTAACCAAGATCAAATTCCAGAACCTGGTAAACGGGGGACCAAAAGTAAGAGGATAAAGATTATATTGGTTGGTAGCTGGGAAACAACGCTATCTGAGGACAGATGGTGCCGGGAAAAACTTGAATAGAAGAAGTCAATGTTTTTTCAGAGTTCAACAAGAAAAGGCAATTTTAAGTAACAACACCCACAAGCTAATAGCTCTGGTCGTCAGCAGAAGCTTAGGAAAGATCAACTCAATCCCAAACAACCTCCAGGTTCTCAATGAACCTGCCCAACTCTCCGCAATCAAGCGCTTGAAGGGTACCAGATAACTGTGGGTGGCTGCACAAGACAAAGCTAATTGTTTGAAGAAGCTCTAGAAGCAAAACAATAACTGATTCAAACAAGAAAAACCCAACACTTCTCAAGGGACTCAAGAGTAGTGTGGCGGAATTCAACTTCAAAAGAGATGAAGGGAGTTTTAACACTCCAGGTTTTAAGCTTAATAAAACCTCTTCAGTCAAACGTGACTGGTTCCAGAAAGATAATCAAAGAATGATCAGGACCAGTATGATTGGATAAAGGGATCAGGAGTGGTGTAACACACTCAAGAATTCAATTAGACAAATTCTTCTTCAACCAGCAAAGCTATTGGTTGGTGATAAGGATCAAGGATCAAAGGTTTGAGTATGGAGGCTCAAGTATCAGGGGGCAATTATAGATATACCTGAATTTTTGTCTCAGATAAAGGGGAATGAAGACCCCACGGATGATGCATTGCAAGGTGAAAATGATGATGATACCCTGGTATGGTAGGATGTGCTGATGATAGTGTGATCTAATCTGATCTGATGATGGGATCTAGGATGATCTGGTGCTCCTCCCTGGTGGGATGTGATCCAAAATGCAGGTGAGAGCCCCTCCTTATATGGGCAGGAGGCCTTGTTAGACTATGTACAAGAGATACTACAAATGGAGTGGAAAAAAGAATTTTTTTTGATTTTAAGATAAAGCTGATCAGAAAAAATTTGATCACGCAGGCTGGTGGAAGTCAGGCCAGCCTGACCGGGGTGGGATCATTCATCCCTTCACCTTTCCTGCGCCCATCCGTGGACGGAAGCGCGCAACAATACCGGATTGCACCCACCCCTTTCCCAAAGGCGGAAGGGGTGAGAAAAGAAAAATGGGCGAGATGGCCTGCGGGTGTCCGCGGGCGGTAGATGTCACTCTCCCACCCCCACCCAAAGATGGAAGGGGGTGCAAGCTATGATGGATTGGCGTCGGAGTTGGTGAGAGGATCATGATTGGATGGATGGTGTGTCCCGGTTGGATAGGTTAGGTTTGTGAGACAACAAGAGTTTGAGGGGCTGGACAGGTTGAGGGGTTCTTAGTCAGGTGAGGATTAGGAGGGTGTGGGCTTTTTTGGATCTGTGTTCCCAAACCAGGACCTTTCCAGTATCCCATTTGATCTTGATCCTCTTAGCCGGGGGTAGATGGCACAGGCCAAGGGGGATCCTGAGGGTAGGTTTGATTGAGAGTGAATTGGATGGCAACATGGGGTTGGCCTTGCATAGTGTGGGGAGCGGGATACCATAGCTGAGGGCAATTCTGGCCAAGGTCTTGTTCTTGTGGACCCTATGGATCAGTACGTCCCAATGACCCTTGATCCAATTCAAGTTTTGAGCCAAAGGGATGGGATGGATGGAGATCTGAGGTTGTTGTTTAGGGGGTGACTGGTTTGAGGAGGAGGGAAGATTGGAGAATCCGGATGGAGTGAGGAGGTTGATGAGCGTAGATCTCATGATGATGGTTGGTGGTGAGTTGTTTGAGGGTTGGTTGAGTGATATCAATGAGTGGATTGTTCGATGGGATGAGTTGATGGGATGATGGCTTGAAGATGAAGGGAAGTTTGTGCCGAGCGGGCCTCTTCCCGCGCATTTGGCCAAATAGAAGGGAAAGAACAAAGAAAGAAGGGATCAAACATGCTACCTAGATGGTCAGGCCAAGAGAGACCTGTCCTAGACAAATGGGACAAAGGGATGTTTGACAGGATGAGGAAATTGGAGAATTGATACTGAAAAAGAAATTCCAATTTCTTTTTTTTTTTTGAATAAACCTAAATAAAAGAACCGTAAAAAAAAATTTTGAATTTTATGCATCTGGTCCAGGGTGTCCTGATTTGGTCACCATAGCGGCAGCCAAAATATCTTGTCAATTCCTAGAGGAGAGATAGTTTGTGATGCTGGTTTATTTTCTGTAATTGATGCCAACCTTGGCAAAGTTCAATTGATCATCCTGAGAGGCTGGGCATAGTCACCATGCTTCTGAAACTTAAACCCTTGGCTGATAAAGGTCAGACTTCTGGTAATGCCTGTTATTCCACTGGCTTGATCCAGAACTCTCCAGTAAAAATACTCCTGGAAAGTGGAGCTTTCTGATCTTTTGTACAATCATCTCATTTGTAGTAACAAAATCCAAATTGAAAGTTGAACCTGTTACCATTACCACAATCCAAGTTGAGCAGCTGTAACTCTTTCCTTAATTCTATTGGAGTATGGAACACAGGCCTTATACTCCCTCACACCCAAGAGTCACTCAAGCTGCAAGTTCAGTTTTTATTACTTCAAAATGGAGTATGTGATTACTTAATTCCAGGAAATGAATTTCTTTGCTTGTATGGAATAAATTTATTCTAAATTAAAGGTAGATAATTTACAGTAGGAGGAGACTGGAACAAGAAATTCCAGATATTTCATATCAGTTCTCAATATTCTGAAGCTACCTATGGGAAACAATTGAAAACCTTTAACCAATAATATTTCTCTAAAGAAGCCTTGAACTCCCAACTCAATGAAGAACAAAAAAGGGATATGCTTCAAGTATGCTTTGAAAATCAGAATGTTTTCTGTACCAAATACCACCCCATGGTAAAATCAAAGGATGTTACATGATTCTGACCTTAATAATTAAACCTCCTTAATCATTAAACCTTCTTAACCTCCCAACCACAGGAGAAATTAATATCCTTCTATTCCAAAATGTAGCGCAAACCTTGAAGCTCACATTCAGGAATTAATTGAACTAAAAGTTTTAAGTAAAGTAGGGAAGAATAAGAAAGTGGATTTTACCACACCAGGGATCATAGCTTGGCATCGTGATAAGTCAAGAATGGGTGTAGATTTTAGTATGCTCAATAAATATAATCAAGCTGACTAATATCCTATACCAAGAGTCAATTATGATCTTCATAAAATGTCAAAGGCTAAGTTTATCACTAAAATAGACATGCTTGAAGTTTTTCACCAAATACCTATCAGCCCTGAAAGCAGGAAATTCATGAGAATCATATTGCACCTAGGCATATACAAGGATCTATGGATGCCCTTTGTTATCAAAAATTCCCCTTCTCACTTCCCAAGGATGATGGATACATTATCATCCCAATTAATCAGATAAGGAGGAATGATGGAATATATTGTTGATGTTATCATTCACTCTGATGACTGGGCCACTCATTTGGAAAAAATAAAAATTGTACTTAAAAATATCTCTGCTGTGGGATTAAAAGTATCCATGAGAAATTTTAGCTATGGTTATGGAAAACTGAAAGCCTTGTGAAATATAGTCCCTGGATTAACCCTAAATTTTTATCAAAGCAATATAGCAGCTTTTATGCACAGACACATGCCCCAAAACACAACTGAACTCCTGTATTTTGGTAGTTTCTGCAGCTACCACAGTTTCACACGACCACCCCACGTACTATAGGGTAATTCTTAGATTATTGTGAGCGCAAAGGAATACCAAGTGCGAGGGCAAGTGCAAATAGCGAGACCCAGTTGCAAAGTGCAAACTTGGTTATGCCACTCAACAGACGGCGAGATGAATGGAAGGTGTTCTGAAGAAGGAAACTTCAACCTGAGTCCAATGTGATAACTAGGTTGCAGAAAAATGCAAGAACGTATGAAATTAACTAACTGAGGAGACAATCATCAGGCAAGGGGATAGCCCTTATAAGGTAATCCAAAGTGACTAGATAAAACCTGGTGATTAGCTAGCTACAGGTGAAGCGGTGAGGCAATGAATGACAGAAATGGAATAGGAAATGAAGCAATGGTATAGATCCAAGGTCTTAGCGTAAGTGCGAGACAATAGAATCTGAGCGTACATTTGCATGACGAATTGGGATAAGAGCGAGTGACGTTGAAGGTAATGCAAATGAGAGGTAATAGTGTATGCAGGGTAGGGACTAGTCCAATTGCAAACTATACAATAGTGATGGCTTGGTTAGATGTAGATGCAAACTAACAAACAATGCATGACCGAAGATGGAAGTCCGAGGCTGTTGATTGGCCAGGGAAGGAGATTGGATCTCATAATGGATAGTTGACCGGTATGGAGTTAACTGCAAAGTTTGCAAGTATATACTGAGTTGGTCGCCAAGATTGGAAGTTCAGCGCGAGCCAGAGGAAATAGCGGATTGCACCATTGATGTTGTACTTTTATTTTTGTCACGCTTTTAGACTGAGGTAGATGGTACTGAGGAGAGGATATGTCGAAGTGGTGAAGACAATAATCCTTAAGTGCAAAGCGTGACAGTTGCCTGGGTATAAAGACGCGAGCTCCTGCAAGCGTTCAGGTAAATTTTCCCATTGATCTCAAGTCGTTTAATCATTACTGTATACCCTTATACTTTACTTAATTCATTACCCAATAAATTTTTATAAATTTTGTAAAAATGTCGTCATTGTCATCCCGCCGTTGCGAAAACTGTATTTGCCGCAACGAGTGTTGTATTCCCAGTACTTCCGTCCGAGGTCTCCGAGGCAAGTGCGAGCAATGTTGACTTTGCAAGGTGGCGTGTAACTTCCCTATAAATGTTGAGTCAACCGTCAAGGGTCCTTTGGAATCATTGAGGGAGATGCAAAGTTGTAGGATCGCGCCAAGGGTCAATTACGAGATACCACCATTGCCAGAGATCAAATACTTGGGGACGCGAGTGCCTGGTGAGTACTAATCAGGACTAACCAATGATCTTGAAATAATAAGTAAATGTTTGCTTTGTTTGCTAGCGTTGCCTTGTTTTCAAAGATATACTACTAACACACCACCACCACCACCACCACCTTACTGGGGACCGCCGACTGAAAACCCGGGGACCCAGATGAATGCCAAGGTGCAAGGCAAGGTATCCGGTGCAGAACCGGTAGGAGTTATCACCAAGGAAGCAAGGGAGGAAGAAAACACAGCGGAACGAGAAGAGGAAAATGGAGGAAACGGAAGTGGAGAGAACAAAGAGGAAGCGGCTGAATTGGAAGGAGGAAATGAAGGAGATGGAAGAGAGGAATTGACTGGGACGGAAGGAATGGAGGGCCAAGGCAAAGCAGATCCGGTGCGAGTCGTATTGCCGGTTGAAACGGATGCGAGGCGCCTGACGGACAATATTGGAGAAGGCACGTCAGGTGGCCAAAGGAAGAGAGTGTATGAAGAGCTCTTGGAGGAAGGTGGATGGAATGCGCAACCAAAGCAAGCTTGGGTTGCAAGGTGTGAGGAGATCTTCGAGAGGCACATCGTAACAGAGGTTCTGGTACTTCAAAGAATGTCCGCATTTATTAATGATGAAGACCTGGATACCTTTTGTTCCATGGTTGCGGAATTGACAGCAAATTGGGAGGATGCAGAAAAAGCGATAAAACAAACCTTGTAATTTAATGTATATTACATATTTTTTTTTTATATTAAAAAATAGAATTATTATTATTATTATTATTTTTGTTAATAATAAGTGGAAATGAAGGGAAAATGAGAAAAGAATAACACAGTGAGATGGAGGGATTTAAATGATGAAATGATGGTGAAATAAGATAAGTTTTTAATTGGATGGAAGATGGGATGGAATGTGATTAAGTAAGATAAATGTAAAATGGAATGAAATGGGATTGGATGGGATGAAATGTGGAGTGGAATGGAATGAATTGGATGGAATGGAATGTGGAATGGAATGGAATGGAATTGGATGGGATAGAATCATGATTGCCAAGGTTTGCGAGGGTAGCTCGCATGGAATTCTCGAATCAGATTGGGTGAATTGCGAAGGTGATGGGCTGGTTCCCACGAGGTGCAATCTTTGTTGGACTGGAATCCAGACCATTTGACGAGCCATTGAAGTTTTCCTTTGCGTAACCTGGAATCCAGAATACGGCTTACTTCCCACTCTTGATGATTGAGGACAGTGACCGGTTCAGGAGGGGGATGAGTCTTTCCTGGGTATAGGACTTGAGCTGGCTCTAGGAGAGACACATGAAAGACCGGGTGGATACCTTTCCATTTTGCAGGTCAAGTAAGTTCAAAGGCGTTAGGGGAGATGACTGATTCTACTTTAAAGGGGCCAAGCTTTCTTTCGGAGATTTTGCGAGTTGGGCAAGTACTGCAAATGTTGCGAGCATCAAGCCATACTTGATCTCCTACTGCAAAGGTTGGAGCCAAAGTGGGAGATTGGTCTGCTTGCTCCTTATAGCGCTGGTTTGCTTCTTCGAGGTTGGTTTGAAGTTGAAATTGAAGGGATTGAATTTGTTCAAGGTAATCGGTAGCAGGTTGAGAAGGTGCTACATGAAGGGAAGAGAAAGTCGGGTTTCTACCATAAAGAGTTTGGAAGGGCAACTGTTTGGTGGAGGAATGAGTGGAGTTGTTCTAGGCAAATTTGGCTAGTGGGAGCCATTGCGACCAGTTGTCTTGTTGGTAGGCAACATACATTCAAAGATATTTTTCGAGGATCTGATTAACTTGCTTGGTTTTCCCATCCGTTTCCGGGTGGTAAGCCGTTGATAAATTGCGAGTGATCTTCAAATGTTGGCATAGCAAGGTCCAGAAGCTTGAGACAAACAGAGATCCACGATCACTGACTATATTATCAGGGAGACCATGTTTCAAAAATACATATTCTATGAATAAGTTAGCCAAGTCTTCGGAAGAGGCCATCACATTACTGCGTAAAAATAAAGCCATCTTTGAGAAGCAATCTACCATTACTAGAATAGCATCATATCCACTAGAAGGAGGTAATTGAGAGATGAAATCCATAGACAGCAAGTGCCAAGGACGAGGGGGAATTGGAAGTGGCTGAAGCAGCCCATACTTCCGGTGTTTCAAGGACTTGTTACGGTTGCAATCATAGCACGCGCTAACATAGTCTTTTACTTCTTTGGTCATACCAGGCCAGTAGAAGTCTCGTGCAATCAATTGGTAGGTTTTATCCTGCCCATAATGACCAGCAAGCGGAGAATCATGCTGTGACTCAAAGATATCTAACTTAATGCAAGAATTATCTGGTCCTACTATACGATTATCATAAACTAAAAAGTCATTATCATCTATACTGTAACTACTATCTAATAAGTTTGCACTTTTGCAAAGTTTGATGCACTTGGGGTCGTCGCGTTGAGCTTGTCGGAGTTTGGAAGCCAAATCTTGTAAGCAAGCGATGATCGAACTGAGTTGGGCAGATTGGGTTGAGAAGAGTGTCCTAACGTTTTCAGAGTTGTTTTTGGAAAAGGTGCTCCCCCCCTGGGTAAACGTCGTCCCGACGTGATAAAGCATCAGGAACTACCGCTTGTTTCCCAGGAAGGTACGTGATTGTAAAGTGGAACTCGGAGAGGTATTTGGCCCATCGCGCCTGTCTACGTGTGGGGACTTTTGAGCTCATGAAATACTTCAAAGAATTATGATCAGTTAAAACCTCAAAGGATTCCCTAATGTTAAAATACGTACGCACTTAGGCGGGTGCTAGGTATAAGTGTAATCCAAATGGGATGCACAAATGGGCCTCTGAGGCCCATTGGACACACACACGGACCATACGGGCCCATGTGGATGTTACAGAGTTGGGGAAACTGGCCTCAAAACGCGTGAAATAGACCCATTGGTACACGGGCCCTAACGGGCCCAATGGGGTATATGGGCAAATACGGCCAGATGGGCTTGTATGGGCATAATTGGGCCCAAGGTTTATTTTGGACATACTTGGCCAGACGGGCTGGCCCGCAAAAGTAGTCTTTTCTCACAATTCGGGCTTGGGGCGGCCCATTAGGGTTGCCGCCCGTGTCGCGGCCTGCTCGGGGCCGCTGCTCGCGTCGCGGCCCGTTCGGGGCCGCCTGTGTTCCTCGGCACGGCCCACGCGGGGCCCGACGGCCCGCGCGGGGCTGTTGCGCGGCCGAGGGATCCCGCGTGGTGCGATGCCGCGCGGGCCCGGCTGGTCGCGACCGGCGACCAGCGCCGCAGAGCCGGGGCTCGCGGCCCCGGCTTGCTCCCCCTCCCCTCGCTCGCCGTCGCGAGGGGGAGGGGGCAGGCTGGCTGGGTTGAACCAGCCAGCGACCGGCCGCAACAAGGCGGTCGGTCAGGGCAGGGGGGACCTGACCACCCCCTTGCCCAAGGAGGTGGCGGCGCCGGCCGCATGGTATGCGACCGGCAGGTGGGGGGGATTTCATCACCCCCCCCGCCATCGTAGCGAACTAAGCGCAAAGGGGCGCTCTCCCCCCCCCTTTACCGAGGGGGAGGAGCGATGGGCCTGGGGGGACCTGACCACCTCCCAGGCCAACTTTCTGTGACGACGCCCTGGGGGGTATCGACCCCCAGGGCCCCTGGTGAGGGGATTTGACCGCCCCCACCAGGGATTTGTAAGAGATAGAGGGGGGGACAGCATGTCCGCTGGTCACACCCCCCCATGTGAGGTTGAAACCGGACCCAGGTGAGCCCTGGGTCCCACCTGGCCCATTTCAGGGGCCAGGGGCTGGATGCATGAGGCAACCAGCCCGTAACAGGGGTAATGATGCCATCAGGGCCGGTTGTAATAGACAACCAACTAAGGGACTGAACAGCAATGGGCTGGTTCAGCCCCGTAACGGTGGAAACACAAGAATGGACCGGAATAGTCTGGTTGTAAGGGTTCAGGGACTAATGCCATGTGGGCTGATGCAGTCCAAACCAAGTAACAAGGCCTGTAGAGCCTGTAGAGCTCTTGTGGGGCGGAAAATTTGACCTTTGGCTTGTTGTATCATGGGCTCACAAGAGGCCAATCTTTTGTACTTAAGGAGCTCTTCTCCCTGCTGTTTTCCATCATTCATTCATCATCCAATTGAATTCATCCAACATATTGCCCCATTTTGAGAGCCCCATTAGCCATTATTGACACACAGTGTCCAGCATTTCTTTTGCTTTAAATACTGCTCATTTGCCTAAGCTAATTGCTGGCCATAATTATAACACATTATCAGTACCAACATCATCATTACTTCCAAGCCATCTAGACCTTTGTACCTTACTTTGGAGAACCTCAAAGACCTCAAGTTTTCCAAGAAGATTTCCTATATCCCTGATGTTAGCTCTACCAAAATAGTTCTGAATAGTCAGAACTATAATGCTTGGGCTGTCCTTATGGATAGTGAGCTGGATAACATCTGCTGTGGGGAAATTATGGATGCAGATGACACTCTGATCAGTTCAGAAGTGGAGAAGAAGTCTTACCATCTGATCCTTAGGCATCTTGATGAGAATCATGTGACATGGGTTGCTGATACTCTTAGGGAAGATGAGAGGAGGAGGGGCAGCATCCTTTGGAAGCTGCTTAAGTCCAAGTATGCTGGTGATTCTGTTCACCAGAAGGGTATAGCCTTTAATAAACTGTTCAAGTTACAATATTCAAATTGTAAACAGTTTGTGGCAGAGGCTAGGTCTAGTATAGCCAAGTTCAAGTCATCTGGACTTAACATGGATCCAGAGTGTTTGTCACTCTTAATCCCTCAAAAGCTTCCAAAAGAGTTTGATTCCTTAGTCAGAATCATTT
Source organism: Puccinia polysora (assembly GCA_025617555.3). Taxonomy (NCBI): domain Eukaryota; kingdom Fungi; phylum Basidiomycota; class Pucciniomycetes; order Pucciniales; family Pucciniaceae; genus Puccinia; species Puccinia polysora. The sequence goes on along the minus strand of CM062622.1, from coordinate 17,706,399 downwards.
CTCAATTGGATCCTCTTCCTGGGGAGGAGGATGTGCTTAAAAGGATTGAAAAGGATGACCTTCAATTCAAGATGAAGGGGGGTTCTGGAACAGCCCTAGTTGGAAAGACTGGAAAATCTCGCAAGAAGGCAAAAAAGGATTTGTCCAAGGTCTTATGTTACAATTGTCAGAATAAGGGTCACTATGCTAAGGACTGCAAGGAGGCCAAGAAAAGGAAGAAGTCCGAAGGGAATGACAAGGAGGTCAATCTCACAACTGAAAACGTTGCAATGGTGGCGTTGGATGCTCCGATTGAAGAGGCTGTTGTGGAAGAAGGTCCCAACAAGAAGGCCAAAATCGATGAGGATCAAGAAATGGACTTGATTGATTATGAAGTGAGTAATCTTAACCTCAAAGATAAGAAATTATCAGTGACTGATAAAGCTTCTTTCCTACTAGGAGGATTGAAGGAGGATGTTCTTGTTTTGATCAATTCTGGTTGTACAGATCACATGTTTTTTGAACCAAATTTATTTTCAAATCTTAGTGATTATGATGGGGTTGTAAATATTGGTCAGAAAGGCAGAACAATTCAGATTAAAGGAATTGGAAAAGTTATTCTTGCAAATCAACTGGGTTTCCAAATTACTTTTGATAAAGTGTTCTATGTACCAGAGTTGCCTTACAATCTTGTGTCTCTTGGGGTGTTATGGAAAAAAGGTTTCCAAATTCGTTATCTTAAAGGAGATAGGTTTGTTATTGATATGAATGGGAGAACTGTTCTTAGTGGACAAGTTCGGAATAAGCTTCTGTGTGCAAGCTTGTTCAAATTCTCAGCTCTGAGCACTGTTTCTCACAATAGAGGTGGCCATAAGGTAAAGGACAGCAACTGTGAGAGTTGTACCTTGGGGGCTAAGACTAGAAATGTGTTCTCTAAGAGTAGAGATCACACAGATGTTCCTAGAGAGGAATTTTCCATTGATTTGGCAGGGCCATTCACTCCAGAGTCCCTTGGTGGGGCAAGATACTTCATCAATTTAGTTGATACTGCAACTAATTATGTTTGGGTTAAACCAATTCGATCTAAGGATCAGACCACAGAGGAGGTTTCTGTAATCTTCAAAGTCTGGAAACAGAATGGTCTTATGAAGGAGATCAAGAGGGTTATTACCGATGGAGGGGGTGAATTCGTGAGTAAAGAGTTTGGGAGGCTGTTGAAAGATTATGGTATCATTCATATAGTCACTACTGCAAGTACTCCACAAAATAATGGAATAGTTGAGAGAATGAATAGGACTTTACTGGACAAAGTCAGAACTATTATGTCTCAATCTGGTCTGCCAAAGTTCTTATGGGCTGGGTTGATGTGCAGGGTGTGTCTGTTGCACAACATTGTAAGTGTTAATGGGAAGTGCCCCCATTATCAGTTTTGGAAGTTGTACCCCAAAACATCACACCTAAGAACAATTGGTTGCTTGGTGTATTATAGTGTCCACCATAATGAAATGGTCGGAAAATTAGACTCTAGAGCCAGAACAGGGGCACTTGTAGGCTATGATTTAATAAGTAAATCTTATAGGATCTATTGTCCAGGGACAAGAAAGGTTATCTGTAGCAGGGATGTAAAATTCGACGAAAGTACCTTTCCACTCAAAAGGAGTGAAGATGTTGTTGTGATTAAGCCACAACAAGAAATAGAATTAGCACCTATTTCACCAGCAAAAGCTGTGGAACATGTGGTTCCAGAAGATGAAGAGGTGGCAGATGTGCCACAAGAGGGTTCAGTACCCGCTCCAGGTGATTCTGTGGAATCAGAACCTGATGAGCCTCCACCTCCGGTTAGAAGGAGTGGTAGGGTTAGAGTACCGGTTGACAGGTACGGGGAGTGGAGATCCCATTATGCTGCCGCAGGATATGAGGAAGATACATTTCAGGAACAGTGTATGCTCAATGAAGTCCTGGAGTTGAGTTCAGAAATGGGTAACAGGGTTAACCCAAATAGCTTTGGCCAAGCTATGAATTCTGATGAGAGAGCCAACTGGAAGAGTGCTATTTTTGAGGAATTTGATTCTCTAGAGAATAATAGTGTCTTTGAAGTGGTTAAGCGGGATTCTGTTCCAAAAGGAAAGACCATTGTGGGGTCTCAATTGGTGTTAAACAAGAAGTTTGACACAAATGGAGTTTTGAAAAGGTTCAAGGCTAGATGTGTTGCACAGGGCTTCAAGCAGAGAGAGGGTATTGATTACCAAGAAACTTTCTCACCAACTGGAAGGCTGTCCACCTTCAGGTACATCGTTGCTCTGGCAGTGGAGTTGGGTGAAGAAATCAGACAAGCTGATTTTGTTACAGCATACTTGAATGCAAAACTTGGAGAGGAGGAGACTGTTTATATGTCGATTCATGATGGTTTTCGTGAATGGTTAGTAGAGACTAAACCAGAAACCATGAAGAAAATCTGTGTTAGAACTTTTCTTTCGGCAGATAAAGGGGAATATGTCCTCAAGCTGTGTAGATCCCTGTATGGATTGAAGCAAGCAGCTAGGTCATGGTATAACACCATGAGTGAGAAACTGATAGAGATTGGTTTTAAGACGTCTGAGGCCGATCCTTGCCTTTTTGTGAGAAAGGATGCAATTTTGTTTGTATGGGTCGATGACATTATCATTATTGGTGATGGTAAAGAGAGAGTCATGGAGACACTCAAAAAGGAGTTCAAGATAAAAGATCTTGGTCTGGCACAACAGGTGCTAGGAATGAAAGTTAGTAAGGGCAAGAATGGTATTAAGTTAGACCAAAGCCATTACGTTGAAGCTCTTCTTAAGCAGTATGGCTTAGAGGATGCAAAGGAGTTTGGTACTCCCATGCAGTCAAACATTCGTTTAGAGAAGTCTACAGATGAGGAGTATCTGGAGTTTGTTCAATCAGGGAATGACTACAGATCAGCTGTCGGATCGCTTAATTATTTGGGGCAGTGTACAAGGCCCGATATTGCGTTTGCAATTGGGGTCTTGTCGCAACACTTAGAGAAGCCAAGCATGAGGCATTGGTCAGCGTTTAAGAGAGTTATGAGGTATCTTAAAGGAACACACAGTCTGGGACTGTTGTTTACAAATTCAGCAAACTTTGATTTGGTTGATTATTCCGATGCAAGTTGGGCAGATGGTAACACTAGGGAATCAACAAGTGGTTTTGTATTCTTTTTAGGTAAGAATCTGGTGTCATGGATGTCCAAGAAGGTGTCGGCAATAAGTCTTTCATCAACAGAGGCTGAGTATAGAGCTTACTTAGCAGCTTCACAGGAAGCAAAATGGTTGAGAAAAGTCTTAGAGGATACACATAAACCACAAGGGTTTGCGTTTTTGTATTCCGATAACCAGAGTGCCATTGCGTTGGCACAAAACCAAGTGTTCCATTCAAGAACAAAACATATTGATGTTCACTATAACTATATTCGCGACGCAGTGAACTGCAATGAGATTGTGTTGAGGTACATGCCCACTGGAGCAATGATTGCAGATATCTTGACTAAGGCATTAGACAGAAACAAGCATCAAGGCTTTGTGACTAATATGCGGATTTCACCCCTTTTGGATTAAGGGGGTGTGTTAAAATACGTATGCACTTACGCGGGTGCTACGTATAAGTGTAATCCAAATGGGATGCACAAATGGGCCTCTGAGGCCCATTGGACACACACACAGACCATACGGGCCCATGTGGATGTTACAGAGTTGGGGAAACTGGCGTCAAAACGCGTGAAATAGACCCATTGGTACACGGGCCCTAACGGGCCCGATGGGGTATATGGGCAAATACGGCCAGATGGGCTTTTATGGGAATAATTGGGCCCAAGGTTTATTTTGGACATACTTGGCCAGACGGGCTGGCCCGCAAAAGTAGTCTTTTCTCACAATTTGGGCTTGGGGCGGCCCATTAGGGTTGCCGCCCGTGTCGCGGCCTTCTCGGGGCCGCTGCTCGCGTCGCGGCCCGTTCGGGGCCACCTGTGTTCCTCGGCACGGCCCACGCGGGGCCCGACGGCCCGCGCGGGGCTGTTGCGCGGCCGAGGGATCCCGCGTGGTGCGATGCCGCGCGGGCCCGGCTGGTCGCGACCGGCGACCAGCGCCGCGGAGCCGGGGCTCGTGGCCCCGGCTTGCTCCCCCTCCCCTCGCTCGCCGTCGCGAGGGGGAGGGGGCAGGCTGGCTGGGTTGAACCAGCCAGCGACCGGCCGCAACAAGGCGGTCGGTCAGGGCAGGGGGGACCTGACCACCCCCTTGCCCAAGGAGGTGGCGGCGCCGGCCGCATGGTATGCGACCGGAAGGTGGGGGGGATTTCATCACCCCCCCCGCCATCGTAGCGAACTAAGCGCAAAGGGGCGCTCTCCCCCCCCCTTTACCGAGGGGGAGGAGCGATGGGCCTGGGGGGACCTGACCACCTCCCAGGCCAACTTTCTGTGACAACGCCCTGGGGGGTATCGACCCCCAGGGCCCCTGGTGAGGGGATTTGACCGCCCCCACCAGGGATTTGTAAGAGATAGAGGGGGGGACAGCATGTCCGCTGGTCACACCCCCCCATGTGAGGTTGAAACCGGACCCAGGTGAGCCCTGGGTCCCACCTGGCCCATTTCAGGGGCCAGAGGCTGGATGCATGAGGCAACCAGCCCGTAACAGGGGTAATGATGCCATCAGGGCCGGTTGTAATAGACAACCAACTAAGGGACTGAACAGCAATGGGCTGGTTCAGCCCCGTAACGGTGGAAACACAAGAATGGACCGGAATAGTCTGGTTGTAAGGGTTCAGGGACTAATGCCATGTGGGCTGATGCAGTCCAAACCAAGTAACAAGGCCTGTAGAGCCTGTAGAGCTCTTTTTGGGGCGGAAAATTTGCCCTTTGGCTTGTTGTATCATGGGCTCACAAGAGGCCAATCTTTTGTACTTAAGGAGCTCTTCTCCCTGCTGTTTTCCATCATTCATTCATCATCCAATCGAATTCATCCAACATATTGCCCCATTGTGAGAGCCCCATTAGCCATTATTGACACACAGTGTCCAGCATTTCTTTTGCTTTAAATACTGCTCATTTGCCTAAGCTAATTGCTGGCCATAATTATAACACCTAAGACTCAAAAGGTATGAACGCCATTTCTTCAAGCAGTAAACAATTGCAAGAAGTTCCTTTTCATGAATCTCATAGTTAAGCTCTGCAGCCAGCAACTTGCAAGACTCAAAAGCTACGGGGTGAAAGAGAGAATTGGAAGGAGAAAACTGAGAGATGACTCCTGCAATCGCATAGTTGCTTGCGTCTGTTTTGACAATAGTGCAAGCTAGCTTGTTGAAGTGAGCGAGTATTGGAGCAGTAGTGAACGCTTTCTTTAGAGCTTCAAACTCCAAAGCAGCTTGTTTGGTAAAAATAAAAGGAGTGTCTTTTTGAAGAAGGTTAGTAAGATTCATGGTTTTTTCGGTGTAACGCGCAATAAAACTTCTATAGAAATTACTGAAACCAAGGAAAACTTGAAGAGATTTAACGGAAGAAGGTGGGGGCCAGTCCAATATGCATGCACTCTTGGCTGGGTCCATCAATAGTCCTTGCTGCAAGACTACAACACCTAGAAAATGAAGGGAAGAGGAATGGAATTTTCACTTAGAGGCTTTTGCGAACAGGTCATTCTTGCAAAGTTGCTGTAGCACCTCTCGCACATGTGCAATGTGATCTTTGAGGTTTTTTGAGTACACCAGTATATCATCAAGATATACCACAAGGTATTTACCTACAAGATCAGAAAAAATGTCATTGACAAAATGTTGAAAAGTGGAAGGAGAGTTGCAGAGGCCAAAAGGCATGACGGTATACTCATAGCTGCCAAACCGGGTTTGCATTGCAGTTAAATACTCATGACCTTCCTTAATGCAAATTAGTTTATAGGCACCTCAAAGGTCTAACTTTGAGAAATAAGTAGCTCCATGGAAGAGGGTAAGGAGATGTGACATAGGCGGTACTGGATGGGCATTCTTGCGGGTTACCTGGTTCAGTTTCCTGTAGTCAACACAAAGGCAAAGTCCGCCGTCCTTTTTTGGTACAAATAGAACAGGGGAACCGGTGTTCAAATTGCTTGGTTGAAGAAATCCTTTTGCTACATTTTCCGCAATGTAGTCTTGAAGCGCAATTGATTCTTGCGTCAAGAGAGAGTAGACTGGTCCTGGTGCCGGAGGTGGGCCAGTAAGTTTGATCTTATGATTATAAGGACGGGATGGAGGCAGTTTATCTGCTTTTGCAGCTGAAAAGACGTCAGAAAAGTCATGATAAACCAAAGGTAAAGACTCTCGAATGATTTCTAAATCTTCAATCTTGTCATCTTTGAGCACCGGGCTTGAAGTGCTTGCATGGTGCGAGAGGATTAGGGAGCTCAAAATACACCTTTTGGTTGGTGTCTGTTTCTCTTCGAATGAACAGGAAAGAGGTAAGCTGGATAGGTAAGCAATAACTCCTAAATCTGAAGAGGGAATATGAGAATGAAGGTCAGGATATTGCAAATCTCCTGGCGGAAAAGTGTCATCCAACTCAATGACAGTGTCAGGTAGGCTGTTTAATTCCTGATTGACGGAAAGTTTAGCGTTCTGGGGTTGCGAGGTTTGAAGGTTAATTACTCCTTCTTGCCAATTCACATCCGGATTCCAGTAAACTAGGAAATCATGGCCTAGAATGGTATCATCCATTCCGGGGATAGCCAAGACAAATAAATCCCGTTCAAAGCTGGGGAAATTGGAAAATGCAAAGGTCCATTTTGCCTTTTGGGAAACCCAATAAGACAGTTCAGTCGCACTACTCACTAGATAGATGGGAAATTTATCTATCTCGGAACGCATAAGATTTTTGGAAGTGGCAAAAGATTCACTGATGAAGGAAACATTAGCGCCGGAATCAAGTAATACTTGATAAGCAGTGTTGTCGGAATGGAATAGGATAAATCTTGAACTCAGAGCACCTAGTGACTTGCAAGTGCAAAGATTTACTTGCGGTGATTTAGATAATGTGTAGTTTTCCTTGCAATTATCAGAAAAACCACAAGCTAATTTTTTGACTGCTTAGCCGCTTCACGCGCTAATTGCTTCGCACAGCTGTCAACATCATGTTTACCTCCACAATACATACCCAACCTGTTCTTTTCCCTTTGCAGTTGTTCCTCACTTTGAAGCATCCCGGTTTCCTTGTCCAGGAACTTCGGAGTTTCAGCAACGGCTTTCCCTTTCGAGTTGGAGTTCAAAGTCGGGGTTGGTTTGGATGGTTTTGGGTTCCTCATGTTTTGCTTTGAGGAGTCGTCCACCTTCTGAGCCGAGGTGGATGGTCCATGGTTGTTTCGCCAAGAGTGATTCTTGTCATGATAGCCATTATCAAGCTCAATCACTCAATCAATTAGCTGCTGAAGCGAGGTTGTCTTATGACCCCCAACTGTGAGCTGTTCGATTAAGCGTGCCGGTAAACCCTTTTGGAAATGAAATAGAAGAGCGGCCTCGTTCCACTGGATGCAAGACTGCAAGGTTTGAAACTGAGAAATATAAACGGAAGCTCTACTATTCTCCTTCATAACTAAACTATTAAGTTTGTATTTGGCGTTTAGAACTTCATTGGGATCGCCAAACAGGGTGAAAAATTGTTGCTCAAACTTATCTCAGTTGTTGAGAATACAAGTGGGACTGTTGTTGGATAAAAGTTTGAGGTACGGTTTGAACCACTGCAAGGCTCTACCTCCTAAGAAGGACGAAGCATACATAACTTTATGTCTATCGGAAGGGAAATTGTTGGAGTCGTTTGAAAAGATGATTTTACAAGACTGTAGGTAGGATATAAGCTTATGAGGGTGTTCTCCTGTAAAGTGATCAGGTTGTTTCATGCCCGGAGTGCGAAAACTAGGAGTGCTTGGACTAGATTGCTGGGCACCATGAGTGAAGGCCTGGATCAATGTCAAAAGCAGAGTTGGAGCATCAGGCTCGCGAGCAGTAGTGCAAACCCCTGGTCTACCACGAGTCAAGGTTTCATCGGAAGAATGGTCGGATTCTGCAAATTCTGCAAGAGGGTCCGTCGGAGCATCCCGTGGAGGAGCCCAAGGATCATTGAGAGGTTACACAGGTGGCAATTTGGAAGAAGGAACTGGATCTAAGGGTTGTTGGGCCCAAGGAGTGCTGGTTCTCCCTACCCAATGAATCTCATCATTGTAAGGGGCGAGGGAAGCGTTCCCGGTTGAGCGAGTACGTGACATCAAAAAAGAAGAAGTCTACTATAGGTTGGCAGGCTACAATAGATGAGTTGAGTTAGTAAATTTACTGTCACACGACCACTTCACGTACTATAGGGTAATTTTTAGATGATCGTGAGCGCAAAGGAATACCAAGTGCAAGGGCAAGTGCAAATAGCAAGACCCAGTTGCAAAGTGCAAACTTGGTTATGCCACTCAACAAAAGGCGAGATGAATGGAAGGTGTTCCAAAGAAGGAAACTTCAACCTGAGTCCGATGTGATAACTAGGTTGCAGCAAAATGCGAGAACGTTTGAAATTAACTAACTGAGGAGACAATCATCAGGCAAGGGGATAGCCCTTATAAGGTAATCCAAAGTGACTAGATACAACCTGGTGATGAGCTAGCTACAGGTGAAGCGGTGAGGCAATGAATGACAGAAACGGAATAGGAAATGAAGCAATGGTATAGATCCGAGGTCTTAGCGTAAGTGCGAGACAATAGAATCTGAGCGTACATTTGCATGACGAATTGGGATAAGAGCGAGTGACGTTGAAGGTAATGCAAATGAGAGGTAATAGTGTATGCAGGGTAGGGACTAGTCCAATTGCGAACTATACAATAGTGATGGCTTGGTTAGATGTAGATGCAAACTAACAAACAATGCATGACCGAAGATGGAAGTCCAAGGCTGTTGATTGGCCAGGGAAGGAGATTGGATCTTGTAATGGATGGTCGACTGGTATGGAGTTAACTGCGAAGTTCGCAAGTATATACTGAGTTGATCGCCGAGATTGGAAGGTCAGCGCGAGCGAGAGGAAATAGCGGATTGCACCATTGATGTTGTGATTTTATTTTTGTCACGCTTTTAGACTAAGGTAGATGGTACTGAGGAGAGGATATGTCAAAGTGGTAAAGACAATAATCCTTAAGTGCAAAGCGTGACACACAGGAAGTACATACCTACGTTTGCTCTACTAACAGAGTATTTGTATGAAATCTGCAACAACAACAAAATATTTGTAATGACTCATGAAAGAGTGAAGAATTATCAGTAACTCAACATAGCTATGACTACTGCACCTGTGTTGATTCAACCAGATTAAACCAAACCCCCAAGGCTATACATATATCCTTGTATATAAGGCCTTGGAGCTCCTTAAAACAAAGAATTAGTAGAAGATGATAAACAAGTGGATAAATCTATACTATTTATATCCGGGAAATAAAAGGATACAGAAAGTAGATATGGTGCTAGCCAAATGGAATTTCTGCCTCTTTTTTGGGTACTAGAGAAACTCCACTATTAATTGGAATTTAACAACTTTGTGTTAATTAATGACTGTAATGCTTTCAGGATTCTCATGAATAAGAAAAATCCCAGCCAGTACATGCTAAGATGGCATATAGCCATACAAAAATATAGAGGAAAAATGACCATAGTCCACCAAGCCGGGACTAAACCTCAGAATTCTGAAAGCTTGAGTAGGAATGCTTTACCCAATGACCCCAGGAATCCTGCTCATGATCCAGAGGACCATTATCTATTCTATATACTTAAAATGAACATTCTTGACCTTTAATCTCCCTTTCTGGGAATATACATATGTCAAATTGATGAATATCTGTTCAAATCAATCAGGAGATCCTATAAATCTGATTTGAAGACTATAGTTTCAATAATGAAAATTAATTCACCTCCATCTGACTCAATTAACAGTCTACCTGAACCTCTTCTGAAACCTTAAAAGGCTGGAATATTGACAATATGGGATGTTTTTGTATAATATAAACATCAACACTCTAGTGTCATAGTATTAACTAATGAAGAGCATATCAAAAATATCCTGGCTGGATGTGATGAAAAATTCTCTTCTGCTCACTTTTCTTTTGAAAAAACCTCATAATAGGTTCTCCAAACATCCCGTTGGATTAACTGGATATAATAAACCATCAAATACATCTCTAGATTTGAAAATTGCCAGAATTTTAACAGAAATACTGGTAAAATTTATGTTCTTTTACAGAAGATTTCTGAAACCAAGAAAAGATGGGAAATAATAAACATGGAATTTGCAAAAGGATTGCCCCCCAGAGAAGCTTATTCTTATAACTCAGTCTTATTCATGATAGAAATGTTTTTGAAGAAAGCTACGTTCCTACCTAACCTTAAAGTGGAAACATCTATGGAATTGGCACTGCTCTTTTGAAACAGGCTCATTGTAGATGTAGGAATCTATCACAGAACCGCCCCATTTACTATAGGGCAATCTGAGATTATTTTGAGCAAAAATGAGGAAACTGAGTGCAAGGGATAGGTTCCAGGTAGCAAGGCTAACTGAAAATTTTAAACCAAGGTTTGATGGCTCAAAAAACAGCAAGGGGAAAGTGATTTTTCCAATGGGATTAAACCCAATCCAAGCCAGATGTGATGAATTGTTTTGGAAAAATGCAAGAATTTATGAAATTAACTAACTGAGGAAACAATCTCCAGGCAGGCAATGTAGATTTTATAAGGTAATCCAAAGTTGACTAGATAAAACCTGATGGACGGCTACCTACAGCTAGGAAGCAATGAGGCAATGAATGACAGGAATGGAACGTGAAAGCTGAAATAACAGTAAAGCTGTGTCACACTCCAAGGTTCAGTTTCATTGTCCTTATCATTTTGACATATCCCTTTCCTCAGTACCATCTACTTCAGTCCGTAAGTTTGACACAAATAAATCACAACATCAATGTTACCTTCCTCTTACTACCTCTGCCTAGCTTAAAAACCTTCCAATCTTGGAGACTGAGTAAACTTGCATATCTTTAAAGTTAACTCTAATCCGGTTGACCATCCATTCAAGCTTTGCTCTTCTCCCCTTGGGAATCATCAACCCTTGGACTTGCATTCTTGTTCAAGAAATGACACTAGTTCACATCCATGCGTAGATAGACATACCAACTATATAGTTTGCAAATGGACTAGCCCCCTTTCCCTGCATAACTATATCCATTCATTCACATTGTCCTCACATTTTATTCCTTCCTTGTTTCCCCCATAAAGTATTGGTAAATTCATGTTCTATTGTCTTGCACCTATGCTAAAAACTTCCAAAAAACTGTATTTTTATTTAATTTTCCCCATTTCATTCCTGTAATTCATTTCCTCATTGATCGCTAGCTGTAGGTAGCCATTCATCAGTTTGTATCTAGTCACCATTGGATTACCTTTTAAACTCTATTCTGTCTGCCTGAATTTTTTTTCCTCATTTAGTTAAATTCATATTTTCTTACATTTTGCCAAAACAAGTCATTGAATTGGGCTTGGCTTTGGTTTACTCTCATTGGAAAAACTCATTTCCTCTCTTGGTTTGTTGAGCCATCAAACCTTGGTTTTAACCTTGCAGTTAGCCTTGCTACATCACACTTATCCCTTGCACTCAGTTTCCTCATTTGCGCTGTGGTGACCAATCCAGGACACCACGGAAAAAAAAAAAAAAAAAAAAAAATATATATTTTTGGTTGTACCCCTATGGGTACCTTCATTTCCCCCCATCTCTCAACTTCTCCCTGTCCTAGCGGTCTAGGACAGGCCTCTTGCCTGTCTCTCCGCTTCGATCCCCCCCTCCTATGTTTAACTCCTACTTGTTGCGCTCGCGGCCCTGACTTTTGGCAACGCGAGCAATCGTCGAACCACCTTTGACAATCCCTTTGATCCTTCCCGATCCCCTCATCCATTTGCTCGACGATTGAGCTATGCCTCACCCATCTAGTCTCTCCAGTTCAAGTCATCCTTGTCGTCTATGATCTGCTCCCTCCTGGAAATCTATCCAACCTGGCTTGGTGGTTCGGTGTCGGACTCTATCATACTGCCGTCAAGATCCCCGCCATCGGCAGGGAGATCGCCTTTGGTGGTCACCCCCATAAACACCTCTCCGGAATATTCTCCCTACCAATCCGTGACAATGGTCTACCCCCCTTGGCCGGTCTCAGATTGATCTGTGAGATTGATATGGGTCACATCAAACCCGTTAAAGTCTTCAGTCCCAATCTCAGTTCCTTCAGATCATCCCTCCTCCTCACTCACCCTCAACCTCATCATCAACTCGATCATCAACTAGGCGCTCATCCTTATTGGGATCATCATCTCGAACAAGACGACGACGACAATGATGATGATGATGATGATCTAGCCATCAATCGAGATCAAACAAATCGATCAATTCGACTACCTCCATTGGTTGCCAAGTTCAACACGCCGATCAAATTCCAACCCAACCACCCCTCCTGCTCCCAACATGATCCTACTCATCGAGATCACTCCTACCATCCTCTCATCCCTCCAATCCGACGACAGCGTTGTTGACACCCGCGACCGCTGTCGCGGGTGTCCATCTGGTTGCCCACGGTCATTCTTGATGCGGGCAACATTTCTTTTTTATTTTTTCTCTCATGTCATCTTTTTTTTATTTTTTCATTTTCCCGCACCTATTTGTAGTATCTCTTGTACATAGTATACAGGGCCTCATTTCTATAAAAGGAGGGGCTCTCCCCTGCCTTTTGGCCCAGCATCCCATGAGACCATCATCATCTCATCTCATCTGTTTTCCCCCATCATCATAATCAACTTATGCGTGGGCATCCTCCCCCACTTATCTGAGCAATTTATCCGGGTATATCCATGATTGCCCCTTGATCCTTTGAGCCTCTGTACTCAAACTCTGTCCCTTGTGACCTTGATCCTTATCACCAACCAATAGCCTTTCTGGTTGAAGAAGAATTCCTGTCTGAATTCTTGGGTGTGTTATACCACTCTGATCCCTTTTTCCGACCATACTGGTCTTGATCTCTCCTTGATCATCTTTCTGGAGCCAATCATGTTTGATTGAAGAGGTTTTATTAAGCTTAAAACCTGGAGTGTTATACCTCCCTTCTTCTTTAAGGTTGAATTTCGCCACGCTATTCTTGAGTCCCTTGAGAAGTGTTGGGATATTCTTGCTCAAATTTGTTATTGATTTGCTTCTAGAGCTTCATAAACAAATTGCTTTTGTTTTGTTCAGCCTCCCACAGTTATCTGGTACCCTTCAAGCGCTTGATTGCGGAGAGTTGGGCAGGTTCATTGAGAACCTGGAGGTTGGTTGGGATTGAGTTGATCTTTCCTAATCAGCTGCTGACAACCAGAGTTATTAGCTTGTGGGTGTTGTTACTTACAACTGCCTTGTTCTATTGAACTCTGAACAAACCTTGACTTATTTTTTCAAGTCTTTACCTACACCATCTTGCCTCAGATAGTGTTGTTTCCATCGCTACCGACAACTCTTATCCTCTTCCCTTACTTTGATTTCTCATCCATAAGGTTCTGGACCTTGATTCCGGTTACATTTAAATATTATTGTAACTCCTAGGAGGGAAGCCTAAACAGCACCTTTCCCCTCCACAGAACTGCCACGGCTTAGCACCGTTTGGAGTCTTACATTTGGTCCCCCGGGCAGGGATCAAACCAGCAACCTTGGGATTTACAGTCCCAAGACATTTAAAATCAACCTCAAAATCCAATCTTTTTTTCTTTCTCCTATTTTTTTTTCTCTTCTCAAATCTGATCCGTGGAGGCAACTTATCCTAGAAGTAAGTCCTCCCAATTTGTGCACCGCTTGGGCAAGATACTTGTTGTTTTTTTTTGGCAAAACCCTACTCTTGCCACACTCGTGAGCCACTTTGGAAATCTGCTCTTTGGATCCCCTAGGAACTCTGTTATTTGATATGGCATCTTCCGCTACTCCAACCACCTCTGTCCAACCTAAGATGGTAAAGATCAAACCTCAGAACAAGAACTTAGGCTTCAATGGTACAAATGTTGAGCGATTCTTGGACTCCTACGAAATGGCTGCTGAAGTGGATGGAGCTAGTGAATTTGATATGGCTTATCAGTTGCAATTCTTTATCTCCTCTGATGAAGTTATGGAGGTAATCAAGTCTTTCGAGGGATTTGAATCCCATAACTGGACGCTTCTCAGGAAGGCTATGTTGGCATACTAGGGTAAAATAGATGTGGCTAGGTTTACTCTGCAGGATTTGGATGCTCTGGTTTTTCAGTGGATCTCCAAGGGTGGTATTTCTTCAGCCTCTGACTATCAGATTTTTAGGAAGTCTTGGGATCCTATTCAAAACTATCTTATCCGAAACGATCACATTGACATGGTGGACGAAATTTGAGCAAAGTTCTTCCAATCTTTTTTGTTGGCTGTGCAGGAAAGGATTAAAGAAGAACTGGTCAAATCTGGATCCATGACTACCACCAGGGATAATCAATTCAAGCTCCCTGTTTTTCTCACCCTTAGGAGTACTGTGGATAAAGTCATGAAAGGTCAAACTTCTCTTACCTTTGAAAAGTCTAGAACTACTGAACCGGTCCATGCTCCTTCTTTTAAAGAGTCAAAAGATATTATGATTAAAATGGAGGCCAATCGTAGGCCTAAAGCAGATCCTAATTCCAATCGAGAACCTACTACTATAGATAAAATCACCAAGTTACTTAGAGCCTTTGAGAAAAAAATAGATCAAAAGATTTCTTCGCTAGCTACTCCTAAAACTCCTTCTTCTGTCCCCAAATCAACTCTGGTCTGTTACTACTGTCATAGGGAAGGACATGGAACCGGACGATGCCAAGAACTTCAGAAGGACCTAAAGGAAAAGTTGGTAGAGCAGAGGGGAAACAATTACTTCCTCCCTAATGGTGCTCTAATCCCTTTTGAATTGTCTCATCCTATTCGACATGTGGTGGCCTCTTACCAGCCATCACCTCCTGTGAAAGCATCTCTTGCTTCCTTTGAATTTCGATCATCCTGTGGTACCCTCCAACCTTGGTATCCTCCAGCTATTTCTTCCTCTAGTCTTGCTGGGACTACTTATCAATCTGATCCAGCCAGGAAACGGCATGAGGAACCTAAACCTCATAAGGCACCTTCCTTGCCAACTTCAATCCTTCGAAAAACCGTTAAACGTTGATCACCACTTGAGCCTCCTTCCTCTGATTTAGAAGACATGGAGGTGGAAAAGGAACCACTCATGGAAAGGTTCCCAGATCACCCTGATCCTTCTCCCTCACCTCAACCTTCTAATCCTATCTTAGATTCTGCGTCACCTGAACTTCCTCCCTCCACCCAGCCCAAAGTTTGATTTGAAAGGGGCATCTCCAAGGATCACCCCAATGCTGTGGAGGGAGTATTAAAGAAAATTTCTAATCTCAAAATTCCTGATCTATCTGTGGCTGAACTCCTATTGATCTTTCCATCTGTTGCTGAAGGAATGAAGAAATGGGTCTCTCGTCAACGTGTGGAAATTGGCCCTGAAGAACTCAAAGTCTCCTCTGGCACTTTAATGGAGGACTCTGGTGGAATCAGTCCTTCTTTAGACTCCAACCTTTATTCCTGTCCCCTTGGCTTCCTTCCTTGTTATCTTGGTGACTCAGCTAAAACTGTTTCTCCTCTTGTGGATTCTGGATCTCAGCTTAACTTAATCTCGGATGCTATGGCCTGCAAGCTCAAACTTAGTCGTAGGGTCAGCTTCAACTCTGCAGTGTATGGGATAGGAAATCAAGCTTGTGAACTGGTTGGTATTGCTGAAGATGTACCAGTCAGGATTGGTCAAAATATTGTTGGAACCTGCCACTTTTGGATCACTCGTTTGGACAGTCCTATGATCTTGGGACAACCCTTCTTAATGGACTTTGGTGCAACCCTGATGTTTTCTGATCAAGTTGGGGAGAGAATTCTTCTCCCTGATGCTGATGGCAGGAAAATTGAAGTTCCTCTTTGCTCTTTGGATTCTGGTCGTTTGGAAAGAGATTTTCGTGGTCATTCTCCCAAATCATCTTTTAAGGGGAAGCAGAAGGATAACTCTAGTTCCTCTCATTTTTTAGGGGAATAGTTGATCCTACTAATATTTGTAGTTCTTTTCAGCCTCAGACTGCAACTCAAGGGTTAACTCCCATCCCTCAGGCTTATTTTTCATTCCTTTCATCATTCTCTTCTGAGCTCAAGAATATTAAAAAACAAAAACATATCAAAATAAAAAAATCCAAAAATATTTCTTCTCCATCTCCTTCTCTCTCTGGATCTGTTGTGCCTTCTTTTCCTTCTACTTTTGAGTCTGATTAAACTTCTCTCAGTTCCGGTTTGAATCTCCGCAATGAGTCTAAACTAGATCCTAATTGCAATTCCGTTTTTGGTGATTTTGGTATGAAGGAATATGGGCTTCAGTGGAGGCAATTTGGGTTACAAGTAAGTCCTCCCAATTGTGCACTTCCAGGGCAATCTTTTACCGTCATTTTTGAAACCCTACCTTGTGCCACACATGTGAGCAAAGTATTATCTCCTGGTTCTCCTTTTATGGAAAAGGCACCCTTCAAGGATATTGCAGAACATCGGACTTGGAAGATGTTTGAACTTGGACTCAGCTTTTGTAATCAAGTCTCTCTGGTCAACTCTTGGAGGAAACAAGAACTTCTCTCTTTTGCCACTAAGTATAAACCAGTTTCTAAGAAGATCCAACCAGTCAACCAGCCTATGCCTCTCAACCTAAATCCTCCCCTTATGCGTCCTCCTCTATCTTGCGATCCTTACTGTGGTCTTCCTCAATCTCTTACTGGTCCCTTTGTGCCTAATGGACGGGTCACTGAAGAACGTATGAAGGTGGTCAACTTTGGTCCAGATGGATGGCTTCTTCCTGATGAGTTAAATTTAATCAAAAATGTCTTATCTCTAAGGGAAAAATCTATTGCTTTCTGTGAAGAAGAGAGAGGTCTCTTGCGGGAATCCTATGGCCTCCCTTATATCATCCCTGTAGTTGAACATGATCCTTGGCAAAAGAAAAAGATCCCTATCCCTGCTGCTAAAGTTGACAAATTCATCAAGTTGGTCCGGGAACGAGTTCGAACTGGCCTGTATGAACAGTCAACTTCTAGTTACTCCAGCCCCGTCTTCTGTGTCCTCAAGAGTAATGGT
This sequence comes from Puccinia polysora, assembly GCA_025617555.3. NCBI lineage: Eukaryota > Fungi > Basidiomycota > Pucciniomycetes > Pucciniales > Pucciniaceae > Puccinia > Puccinia polysora. The sequence goes on along the minus strand of CM062622.1, from coordinate 17,689,202 downwards.
AAACTTAGAATAGTTCATGATCTTCAACCTCTTAATAAAGTTACTATTAAAGACTCTGGTATCCCTCCTGCTACTGAAGAATTCGTTGAATCCTTTGCGGGGAGAGCTTGCTATGGTCTAGGGGATATTATGGGTGGCTATGACAAACGATCCTTACATCCTATTTCTCGTCCTCTCACTACTTTCAATACTCCTCTTGGTCGATTTCAACTTACTCGATTGCCTCAAGGAGCCACCAACTTGGTTGCAGTCTATCAGGCTCAGATGATGTGGATCCTCCAGGATGAAATCCCTGATAATGCTGGTATCTTTATTGAGGATGGAGGAATTAAAGGTCCAGTATCTGACTATGATAATGAGCTCTTACCTTGGCATTCAGGAATTCGTCGTTTTATCTGGGAATATGCTACTACCTTGGAGAGGATTCTGTTTCGAATTGAGGAATCTGGCCTTACTGTCTCTGGATCCAAACTGGCGGCTTGTGTCCCTGCTCTGGAAATTGTTGGTCATGTGGTCTGCAAGGAAGGAAGAAGGATGGCACCAGCCAAAGTCAACAAGATCATCTTTTGGCCTACCCCAATCAATCCAACTGAAGTTAGGGGCTTTCTAGGTGTTGTCACTTATGTTAGAATCTTTATCCCATCTTTATCCAAAATCTGTGCACCCTTGCCTTGTCTAACCAGAAAAGATGCTGAATGGATTTGGACCCAAGATTGTGAATGTGCTTTCCAGATACTCAAAAGGATAGTTGGTAAAGACATAGTTTTGAAAAAGATCTCTTATGGACCTGGAGCTGGCAAGATCAAGCTGGCTGTCGATTCTAGTTATTGATCTGTTGGGGCCGTCCTTACTCAGGAAGATGAAAATGGTTGGGACCGTCCTGCTCTTTATGAATCTTTGTTGTTTTCAGATGTAGAATCTAGATACTCCCAGCCCAAACTGGAACTCTCTGGTGTGGCTCGAATGATGAAGAAACTTCAAACCGTTCTCTGGGGCCAACATTTCGAATTGCAAGTTGATGCTCAATCCATCATTGAAATGATCAACGCTCCCAGTCTTCCCAATGCTCCTATGACTCGTTGGGTGGCCTTTATCCAGCTTTTCTCTTTTGATATTGTTCACAGGCCGGGGAAATCTTTCACCATGCCTGACGGTTTATCTCTCCTCTTGGGGACAACAAATCTGATGTTGGAACCGATTTCAATGAAGAGGAACCTTTAATCCAACCTATTTTCTCTTTTTCTTCTCAAAATTATTCTGGCTTTCAACAAGGATTCTGGCTTAAATTAGAGCAGTACCTTTCAACTCTTCAAAAACCTCCTGATCTCTCTGCTAAGGAATTTTGATCTCTTAAACAAAAGTCTTCTAATTTTTTTGTTCAAGGCTCTAGACTTATGAAGGGAGGCAATCCTTGTGCTCTTATTGTTGTTACTATTCCCTCTAAACAAGATTCTATCCTTGAAAGTCTCCATGAAGGCCTTGGTCATTGTGGGGAAACCAAAACTTATCAACGATTATCCAAACAATTCTGGTGGCCATTTTTGAAGAAATCCGTCTCCCAATGGTGCAAGAGTTGTGAAGTTTGTCAAAAACGTGATCTTATGCACCCAGCTGAAATTTGTTATCCTACTGGGGAGTCCACTGTCTTTGGAAGGATTGCTATGGATGTGGTTCATATTAAGGCAGGTGGTGCTAAGTACCTCATTGTGGCTAGAGATGATTTTTCCGGATGGGTTGAAGCAAAATTTCTTAAGAACCTTAGCTATGAATCAGTGGCAGCTTTCCTCTACGAGACCTGGACAATGCGTTATGGCCTGGCTTGATCTTACTCTACTGATGGTGGCTCTGAATTTGGGGGAAAGCTTGCTGAAATGATCCGATCCCTTCCTGGACAACATAGAGTTACTACTCCTTATTATCCTGAAGGCCAAGGCATGGTGGAACAAGGCCATGCCCCTTTGAAGGCTGCACTTGTTAAACTGGCTGGTGAAAGTGGCAAGAATTGTTGCAAATTCCTTCCTCTTGTTCTCTTCTCTGATCGAATCTCAACCAAAAGGACTACTGGCTACTCACCTTATTAAATCATCTTTGGTCAAAGAGCAGTCCTTCCTTTGGATCTGGAAATGGAATCTTTCTTGGGTATCTCTTGGGAAGAGGTGTCCTCAACCACTGATCTGTTAGTTGCTAGATCCAAGCAACTGGAGCGAAGTGAAGACGTTCATGATGAAGCTTATCAAAAGATGATGGAGTCCAGAGCAAAATCCGTCCAGTATTGGGAGGACAAGCACTCTAATCGAGTCAGGGAGCCCTTGAACCCTGGTGACCTAGTTTTAGCTTATAATTGATCTTTGGAGACCCAGTGGGGCAAGCTTTTCTCTAATCGTTGGAATGGCCCTTATCAAGTGGTTCATCAAGTTAGAGGTGGATCTTATGTTTTTGAGGAGCTGGATGGTACTTGGTTGGCCAGAAGGTTCTCTGCTGATCAAGTCAAGAAGTTTCATTGTCGTGGGGGCAACTTATCTCAGAAGTAAGTCCTCCCAATTGTGCACCACCAGGGTCATTTGCTGCGTTTTTGTTGTAAAACTCTACTGTATGCCACATATGTGAGCACCTGGGACGCCCTCCTTGTTCTATTCCTGCCACTTCTAGGGCTCATTTGGAAGAATCAAGATATTTTCCTCAACTCTTCAATTGCTCTCAAGATCAAGAAATGGCCAATCTTTGCTTCAATTTCTTTGTTCCCTGCCTTTTTTTTAATCCCTTCAAATTTTAGATGCAGATTAGGGACAGTCTGTAAGTTGGGGAGAGATGTGGTGACCAATCCGGGACACCACGAAAAAAAAAAAATATTTTTTTGGTTGTACCCCTATGGGTACCTTCATTTCCCCCCATCTCTCAACTTCTCCCTGTCCTAGCGGTCTAGGACAGGCCTCTTTCCTGTCTCTCCGCTTTGATCCCCCCTCCTATGTTTAACTCCTACTTGTTGCGCTCGCGGCCCTGACTTTTGGCAACGCGAGCGATCGTTGAACCACCTTTGACAATCCCTTTGATCCTTCCCGATCCCCTCATCCATTCGCTCGACAATCGAGCTATGCCTCACCCATCTAGTCTCTCCAGTTCAAGTCATCCTTGTCGTCTATGATCTGCTCCCTCCTGGAAATCTATCCAACCTGGCTTGGTGGTTTGGTGTTGGACTCTATCATACTGCCGTCAAGATCCCCGCCATTGGCAGGGAGATTGCCTTTGGTGGTCACCCCCATCAACACCTCTCCGGAATATTCTCCCTACCGATCCGTGACAATGGTCTACCCCCCTTGGCCGGTCTCAGATCAATCTGTGAGATTGATATGGGTCACATCAAACCCATTCAAGTCTTCAGTCCCGATCTCAGTTCCTTCAGATCATCCCTCCTCCTCACTCACCCTCAACCTCATCATCAACTCGATCATTGACTAGGCTCTCATCCTTATTGGGATCATCATCTTGAACAAGATGACGACGACGATGATGATGATGATCTAGCCATCAATCGAGATCAAACGAATCGATCAATTCGACTACCTCCATTGGTTGCCAAGTTCAACACGCCCATCAAATTCCAACCCAACCACCCCTCCTGCTCCCAACATGATCCTACTCATCGAGATCACCCCTACCATCCGCTCATCCCTCAAATCCGACAACAGCCGTTGTCAACACCCGCGACCGCTGTCGTGGGTGTCCATCTGGTTGCCCGCGGTCATTCTTGATGCGGGCGACATTTCTTTTTTTTTTTTCTCTCATGTCATCTTTTTTTTATTTTTTCATTTTCCCGCACCTATTTGTAGTATCTCTTGTACATAGTATACAGGGCCTCATGTCTATAAAAGGAGGGGCTCTCCCCTGCCTTTTGGCCCAGCATCCCATGAGACCATCATCATCTCATCTCATCTGTTTTCCCCCATCATCATAATCAACTTATCCGTGGGCATCCTCCCCCACTTATCTGAGCAATTTATCCGGGTATATCCATGATTGCCCCTTGATCCTTTGAGCCTCTGTACTCAAACTCTGTCCCTTGTGACCTTGATCCTTATCACCAACCAATAGCCTTGCTGGTTGAAGAAGAATTCCTGTCTGAATTCTTGGGTGTGTTATACCACTCTGATCCCTTTTTCCGACCATACTGGTCTTGATCTCTCCTTGATCATCTTTCTGGAGCCAATCACGTTTGATTGAAGAGGTTTTATTAAGCTTAAAACCTGGAGTTTTATACCTCCCTTCTTCTTTAAGGTTGAATTTCGCCACGCTATTCTTGAGTCCCTTGAGAAGTGTTGGGATATTCTTGCTCGAATTCCTTATTGATGTGCTTCTAGAGCTTCATAAACAAATTGCTTTTGTTTTGTTCAGCCTCCCACAGTTATCTGGTACCCTTCAAGCGCTTGATTGCGGAGAGTTGGGCAGGTTCATTGAGAACCTGGAGGTTGGTTGGGATTGAGTTGATCTTTCCTAATCAGCTGCTGACAACCAGAGTTATTAGCTTGTGGGCGTTGTTACTTACAACTGCCTTGTTCTATTGAACTCTGAACAAACCTTGACTTATTTGTTCAAGTCTTTACCTGCACCATCTTGCCTCAGATAGTGTTGTTTCCATCGCTACCGACAACTCTTATCCTCTTCCCTTACTTTGATTTCTCATCCATAAGGTTCTGGACCTTGATTCCGGTTACATTTAAATATTATTGTAACTCCTAGGAGGGCAGCCTAAACAGCACCTTTCCCCTCCACAGAACTGCCACGGCTTAGCACCGTTTGGAGTCTTACAGCGCTCAAAATAATCTAATATTGCCCGATAGTATGTGGGGTGGCTGTGTGAAAGTAAATTAACTAACTCAATCCATTTATTGTAGTTGTGCCCTATATTAGATTTCTTCCTTAATTTCACACACGTTCTCAACATGGAAAGCTTCCCTCACCCCTTACAATGATGAAATTGATTGCATAGGGAGATTCAGCGCTTCAAGGGCCCAAAAACCCCTAGATCTTGTCCTTTCTTCTAAATCTCCTTTGCTTAAACCTCTTAACAATCCCCTTTCTCCTAAGGAGGAAGCTACAGTGGATCCTTCCAATAAAATTGAAAATTCCAAACACTCTTCCAATGAAACCTCAATGTGTGGTAGATCAAGGGTTTGCACTAGTGCTACCAAGGCCAAACCTTTGACCATTTTCTCTGCTTTGATCGAGGAAATGCATGAAAATGCCTTGAAAAATAGCACAAGCTGTCCCAGATTTTGTGCTCCAGGGATGTAGCAGCCTGACCAGTTTTTGGGGTAACACTCCTATAAACTTAGATCTTACATACAGTCTTGTTAAATAATTTTCTCAAGAAATCTTAATAGCTTCACCTCCAACAGACATAAATTTATGTATTCATCTTCCTTCTTAGGAGGTAGATTCTTGCAGTGGTTTGAACCATACCTCCAACTATTATCAAATAAAAGTCCCACTTTTATTCTTAACAATTGGCAAAATTTTGAGAAGCAACTGTTTACCCTGTTTGGAAACCCCAAAAAATCTTGAAATCCCAAATAAGAACTTAATAGTCTATTTATGAAGAAGAATAGTATTTTTTCTGTTCATATCTCTCATTTAAAGACCCTTCAGTCTTACATCCAATGGAACAAAGCAGCAATTTTATTTAAATTTTGAAAGTTTTGACCGGCATGCCTAATCCAACAGCTTTTAGTTGGGGGACATAAGACAACCTCCCTTCAGCAGATGATTTATTTTGTGATCAAGCTTGATAATGGCTATCCTGACAAGAACCGCTCTTTAAAAATCAATAATGGATTTTCAGCCTTGGCTCTGAACCCAACAATTCTTCAGAGCAACAATCAAAGAATCCAAAATATTCCAAACCAAATTCAACTTCAAACTCCAACCCAAAAGGGAATGCTGTTTCCAAAACTCCAAAGTTCCTGGATAAGGAAACCAGGATTCTCACAAAGGAGGTAAATAAATGGGTTATATATGTATTTTGGAGGAGAAAATGATTTCAATAGCTGTGAAAAGTGGCTAGTTTTTTAAGCAGCTAAGCAGTCAAAAAATTAGCTTGTAGTTTTTCTGATACTTGCCAGGAAAACTACACATTATCTGAATTACAGCGAGTCAATCTTTGCACTTTGAAGTCACTTGGTGCTCTGTGGTCAATACTTTTTGTTTTCCATTGCAAAAACACCCCTTGTTGTTTTTTTCCTCAATTAAATTGCTATCATTTCTTTTATAAGTTCATCTTTTGCCACTTCCAAAAATCTTTTGCATTCCAAGAAAAATAAATTCCCCATCTATTTAGTAAGTAGTGCAACCAAGCTGTCTCATTGGGTTGCCCATAAGGCAAAATGGACCTTTTAATTTTCCAACTTCCCAGCTTTGAATGGGATTTAGTTTTTTTTTTGGATTTCCCTGGAATGGAAAATATTCTAGGGCACAACTTTCTAGTTTACTGGAATCTGGATGTGAATTTTCAAGAAGGATTAATTAACATTTGAAACTTGCAACCCCAGGACACTAACCCTTTGTTCAAACAGGAATTAAACAGCCTACCTGACACTTTCATTAATTTTGATGAAGGTTTTCTGCCAGGATATTTGCAATATCCTGATTTTCATTCCCAATTTCTCTCTTCAGATTTAGGAGTTATTGCTTATTTATCCAACTTAACTCTCCCTTGTTTCTTTGAAGAGAAACAGGCGCCTACCAAAAGGTGTATTTTGAGCTCTGTAATCCTCTTTCATCATGCAAGCACTTCAAATCTGGTTCTCAAAGAGGACAAGATTGATGATTTAGAAATCATTTTAGATTCTTTACCTTTGTTTTATCATTACTTTTCTGACATCTTTTCAGCTGTAAAGGCAGATAAACCAACTCCTTCCAATTCTTATGATCACAGGATCAAACTTACTGACACACCTCTGGCACCCAGACCAGTCTAATCTCTCTCAAAGCAAGAATCAATTGTGCTTCAAGAATAAATTGCAGAAAATGTATCAAAACAATTTCTTTGAGAAAGCAATTCAAACACCGGCTTGTCCATCCTATTGGTCCTCAAGAAAGAAGGTGTCTTTTGCCTTTTTGTTTACTAAAGGAAACTGAACCAGATAAACTGGAAGAATATTATCCAGTACTGCCTATGTTGTGCCTCCTCATTCTCTTCCATGGATCTGTTTATTTCTCAAATTAAGACCTTCAAGGCACCTATAACCTAATTTTCATTGCAAAAGGAAATGATTATTGGACCACAATGAGAACATGGTGTGGAAAGATTAAGGGTTTTCCCCCTATAATTGTCCCAAGGTTCGGAAGTTAACAGTTCCCTGCGTCTGAAAGGAGATGAGGATGCCCAAAGTTGCACTTAAACTAGAAATAGAAATAAGGAGATAAAGAGATAAAGAAAAGTAGAGAGAGTGTGAAATTGCAAATCCTTCAATCCTAAGAACTTTCCACCTGGATGTGTATCCAGTATGAGTTCCTTTACTCTCTTGGTGAGATGATGGATCCAATCCAGTGATGTGATGGTCCAATTCCATCCCCCCTCCGCTCCTAACCCGGAGTTGAGATTGAGGATAAGTCCTCCCTCTCAAACCTAACCTAAGTACACACGCAAATAACAGTATGAAAAAGAAACAGAAAACAATCCCAAAACAGAAACCCTAGCCTCCTCTCCCCACCTATGTACCAAACTTCCCCCAACGTCCGTACGCCGTTTCATCCATCTGGTTTTTCCTTCTCATGACGAGGTCCTTACACCGCGCCCTACTTGGAGCCCCCCGCGCCTGTCCGTATCCATTTGTCCGCACCCGTTGTGGATGTCTGGTATTATCCGGCATGATCCGCGCGCTCCATCCGTTCCTTTATAGCCCGCGGATTGCTCCGCTCCTACCTATCCAAACCGGCGCGCCCGCGAACCTATTCGAGCGCACTACCTTCCAAATCCGATCTCTGGCGCGGATTGCCGCCCACGCCGCATTTGATGCTGAGCCCGACCCGTCCACTAGGTGCGGAGCCAAACAGCGGCTGCTGCTGCTGAGCACTCCGCATACCCCAATGCTGAGCCCGCTTGCCTCCAATGCTGAGCGCGCAGCCGCGAAGCAGTTCCCAATCCATGTCTTTAAATTGACACCACATCTGCCTCCAACTTGAGTTCTGTCCCCAGAAGTCTTCCATTGCTTCACCCACACTACTACCACTGCTACTTCCACTACCACCCCCACCACTCCCACTACCACCTTTCCCCATCCTCCTTCCTCACCCTCATCATGGTCCCTCCCTGCACCTACTGCGCAAGTAATGGTCTTCCGTGCACACTCCTCTCCAGCCGTCAAGCTTTCTTGGCCTGCCGTGCCGGCTACCGCCAATGTTCTCTTGGCAAAATGATGCCGCAAGCCCATCCCGGACCCAACCCCACCCGACTGCGCAAAAGAACCAGGCGCGACTCGTTCGTGGCCTTGAGCAACGACTTGATCTTGGAAGGCTTGTGGACACCCCCCGGTTCACCTTCATCCTGCCGCCCCCACCTTGCACGTGCGCCGCGACTCGGCATCACCTCTCTGCTGGGCCGGACCTCTGCAACAAAGCAAATACAAAACCTTGGAGGAATGGGGAAAGGCAACCCGCGCTTGGGCCGCCGCTGTTGGCGTGAATCAAAGGGCACCGGACCCAAGGCTTTCTGGACAACCCATGGCCGTGCCAGCACCCCCTCCCCCTCCTCCACGACCGCCGACACCCCCTCCGGCTCTGTCGCCTACTCCACCTCCACCACCATTGCCATCTCCGGTCCCGGCGTCCTCCCCCTCGCCAGCCCCCTCACCGGAGAGGGTGGTTATCTTGTCCTTTCCTCCCCCCGCAACACCTGCTCCTGGTCAGACGTCTCCCGAGGTTCCTGAGATTTGGATTTGCCACATGCTACCCAAGGTTCCATTTGATTGGTTTGCGGACAACTCGGTCAAGCTACTTTGTGGCTTCCTCTCAATCCCAAGGGCCCACGGAACAGATTCCCAGCGCAAAGTATTGGCACGATTCCCGGCGCTCCTGGCGGACGCGAGGAATGGAATGGTCTGGGCAATGGAGGCGGATTAGGTGGGGCCCCTCTTTCCTTTCTTTTCCTTTTCCTTTCCTTCACTCTTGTTGTACCTTTTTGTCTTATCATTCCGCGCTTGAAATCAATTACCCATTGCGCGTACCACTTCCAAGTGAGCCAGTGAGCGGCCTAAGTAAAAGTAAGAGACCCCGCAAGTAAAAATTGAGAAAAATCTAAGTCGAGAAAAGAGAGGGCGGAGCCAGAGTAGGTCCATGCGCGAGATCTGCGCATTCCGCAAAGTTGCCTTCTGGTGATCCGCAAAGGTACCTGGACCTCCCCAGATGGACTGCCACACAGTTCCCTGTACCCATCCTGTAAAAAACACAACAACCAAACACCAGCGCGGGGCACCGTAAGGGAAGAGAGAGAGGGAGAGTAAGAGAACGGACATTCTGGGGTGCCTAGTTGTCCTGGCTGTGAACCGGCTAGAGCACCCCCTCACAAAATCAAGCTTATTCCCATACCAAACACCCATCCTCAAGATATCCTGAGAGAAAAGAAAAAGAGAAAAAGAAACCAACAGAGAAGAAAAATAGAAAAGAACACATATTTTTTTTCGCGCGACGCCTGCAGACCGCCCGCAAATTGCTCTTCATCCCGCTTCCCCCATCCGCGTGATTTTCCTCGCGTCCTGGTTCCGCAGGGCTTTTCCTTGGGTTCACGGACCCGGCTTTGTGCCGCGCCCACGTTTCCTGCAAAAACCCCAAGCCAGCAAAGACCCCACAATCCAGATAAGAAAGAAACATAGAGAAAAAAACATTCTGGGGTGTCTAGTTGTTCCGGCTGTGAACCGGCTAGAGCACCCCCTCACCAAATCAAAACTTATCCCCTACCCCCACCACCTCCCCCCCAACTTGGCCACTGTCCCCAGCTGGTCGCAACCACCTACTCCGTTGCAACGGCACATTTTCTGCTTCTCTGCCCAAAGACAAATCCCCAGATCGCGTTCCTACACCATCTCCGCGCTCCACACTCCCCTTGTCTGATCCGTCACCCCCTTCTGCTGTCTCGTCAAACAAGGTAGATCCTTGCGCAAAGAAGGGCTTGACATGCAAAGCTGCTGCCTTCCGTTTCAGCGGAGTACCTTCTAATTCCTCCAACTGATAGCTGCCGCCCTCGAACTTGGAAGACACGCGGAACAGGCCGTTCCACCGGTTAGCAAACAACTTCCCCCACTGAGACTCCAGACTCCGGTTGTACAGGAGCACCAAATCCCCCTTCCGCAAGGGATCCCAGAGACAATGCGAGCAGCGCTTGTCCCAATAGCACACCAATGCCCTCCGAGTTTTCTTCAGCCGGTCCGCATCCTTGGCAAGCATCCTGTCCCGTCAAAGGAGCTGTTTGGCGCGAGCCTCAAGCAATTTGGCGGAGGTCTTCACCTTCCACCAGTAAACCCCCAGGAACGTCTCCAACTCAATGTCCACCGGAAGCACGGGGCGCTGTCCAAAAAGTAACTTGTACGGCGAGTAGCCTGTTGACCGCTTCACCAAAATCCAATCTGCAAACAGAACCATTGGAAGGGTCTCCTGCCAGGGCTTACTGTCCTCCCCGCACATCTTGACAAGGGCGTCCTTGATTGGTTGATGCCCGCGTTTGATCATGCCGGCCCCCTCGGGATAATACTCCATTACTCGGCCAAACTTGGCTCCACAACTCTTCACCAACTCAACCAAACGGCCGCAAAACTCAGCCCCTCCGTCCACTGTAACCAGAAGAAGCAACCTGTACTGCGCGAACCAATCTTCCTTCAGAAACAGAGCAACTTTGTCCGCCGAGAGCTTGACCAACGGACGCGCTACCGCCCAACCGGACAGGTTGTCCCGCGCCACAAGCAGATAGGCCAACTTACCGGCCTTGATGTGGACAACATCAAGAAATACTTGACTAAAGAGGGTGTCTTCCCCTGTGGGGTTTCCTACTTCCTTAGGCAATCTCGCGCTCTGCCGTTGATAGGCTTTGCAGGATGCCAACCATTCCCGTAACGCACGCACTACCCCCGGCCACCAGAACCGCTCTTTCACCCGCCTCCGCGTTTTGACCTCCCCTAAATGGCCGAGATTGTTGTGAAGGCTTTGGAGGATAGCTTCCTGATCCGCCCTTGAAGTGGTTACCACAAGAGGAACGGGAGTCTTCCGCCGCCAAAGCTGCCCCTCCTGTACATAGAAGTTTCCTGCTTGCCGCCTTGCCCATTGCATGTGCTTGTCCATAGTTCCGTCAGGAAAACAAAGGTCCCGCAAGTAATCACAAAGAATTGCGTACCGCCTGGTCTGCCGGAGCGGCAGCTGAACGCCCACCTCCACAACCCCTACCTTGACAACCGGGGTCTCCACATCAAGCAGTTCCGCGTCCTCAAACGGGTGGTCCCTTGGATACCACGACAACGCGTTGGGCATAGTGAACGCTTTCCCTGGAACATGAACAACAGCAAAGGAAAAAAGTTGAAGAAACGCCACCCATCTGGTCATGGGAGCATTGGGCAACGCCGGAGAATTGATCATCCGCGCCAGCGCCTCCGCATCCACCAAAAGCTCAAAGTGAACCCCCCACAAAAGATACTGAAGCCGCCGCACAATCTTGGTGACCCCACACAACTCCAACTTTGGCTGAGAGTACCGGCTTTCGGTTGGAGTGAAGGTGACCGACTCATAAAGAACAGGCCTATCCTTACCATTTTCCTCTCGAGTGAGAACCCCCCCGCGCCAAATTTGCTGGAATAAACCGCTAGCCTAATTTGTCCTGCATTGTAGTCAAGATTGCGGAGAACAATTTCACCTCCCACAATCTCCTTGAGCTTCCGGAAGGCCCTATTGCACTCTTCTCCCCAATTCCACTCCGCACCTTTCCACGTTAGTGATTGGAGCGGGCTTGCCACCTCCGCAAACCTCTTGATGAACATACGGACATTGCTACATAATCCCAAGAACTGAAGGATATGCAACACCGTCCCCGGGGTCGGCCATTCAAGGACCTTGTTCCTTTTTTTCTCTGCAATGCGCCGGCCGTTGGAAGCAACAACATGGCCAAGGACTTTAAGCGCCGGAACATAAACTGCCAACTTCTTCCCCGACACCATCAGTCCTGCCTCCTAAATGAAAAACAGGATGCGTTCCAACGTCTGCGCGTATTCCCACACAAAACGTCAGACGCCGGGAACTTCAACCAGCTCTGCTCCTCCGTAATTGGATTTTTGGCCTTTGATGCCCGTGTTGTCGATGAAGATTTGGACTCCCTCCGGAAGATCATCTTTCAGGATCCAAGCCATTTGCGCCTAGTACACCGCTACAGAATTTTTTGCGCCCTGCGGTAGCTGAGTCAGCTGCATTCTTCTCAACCCAGTCTCAAATGCCATTAGAGGCCGCGGGCAAGGATCCAACTCGCGCTGGTTGTATCCCCCCATCACATCCACTAAACCGTAACAAGCGCCCCCTGCCATTGACTCAAGGAACTCGTCAACGCAAGGGGGCCGTCCTGCGTCCCGGATTGTAAAGGAGTTGAGCCGCTGCAGATCATGGACAATCCTCAATGACTTTCCGTCCTGCTTAACTACCACGAAGATCGGACTGGAGTAACTAGATTTTGACTGTTTGTAAAGGGCAGTCTTCACTTGTTCCCGCACCAACTCCAGAAACTGCTCCCGGACCGCCTGCGGTATCAGAATTGGCTTGATCTGCCACGGCTTGTGATCAACAGTGGGGATGACATAGGGGTTGCCAATATTGTTTTTCAGAAGCCCCCGCTCTTCAGGTCCAAACGCAAGCGCTCTTTCCCAAAGAACCAGAACCAATACCAGCAACTCACGCTCCTCCATACTCAACCATCCCATCAAGCCAAAATTGAAAGCTGCAATCCGCTCCTCCGTAATCCACACCAAACTAGTAACCCACCCTGAAGCCTTAATTGGCGTGACCCAAGCAATTGGTCAAAGCAGTCCGTTCAATTCCTGGGGCATCAGCTCATTCCTTGGTCGGACCTTCTGCGACACCGGATTGGACTTGCCAGCGTTGCACCACATCATCCTCACGCATCCTTTGCTGTAGGTCCTGCACAGAACAGAACCGCGGCTTTTGCCTTTGCTCACAAGTGTGGCACGATGATAGGGTTTTCAAAGTGTATTACCCTTGGGCAATGCATACTGATAAAAGGGACTTACTTCTGCGGCGTGCGCGCCCTGCGCTTTCCTTCCTCCCCCTCCCTGCTCCTCATTAGTCAACCTCCCGCACAAAACCAGAGCTTGTTCCTTGCGGTCTCCTTGGTTGACTAGGAAAAATCCTCCAAGGGTTGCCCGTTGCAGGCCAACTCCGCGTCCGGTTCCTCCTCATACTCTGACACTCTCCTCCACTTTCCTTGCCCATGATTGCAGATAGTTGTCTCAAACCTTCCGCCAGACGAATCCTCCACTGTCAACGCCTCCGTTCCTGCCTCTGGATTGAAAACCATTTGTGCTCAGAACCCAAACATGAATGGCCTTCCCAAAATCACATCCCCACAATCAACCAAAAGAAAAGAAAGAGGCCTACGGACCCTGGCAACCTCAACCTCCTTCTGCTCAACTACCCCATCCAAACAACACTCCCCTCTGTTAAGCGCGCGGAGACCCATTGCACATTTCCGCTGAACCAACCCCAAATCATCCACCATCCGCAATGGCAGCAGGTTCACCATTGAACCGCTGTCCACCATAGACCACACCTTCCTCCCCGCTATGACCATTGAAACGTAAGCAAGCGGAGTCAAAACCGATTTCAACTCACAGTCCTTGCGCCCCTCCTCCTTCCGCGCCACATGAACCCGCTGCACCGTCTGAGGTACCCGGCCCTGACCACAATCCCGCAAAGCCTGCACCATCTCGTCTACCACCACCAGAGACACAGCTGCCAGTTCCCGCAAGTTCAGCGGGACCAGAGTCTTGTTCCCCATCACCCTACGCACAATGGCCGCCGCTTTCTTCTTCCCTACAGGATTCTCTGCCGGCGCCTCAATTCCGGGCACGCCTGCGGCTGGTTTTGGAACGGTTGACGGGTTTTGCTCCTTCCCATCTGCCTCCATCTGATTGGAGACCGCCACCTTCTCTTCCTTTGCCACTAACCTTACCTCAGCTTCCACCCGAGGTTGTTGCCACAATCCAGGACCGTTAACAATGCCTAGTGACGCTCGCGCCGTCGGCCCGCCTCCTGACCCCGTGTGCGCACCTGCTGCATTGCGGTTGGCTGGCTTGGCTCCATTGCAATCTGTTCGCCCGTTGGAAACATGTACCCCATCCCCGCCAGTCCAACCAATCCCGCAATGAGATCCTTTGTAAGCTCCTTGCAAGCCAATTTCCAATGACTGTCTGCCCCGCAGTACAAGCACCCCCTTGACACAAAGGTACCGGGCGGCCAAAACCCTTCCACCATGTGAGGTGGAGGCCCTTGCAGCTGCTGCTGGCCCATACGTCTCATGCAGATCTTCAAATACTTCATCAGTTCCATCAATTCACTTACCGGAGGGGCGGGCACGGATTGAGGAACTGGAACACGCATGGAAGTAGGTGGAACCAGGGCCGAAAATTGCGCCGGAGCCAAAACCTGGGGGGTGGATTTCTTTGGTCCCGCTGGGAAGGACTTAGCGGTATCCTCAATAAGCTCTTCTAAGTCAAGCTCACTCTCCACAGCCTGGCAAATGACAGCCAACTCCGGAAGGAGTGCAATGCTCCCGTCTAATGACCGCTTTACCAAGTTGTGATTGTAAAGATGCCGCTGCACCCTTGCCCGGAGTTGAGCACCTAAACCGCCCAGAAACGCGCGTTTCATGGCCCCCGTCTGTCCCGCCACCACCTCGTTCTTTGACAAGTACCAATAGATCCAATCAAATGTTGAGGTGTAATCCGCCAGCTCCACCCAAGTTCTGACTCCTCCGCCCGCGCTCGCCTCCAAGGCCACGCGGTCAAAATTGCTTTCCCGGAATTGAGGTTTGCGCCTACCCCACCGCGTTAGGATCTCCGCCTTCAGTTTTGGCCATTCCTGATTCTTGTAGCCTTGCATCTCCTCCACATCCCGGAGTTTCTCTTCGTCCATAATGAACAGGAAAACAAGCCAGGCCTTATTGGTGTCTGACGCACCTTCTGCATCTGCAATACGTTTGTATCTTGAGATGAATTGCTCCACATCCGCAGTGTTGAATTGGATGTGAGGGTAGTTGCGCGGCCTGATGCAAACCAGATGAGTGGGTTCATGGTCACTGGAGACCAATGGGGGAACGGCGTAGCTTGTCCTGGGTCGAGCGGAGGGAGGGGGAGGAGGAGGGATGGAAGACGCGAGTGGGGTCAGAGTAGCCAACATGGAAATGGAAGGAGAAGAAGAAGAAGAAGAGGAAGCAACTGTAGGGAGGTATGGATAGGACAATGTGCTCAGTTACCTTTGAAAGACAAGAAACAGAAGGTCATTTCCCAGCCAGACCCCCAGATGTAGAAAGAATAAGGGTTTTCCCCCTATAATTGTCCCAAGGTTTAGAAGTTAACGGTTCCCTGCATCTGAAAGGAGATGAGGATGCCCAAAGTTGCACTTAAACAAGAAATAGAAATAAGGAGATCAAGAGATAAAGAAAAGTAGAGAGAGTGTGAAATTGCCAATCCTTCAATCCTAAGAACTTTCCACCTGGATGTGTATCCAGTATGAGTTCCTTTAATCTCTTGGTGAGATGATTGATCCAATCCAATGATGTGATGGTCCAATTCCATCCCCCTCTGCTCCTAACCCAGAGTTGAGAGTGAGGATAATTCCTCCCTCTCAACCCTAACCTAAGTACACGCGCAAATAAAATTATGACAAAGAAACAGAAAACAATCCCAAAACAGAAACCCTAGCCTCCTCTCCCCACCTCCGTACCAAACTTCCCCCAACGTCCGTACGCCGTTCCCTCCATCCGGTTTGTCCTTCTCATGACACGTTCCTTGCACTGTGCCCTACTCCAAGCCCCCCGCGCCTGTCCGTATCCGTTTGTCCGCGCCCCTCGTGGATTTCCAGTATTATCCGGCATGATCCAAGTGCTTGCACGCGCCCTCCATCCGTTCCTTTATAGCCTGCGGATTTCTCCGCTCCTACGTATTCAAACCAGCCCGCCCGCAAACCTAGTTGATTGCACTACCTTCCAAATCCGATCTCCGGCGCGGATCTCTTCCCACGCTGCATTTGATGCTGAGCCCAACCAGTCCACTAGGTGCGGAGCCAAACAGCAGCTGATGCTGATCCAGCAGCTGCCGCTGCTGAGCACTCCGCATACCCTAATGCTGAGCCCGCTTGCCTCCAATGCTGAGCGCGCAGCCGCAAAGCAGTTCCCAATCCTTGTCTATAAATTGACACCACAACGGTTTGGAAGCTTTGAGTATACCTTCATGCCTTTTGGCCTCTGTAACACTACTTTTAATTTTCAACATTTTTTCCATGAAATTTTTTCTGACTTTGTAGTGAAATACCTTGTGGTGTATCTTGATGATATACTTGTCTACTTGAAAACTCTTCAGGATCAAATTGCACATGTGCAAGAGGTGCTGTGGCAAATTTGAAAGAATAAACTGTTTGCAAAAGCCCCTAAGTGAAAATTTCATACTCCTTCTCTTCAGTTTTTAGGCGTCATAGCCTTGCAGCAAGGACTATTTATGGATCCAGCCACAAGAAAACGCATATTGGACTAGCCCGCACCTTCTTTGGTCAAATATCTTAAACTTTTTCTGGTATTTAGTAATTTTTACAGGTGGTTCATTGCACAGTACGCTGAGAAGACCATTAATCTCACTAATATTCTTCAGAAATGCACTCATTTTGTTTTCACCACACAGGCTGCTTGGGAGTTTAGAGCTCTAAAGAATTCCTTTACTGCTGATCCAATACTTGCTCATTTTACCAAGCTAGCTTGAACAGTTGTGGAAACAGATGAAAGGGACTATGTGATTGTAGGAGTAATCTTGCAGCTTTCTTCCTCTGCTTTTCTCTTTCATCCCATAGCCTTTGAGTCTTGTGAACTGTATTCTGCAGAGCTTAATTACAAGATTAATTACAAGGAACTTCTTGCAATTGTATACTGCTTGAAGAGATGGTGTGCATACCTTTTGAGTCTTATGGAACCCTTTGAGGTCTTAACTGATTGCAATTCTCTTAAATAATTCATGAGCTTTAAAGTCCTTACACACAGACAGGCATGTTGGGCAACATACCTCTCCAAGTTCAAATTTACAATCACGTACTGACAAGGGAAACAATCTGTAATCCCTGATGCTTTATCACATTGAAATAACATTTAAACAGGGGGGGAACCTTTGCCAATAAAAACCCTGAAAAAGTTAGGAAACTCTTCTCCAATCAGTCTGCCCAACTCATTTTAATCATCACCCACCTCAAAGACAAAGCTTCTAAACTTTGACAAGCTCAACTCAACAATCTCAAGTGTAACAAACTTTTCAAGAGTGAAAAAGTATTAGATAGTGATTACAGTATTGACAAAAATGGTTATTTAGTCTATAAAGATTGTATAGTAGTACCTGATAATCCCGCATTAATTTAGATATCTTTGAATCTTGGCACAACTATCTGCTTTCTTGTCATCATGGGTAGTATAAAAGCTACTGGTTGATTGCACAAGAATTCCATTGTCCTGGTAAGAACAAGGAAGTAAAAGACTATTTTAGCAGGTGCTATGATTGAAATTCTAACAAGTCCTCAAAACACTGGAATTATGGACTGCTCCAGCCACTTCTTATCTCACCTATTCCTTTGCACTTGTTTTCAATGGATTTTATTTCTCATTTACCCATTTCTGGTGTTTATGACGATATTCTACAATTATTAGATTACTTCTTAAAGATGACTTTATTTATTGCAGTACTGTGACTGCCTATTTGGAAGACCTAGATAATTTATTCATAGAATATGTATTTTTGTATCATTGCCTCCCTGATAATATAGTTATTTATTGTGGATCTTTGTTTTTCTCTAGCTTCTGGACCCTGCTATTGCAGCATTTGAAGATCACGTGCAAGTTATCAAAAGCTTACCACCCAGAGATGGATGGGCAAACCAAGCAAGTTAATCAGATTCTTGAACAGTATCTTTGAATTTATCTCTCCTATCAACAGGAAAACTGGTCGCAATGGATCCCATTAGCCAATTTTGCCTACAACAATTCCACTCATTCCTCCACCAAACAGTTGCCCTTCCAGACACTTTATGGTAGAAACCCAACTTTTGCCTCCATTCATGTAGCACCCTCTCACCCAGCTACCAATTATCTTAGCCACATCCACCCCTTCAATTGAAACTCCAATCTAACCTCAAACTAGAAAACCATTGCTAAGAGGAGCCAGAAGACTGACTTTGCACTATGGCACCAACCTTTGCAGTAGGAGATTATTAAGGCTCAATGCTTGCAAAATCTGCAGTACTTGCTCAACCCAAAAACTCTCTGAAAGAAAAATTTTCCACTTCAAAGTCAAATCATTAATCTCTCCCAATGCTTTTAAACTTTCTTTACCTGGAAAATGTAATGGTATCCACCCGGTCTTTCATGTATCTCTCCTAGAGCCAGCTTGAGTCCTATACCCGGGAAAGAATCATCCCCCTCCTGAAACAGTCAACATCCAAGATTATTTAGAAGTAATTAATTTTTGTTCTGTTTTCCATGTTAGGAAAAGGAAAACTTTAATACCTTGTTGAATTGACAGGCTTCCAGCCCAAAAAATATTGCACCTTGTGGCATCCAGCCCATCACCTCTGCAACTCTCCCAACTTAGTCTGAGACCTACATTCAAACTATCCTTGAAAACCTTGCCAAGCTTAACTCCATCCCATCCAATCCAATTCCATTACATATTTCCATTCAATTCCATCCCATCCAATACCATTCAATTCCATAATCCCATTCCATTCCATCTCATCCAATCCTGTCACATCTCCCATGCCATTCCATTTTGTCTTATTCTTGTTTTCTTAATTTACCTCTTTTAGACTTTCATGAAAAAACCTTTATTTCTATTTTCCTTTTATTCATTTCTCTATCCTGTTAAAATAACCTTTTTTCATTTCCCAAAAAAAATAATATTGAGATAATTATCATAAAGTAACTATAGTCAAATAAAATAACAATATATAATACATTATAGATTTTCCTTTATGTTCTTCTCCACTTCTTCCCAATTTTCAGTCAACTCCTTCACCATCAATTTAATTTCATCTTGCTACTATTGCAGAGAAAGCTGCAAAAGTAACATAAATAAAATAAAAATAACAATAATAAAATTAACCTAGGAAGGAGTAGTTAAACCATAAATATTATTGCAAAAATGGATTCTCCACCCAAAAATTAGGTAGGGTCACTCACTGAACCCACCCTTGAAATCCAACTCCTTATATTTTTAAATAATTAGGGAAAGAAAGACCAAAATAACACGGCACCACTATTGAACTTTTTGGCCAATTAAATATTTCACACTTATTGTGACGTATAGGTTTCACACCTAAAATCCAGTCAGAATTGAGGTGTGTGTATATTTTAGGAGTTGCGGACGGAAATGTGTTCTGTCACAATTCCCACACGCAGCCGCAGCAGCCAATGCACCCGCGCGCGGCTGAGCTACAGCTCTTTCACTCTGTCAAAGCTGTGTACGCAGCCCTAGGCCTCTGACAAGTATGCAGCTGCGGGACTATGGGTTGAAAAAGTGACAGGCAGCCTGAGAAATCTAGGTACCGTGTAAACATGCTACAACCTACACGGGAACATTATTAATATGTAATAAATGTTCCTGTGGATAGTAGATAGTCTAAAAATACATAAAATTATATAAAAATACTTAAATAACCTTTATACATATTTTTTATTAAATATAATTCAAAGTACCAAAAATGTCAAAAATAAGATAATGACTACTTCTGAAAATATATTAAAAAACTTTAATATACTATTATGAGAATTTCTAGACATCAATATCTTCATGAACTACTAAGAAAACTAATTATGTAACAATATTACATGAATTCCCATGACTTATATTTTTAATTAATTATTTTAGTAAATCAACTGGAACTCGAAAATAAGGAGTAAAATCAATATCATGACTTTACTCCAGTTATTTAATAAATAATGAGAACTCACCTGACATCAGGATTTCTGTAGAAATTTCTATTTAAATAATTTTTAAATTACTGGGAACATTTACTAAGGATAATTAATTAAATAATAAATAAAAAGGACAGATTACTGTTATTCACACGTCCAAACATCAATTATAAAGTAGAATAATTCCCATACCCTGTAGAATTAGATTCTGCCCGTGTTACAGCACCAAGAACACGTGACAGGATACCACTGGTTACCCTGCTAGTCTCAGTTTCCGTCCCTTTGAGCCCCTGTACCCCTCAGAAGGACAATATTGGGACTCCAAAAGCTATAAATAAAGAGCTCTTTAGAGGATATTGATACCCAGAGACCCAGTTATATTTACATCCATAAACCATTTCAAGTTAATCAAATACTTATAAAAGATAAGTAAGTCATTTATGGCTTTAGTCTGATTAATAATATCCATCCTCAACCTTTTTTTTATCAATTTAAACTTCTGAAAAACCTTATAACCCCAGTATACAGGTTTAACCCATCAGTGCACATCCCAAAAAGGTACCCAAAGGATTTCATAATATACCAGTGAGTCTTATTATCCTTTCTCTGTCGTGGCAGCTTGGTTAAAAAGCCCTTCCACTCCACCATTTATTTTATATACATATTATCTTTGGGAAAAATATCCTTTAAACTAACGGTCCCAAAGTAACCAGGCCTACGTGTTTTCATACTGTATTCCCTGAAGAGAGGTCTTAAAGATCCCCAATATAATTGTGGCCCCTCTATAAAAATATTTAATTATCAATTTATCTACATTGATTTATAAAAATAAACCATATCCAAACCAATTAACCTTGCAATAAGCTTCATCCAAATATTTTATGGATTTGTGCTACATTTATTAAATAATATATTTATTATTTATTCTATCACCTCTGGTAGCCAAAGGATAGCAAGGGTCTTGGCATCCAGGAAGCTGACATTTAAAATATTCAAGATCTTCATCATTTATCAACCCCAAAATTTGTTGCAACACAAGGAATTTTGAAACCAACACCTCCCCAAGGATTTCCTGGCACCTTGTTGTCCAAGCCCTCTTCAGTCAGGCATTCAATTCATCCACCTTTCTCTTCCTTTGAACTTGCAACAGACCCTCTACAATATTTCAAGTCAACAGCCTTTCATTAGTTTCAATTGGGACCACAACTCACACTTGGGCCCCTTTGCTTTGATCTTCCATTCCATTCCCTTTGACTCCATCCCTCTCCATCCCATTTTTTTCCTCCAATTCTGTTCTGTTTCCTACTTCATCTCAATTACCTTACTCCTGTTCCATTTTGTATCCTCCTTAATTTTCATTTCATTCCTCCCTTGTTTCCTTGGCAATTGCTTCAACCTGCTCTTCACCTCTCATCTCATATTGCACCTTGGACTCAACTCAATTCATCTAAAATTTGATTCATGTTATCAAACAATGGATTGCTATTTAAAGGAAATGAAGAAGCTGCTTTCCAAAGATAACAGTGCTTGCACTTTCCCCAAACAAAATGTGCAGCAGTGCTTGGAACACACCTCTGGCTTTTGCTGATACATTTTTCACAATTGCAAGAGGAGGATGAAAAAATGACTAATTCTAAATTTATTCAAGAGATTAAAGTAAAATGTAAGGGTATACAGTGATGTAAAAACTTTCGGAATGCATGTGAAATTATCCATAAGCTTGCAGGAGCTTGCGGCTGTATACTCAGGCAACTATCACACTCCAAGGTTTAGTTTCATTGTATTCATCATTTTGACATATAAATTTCCTTAGTACCCTCTACCTCAGTCCATAAGTTTGAAAAAAATAAATTACTAAATCAACGGTTCCTTCCACTTACTACCTCTGGCTTGTGTCACAACCTTCCACTCTTGGAAACTCAGTATATACTTGCAAATCTTTGCAGTTAACTCTAATCCGGTTTACCATCCATTCAAGCTTTGATCTTATACCCTTGGGTATCATCAGTCCTTGGACTTCCATGCTTCTTCATGCAATCACACTAGGTTGCACCAATGCCTATATAGCCATATCAACTGTATAGTTTGAGCCCCCTTCCCTGGATAGCTATATCTGTTCATTTGCATTGTCCTCACATTTCAGTCCTTCCTTCCCTCAATCATTATTTCTCTGTACACTCATTTTCTATTGCATCAGAACTTGGCTACAACCTTGGAAATGACTTTAATTTTATCTCATTTTTCCCATTCTGTCCCTATCATTCATTGTGTCATTGCTTCCTAGCTGTAGGTAGCCATCCATCAGGTTGTATCCAGTCATCATTTCATTACCTTTTAAAGGCTACACCTCCTGCCTGAATATTGTTTCCTCAGTTAGTTAATTTTGTATTTTCTTGCATTTTTCTAAAACAAGTCATCAAATTGTTCTTGGATTTGTTTTCCTCCAATTGGAACAACACAATCCTCTTGCTGTTTTTGAAGCCATTCAACCTCAGTTTTCACTTTGCAGTTAGCCTTGCTAACTTTCACTTATCCCTTGCGCTCAGTTTTCTCATTTGCGTTCAAGATCATCCAAGATTTCCCTTTATTACATGGGGTGGTTGTGTGATGCACAACAAGGACTGATCCATATCTTTAATGATGACAAAACATATCAAGAAGTTATCCAAAAAATGAGTGAAAATCACCAAAGTGATCACAGAATGATGTAAAATGAATAAACATCCATAACTGATCACTTTAGTCAAATAATAATTGTACAAATCAAAGATATGTTCAGTTTCATCAGAATAACAAAAAAACACATTAACAGATCCTGCATCTAAAAACATACAGAAATCCAGCAGATCAGAGATCAGCTGATTGACAGCACCTTGAGGATCTGAAAGACCTGTCCTTGCTGGCTTGATAACCTTAGCCCTTGAGCCTTACCCTCTCTATGTGATCTGAGAACGCTCTTCTTCACCCAAAAAAGGTATTTATACAATGCTTTCTTAGGTTTATTGTCAACAGTTACCTATAAATTTACCCATTATTGTCCAGAAACCTTTTCATACTTTATCAAATGCTTCAAATAGTATAGAAAGTGATTTATGCCCCTTTCTTATATATAAAATTTGTTTCTGAAATCATCATTGATTCATTAAAGTTTAGTCAGCAATCAACCCCACCTTTGTCTTGAAACCCTTCTTCTGAATCCCTGCAGGTGCCATGATATTAATTACTCCAAGGAGCTAGCTATTTCCTTCCTGCATTGGATTTTGTGCTAGTTTTCCAGGCCATTTGAACTATTTAGATGGATAAATCTTCTTGAGTAATTCATTAAGGTTACAACTGATTCCAGGGTTTTATACAGTCCAAAGTCATCCAATGAAGGGAGTTTTCTAAATCATTAAAGATCCCCATTATTATAATACTTTGGCCCCTCTTTATAACATATGGAAAACCATTGAACCAACCAATAAAACCTTGCACTAGCTCTTAAGATGTTTTTTATTGCAGATTTTTACGTTGTGGTAGACTAAACGTTATCTGTAGCCATCAGACTCAATTTTTTAGTATAAATATAATCTAAATCATAAACTTAAACTCAGAAATGGATTCTAAAACAAAAACAACCCAAAGTCACCCAGCCAAACTACCCCTCTATCTCTCATGATTTAGAAGATACAGCCAAAATCAATTGTGGACAGCTCATATCACACCCAGGTATCACAAACCAGTGAAAGGCCATATGGGTATGCTTGGAATCCCTAAAAGACATAACAGTAACATCTTGCCACAACAATTCAACCAAAAATACAACTAATCAACTCACCTGTATACTGAGAACCATAAGCAGGCTCATGTAGTACCAACAACCCCAGCTATGCACAGCAATTTATGCAGGCTGCCAGTGTCAGCTCTTGGATACCAGGAACCTTGCAGTCCTTTAGCTACAGAGAGTGATAAAAATGCTGGAATGATAATAATAATTATTATTCCAATAATAAACACTTAGAAGCTCAAATAAATGATATAATAAGAGCAGTTGCAAGGTTTAATTGGTTTGGTAATAAATGGTTTTCAATATAATATAAAATAGGGGCCACAGTATTATACTACTGGGGATCTTTACAGAATAGCAACCTCTCTTCAAGGGGCCTCTTTAGGCAGTTGAACAACCTTGGAATAAAAATGGGTGCCTTAGAAAGGACTTATTCCACTAATGGCCGGGCTTAACAGCACAAATGGCCAAGACAGGAAGGGTAACACTCACTCTGAGCTATTTACTACGAAAATCCTGGAATAATTGGAAGGGTTTCAGAGCAGATGGGGTAAATTGCTTGACTAAAGTTCAATGGTTGATTGGTTAATAAGGGTAAATAATACTACTACAGACTAATTCATAAATAACTTTCTTATCTTCATATAAGCACTTGATCAAAAATGACACGGTGTCTGATTGATAATAAATAATTCCTGGTAACTATGCTTGAATAATGGATCCAAAGAGGTCTGTATAAATACCTTTTTGGGGTGATTTTGAGCTTCTCAGGTCACGTAGAGAGGGTTCTGCTCGTGGGATGAGGCTGGCAAGCCAGTCAGGGCAAGATTGGCACGTCCACTTGGTGCTGTCAATCAGCTGTCCTTAGATCTGCTGGATTTCTGTACTATTTTAGCCACAGGATCTGTTAATCTGTTATAGCGTAAATTTGATCATTCTGTACTCATCCTTTATTTTTACTATTTATATTGATTTGTAGCGGGCATATGTGGATTTTTACTGATTTTCCATTATCTGCTGATCATGTAGATACTTTTTAATAATTTTTATGAACACTCCTTGTAGTGTTTTGTGGTCTTCAAAGATCAGGGTCAGTGATTTACGTGATAATCCTTGATCTTTGATTTATTATTAAAAAATCTTTTAAACTTAATTTTCATGAATTTTATTTAAGTTTTGATCTTTTTGGATCATTAGTAATGCATATGTCAGTTTGTTACATATACTAGGCAACCCTAACTAGGTTGTAGCTTTTCTGAGCAGTACCTGGTTGTCAGATTAGTCATGACTGATCCAGACGCGGGGATCAGTTAGTACAGATGTGTGCGGGGTAGGATCTGCTGCGTGCGTGGCAGAATCAGCTGCGCGCGGGTTCTCTAGTACGCCGGATCTGCTACTAATAGTATGTAGGGATATGTAATGATGCGGGGCTGCGCGCGGGAATTGTGACATAACACATTTCCGCGTGTAACTCCTAAAATATACAAAAGGCCTCAATTCTGAGTGAATTTTAGGTGTAAACCCTTTACGTGACAATACGTGTGAAATATTAGAATGGCCAAAAAGTGCCATACTTGTGTCGTAATTTTTTGTACTTTTCTTTTAATTATTTTAAAAATATAAGGACTTGGAATTCAAGGGTGGGGTCAGTGAGTTACCCTACCTAATTTTGGGTGAGGAATCCATTTGTTTAAAAATATTTATGGATTTCTCAATCCTTATTTTGTTAATTGAGATATTCTTATTTTTCCATAGTTTTGTGTTGCTATTGACAGGTTGCTCTGTACATAGTAGCAAGCTGACGGCCAGGATCTTTTAGTAACAAACAACCCCAGCTACCACACCAAAATTTATGAAGGCAGCTTAGATTATTTAGTAGCAGTAACTACAGAACTACCCAGCAATAGATGCAGGCAGTCTGGACCATGTGTAACCAAACAACCACCACTGAAAGTCACCACAGGACCACCCGGCAATATATGCAGCCACAAAGGCCAATGTAGAACCAAAGAACCCACCAGTACAAGTTCACCACATTAAAAAATCAACCCAGCACTGCAAAGCAACATATGCAGTCAGGAACATGTGGTACCAAAAAAAACCACCAGTACTACCCACCTCAGATCTACACCTTAATTTATGCAGGGGTATGCATGCATGAAAACCGCTGTGATAAACCCTTGAGCCCTTTAATATTGGGATATTGTTTAAGATCAAATATATCTGATCAACCATTAACCAAAAATCCAATACATCTTGTCTATTCTCCAACAAATCCTACCAATAACAGTTATTTAATTAATCTAGGTCTGATCTGAGACCTATATCAAGTCTCAAAGAAACCAGCCATTAATTGAAATAAATTATTGTGCAGACTTACTATATTAATAGAAGGGAAGGAAATTCAAAAACACTATTGGTTTTACTATTACTCTAAAGGAGTAGAAGTAATACTAAATTCCCCTTCAGGGACTGCCAGCAAGCTATTTTCTAAATTATTTATATAATCCCTCAGGAATCTTTACAATGTGTTCATTTTTAAAAATATTATTATTCCACAAATTCATCAATCTCTGTAGCTAAAGGACTGAAAGGTTCATGGTATACAAGAGCTGACATTTTGTGATCTTAAAATATCTAAATGTGTTCATTTTTTGATTTTTATGTATATTTGATTCTAAATTCTGAGAACTTTATGATTTTAATTTATGTAATTTTACTTGAAATTCTATGTTTTCAAAACCCTCATCCATGCAAAAGTCACAATATTTCATATTCATGGTGGATCCATATGTATTTTGGTTGTTAATTGCTGTACCTTTTTCAGCTTGCTACTTGTACAGAGCAACTTTTGAAAGTAGAACCAAAACAAAATAAATTATAAAGTACAGAAGGAGTGAGAAATGCCACAATTTTATTAAATGTTTGTATTCCCACCTAAAATGAGGTAAGGCCACTCACTGCCCCACCCTTGAATTCCAACTCCTTATATTTTCAAATAAATTAACAAAAAAATGGCCCAAAACCACAATAACACTACAAGTGATTTTTTGGCCATCTCAATTTCACAAGTGTATTGTCACATGTAGGTCTCACACCTAAAATTCACTCAGAATTTTAGTGTTTTCTATAGTTTAGAATTCAAAGCGGTTTTTGTGTTCTCTCAAAACTCCTGTGTGCAGCCCTGCATCTATACAGTACATTTTGCATGCACTTTACACTCAAAACTCAGTCACCTGTCAGGAAAAAGGCATTCAATATGCTCCTGGCCTTGGATTCCAGATTTGTTCCCACAGCTTTCCAGCCTGCGCGCATCAAAACTGCCAGGTCAGCTTCTCCCAACCAGGTACTGCATGAGCCTTCTACAACCTCTATGGATGCATAATGTGTATTTAATGAGGTATCTAATCAATATAGGATGATTTGAAACCTCTAAAAATTGAATAAAAATATAAAAATCAAATTATAAAATAGACATATTAGCAAAAACAATAATAAATGTTGTCACAAAAACAAAATTATCAAATCTTTATGAACCACAAAAAATATCAAAAGGTTCCCTTAAAAATTATCGCAAATTATCAAAATGATCAGATGATGAAAGAGAATCTACAAATACCTAACTCTGACTACTTTAATCTAAAGAATATAACATAAAATTATGAAATATATCAGAACTAAAGAAATACAAAATTAATATTTAAACAAGTTTTGACAATCATTTCACATATAAATATGAGACACAGAAAGGTACAGCTGAGTGACAGAACTAAGAATGTGTGCCACAATAGCCGTGGCCAGCTTTCAAGCCTTAGCCCTCAAGCAAAACTCTCTCTATGTGCCCTTAGAAGGCCACCTCACCCCAAAAGGGTATATCTACAGTACCTTTTGGATATTTTAAAACACAGTAATTTTTTATATAAATTCAGAACCCATTTCCATTTTTGATAAATTTTTTATAGGAGATAAAAAATTGGTATATTTCCTCAGTCTGATAGTATAATTATTAATTCTAAACCATTATGATTTCCATTGAACAAAATCAGCCAAAAACCCAAACTTTGACCCAAGACCCTTTCAAACGTGAATTTCTGAAGTAGCCTTGTGAGCCAATTATTTCAAAGTCAATTCCTCCCTGCCTAATTTCTGTTTGCTTTTATGCCCAGAAAAACCTTCATTCTGTTAAAATATGGATGCACCCAGGTAATGTGCATGGTAGTGTGTAATACAAATGGGATGCATAAATGGGCCTCCATGGTCCATTGGACATCATGTGGGCAACATGGGCCTATGTAGATGTTACTGGTTTTGAGCATTTGGGTGCCAAAAAACGTTTTCCAGGTCCTTTGGAACATGGGCCCTTATGGGCCCGCCAGGGTGGATGGGCCACTCAAGCCAGATGTGCTTATTTGGGAATAACTGGGCCCAAGGTTTATTTTGGACATACTTGGCCAGAGGGGCTGGCCTGCCAAAGTATGTATTTTGCGGCTTTTGGGCCGCGGCAGCCCATTGGGGCCACCACCCACTTGAGGCTGCTTGTTTCTCACCTGGGCCTGTTGCAGGGCCCAACGGCCGATGCGGGGCCGTTGTATGGGGAAGGGGGCCCCGTTTGGAGTCCTCCCACCTGCTTTTGTGCGGGGCCGCAGCCCAAGTTGTGTCACTTGGTCGGTTGCAGCTGTGGGGGCCATTGGCCCCTGCCTCCCTCCCTCCCCTTGCTTGGTTGCAAGGGGGAGATGAGGTTGGTTTGTCTTGAACCAACCAGGCTGGTTGCAACAAAGCAACCGGCAAAGGGGGAGGGGAATCAATCACCCCCCACCTTGAGAGCAAGATGACCAAGAGCAAGCAGGGCACTCTCCTACCCCCATTACCATGGAGGAGGCACCACAGGCTGGGGGGACCTGATCCCCCTCCATACCACCATCACTTCCTGTTGGCCTGGGGCAGGCAATTTCCCAGGCGACCAGCGGGGGATTTCATCACCCCTGCTGGTCACCTAGCTGAGAGAGAGGGGGGGCGCGCATGTCCGCCGGTTACACCCCCCCTCCTGTGGGTTTTGGCCAGACCCAGAGGGATTCTGGGTCCACCCTGGCCATTTTGAGGGCCAGGGGCCTGGTTGCAGGAGGCAGCCAGGCCTGTGAGTGTACGGGAAGGGCCATTATGGTCATAAGTGAGATTTAACCAGGTAACTTAGGCAGGTTGTAATAGACAACCAGCCAGGGTCTGAACAGAAACAAGGGCTGGTTCAGCCCATTAAGGGTGGAAACACCAAACTCAACCGGTACAGGTTGGTCAAAAGGGTTTGTGGACTAATGCCAAGTGGGCTGAGTAAGCCCAAACCAAGTAGCATGGCTTGTAGAGCCTGTAGAGCCCATTTGGGGAGGAATTTTTGCCTTTTGCTTGTCATTACATGAGCTCCACATGAGCACCATCTTTTGTATTTAAAGAGCTCCTCTCCCTGCTGTTTTCCATCCATTCATTCACCAATTCATTCACCAATTCATTCACATTCACCACTTTTCCATTTCCTCTGCCTCATATTTAGGATAAATCATAAGACATTATTGTCTCAGAATTTCTTTTGCTTTAAGTACTGCTCTTTGACTAAGCTTGTGGGCCAATAATTCTCACACATTCCCTTGGGTGCTACCCCTTTGAAGTAATTCTGAAGGAACCCAATGTCCAGGGTCTTATACTGTCCAAAGTGACCCCCTGAAGAGAGGTTGTGTAAATCTAAAGATCCCCAGTTTTGAATAAGCCTTGGCCCCTCTTAAAAACATATGGAAAAACTTTTTAACCAAACCAATACAAAACTGGCACTTGCTCTCACCATATATCAACCATTTCAGAATTTTACATGCTTTCTTGGAAATATTATTATTCCAACACCAATATCACTTTCTGTAGCTAAAGGAAAGCAACGTTCCTGGCATCAGGAAGCTGAAAAACTTTTTAACATAGAAGGGCTTTGTGAGTCTGAAGTGTGCAGGTCTTACAGCTGTGTGCAGGAATTGGATCAGCTTCATGGGGGATCTTTTTGCGCACTTTTCATGTAGTTCCTTGACTAATTGAGTTCAATTGATGCATTCAGGAATGTTGTTTCTGGCTTTGCATGTGGTTTTCTTTGAAATAAATTATGCATGTGGATTATTTTGGAGAGCGCAGGCCATTTTTCTGCAGTTTGGGGCTGCATGTTGGAATTTTGGTGAAACTCAATTCCATGTGTAACTCCTAAAATTTACACAAGAATTCAGATCTGACTGAATTTTATTTGTGAAGCCAAGATGTGAAAATGCATGTGAATTATTAAAATGGCAAGGAATTAGAATGGTGGTACCGTGATTTTTGGTTTTATTTTATTAAGATATTTTAAAATATTAAGGAGTGAGAATTTGAGGTTGGGGTCAGTGAGTAACCCTACTTAATGCTGGGAGGGCAATCCAAATCCGTAACTTTTTGGTATTTAGCACTCCTTCATTGTATTTTCATTAATCATTTAATTTTTTTATTGTTGGTACTTTGACCGGTTGCTCTGTACATAGTAGCAAGCTGCAAGTTGGTTCCTTCTAGGTAATAATGTATTTGAACCAGGGACAAACCTAAAACTAGGCATTCCATTTGGCTGGACCCATACCTTTTCTCAGTCTCCTTGATCTGTCTGGATAAAAATGGTACATGTTTCTCTACAGGGTTTTAATCTCCGATTATCACCTGGTCTGGGGAAGGTCCTAAGACATTCACACTAGCATATATTTAGAGCCTAAAATACTTAGATTAGTCCTGTTGGATTAGTACAGGGGTGGATGAAAAATCACTTTGCAGTTCTTCATAGCTTTTCAAACTTTCATGCATCATATCAGATAAGGTGCCATTGTTTCATTCCTCAGAGAGATTCTTATTTAATAATGAAACCCTTGATATATACTTTCTGTAATTTCAGAAAAAGATTATGATGGATATAATCTCTGTTTATTTCTTGGGAATAGGTCTGTTCATAACAGCAGCTATTTCTGATAAGTTGAAAATTGAAATAATGAAAAACTTGATTTTATTTCAAACTAAGACCAATGGAACCAGTATTTCTCTGACACACGTGAAAGAAGAATTGTAAGATATAAAAGAAGCTAAATGAAGTATAAGGACTGATGAAAGTAATTCAAGATAAGTGTACAAAAATGAAAGGAAAGGATTGACAGTTTGGATGTTCCTCACATCTGATCAATAGAATGTCGATTGGTCGTTCTTAATGGTTGATGATGAGTATCTGATGATCAGGAGTGAGTATGAGAGGAGACGGTCGATGTAGCGGAATGATGGAGATGGTCGGATAAGGATATTGTGATGGAGGAAGTGGCTTGAGGTTGAGGTGGTTGAAGTTATTGAGGAAGTTGGTCGATGTGGGTTGGAGTAATAAGAAGGTGAGGAAGGGAAGGCGTATGGGGAGGAATGATGAGGGAAGATGAGAATGAGTAGGGATGGAGCGGAGCGGAGTGTGGCAAGGTCGAAGCGGAAAGAAAGGAAGCGTGGTGAGATGGAGGTAGTTTGATGTTTATTGATGGATGATGATTCAAGGAAATGAGCGTCGAGTGGGATTGAAGGGGAATGAGAAAGAATCTAGAGTTGGAATTGGAGTTTTTGCACCCTTACAGATGCGGGTGAGCCAAGTGACAATGACACACCCCCGTGATCAGATGTGAGGAGACATAATTGTGGAGGTTAAATGCACAACAGAGTTTCTTAAGGCGGGCTTGGTCAAGGCGTCTGCCAGCATCGAGTTGGAGGGAACGAGATGAGTTATTAGTTTGTGATTGGCCTTTTGTTCTCTGAGCCATTTTATTTGAGTGTCAACATGCTTGAGTCCTCCATGGTGTGACTCTTGATTGACCAGGTCATTAAGAGCTTTATTATTGATGAATGAGGCGTGAGTGAGATTAAGTGAAGGATTCATTTTATGTAGCAGTTGCGTTACCCAGATCTTTTCTTGTGTAGCAAGCACGAGCGCCTTGAGTTCACCTTTGGTGGAGGATAGAGAGACTGTGGTTTGCAACTTGCTGTGCCAATAAATTGGACATCCGTACAGAAGTATTAAATATCCTGTGTGGCTTCGTGTGTATCGGGATCATTTCCGCCGTCGGAGTCACTGTACACTTCAAGGTCGTATTGGAATTTGGGATTTTGAAGTCGAAGTGCCATGTTGTTTGAGGTTTTGAGATATCGCCAGACATGTTTGGCTTTGATCCAATGGGACATGCCTGGTTTGACATTGAAGCGTGATAAGTTAGAGACTGCGTATGAGATGTCTGGACGGGTTCAACTGGCTATGAAGTTTAAAAATCCCGTTGATGATCTGTAGTTAATGTTGAGACGGAGAAAGGCGTGGTGATCGGTATTGGTGGCAGAGGTAAGGTTGATGTTAGGTGTAATTGGAGTATTGATAGGTTTACATTTGGTGAGACCCAATTCAGTGAGACCGGTTTCGATGTGATTTGGTTGAAGTAAACCTAAACCATCTTTTGTTTGAACGAGTTGGTTCCCGAGGATCTTGCTTAAAGGACCATCATGAGAGATTTTGAATTTAGATTTGATGTTGTCTCTGAATTTATCCGAGTTGCCGATGATCAGAAGGTTGTCGACGTAAACAAATACGTATAAAAGGTTGATGTTGTTGATGTACAGACAGGGATCTGCACTCAAGGTTACAAAGCCTTGATCCAGTAGCCAAGCCCTCAAAGTCTCGTACCAGCTCTTTGGAGCTTGTTTCAGCCCATAAAGCGCTTTATTAAGTTTTAAATAGAGAAAGGGTGAATTGTAGCCAAGAGGAGTTTTTATGTAAATGTCCTCATCGAGGGGAGCGTGAAGAAAAGCTGATTTAATATCCATTTGTCAAATAGCAAGATTGTGGTGGAGAGCGAAAACCAGGAGGATACAAAGGTGGTGATAGACCCCGTAGGAGCATAGGTTTCACCGTAATTGAAAAATTCTATTTGCCAAAAACCCTGAACACAAAGTCGTGATTTGAAGCGAATGCCAGAGCCATCCGGTTCGTCCTTGATACGATATACCCAGACAGTGGTGAGTGCTTTCTTGCCATTCGGTAATGATTCGCATCCTTCCCAGACTTTCATAAGATCAATTCCGCTGAGCTCTTCGTTCATGGAATTAATCCAATTATCCTTGTCTTCAGAACGAGTTGCTTCATCGTAAGTCTTAGGAATTGTTTGAGCAAGGAAGCCGTATCTTTGAGGTTGACAAAGAGTGGATTGATTGCGGAGTGAGTGGGCTGGGCCTAAAGTTGGAGATTGAGATTCAGAGAAATTTTCAGAAGGGTTTGCGGCAGTCTGAAATGACTCGTCATTAGATTGACAAGCCAGAGTGGATTCAGACGCGGAGTTAGAGATTTCAGAGATTGTATTGGAGGAAAGGGGCAAAAGATTGGCTGATTTGGGTGATGTAGGAATGATATTCGTGAGAGGATTTGAAGTGTCCAATGGACGTGGATCAGAATTAAGTATGTCAGTAAGCGTTTTGTTAATATGTAGAAGAGAGTCAAATGGGGAATCTGTGCAGGAAGTTATGTCAAGGCAGGAATCGGAGGGAGAAACATTTTCAAAGATTCTAACATGTTTGGAACAAACAATGTTCCAAGAACCAGGACAGTAGATTTTGTATGAATTCAATTTGGTGTCGAAGCCAACTAGAATGCCTTCAGACCCCTTTTTGTCGAGTTTGCTGAGGTGAGATGATTGATTGAGGACAACAGTCTTTGATCCAAGAATTCTGATAAGATGGATTTTGGGAGGTTTACTGGTCCATATTTCGTGAGCGGAGGTCTTTCCTTGTGCTGGTAAGATCATATTGAGAATTTGACAGGAACTGATCAGTATCTTGTCCCAGAGAAACAAAGGGATTATCATATCAATCATTGCTGTTCGAGTTGCTTCAAGGATCAACCGGTTTCCTCTTTCGGCGACGGGATTGTGTTGAGGGGTATATGGTTCAGATGTGGTGTGCTTTATACCATTATCGGAAAGGAAGGTACCTAAGCAATGATTAATGAATTCACCTCCGTTATCAGAGTGAAAGTTCTTCAACATCCTTCCGGTTCGGTTTGCATGTAATTTGATGAATTTGATGATTTCATCAGTGACATCAGACTTGCTTCGAATTGGAATGCAGGTCTTGAACTTGGAGTAATTGTCCGTTAAGAGAAGAAAGTAGCGGGAACCAGAAAGTGAGGAGGGATTAATTGGCCCACAAACGTCTGCATGGATTTGTTCAAAAGTGCTTTCACTTGGCGGCAAGTGGTTGGTGAAAGGTATTTGATGAATTTTGCCCTTCGCACAAGAGACACAATTGATTTGATCCCACTTAAGATTGGGAAACTCCTTCGATAGGAGTTTGGTTCTTTAAAGATGAGGATGACAGAATCGCTTGTGGGTGGTAGAGAGAGAGACGAAAGAGAAAGAAGTGGAAGGAGACAGGGAAAGAGACTCTTCAATAAAGAAAAGATTATCTTCGATGAAACCAAGAAGGATACTCTTGCCATTGTATGTGACAACAAATCAATGAGGGGAGCATAAAGAAAGCGTACAGCCTTTCTGAATCAATTGACCAAGTGATACTAAGTTGACGGCCAGATTGGGAACGTAGAGTGAGTTTTGCAAGTTCAGTGTTGCAAGGGTGGTTGAGAGTTTAGCCGTACCAATTCCGAGAGAGGAAATTGGAGCGTCAGGATTTCCGGTTTGGATTTTGGTATGGTCTGGTAAAATCTGGAGAAAGAGGTCTGAGCAATTGAACATGCTGTTTGAGGCACCGGAATCAAGAAGAATGTGGTTTTGATCAAGTGAGTGAGAGTTGACCATTGCAAAGGTGTAGGCGAGATGTGTTGAGGCCTTAGGGTTCTGAGGGGATGACAAAGTTGGTGTGAGCCCCGATCCAGATCCATTGCCGTGTCCTGCGTTGGGTCAAAGATGAGGGTAGAGCCACCAGCATTTACTACGATCATGATTTGCTTGTGGATTGTGCCATGTAGGTTTACATTTAATCACTTTGGTTTTGTTGAGCATGGCTGATGCATAGGAATTTGCTACAACCTCATTCTTAACTTGATTCAAATGTCGTAACACCAGATCACCGTCGATTTTAGTCTCCCCAAGAGAGTGAGTGATTGTAGTCTTGAGGTGATCGAGTTGAGGAGGAAACTTATAGAGAAGGAGATACGCCACTATATTGTTGTCCATCTGTATTCCGATTTCAGCAATTTGAAGTAAGCAAGATCTTGCGTCAGTAATAAACTTTTTGACCTTCTTCGGATCAAACTGAAGATTGAGGAAGTTAAAGAACACTCGTGATCGATTTGCCGTCTGTGATGATGCGTAGTATTCATTGATAGATTTCCATAGCTCAATACCGTTGGTAAGAAGGTGCTCCTTCACACAGTTTATGTACGTTTGATTATCCAGTTTCGCCAGAATATATCCAACGATTTCGAGATTGATTTCGGGAGGACATTTTTCGGGTTCAGTTGAGTTGAGCCAATGAGCAATGCCCTTCAAGGAGAGAATCGTGTGGATTTTTGATCGCCATAATGAAAAGTTGGTGTCGGATAAACTGGGAATTGAATTGGTAAGTGTCTTGAGAAGAGTTTGAGTGGATTCCATTGGTCTGAGATTAGTGGATCGTTCGCCTGGCTAGCTCAGTTGGTAGAGTTTTTGGCTTTTAACCGTGATAAGTTGAAAATTGAAATAATGAAAAACTTGATTTTATTTCAAACTAAGACCAATGGAACCAGTATTTCTCTGAAACACATGAAAGAAGAATTGTAAGATATAAAAGAAGCTAAATGAAGTATAAGGACTGATGAAAGTAATTCAAGATGAGTGCACAAAAATGAAAGGAAAGGATTGACAGTTTGGATGTTCCTCACATCTGATCAATAGAATGTCTATTGGACGTTCTTAATGGTTGATGATGAGTATCTGATGATCAGGAGTGAGTATGAGAGGAGACGGTCGATGTAGCAGAATGATGGAGATGGTCGGATAAGGATATTGTGATGGAGGAAGTGGCTTGAGGTTGAGGTGGTTGAAGTTATTGAGGAAGTTGGTCGATGTGGGTTGGAGTAATAAGAAGGTGAGGAAGGGAAGGCGTATGGGGAGGAATGATGAGGGAAGATGAGAATGAGTAGGGATGGAGCGGAGCGGAGCGGAGCAGAGCGTGGCAAGGTCGAAGCGGAAAGAAAGGAAGCATGGTGAGATGGAGGTAGTTTGATGTTTATTGATGGATGATTATTCAAGGAAATGAGCGTTGAGTGGGAGTGAAGGGGAATGAGAAAGAATCTAGAGTTGGAATTGGAGTGTTTGCACCCTCACAGATGCGGGTGAGCCAAGTGAAAATGACACACCACCGTGATCAGATGTGAGGAGACATAATCGTGGAGGTTAAATGCACAACAGAGTTTCTTAAGGCGGGCTTGGTCAAGGCGTCTTCCAGCATCGAGTTGGAGGGAACAAGATGAGTTATTAGTTTGTGATTGGCCTTTTGTTCTCTGAGCCATTTTATTTGAGTGTCGACATGCTTGAGTCCTCCATGGTGTGACTCTTGATTGACCAGGTCATTAAGAGCTTTATTATTGATGAATGAGGCG
Organism: Puccinia polysora; assembly: GCA_025617555.3. Lineage (NCBI taxonomy): Eukaryota > Fungi > Basidiomycota > Pucciniomycetes > Pucciniales > Pucciniaceae > Puccinia > Puccinia polysora. The sequence continues at coordinate 17,652,596 of CM062622.1, read as the reverse complement.
TGAGTGAGATTAAGTGAAGGATTCATTTCATGTAGCAGTTGTGTTACCCAGATCTTTTCTTGTGTAGCAAGCACAAGCGCCTTGAGTTTGCCTTTGGTGGAGGATAGAGAGACTGTGGTTTGCAACTTGCTGTGCCAAGAAATTGGACATCCGTACAGCAGTATTAAATATCCTGTGTGGCTTTGTCTCGTATCGGGATCAATTTCATTTTGGTCTGCAGCTGTCATACTTATGAAACAGATGTGATTTTGATTATTTAATGCAGCCTGGATGATTAGTCATCTTTCCAGTTATCATTACCATGTTACAAATGTAAGATATCACAGGTTTTAAATAGCATTGTATAAACTGAAATCTTTCTCCACTTGCTAGTCCTTCCTTATGAAATCCATTATACTTGTTTAGCACCCTGGCTTTCAGTCTACTCTATCTTTGGATTCCTCCTCACACTAGTACCATATTGACTCAACCTTGAGTGCTCTTTGAGTTGTTACCCATCTTGGATTCTTTACTCCCTTTGCTGAATCTTCAGCCTGATCCATCTTGGATTTTTTCCAGTCTAGTCTTCTTCCTACTGTTAGTTGATTTCTACCCTGGCTTTTTGTTGAGCCTCTGGGTGACAGCAGCCAATGTTGTTCCAGAGACTATATGTCCCAAGGCCTGAAGTTCTCCATAGCCAAAGTGAAACTTACTCATTGATAATTTGAGTCCTAATTTAGCTATGGTTTTGAGGAATATTTTTACTTTGTTCATGTCAAGATCCCAGTCATTAGTGTATATGATAAGATCATACATGCAAAAAATCATCCATCCTTGTCTGATGAATGTCCTTAAGAAAGTGACCATCATTCTGTCAGCTTGCTACTTTTACAGAAAAATCTCCAAAAGTAACAGAAAAACAACATAAAATACAAAAATAAATAACAAATTGTGAAGGAAGAAATATTCCTAAAGTATTATTTCAAATTCAAATTATCCTCCAGAATTAAGGTAGGTTCAATCACTGACACTTACCCCAAATTCCCATTCCTTTTATTTTTAAATAATTAATGAAAAATTGACAAACAGGCACAGCCTTGAGATTTTTGCCATTTTAATATTTCACATGGAACCCTATGTGTAGGGTTCACAGTGAAAATGAAGTCATAATCAGTGAATTCTGTATATTAGAGGAGTTACATGCATAAAAGTGATTTTTCACAATTCCCGCATGCAGCTGCGGCAACAAATACATCCGCATGCGGCTGAGAAGCAGCACCGCTAACCTGTCTGCCTATCATGAAAAGCCGGGTCCCCAGTCCCAGGCACCTGACAAGTATGCAGCAGCGGGAATACAGGCTGACAGGATGACAGGTGGGATGTGAAGCTAAGATACCACATAAAGGTGCTACTACCAATTCCAGACATAATACATATGCAATAAATGTCCCTGTGTATATTAGATATTATAAAAAGACATAAAGTTGTATGAAAATACTTAAAATAAACTTTTTACATATTTTTTACAAAATATAATAAATAAATACCAATGTATCAAAAATAAGATAACCAGAGCTTGAGAAATATTTTAAAATACCTTAAAGTTACAAATGTGAGAACTTCAAGATATAAGGATTTGTGGGACATACCAAGGACATGGAATATGTAAAATTATCACATATATCCCTTCAGAATATATTTTTAATCAATTATTTTAAGGAAATAAACAAAAATTCAAAAATAAGGACCAAAATCATTATTATAATTTTGCTCCCATCAGTTAAATACTTAATGAGAACTTGTCTTACATTTAATTATTTTTAGGAATTTCTACTTTGAAGAAATATCAAAAAACCTGGGAATATTTACTAGGGAATATTAATGTAAAAAATCATGTGGACAAATAAGGTGTTTTTCACATGCCAATAACTCAATCAAAGAGTAAAATAATTCTCTTACCCTGTGAAATTAGATGCTAACTGTTTTATAGCACCAAAACACATGATGGGCCACCACTGTTGACCCTGCTAGCATTAGAACCCATCCCTTTAGGCCCCTATAGCCCTCAGAAGGACAGAATTGGGACCCAAAAAGCTATAAATAAAGAGCTCTTTTGAGGTTATTGATACCCCAGACCTGGTTACATATACATTCAGGCACAATGCAAAAGTGATCAATTACTTATAAGAAATAATTAAGTGACTCATGGTCTTGTTTGTATTAATATTATCCATCCCAAACCAATTTTTATCAATTTAAACTGCTGAACAACCTTTTAACCCCAGATACAGGTTTAATCCATCAGTACACCTCCCAATCAGGTAAACAAAGGATTAAATACTATACCAGTGAGTTTATTATCTTTTTTCTGTCATTGAAGCTTGGTTAAAAAGCCCTGCCACTCCACCATATATTTTACATATATATTGTCTTTGGGCAATAACTCCTTTAAGAATATAAATTAAAGGTACCAAATTAACCAGTTCTAACTATTTCAAAGTGAATTTCCTTAAGAAGAGGTGTCAAAGCACCCCAATATCAGTTTTGCCCCTTTTTTTATATCTTCAATAATCAATTTGTTAATATTTATTAATAATAACCATTAATATCCAAACCATATTGCCTTTAATTTGCTTTATCCAAATATTTTACAGATTATTGCTGCATTTTTATAATAATATATATATTATTAATTCTATCTCCTCCGGTATCTTAAAGGTAGCAAGGACCTTTGCATCCAGGAGGCTGAGACATTCTTTGGAAGTGGGAAGGAGAATTCTTGATTCCAAAGGGAATCCTAAGATATCCATAGATCCCTAAGTGATAGACTATCCTCATGAATTTCCTACTTTCAGGACTTGTGGGTATCTTTTGAAATTGTTTCATAATATTGATGGTAGTTTTTTATTTAGCTTTGGATATAATATGCAAGGAGATAGCTATCCTAGTTATGGTATAATAATCAGCCTGTTTTTAGTTGTTCAGTGTGGTGAGATTCTCCCAAGTCCCCTAGGAAGATTAGTTCCTCAAAAAATTTTTTATCTAGGCAAAGATCAAAAAAAAGAAACTTGGGTAGTTGGATTTGTTCAACCATGTTGCCAGACCACTAAATCCCACTCCAAGGTATCCAAATTGGGATAAATTGTGTAGTTGGTTCCCCAAATGCAACCAAGTTATCCCAATCAGGATAAATTTTCTATTTGTTTTTTCAACCACATCCCAGTTATCCCAATTGGGATAACCTGTGTGTTTGGTTCCACAACTGCAACCCCAGCCACCAATCCACAACAAATTTTCCTAAAATTTAACAATCATCTCAAAAGAATCAACACAACAAAAAAACATCAGAAAAGAAACTCAAAAAACCTTTGATCAAACAATAAATCTCAATCAAAAAACAGCTAGATCAGCCTCCAGACAGACCAACAAACAGACAGACCATCAGAAGAACCAGTCAAGAAGAAAGAACTTCAAATACACACCACTCCACGCAACCACTTCCAAAGGCCCTCAGAACTTCTGCCAATGAGTATCTGCAAGAGGAAAAGCTAGACAGACAGAAAGACCCACTTTATAACCTCTGGTTAGATTGTTTTCAACCATCACATGTCTTGAAAAGAAGATGATTTTCCTCACACTAACCCATTTCTTCATTATTTTCCTATGGCTCTATTTATTTCCTCACCTGTATGTATACCAGACAACATAAACAGAATCTGTTTCTGGTTTTATACAGAGAAATAAGAATAAAAACTAAGGCCCTTAGGCTCAAGATTTTATCACCAAATTCTGAAGTCTCCAACCATTTTGGAATTCTAATTATACCAAGATATTATAACAGGGGTTTTTATTTCTACTTTCTCATTATTTCCTGCTTTTGTAAGTACTTTGAGGTTCATGATTTCTTGGATATATTACTCCAAAGAGTTTCTGGGTTTAGGACTAGAAGGGGATGCATTCCTTTTGACTTTTGGATGGTAGAGTGGTTGTATGGTAAGGGTTAAGACCATGTGATTTGATTTAATATTCCCTATGGGGTGGTATTTTGTACAGGAAACATTCCAGTTCTAAAATCAGACAGTTTAAATAAGATTGTAGAAGGAGATAGATAGATAGATAGGAGCTATATGTATGTATGTGCAGTGGGTGGACAGAAGTTGTGGGACTGATTTTCAAAGTGCCCACACTCACCCACTCCAAACCAACCTGGCATCCTTTCCCAACCTGGTATCTTTTCCCAACCTGGTATATTTTCCCAACCTCATTTCAAAACTAGGCTGGACAAGCTCCTCTTGACCAAATTGATCCCCTCCCCTCTACCTTCCACCATCACCCCTTCTGATCACTTCAAAATATGAATTTAGTAAGTTTTTTTTCATTGCGTCTGTTTTTGATTGATTTTTACTTATTTTTTCTTTTTTTTAATTAATTTTTTAAATTATATTTGAAAGAAAATAAATAAATAGATACTGCATGAAATTAAGCCAGGATTGTTGGCATGTATGATGCCAGCACTTTGGGTAAAAAAATTGGTTTTAAGTTGGGGATTCCAAGGAAAACCATTTATAACATCCTGAAATGCTTCTGGGATAAAGGGACCATCAATTCTTCAAAACAATCCAGGAAACCTCAAACACTAACCAATCATTATCTTTGAGAGCTGGACCAAATTATTGAGAATTGATGTAAGTTGGAGGTACCCAAGATCTGAAATTTGGTTGTACAAGATATATTGACTGGGAAAATTTGACAGGGGCCCATGGAATGGGCCAACATTCAAGTTTGGCTGCCAAAAAGCCAAATTTGAAAGATGAACAAAAAAATGAGAACTAACCTCTGCTTCCAACCACATGCATTGGACAATAGAAGATTGCAAAAAGTTCATTTGGACCAATGAACCAATCTTTGAAATTGGCAAGGACTTGCAGCAAGTCATGGTCTGGAGAAAACTTCAAGAAAAATTCAAACCAGAATCCTTAGCCCCTACATTCAAGAGTGGCAGGTCTTCAGTTATGGTCTGGGGTTCTTTCATTGGTTAAAGCACCTTGCCCCTCATCATCATTTGGCTACAACAAAATGCAGAGGATTTCATCAAAATTGTTTACAAATGGGTTCTTGGCCACTAGATCTCAAGATTCTATCAATCAGATTTTTTTCAATGGGTGGTGATAAATTCACAACCCCCAGTGTGGAAATTAGAAGAGGACTTCTCCTTTAATGGTTCCAAAGTTTGGAAGTTATTGATCCCTTGCATCTGTAAACCCTGAGTGCAACTGTTCACCCTACAATGGAGAGATAGAGAGGTATAGAATAAGAGATATGATTCTAGAAGAGCCTTCCCCCTGATGTGATTGTCCAATGATGATGATGTTCATCCTCCTCAACCCTAACCTAAGTACAGCTGCAAGTAAGCAACAAAAACAAAATACAACCTCTTAGTACAGAACCCTAGCCCCAACACTATCCTTCCATCCCATCCCATGGTCCATACCCCATATCCCTTACCCAATATCCCATCTGTATTGCCCGCCTGCAATTACCTCCACCTGGTTTGTCCTTCTCATGACGCGGACCTTGTGCTGCGCCAAAATTGGAGCCCCCTGCACATGTCTGCATCTGCCCAACACGCCATTCCAGATATCCAAGTTACATCTGCGCGATCCGGCCAATCCAATCCTATTGGCCCCGCGTCTCTGGATGCCAAGCCCAATTCAACGGCTGCTGAGGCGCAGAATGGCTTGCTGCGGCAAGGCTGCACCCATTGCTGAGCGCGCTAACACTGCTGAGCCCACTACTACTGCTGAGCATCCAGCATGCAGCCCATTCCAACTTGTGTCCATAAAAGACCACCACATCCCCCCCCCCCAACTTGAGTTCTATCCCCAGAGATCCACCACTATCTCACCTACCCCCAGTTATACCCAGTTATCCCATCCTACCCCTTTGCACCTCTCCAAGGAAAAAAAACCCACCACATCCTACCCCTTCAACATGTCCTGCACATTCTGCAGTTGGAAGGGCCTCTCCTTCCGCATCCTTCCAGGCCGGTGTGGTGTCAATTTATAGACTCGGATTGGGAACTGCGTCGCGGCTGCGCGCTCAGCATTGGGGGCAAGCGCGCTCAGCATTAGGGTATGCGGAGTGCTCATCAGCGGCTGCTGCTGGATCAGCAGCAGCCGCTGTTTGGCTCCGCACCTGGTGGACGGGTCGGGCTCAGAATTGAATGCGGCGTGGGCGGCGATCCGCCCCAGAGATTGGATTTGGAAGGTAGTGCGCTTGACTAGGTTCGCGGGCGCGCCGGTTTGGATATGTAGGGGCAGAGCGATCCCCGGGCTATAAAGGAACGGGTGGAGCGCGCGTGCAAGCGTGCGGATCACGCCGTATAATACCAGACATCCACGACAGGCGCGGACAAACAGATACGGACAGGCGCGGGGGGCTCCAAGTAGGGCGCGGTGCAAGGACCGCGTCATGAGAAGGACAAACTGGATGGACGGAACGGCGTACGGACGTTGGGGGGAGTTTGGTACGGAGCTGGGGAGAGGAGGCTAGGGTTTCTGTTTCTTTGTCATACTGTCATTTACGCGTGTAATTAGGTTAGGGTTGAGGGGGAGGACTTATCCTCACTCCCAACTCCGGGTTAGAGGAGGGGCATGGGAGGAGGAATCATCACATCACATCATTGGATTGGATCACTCATCTCACCAGGAGATTAAAGGAACTCACACCGGATACACATCCAGGTGGAAAGTTCTTAGGATTGAAGGATTGGCAATTTCTCTCTCTCTCTACTTTTCTTTATCTCTTATCTCCTTATTTCTCTTTCTCATTTAAGTGCGACTTTGGACATCCTCATCTCCTTTCAAACGCAGGGAACGGTTAACTTCCAAACCTTGGGACAATTATAGGGGGATAACCTTTATTCTTTCCACACCGGCACGCCTGTGTTCCATGCCAAGCTGGCCACTGTTTCTGTTTTTTATCCTATGGTATGCCCCACAACCATTCTCAAGGTTGTCCACGCAAGAGGACCCGGCGCGACTTTTTTGTGGTCTTGAGCAATTACAAAATCTCCACCAATCAATGGACCCTTCCTGGCTCACCTTGCAACCAACCACAACGCGCCGCTCCAAACCCTCCTTTGTGCAAAAGCCATGACTTGGGTTTACCATTCCATTGGGATGGAGCACTGCGGCGCCAGGACTTCCCCAATTTTGCGGCTTATTGCAACGCCACTCACAAGTGGGCTGTATGGGTAAAGATGAACAAACCGGCAACAGACCCGCAAAATCTTCAACCAACCAACCGCCTGTCCTCCCACTCCCCCAAGACCTGCTCCTCCGCCGCCATCTCCATCACCAGCTCCCAGTTTGTCACTGTAACCGGCGCATGCGCCAACTCCCAAGGTCATCAAGTTGTCACCAGAACCCACAGCGGCTGTAACTCCTCTGGCTGCCACTCCCAAGATTGCGGAGATCCCCCTAATTCCGGCACTTCCACTCGCAAGTTTTGATGCAATGGTGAATGACGCAGACAAACTACTCCAGCGCTTCCTAGCGGTTCCCCACGCTCACACCACCGGTGCGCAATGCAAAGTCCTGGTGGAAGCTTACGCGGACGCAGAGGAGGTGATGAGGACTCTGCCAACATAGGCGGGTTGCCCCCCCTCTCCTTTCTTTCTATCTTGTCTATTCCCACGCCTATCTTTGCAAAGAAAATTTACTTTTTCTGAACCAGCCTAATCATCCTTTGAGCTTTTGAGAGCCTAGAGAGAAATAAGAACTGTGCAGGAGATCCGCAAGAGTGAGGAGAATCCGCACCAACTGAGAGTATCTGCTGAGAGTACCTGGACCACCCCAGACAAACTGCCTCACAGTTCCCCATACCCATCTACAGAACAAAGAGAGAGAAAAAAGAAAACCCGCCCTGTGCACACATCCTTGAGAGAGAGGAAGAGAAAAAAGTATCCACACCAACCCATCCATACCTTCTGTCTAAAAGATAACCAAAGAAAACCTGAAAAAGAGATTTTTTTTTAAGCACCAACCCGTTGCCAAGCCCCCACCTTGCTCTTTGACCCACATCCATTCCACGCCATGTGCTTTCCTAATTCCCTGGATCATCCGTTGGAAATAGTTCATGCATTTGAATTTCCAGAATGTGGGGCTTGTCCTTGTGTCTTCAGACCCAGCTTTGCGCCGTGCCCGTACCTAAAAGAAACTCATCCTAGCCAGTAATAATCCCAAAAGCCAATCCATAGAGAAGGAAATAAGAAAACAAACATTCTGGGGTGTCTAGTTGTTCTGGCTGTGAACTGGCTAGAGCACCCCCTCACCAAATCCAATCATATCCCCTATTCCTCCATTGTTCCCCCCCCCCACTTTGGCTTCTGTCCCCAGGGGTCTGCAATAGTTTACTCTGCCGGACGCGAACCGCGCACGCAGGCTTTTCCTTGGACAAAGGATTCGTGTTGTCATCCCTATTGCTATCCAAACCATCTGTCTCTTTGAACGAAGTTGAGACTTGCAGGAAGAATTTTTTCACATGCAAAGCCGCGGCCTTCCATTTGAGCGGAGTTCCATCCACTTCCTCCAACTGGTAACTTCCTCCAGTGAACTTGGAAGCCACGTGGAAAGGACCATTCCATTCATTTTCAAAGAGCTCCCCCCATTGATTTTCCAGGCTCTGGTTGTAAAGCAGAACCAAGTTCCCCTTCCGCAGCCGATCCCTGAGTTTTTGGGCGCAGCGCTTGTCTCAGTAGCAGACAGACTTTTTGCATGTTGCCTTCAGTCTTCCAGCCGCTTTCTCCAACATCTTTTCCCATTGTAGGAGCTTCTCAGCGTGGGCCTTGAATAGATCCGCAGCTGTCTTGACCTTCAACCAATCCATACACAGAAAGTTTTCCAGATCAATTTCAATTGGCAGCAAAAGTCACTGCCCAAACAGGAGCTTGTATGGCAAATAACCCATCAATCTATTCACCAAAATACAATCCGCAAAAAGAACTACTGGAAGGGCTTCCTTCCACCGCTTGCCATCCTCCCCTCAAATTTTTACCATTGCATCCTTGATCGGCTGGTGACCGCGCTCAATCATCCCCGCCCCCTCTGGATAGTACTCTGTCACTTTCCCAAACTTTGCTCTGCAACTTTGCACCAACTCTGCCAACCGTCCCCAGAACTCCGCACCCCCATCAACTGTTACCAAGCGGAGTGATCCGTAATGTGCAAACCAGTCTTCCTCCAGAAACTGCCCAACTTTCTCCACCAAGAGTTTCACTAGCGGCTGGGCTTCCACCCATCCTGAAAGATTGTTGCGCACAACAAGGGGATATGCAAAATTACCTGCCTTGATGTGCACAACATCCAAGGAAATCCGCCCAAACAAAGCTTCCTTTCCAGTGGGAATACCAACTTTGCAAGGCAGCTTTGTGCTCCGCTTCTGACACACTTTGCACAACCATACCCACTCCCACACTGTGTATACCACACTTGGCCACCAGAACCTTTCCCTCACCCGCTTTTGCATTTCAGCCTTGCAGCAATGGCCAAGATTGTCATGCAGACTCCCCAGGATTACCTCCTGATCCACCCTCAACATGCTTACCACAAGCAGAACTGGCGCGCTCCGCCACCACAGCTGTCCTTCCTGCAGGTACAAATTTCCCACTCTCCGCCAAATCCATCTAACAATCTTGGCTGGTGTGTCATCTGTAAACCAAAGATCCCGCAAATACAAACTGAGGATTGCATACCTCCCGGACTGCTGGAGCAGAAGTCAAACACCTACTTCCCCCACTCCCACCTTAACCATTTTAGCCTCCACATCCAGTGGTTCCCCCCCTTTTTATGGATCATGGCACAGGTACTGGGACAGCGTATCCGGAATTGTAAAAGCCTTCCCTCAAAGATGTACCACCATGAAAGAAAACAACTGAAGGAACGCAACCCACCTGGTCATAGGCGCGTTTAGCAGCATTGGCAAATTGATCATCCATGCCAGCGCCTCCACATCCACCAGAAGCATGAAGTGAATCCCCCATAGGAAATTCTGCAGCATATGCACAATCTTAGTGACCCCGCAAAGCTCCGAATTTGGCTGCAAATACCGGCTCTCCATTGGCATAAACGTAACGGACTTGTAAAGGACCGGTTGATCTTTTCCCTCATCCTCTGGTGTCAGCACCTCCCCCGCGCCAAGCTTGCTCAAATCCACAGACAAATTAATTCCCCCAGAGTTGTAATCCAAGTACCGCAACACAATATTGCGTCCAACAATCTCCTTGAGTTTGCCAAAGGTTTTGTTACATTTCAGACCCCAGGCCCATTCCACACCCTTACGCGCCAATGCCCGCAATGGACTAGCAACCTCTGCAAAACTCTTGATGAACATCCGCACATAGCTACACCATCCCAAGAACTGGAGAATGTGTGATACAGTCTTTGGCGTTGGCCACTCAAGGACTTCATTTCACTTCTTTTCCGCAATCCGCCTTCCATTGGAAGCCACAACATGACCTAGAACCTCCAGCGTGGATACGCAGACTGCTAAATTTTCCCCAGAAACCGTGATCCCGGCTTCCTCAATCCAAAAAAAGATCCTTTCCAGCATTTGCGCAAATTCCTGGACAAATCGGCAAATTCTTGGAGCGTCTATAAGCGTTTCCCCTCCTTAATCCCTCTTTGGGCCTTTGATGCTTGCGTTTTCAATGAAAATCTGCACCCCCTCCAGAAGATTGTCCTTCAGAATCCAGGTCATCTGCGCTTGGTAAACTGCAACTGAGTTAGTTGCGCCTTGCGGCAGCCGCGTCATTTGCATCCTGCTTAATCTGGTTTCAAAGGCAGTCATTGGACGCAAACTCCAATCAAGTTTGCGCTGATTGTATCCACCCATCACATCCACCAACCCGTAGCACGCACGCCCTGCCATAGATTCCAAAAACTTGTCCACGGGAGGAGTTCTTCTTGCCTCTTGGATTGTAAACAAATTAAGCCGCTGCAAATCATGAAAAATCCTTAATGACTTCCCATCCTGCTTGACCACTGCAAAGATTGGACTCAAGTAACTTGATGTTGATTGCTTGTAAAGGCCTTTCCCTACACGCTTGCGCACCAACTCCAAGAAGGGCCCCCAAACTGCCCGCAGAATTGGAATTGGCTTGATCTGCCAAGGCTCATGCGGAACCATTGGAATCACATAAGGGTCTCCTATCTTTCTCTTCAACAGTCCCCCCTCTTCAGTTCCAAACACAAGTGCTCTTTCCCAGAGGATGAGTACCAATGTCAGAAAATCCCTTTCCTCTGCACTTAACCAACCCGGCAGTCCAAAGTTAAGGGCGGCAACTTGCTCATCCGTAATCAGCTCCAATTGCGTCACCCATCCTGAAACCTTCAGCGGAGATTCCCAAGGATTGGTTGCAGTGGTCCGTTCAGATCCTGCGGCATTGCTTTGTTCTGGGGACGGACCTTTGGCAAACCCAACTTATATTTCCCAACATTGCACTGCGCCATCTGCATGTATCCATTACCGTAGGTCCTAGTCAAAACCAAACCGCAGCTTTTGCCTTTGCTCACAAGCGTGGCACAATGATAGTGTTTTTGCAAAGTACCTCCTGGCAATGCATACTGAGGAAGGGGACTTACTTCCAGCACTTGCGCATCCCACGCTTCCTCCCTACTTCCCACCTGCTCCTCACTGGTCAACCGCCCACACAAAGCCAGAGCTTGCCCCATGTGCTAACCTTGGCCAACTAGTCAAAATCCAACTCCCGCCTACCCTTGAAAACCAACTCCGCACCGGGGTCCTCCTCTTCTTCTCTTTCCAAATCCCACATCCACTTCCCCAACCCTTGATTGCAGATTGTGTTTTTGAATTTCCCACTGGACAAATCTTCCACTGTCAACGCTTTTTTCCACACCTCTGGATCAAATGTCATTTGCGCTTGGAAGCCAAACATGAATGGCCGTCCTAAAATATCCTCCCTGCAATCAACCAATAGAAAGAAAGTGGTTTACGGACCCTTGCGACCTCAACATCTTCCTCCTCCACAACCCCATCCATGCAAAATGCTCTTCCATTAAGCGCTGTGGTGTCAATTTATAGACAGGGATTGGTAACTGCTTTGCGGCTGCGCGCTCAGCATTGGAGGCAAGCGGGCTCAGCATTAGGGTATGCAAAGTGCTCAACAGTGGCAGCTGCTGGATCAGCAGCAGCCGCTGTTTGGCTCCGCACCTAGTGGACGGGTTAGGCTCAGCATTGAATGCAGCGTGGGCGGCGATCCACCCCGGAGATTGGATTTGGAAGGTAGTGCGCTTGACTAGGTTCGCGGGCGCGCTGGTTTGGATACGTAGGGGCGGAGCGATCCCCGGGCTATAAAGGAACGGGTGGAGCGCGCGTGCAAGCGTGCGGATCACGCCGTATAATACCAGAAATCCACGACTGGCGCGGACAAATGGATACGGACAGGCGCGGGGGGCTCCAAGTAGGGCGCGGTGCAAGGACCGCGTCATGAGAAGGAAAAACCGGATGGACGGAACGGCGTACGGACGTTGGGGGGAGTTTGGTACGGAGCTGGGGAGAGGAGGCTAGGGTTTCTGTTTTGGGATTGTTTTCTGTTTCTTTTTCATACTGTTATTTGCGCGTGTAATTAGGTTAGGGTTGAGAGGGAGGACTTATCCTCACTCTCAACTCCGGGTTGGAGGAGGGGATGGATGGAATCAGACCATCACATCACTGGATTGGATCAATCATCTCACCAAGAGATTAAAGGAACTCATACCGGATACACATCCAGGAGGAAAGTTCTTAGGATTGAAGGATTGGCAATTTCACTCTCTCTCTACTTTTCTTTATCTCTTATCTCCTTATTTCCATTTCTCATTTAAGTGCGACTTTGGGCATCCTCATCTCCTTTCAAACGCAGGGAACCGTTAACTTCCAAACCTTGGGAAAATTATACGGGGACAACCCTTATTCCTTCCACATCTGGGGGTCTGGCCGGGAAGTAACCTCCTGTTTCTTGTATTTCAAAGGTAACTGGGCGCAATTTCCTATCCATACCTCCCTACAGTCGCTTCCTCTTCTTCTTCTTCTTCCCCTTCTGTTTCCGGGTCCGCTACTCCAACCCCACTCGCGTCTTCCATCCCTCCTCCTCCCCCTCCCTCCACTCAACCCAGGACAAGCTACGCTGTTCCCCCATTGGTCTCCAGTGACCATGAACCCACTTGTCTGGTTGGCATCAGGCCGCGCAACTACCCTCACATCCAATTCAACACTGTGGATGTGGAACAATTCATCTCCCGATACAAAGGTATTGCAGATGCAGAAGGTGCATCGGACGCCAATAAGGCCCGGCTTGTTGTCCTGTTCATTATGGAAGAAGAGAAGCTCCGGGATGTGGAGGAGATGGAAGGCTACAAGAATCAGGATTTTCCAAAATTGAAGGCGGAGATCCTAACGCGGTGGGGTAGGCGCGAACCTTGATTCCGGGAAAGCAATTTTGACCGCGTGGCCTTGGAGGCGAGCGCGCGCGGAGGAGTCAGAACTTGGGTGGAGCTGGCAGATTACACCTCAACATTCAATTGGATCTATTGGTACTTGTCAAAGAACAAGGTGGTGGCGGGGCAGATGGGGGCTATGAAACCCGTGTTTCTGGGCGGTTTAGGCGCTCAACTCCGGGCAAGGGTGCAGCGGCATCTTTACAATCACAACTTGGTAAAGCGGTCATTGGACGGGAGCATCGCACTCCTTCCAGAGTTGGCTGTCATTCGCCAGGCTGTGGAGAGTGAGCTTGACTTAGAAGAGCTTATTGAGGATACCGCTAAGTCCTTCCCAGCGGGACCAAAGAAATCCAACCTTCAGGTTTTGGCTCCGGCGCAATTTTTGGCCCCGGTTCCACCTACTTCCACACGTGTTCCAGTTCCTCAACCCGCGCCCGCCCCTCCGGTAAGTGAATTCACGGAACTGATGAAGGACTTGAAGATCTGCATGAGCCGTATGGGCCAGCAGCAGCTGCGAGGGCCTCCACCTCACATGGTGGAAGGGTTTTGGCCGCCCGGTACCTTTGTGCGGAGGGGGTGCTTGTACTGCGGGGCAAACAGTCATTGGCAATTGGCGTGCAAGGAGCTTACAAAGGATCTCAACGCGGGATTGGTTTGACCGGCGGGGATGGGGTACATGTTTCCAATGGGAAAACAGATTCAGATGGAGCCAAGCCAGCCAACTGCAATGCAGCAGGTACGCACACGGGGTCAGGAGGCGGGAACGACGGCGCAAGCATCACTAGGCATTGTTACCGGTCCTGGATCGTGGCAACCTCCTCGGGCGGAAGCTGAGGTAAGGGTAGTGGCAACAGAAGAAAAGGTGGCGGTCTCCGATAAGATGGAGGTGGATGCAAAGGAGAGACCCCCGTTGACCGTTCCAAAACCGGCCGCACGTGTGCCTGGAATCAAGGCGCCGGCAGCAAATCCTGTAGGGAAGAAGAAAGCGGCGGACATTGTGCATAGGGTGATGGGGAACGAGACTCCGGTCCTGCTGACCTTGCGGGAACTGGCGGCCGTGTCTCTGGTGGTGGTAGACGAGATGGTGCAGGCGTTGTGGGATTGCAGTCAGGGCCGGGTACCTCAGACGGTGCAGCAGGTTCATGTGGGGCGGAAGGAGGAGGGGCGCAAGGAGTGTGAGTTGAAATTGGTTTTGACTCCGCTTGCTTACGTTCCAATGGTCATAGCGGGGAGGAAGGTGTGGGCTATGGTGGACAGCGGTTCAATGGTGAACCTGCTGCCATTGCGGATGGTGGATGATTTGGGGTTGGTTTGGCGGAAATGCGCAATGGGTCTCCCCGCGCTTAACGGAGGGGAGTGTTGTGGGGATGGGTTAGTTGAGGAGGAGGAGGTTGAGGTTGCAAGGGTCTGTAAGCCTCTTTCTTTTCTTTTGGTTGATTGTGGGGATGTGATTTTGGGAAGGTCATTCATGTTTGGGTTCCGAGCACAAATGGTCTTCAATCCGGAGGCGGGAACGGAGGCGTTGACGGTGAATGATTTGTCCGGCGGAAGGTTCAAAACAACTATCTGCGATCGTGGGCAAGAAAAGCGGAGGAGAGTGTTGGAGTATGAGGAGGAACCGGACGCGGACTTGGTCTGCAACGGGCAACCCTTGGAGGATTTTTTCTAGTCGACTGAGGAGACTGCACGGAACAAGCTCCGGTTTTGTGCGGGCGGTCAACTAATGAGGAGCAGGGAGGGGGAGGAAGGGAAGTGCAGGGAGCGCACGTTGCAGAAGTAAGTCCCTTTTCTCAGTATGCATTGCCCGAGGGTACTACGCTTTGAAAACCCTATCATCATGCCACACTCATGAGCAAAGGCAAAAGCCGCGGTTCGTTTCTGTGCAGGACCTACAGCAAAGGATGCGTGCGGATGATGCGGTGCAACGCTGGCAAGTAAAAGCCTGTGTCGCAGAAGGTCCGACCGAGGAATGGGCCAATGCCCCAGGAATTGAACGGACCGCTTTGACCGATTGCTTGGTCGCGGGACCCTTGGGTCACGCCAATTAAGGCTTTGGGGTGGGTTCCTAGTTTGGCGCGGATCACAGAGGAGCGGATTGCAGCTTTCAATTTCGGCCCGACGGGATGGTTGAGTACGGAGGAGCGTTAGTTGCTGGTATTGGTTCTGGTTCTTTGGGAAAGAGCGCTTGCGTTCATACCTGAAGAGCGGGGGCTTCTGAAAAACAATATTGGCGACCCCTATGTCATCCCCACTGTCAATCACAAGCCGTGGCAGATCAAGCCAATTCCAATACTGCGGGCGGTCCGGGAGCAGTTTCTGGAGTTGGTGCGGGAACGGGTGAAGACTGGCCTTTACAAACAGTCAACGTCTAGTTACTCCAGTCCAATCTTTGCGGTAGTTAAGCAGGACGGAAATTTGTTGAGGATTGTCCATGATCTGCAGCGGCTCAACTCCTTTACAATCTGGGACGCAGGACGGCCGCCTCGCGTTGACGAGTTCCTTGAGTCAATGGCGGGCGCGCTTTTTATGGTTTAGTGGATGTGATGGGGGGATACAACCAGCGCGAGTTGGATCCTTGCTTGCGGCCTCTAACAGCGTTTGAGACTTGGTTGGGAAGAATGCAGCTTACTCGGCTACCGCAGGGTGCGACCAATTCCGTGGCGGTGTACCAGGCGTAAATGGCTTGGATCCTGAAAGATCATCTTCCGGAGGGAGTCCAAATCTTTATTGAAGACGCGGGCATCAAAGGTCCGAAATCCAATTACGGAGGAGCAGAGCTGGTTGGGGTTCCCGGCGTCCGACGTTTTGTGTGGGAATACGCGCAGAAGTTGGAATGTATCCTGTTTTGCATCAAGGAGGCAGGACTGACGGTGTTGGGGAAGAAGTTGGCGGTATGGGTTCCGGCGCTCAAAGTCCTTGGCCATGTTGTTGCTTCCAACGGCTGGCGCATTGCAGAGAAAAAGCGGAACAAGGTCCTTGAATGGCCAACCCCGCGGACGGTGTCCCATATCCTTCAGTTCTTGGGATTATGTATCTATTTCCATATGTTCATCAAGAGGTTTGCGGAGGTGGCAAGCCCTCTCCGATCACTAACGCGGAAAGGCAGGGAGTGGAATTGGGGAGATGAGGGCAATAGCGCATTTGAGAAGCTCAAGGAGATTGTGGGACGTGACATTGTGCTCCGCGATCTTGACTACAATGCAGGAGGAATTAGGCTAGCGGTCAATTCCAGCGAATTTGGCGCGGGGGGGTTCTCACTCAAGAGGACGACGGCAAGGATAGGCCAGTGCTTTACAAGTTGTTCACCTTCACTCTGCCGGAAAGCCAGTACTCCCAGCCAAAGTTGGAGTTGTGCGGGGTCACCAAGATGGTGCGGCGGCTTTGGTATTTCTTGTGGGGGGTTCACTTTGAGCTTTTGGTGGATGCGGAGGCGCTGGCGCGGATGATCAATTCCCCGGCGTTGCCCAATGCTCCTATGACCCGGTGGGTGGCGTTTCTTCAACTTTTTTCCTTTACTGTTGTTCATGTTCCAAGGAAGGGGTTCACTATGCCCGACGCGCTGTCACGGTATCCAAGGGACAACCTGTTTGAGGACGCGGAACCGCTTGATGTGGAGGCCCCGGTTGTCAAGGTAGGGGTTGTGGAGGCGGGCGTTCAGCTGCGGCTCCAGCAGACCGGGCGGTACGCAATTCTTTGCGATTACTTGCGGGACCTTTGTTTTCCCGACGGAACTAAGGGCAAGCACATGCAATGGGCAAGGCGGCAAGCGGGAAACTTCTACGTGCAGGAGGGGCAGCTTTGGCAGTGGAAGACTCCGGTTCCTCTTGTGGTTACCACTTCAAGGGCGGATCAGGAAGCTATCCTCCGAAGCCTTCACAACAATCTCGGCCATTGAGGGGAGGTCAAAACGCGGAGGCGGGTGAAAGAGGGGTTCTGGTGGCCGGGGGTAGTGCGTGCAGTACGGGAATAGTTGGCGTCCTGCAAAGCCTGTCACCGGAGGAGCGCAAGATTGCCTAAGGAAGTCGGAAACCCCACAGGGGAAGACGCCCTCTTTGGTCAAGTCTTGCTTGATGTCGTCCACATCAAGGCCGGTAAGTTTGCCTATCTGCTTGTTGTGCGGGACAACCTGTCCGGTTGGGTGGAAGCGCGTCCGTTGGTCAAGCTCTCGGCGGACAAATTTGCTCTTTGTCTGGAGGAAGATTGGTTCGCGCGGTACCGGTTGCTTTGTCTGGTTACAGTGGACGGAGGGGCCAAGTTTTGCGGCCATTTGGTTGATTTGGTGAAGAGTTGCGGAGCCAAGTTTGGCCAAGTAACGGAGTATTATCCCAAGGGGGCCGGCATGATTGAATGCGGGCATCAACCAATCAAGGACGCCCTGGTCAAGATGTGTGGGGAGGACGGTAAGCACTGGCAGGAGACCCTTCCAATGGTTCTGTTCGCAGATTGGATTTTGGTGAAGCGGTCAACAGGCTACTCGCCATACAAGTTACTTTTCAAACAGCGCCCTGTGCTTCCGGTGGACATTGAATTGGAGACGTTCCTGGGGGTTGACTGGTGGAAGCTGAAGACCTCCGCCAAATTGCTTGAGGCTCGCGCCAAACAGCTCCTTTGACGGTACAGGATGCTTGCAAAGGCCACGGACCGGCTGAAGAAGACTCGGACGGCATTGGTGCGCTATTGGGATGAGCGCTGCTTGCATTGCCTCCGGGATCCCTTGCGGAAGGGGGATTTGGTGCTCCTGTACAACCGGAGTCTGGAGTCTCAGTGGGGGAAGTTGTTTGCTAACCGGTGGAACGGCCCGTTCTGCGTGTCGTCCAAGTTCGAGGGCGGCAGCTATCAGTTGGAGGAATTAGACGGTACTCTGCTGAAACGGAAGGCAGCAGCTTTGCATTTCAAGCGCTTCTTTGCGCAAGGATCTACCTCGTTTGACGAGACAGCAGAAGGGGGTGACGGATCTGAGAAGGGCAGTGTGGAGCACGGAGATGGTGTTGGAACGCAATCCGGGGATTTGTCTTTGGGCGGAGAAGCGGAAAACGTGCTGTTGCAAAGGAGTAGGCGGCTGCGACCAGCTGGGGGCAGTGGCCAAGTTGGGGGGGGAGGTGGTGGGGGTAGGGGATAAGTTTTGATTTGGTGAGGGGGTGCTCTAGCCGGTTCACAGCCGGAACAACTAGACACCCCAGAATGTTTGTTTCTCTATGTTTCTTTCTTATCTGGATTGTGGGGTCTTTGCTGGCTTGGGGTTTTTGCAGGAAACGCGGGTGCGGCACAAAGCCCAGTCTGTAAACACGAGGACAAGCCCCGCGGAACCGGGAAAAGAGGAAAATCCCGCGGATGGGGGAAGCGGGACAAAGAGAGATTTGCTGGCGGTCTACAGGCGTTGCGCAAAAAAAAAATATGTGTTCTTTTCTATTTTTCTTCTCTGTTGGTTTCTTTTTTTCTCTTTTTCTTTTCTCTCAGGATATCTTGAGGATGGGTGGTTGGTATGGGAATAAGCTTGATTTGGTGAGAGGGTGCTCTAGCTGGTTCACAGCCAGGAAAACTAGACACCCCAGAATGTCCGTTCTCTTACTCTCTCTCTCTCTTCCCTTATGGTGGCGCGCGCTGGTGTATGGTTGGTGTTTTTGTTACAGGATGGGTACGGGGAACTGTGTGGCAGTTTCTCTGGGGCGGTCCAGGTGCCCGTTTTGGAACTGCTGGTCACTTATGGTTTCTCACAAAGAAAGGGCGCAGACGCGGACCTCAATCTCAAGCTCATTCTCACAAAGCGCGGTCGCGCACTTTTTCTCAGAAGGTTAAGACCTCGCGCGGATATGTGTATTTTCTTAGGAAAAAGGAAGCGCGGTACAACCAAAAGAATAGAAAAGGAAGAAGGGGAAGGGGGAGAGATGCGCCTAAGCCATCTTCATCATCTCCTCCATTTCCGCCCTCAACAATGCCAGTAAGGCCCGGAAAGATGCCAGGAGCTCGCGCCGTGATTCCAAGGATTGGGCGCCGGGAGTTGCAAGGTAATCCCAAAGCATCATGCTCAAACTTTCCGCAAAAACCTCAAATCGGGCCGCCGGGAGTGCCATTAAAATCGGGATGTCTGGGATCTCGGGACGGCTGGGGGGAGGAGCGGCCGGTGAAGACGGGGCCTCCAGGGAACCAACAGGGGGGCTTGGTCCAGCTGGAGGCAATGAGGGGAAAACAATGGCTGACGGAGGCGGAGGGATGTCGGGGGTCGTAGGCCTCTCATCCAAGACCGCTGGTGGCGCTGGCGGTGGCGGGGTGCCTCGTGGAGCCGGAGTGGGAGGAACTGGAGTAGGTGCCGGAGCAGCGCGACGCCAAAGAATTTCATCAAGGCGCGGGTCCCTTGCGCCTTCCATGACCCGGACGCGGTCCGCCCAGGATTACAAAGCCCTCCAGAAATCATCAAAGGACAAGAAGTCCTCCTTCTGCGGTGGCCCCGCGCGGCAAAGAGGAGAAGCCGAGTTGCAATCCTCACTTGGTGGAGGACGGCGGAGTCCACGAGTCGTCCAAGATGGTGTCGTCGTCCAAAACTACAAACGGGTCCGGACAAGCCCTCTTGCGCGGCCTGGGGCAAGAGCCGGATTGGGGGGGAGCTTGGGGCATGCCGTCACTAAGTGAGCAGCAACGGTGGCCCCGACGGCAAGCAACACAGGCGCGTTGACCAGGAACAATCAAACACGTGTGCCCGTTCTGGGCGCAGAACTTGCATGGGAGCATGGTGGCAATGGAGCGGAAGGTGGTAGTGGGAGTGGTGGGGGGGTAGTGGAAGTAGCGGGGGTGGTAGTATGGTGAAGCAATGGAAGACTTCTGGGGACAGAACTCAAGTTGGGGGGGATGTGGTGTCAATTTATAGACATGGATTGGGAACTGCGTTGCGGCTGCGCGCTCAGCATTGGAGGCAAGCGGGCTCAGCATTAGGGTATACAAAGTGCTCAGCAGCGGCAGCCGCTGTTTTGCTCTGCACCTAGTGGACGGGTCGGGCTCAGCATTGAATGCGGTGTGGGCGGCAATCCGCCCCGGAGATCGGATTTGGAAGGTATTGCGCTCGACTAGGTTTGCGGGCGCGCCAGTTTGGATACGTAGGGGCGGAGCAATCCGCGGGCTATAAAGGAACGGGTGGAGCGCGCGCGCAAACGCGCGGATCATGCGGGATAATACCGGACATCCACAACGGGCACGGACAAATTGATACGGACAGGCGCGGGGGGCTCCAAGTAGGGCGCAGTGCAAGGACCGCATCATGAGAAGGAAAAACTGGATGGATGGAACGGCGTACGGACATCAGGGGGAGTTTGGTACGGAGCTGGGGAGAGGAGGCTAGGGTTTCTGTTTTGCAATTGTTTTCTGTTTCTTTGTCATACTGTTATTTGCGCATGTACTTAGGTTAGGGTTGAGAGGGAGGACTTATCCTCACTCTCAACTCTGGGTTGGAGGAGGGGATGGATGGAATCAGACCATCACATCACTGGATTGGATCCATTATCTCACCAAGAGATTAAAGGAACTCATACTGGATACACATCCAGGTGGAAAGTTCTTAGGATTGAAGGATTGGTGATTTCACTCTCTCTCTACTTTTCTTTATCTCTTATCTCCTTATTTCCATTTCTCATTTAAGTGCAACTTTGGTCATCCTCATCTCCTTTCAAACGCAGGGAACTGTTAACTTCCAAACCTTGGGACAATTATAGGGGGAAAACCCTTATTCTTTCCACAGCGCGCAAAGCCCCATTGCGCATTTCCGCCAAACCAATCCCATTTTATCAACCAGTCTAGACAGAAGGAGGTTCACCATGGAACTGCTATCCACCAGAACCCATACCTTCCTTCCAGAAATCCTCATCAGAAAGTAAGCCAGCGGAGTTGAAACCAATTTCATCCCTGCTATCTTGCGCTCCGCATCATCCTGAGCCAATTTCACCCCCTGCACCATTAGAGGGATCCTATTGTGTCTGCAATCCTTCAGCTCTTGAACCATCACATCTACTACCACCGGCAACACCACCGTCAACTCCTTCAAGGTCAAGGGAATAGTTGTTTCATTCCCCATCACTCTGCGCAGAATCTCCAGCGCCTTCTTCTTCCCTACCGGATTCACCAGCCGTCCATCTGCTTCAGGAACGCCCGCAACTGGCTTAGGATCTACCGGTGGCACCCATTCTTTAGCATCCACATCCATCCTTTCCACCGCCGCCGGCTCCTCCGTTGCTAGTACCCTCACTTCCGCTTCCACGCGCAGTGGTTGCCTTACCCCGGGACAAGTGAAGATCCCAAGCAAAGCTTGAGAAGTTACCCTCAATTCCTGACCTTGTGCACGCACTTGCTCCATGAGGATTGGATTCCCAGGTTCAGTGGAGATCCGCTTGCCCATTGGAAACATGAATCCCATTCCCACCGGCCAAACCAATCCCACCTTGAGCTCCCTTGTCATGTTATTGCACCCCAACCACGAACGCCCGCTGTCCCTGCAGTAATTGCATAACTGCGTCAAGGGCGGATTTGACGGCGGAAGCAGTCCCCCAATGTTAGGAGGCCCATTGCGCGGCACTGACAACAGTCAACTCAGGAAGATCTGTAAATCCTTCATCAATTCCGTCATCTTGCTAATCTCCAGGCTTGTTGTTGGTGGTGTTGCTGGAGCCCGTTCCTCATTCAAGGGGCCTGTAACCAGAGCCTGCATTAGTGCTTCCAGAGGGTGAGAAGCCAACTTCTTTGACCCTGTTGGGAACAACCTTGCCGTGTCCTCCATCAGTTCCTCCAACTCCAACTTGCTCTCCACCGCCCAAAAGATGATCAGGATGTTTGGAAGAAGCGTGATACTCCCATCCAACAACCTCTTTACCAAGTTGTTGTTGTACAAGTGCCGCTGCACCCACGCACGGAGTTAGGGACCAATTCCACCCAAAAATGCCCTCTTCATTGCGCCCGTCTGCCCTGCTATCACCTCATTCTCTTCCAGGTAGCACTAGATCCGGTTGAACATTGCTACATACTCCCCCAATTGTGCCTGTGTATGGACTCCTCCATTTGCGCTTGCTTCTGCTGCGGCTTGCTCAAAGTTTCTTTCCCAAAACCAAGGTTCACACCTTCCCCACCGTGCCAATATTTCTGTCTTCAGTTTTGGCCAATCAAGTTCCTTGTATCCTTCCATCTCTTCCACATCCCAAAGCTTCTCTTTGTACATGATGAAAAGTACAACAAGACAAGCCTTATCCAAATCCGTGGCACCTTCCGCGTTGGCAATTCCTTTGTATTGTGCAAGGAATTGCTAAAAGTCCTCAGTGTTGAACCAAATGTGTGGATAGTCCCGCGGCCTGATGCAAACGGGCTTGTGATCAGCACCGTTTTTGGAGTGAGGGACACCATATCCCACCCCTGATGAGGGTTGCTTCTGGGAAGCCAGAGGAGGAGGAGGAGGAAGAGGAGTGGGGGTCACTTTAGTCAACCCCAAAATGGTCAATGGGAGGTACTGGGCCATCACACTTGTTATAAGGTTTGAGAGACAAGGAACAAAAGGTTACTTCCCAGCCAGACCCCTAGATGTGGAAATCAGAAGAGGACTTCTCCTTTAATGGTTCCCAAGTTCAGAAGTTATTGATCCCTTGTTTCTGTAAACCCTGAGTGCAACTGTTCACCCTACGACCAAGAGATAGAAAGGTAGAGAATAAGAGATATGATTCCAAAATAGCCTTCCCCCTGATGTGATCCTACAATGATGATGATGTTCATCCTCCTCAACCCTAACCTAAGTACAACCGCAAGTAAGCAAGAATAATGAAATACAACCTCTAAGTACAGAGCCCTAGCCCCAACACTATCCTTCCATCCCATCCCATGATCCATACCCCATATCCCATCTGTATTGCCCACCTGCCATTACGTCCACCCAGTTTGTCCTTCTCATGATGTGGCCCTTGTGCCGCACTTAACTTGGAGCCCCCCACACATGTCTGCATCCGCCCAATGCGCCATTCCAGATATCCAAGGTACATCCGTGCAATCCTATCCGCCCCGTGTCTCCGGATGCCAAGCCCAATGCAACTGCTGCTGAGCCCACAGCATGGCTTGCTGGGGCAAGGCCGCACCCATTGCTGAGCGCGTGTCACAAGGGCTGCTGACATGCAAGCAGGGCTTGGCACAGAGGGGTCTCTACCCACAGTAGGCTTGGGGGCAAGGTTACTGAAGGAGGCTAACAGGAGCAGAGGAGGATTGGTTTGAATGGTGCTGAATGACACTTGCTGGGAAAGGTCTCCTAGTAAGAAGTAGTAAACTGATTTCTTGGGGGAAGCATCAGGAAGAGGAAAGAGTAGGCTTATTAAATAGACAAGAGGTTGGAACTACAACAGAGGTACAAGTGATTGGGGCTCAGACTACACACATGATGTCATGGGAACAGTCTAAGTAACAGAGAGGGCTGATCAGGTATGCTACTACATTAGGTTAGGCTGCTTCTACATTGGGACAAGGTTCCAGGTCTGAGCTGTCTAAGTTGGGAGAGTACAGTTGAAGGATGTACAGTGTACATGGGAGTCATGACACTATGTACTAAGTAGAGAGAGTATGTAATACAATCTGCAAGAGGATGTACATAAAGATTCCCAAAGGATAAACCACACAAAGAGTTATGGGTTAGACAGAGAGGTAAACCAAAGAGGTATGGGTTAGACAGAGAGGTAGAGTAGAGCCTGGGAGATTGAGTATGTGCAAGCCTATGGAGTCTGTCTGTGTATAGTATGAGGTTAGACTATATGTAGATATGTACTGCATGAAGATCCTGAGGTATATAGTTACTGGAGACATATTGATGTAAGTCTCCTGAGCCCTGAGGTTGAAGTTCCTAAGAAAGTAGATCAGGCCTGTGGGTTAGACTGAGGTTAGACTGAGTTTGGTGTCAGTATGACAGTACCCCCTGGTGAAGAAGAGGGCATCTCCTGATGACCATAAAAGGAGAGGTTGAAGAGGCCATCCAGGTTGTCCTTCAGCCATGTCTAACTTGAGTTTTTCTTCCCCTTACCCACAACCATCACCACCATCCACCCCATTACCACCTCTATCTCCTTACACCAGATCACCTACACCAACCTATCCAATGGAGAAGACCAAAAATTATCATCCAGTCCAGCAATACTACCCAAGTTGTGATAGGTGCGTCAAGCTTGGAAGAATCTGCACCACCAGTATCAAGCATAATTCTGCCAAATGTGAAAGTTTTAGGCAGTATGGAAGAATTTGTGATATTGATAAGCAAGGCAGAAAGGCCTTGGGGCCAACCTTATGGGTCCTGGAGAAGAGTCAACCTTTTGAAGTGAAAGAGGCTCCAGATGATGATGCCATGACCCTGGGTTACTCATCCAGACTTGATGAATCTTCATTTAAGTGCTTCTGGATTTAGTATTGGAGGTTCTGGAGTGCTGATACAAGTTTTGCAATAGTCTGTTTGATGCAGGAGAGATTGAAGAAAACGCAAGAAAAGAGGGAGGCACTGCGTCAAACTGGTAATTTGGTCATAGATGGTACGTCGCGGCGTCCGCAGGAGGAGTGCGGTGAGGCATTTATACAATGGGGAACCCCTCACGTAGATTTGGACGAGGAGGTGGTCAAGGTCCCCCCAAAAAGGGTACAAAACAAGGGTATTTTGGAATCCGTCCAACCCGTCAAAGGAAATTTTTGAAGCGTCGAAGGGGTTGGTCAAAGCTTCAAAGGGATTTGTTGAAGTTTCAAAGGGGTTCGTCAAACCGTCAAAGCAAGTCGTCAAAGTGTCAAACGTCAAAACGTCAAAGCAAATAGTCGAAGCGTCAAAGCGTCGAAGCAAATCGTTGAAGCGTTGAAGCCCACCATTGAAGCATCGAAGCAAACCGTCGAGGCGGATGGTCGAAGTGGAGATGATGATGAAGACGCCAAAGGGAGGTTTGAGATGGAATTAAGTGATATGGATGCAGATAGAGGAATCACCAAAGAGATTGGTAAAGGAAAAGGAAGAGAGATCATTGTTGAAGAAGGGGGCAGATCAGATGACTCTTTGGAGTTAGAAGATTTGAGGAACAAGATGAAGGATTTGGAAGTGAAGATGAAGGTGGTGGAAGACAGAAGGAATAGAAGGAAAGGAATATAAAGAAGAGGTGAAACTGAGGTCTGGTTGGAGGAATTGGAAAGTGGGGAAAGGTTATTGGAGATGATGGAAGGAAGAAGATTCAGAGAAGATTCTGTTTTAAATGAAGATCAAGTTAATCTTTCTTTGGAGATTTTTAGTAGGAATTCTAGGGCTTTAAATTCAAATTTTCAGGAAGGTTTAAAGAAGGGTTGGGGTAGTGAGATAAGAAAAGAGAAGTATGGGTTTTTAGAAGCTAGAAAGAAAAAAGTTTTAGAGGTAAAGAAAAGACTAGCTGATATCTTGGCTTTGGCTGGGCATACTTTTGAAGTAGGGACTACTATAAGGGGGCCAAATTCTTATCAAGTTGCCAAGTGAAAATTAGTAAATACTTGGATGTCTAGAGTAAAAGAGTTGGAAGAATTGATGTGTGAAGCTATCTAAAAAGTTGTTTATATAAAATTTGTTTTATTTTATTATTATTTTTTTTTTGTTTTTATTTATATTTTCTTAGAGGGGAGTAATTGATCTTTTCTTTTCTTTCCTTTTTTTTTTTTAAGGTTGAAGAAAGGGAAAAAGGAGAAAGAATCTTTATTTTTTTTATCATGTTATTGATATATATATATATATATATATATATATATTGAAAAGGAGAGTAAGGTTTGTATTGTTTTTATTTTAAGGATGACTTTGGTTTTGAGGGATAGAGTGTATGGAAGTCTTGAAGTAAAGTAGGGCAGTTGGTAAGATTAGATTGAGGTTCCCAAGTAGTGTGTTCCTTGTCATTCTGGAAGCCTTTCCATTCAACTAAGTAAAATAATTTCCCCCTCTTAAGTTTGGAATCCAATATCTGAGACACTTCCCATTCTTCTTCACCATCAATTTTGACTGGCTCAGTTGGTGGTTGGTGCCTAGAGGATAGTGAGTTGTCCTGATATGGCTTGAGTAAGAAGGAGTGGAATACAGGGTGAATGGTGGACGATTGTTGAGGGAGTTGAAGCTTGAATGAACTTTTTCCAATCTGTTCTGTAATCAAAAAGGGACCTAACCATTGCTCTGAGAGTTTATTAGTTGGACAATTAGTTTTGATATTTTTAGAAGAGAGCCAAACTTTGTTTCCAACAGCAAATGAGGCATGAAAGTCACTTCTTTTTAGGTCAGCATATCTTTTGTAGGTTTTAATTGCCTTTTCTAGTTCAATACCCAATAACTTTTGATTCTGGTGAATCTGGGTTATTTAGTGGCTGGCAGGTTGATCATCTACTACATGGAGACTGTCAAAGTTGGGATTTCGTCCATAGATGGTGAAAAAAGGAGATTTCTTAGTAGAAGTGTGAGTGGAATTATTGTAAGCAAATTCAGCAAGGGGGATCCAGGTATCCCAGTCGTCTTGGTGATAACTGAAATACATCCTAAGAAATTGTTCTAGGATCTGATTTACTCGTTCCGTCTGTCCATCTGTTTCAGGGTGATAAGCTGTGGAAAGATTTCTTTTTATCTTTAATTTTTCACATACAATTTTCCAGAAGGAAGAAACAAATAAAGATCCTCTGTCACTGACAATGTCAGTTGGGAGGCCATGTTTAGTAAAAACATGAGAAATTAGTAGGTTAGCCAACTCCACAGAGGAGATATCAGTTCTGGTTTTAATAAAGAGTGAAACTTTTGAAAAATGATCAACTACCACAAGGATTGAGTCAAACCCATTGGATAGTGGTAGTTGTGAGATGAAGTCCATAGAGAGTGAAGTCCAGGGAGAATCTGGAATTGGTAAGGGTTGGAGGAGTCCAAACTTTTTGTGGTGACTGGCTTTGTTTCTGCTGCAAAGGTAACAAGAAGAAACATAATCTTTGATAAAGGAAGTCATATTTTCCCAATGGAAATCTCTTTTGACTAGATCAGCTTTTTTTTCTTGTCCAGGGTGGCCAGAGAGGGGAGAGTCATGTCTTTGTCAAAGTATTTCAAGTTGGAGTTGTTCATCCTCCTTGGGGATTGCTATTCTGTTTTGGAAAATAAGGAGTCCAGTGTCTGGGTCTATAAGGTAACTCTTTACTTGTTCCTTTTTATGTAGTTTCTGAATAATCTGCTGGGTTGATTTGTTGGAGAGCTGGTACTGAATTAAGGTTTCCAATTGTTTTTCAACCTGTTTTGCAGAGATAAAGAAAATTCTAGAAGGTTCAAAGTCAGTCTGTTTCAAGAGTTGTTTGACATTTGCTGGATTCTTTTCTGCATAGGTCATCCCCCCCTTGGGATAAACGTTGTCTTGACGTGACAAGACATCAGGCACTATTGATTGCTTTCCAGGTCTATAGACTATAGTGAAGTCAAATTCAGACAGAAACTCAGCCCAACGGGCTTGGCGACAAGTCAAGACTTTGGAGGTCATGAAATATTTAAGAGACAAGTGATCAGGGAGAACTTCAAAGGGAGAAGAAAGACTGAGGAGGTAAGCTCTCCAGATCTTGATGGCCCATACAATGGCCAGGAGTTCCTTATTGTGGATTTCATAGTTCATTTCAGCACTACCCAATTTCCTGCTGTCAAAATCAATTGGGTGTTTGGATCCATCAAGAGAGACTTGGGTGAGGACAGACCCTAGGGCATAATCACTGGCATCAGTCTCCAAAAAGTTTTGTAAGGAAAAATCAAAATGTCTGAGTACAGGAGCTTTAGTAAAGGCTACCTTGAGGTCCTCAAACTGCTGCAGAGCCCCTGGGGATAAAGGAAAGATGGGGTATACTCCAGTTAGAGCAGTGAGGAGGTGCACCTTTCTGGAATAGTTAATGATAAACCTGCGTTAAAAATTAGAAAAACCAAAAAACTGTTGCAAGGCCTTTTTGTTTGTTGGTGGTGGCCAGTCCAAGATCTTCTGGACCTTGGAGGTGTCCATTTCAATGCCACTTCTGGAAATGACATATCCTAGATAGTCCACTGAGGAGGCATGAAATTCACACTTAGAAGCTTTTGCATATAATTTGTTCTTTCAAAGTCTGTTCAAGACTTCACACACATGAGCTGTATGTTCTGTTAAGTTTTTGGAAAAAATAAGAATGTCATCAAGTTATACCACCACACAGATGGTCAGAAGGTCTGCAAAAATGTCATTCACAAGACATTGAAAAGAGGCAGGGGCATTGGTGAGTCCAAAAGGCATTACCAAATATTCAAAACTCCCAAACTGAGTTCTGAATGCTGTAAGATGTTCATCCTCTTCCTTAATTTGAAGGAGATTATAAGCACCCCTGAGGTCAATTTTGGAAAAAATGTT
The DNA here is from genome assembly GCA_025617555.3 of Puccinia polysora. NCBI lineage: Eukaryota > Fungi > Basidiomycota > Pucciniomycetes > Pucciniales > Pucciniaceae > Puccinia > Puccinia polysora. Next base: position 17,623,753 of record CM062622.1, on the reverse strand, counting down.
AGAACCAGAAAAGACTGTTAATAAGTGATTCATGGGAGGAATGGGATACCGGTTCTTTCAAGTCACAGCGTTGAGTTTGCGATAGTCAACACACAATTGCAAACCACCATCCTTTTTTCTTACAAAGAGGACAGGTGCTCCAGTGCTGGAAGTTCTGGGGCAAATGAAACATTTCTCTATATTTTCCGCTATATAGGCTTGTAGGGCCTCCTTCTCATGGTGACTAAGGGAGTAGATAGGCCAAACTGGAGGAATAGGGCCTTCCAGTTTGATATGATGGTCGTAAGCGCAATGAGGAGGGATTTTATCAGCTTTGACCTTGGAAAAAACATCTAAAAAGGTATGATAAGCATCAGGAACTCTCTTGATCACAGTTTCAATTTCATCAGTTTCCTCATCTTCATCCAAACCTTCTGCAGTAGCCTGCTTTGGGTCAGAGTCAGAAGTGGAAATAATCATACGCAAAACTTGAACAGATAGATCATTCTCCATATCCTCCAAGAATTTCAGAGAATGTCCAAAGAATATCCTGTTCACAGAAGTAGTTGTTGAACTCAAAGGGAAGTGTTGTGAGTGCATAGATTCTGAAAAGGGGACAGGAGCAGTGACCTGCAGGTTCACTGGCGGAAAGGAAGCAGTGGCCAAGGAGAGTTCAACGGAAGAGGAATTATCCAAAGTTGGTTGGTGTCTTGGGGTGATCAATCCCAGTTGCCAATTTACCTCTGGGTTCCAGAAATGGAGGAAGTCAATACCTAGAATAATGTCTTCTTTGGGGGGAGTATCAACAACCAAGAAATTCCATTCTAAGTTGGGAAAAGAGGGCAAAGAGAAATTGAAGGAAACCTTATGGGTGATTTCCTGGGAAGGTGAGTCCGAAGGACTGAAGGTAAATAAGAAGATAGGAGTGGTCAGGGGTTTGAGTGATAGAGAAAAATTTAAAACCATAGATTTTTAAATAACAGATTGAGTTGCTCCAGAGTCAACAAGTACACTGTAAGCCTGGTTATTGGACAAGCAAACAAAATGTAATTCTTTGGAAGGAGGGTTAGCGTCTTTTCTTTCCAAAGTTTGTACTTGAATATTGGGAGGGTGATGGTCAAGGAGTACCACATTCCCATCACCTAGTCTTTTCCCTGTTTTGGCTTCATAGGATTGGGCTTCTGGCCAGGCTTAAAATCTGGACGTTTCCTGCAGAGGCTAATTTTGTGAGTTCCTCCACAGTAGTTACACAAACCCTCTCTTTCTTGCCTAGCTTTTTCTTCAGCCTTGAGGTGTCCATCCTCTCATAGGTTGGGATTGGGGACATAGCTTGGAGTAGAATTAGTAGGGGTTGGCTTGGTCTTCCCCTTAAACCTACCTGGTTGGCTGGTCTGTTGAGATTTCTGAGGATTTGGAAGACTGGGTCCAGGTCTTGAGGTCTGAGGGAGAGTGAAGGACTTCTCCCGGATCCTTTCATGGTAACAAGTGTCATACTTAAGAACAATATCCATTAGGTCTTGCAAGGTTTCTTGAGGTCCATCATAACCAGCTAGTTGGTCCAGTAATCTGGCTGGGAGACCCTGTCTAAAATGAAAGAAAAAGGCTTTATCACCCCACCCAGAGACCTTGGTCATAAGTGTCCTGAATTCAGTGATATAGTTAGTAGCATAACCACTGTCTTTCATCTTGAGGAGGGTTAACTCCTTCTCAGCATGCTGGATTTCTAGACAATCCCCAAAAAGGGTATGAAGCTGTTGAGTGAATAGAAGCCAGGAGTTAAGTATGAAGTCTGGCTCATGATTACCAATGTGAGCAAGATAGGGTTGGATCCATCAACTGGCATTTCCTGAAAGGTAAGAGACTGTAAAAAATACTTTCTTTCTGTCATTAGCAAAAATTCTCTCATCATTTGCAAAAATTAGTTCACAAGCTTGAAGGAAAGGCCTAAGCTTGGTTGGGTTATTTCCATCAAATTTATCTGGGGAATTGATAGATGGAGATTTAAAGTTAGCAGAGGTTCCATGGTCAGCAGGTTTAGAAAGATGAGTCATTGCAGTGGTCATTTGCTGAAGAATGGCCAGCAGGGCAGGGTCAGTTGAAGGAGCCTGAGTGGTGGAAGGAAGGTTGGTGTGTGGGGAAGGTGAAGGGACTTCTGTTGCATTAGAAGTTTGACTAGGATTACCCTCTGGGGATGGTGAACCCAGGCCACTCAAGATTCTGGAATCAAATCCTGAGTCTTCATCCTCTTCATCTTCCTCACCTTCTCCTGGGATTGGGACCATGCTTGCATCATAGGCAGGAGAGTCCAAACCATGGTAACCTGGGCTTGGAAACTGACCTGTGATCCTGTGGAGGCTAGCATTGTCAGAAGAAGGAATAGTAGAAAGGGATACTTGGGGAATAGGTTCCAATAAACCTGTATCCATAGGAGTGGGAGTGGTAGCCACTGGTGCAACCAGGTTAGAAAAGGTCCTAACTGTTCCACAAGATCTAGGGGTAGAATGGTCAGTAGGTTCAGTGGTACCTCTCCCCCTAGAGCTGCGGGTGACTGCTGGGCTAGAAATGTGAGAAAAAAGAGCATGTCATGGGGGCATTCTTACTTCTAAGAATAATTAGTTACCCAAGAGTTGTTCTTCACCTTGGAGCAAGAATAAAATGATTAAAAAAGGAATTTTTTCTTCCTCTGATTACCTTTATGGGACAGTCAAATACTGGTTACTATACCTTGTCTAAGTGTCAAAGTGTCAAAGTGTCAAAGCGTCAAAGTGTTGAAGTGTCAAAGTGTCAAAGCGTCGAAGTGTCAAAGTGTTGAAGCGTTGAAGTGATACTTAGAGGATGGAGAGCTGGAGCTCTGAGTAGGTTTGACAGTAAGGTAAGGGAAGCAATGAAAATGGCCACAAATCAAATAGCCAAGTTCAAGGTTGGGACAGAAATAAAGCAAACAAAAATTGCCACAACTCAATAGCAAGATTTGATGCTGTCTAAAAGGATAGGGAGTGTGGTTGGTGAAGAAGGGTTTATTGGGGAAGAAATCAGTTTAATGTCACAAGGGCTGCTGACATGCAAGCAGGGCTTGGCACAGAGGGGTCTCTACCCACAGTAGGCTTGGGGGCAAGGTTACTGAAGGAGGCTAACAGGAGCAGAGGAGGATTGGTTTGAATGGTGCTGAATGACACTTGCTGGGAAAGATCTCCTAGTAAGAAGTAGTAAACTGATTTCTTGGGGGAAGCATCAGGAAGAGGAAAGAGGAGGCTTATTAAATAGACAAGAGGTTGGAACTACAACAGAGGTACAAGTGATTGGGGCTCAGACTACACACATGATGTCATGGGAACAGTCTAAGTAACAGAGAGGGCTGATCAGGTATGCTACTACATTAGGTTAGGCTGCTTCTACATTGGGACAAGGTTCCAGGTCTGAGCTGTCTAAGTTGGGAGAGTACAGTTGAAGGATGTACAGTGTACATGGGAGTCATGACACTATGTACTAAGTAGAGAGAGTATGTAATACAATCTGCAAGAGGATGTACATAAAGATTCCCAAAGGATAAACCACACAAAGAGGTATGGGTTAGACAGAGAGGTAACCCAAAGAGGTATGGGTTAGACAGAGAGGTAGAGTAGAGCCTGGGAGATTGAGTATGTGCAAGCCTATGGAGTCTATCTGTGTATAGTATGAGGTTAGACTATATGTAGATATGTACTGCATGAAGATCCTGAGGTATATAGTTACTGGAGACATATTGATGTAAGTCTCCTGAGCCCTGAGGTTGAAGTTCCTAAAAAAGTAGATCAGGCCTGAGGGTTAGACTGAGGTTAGACTGAGTTTGGTGTCAGTATGACAGCGCGCTGCCACTGCTGAGCCCGCCGCTACTGCTGAGTGTGCAGTCCATTCCAACTTGCGTCCATAAAAGGCCACCACACCGGTTGTGTGGGAGTTGTGTAGGGCCCTACACGGCCCATTCAACCTGTGGGGGCCCATACATGACTCTGCCCAATCCTGGGGGCCGGTTGCAACAAGGCAACCAGCGGTGGGGGGGATTTGATCACCCTCCCACCAGCCATGAACAACTAGGCTGGTTGCAGAAAGGCAACCAGCGGTGGGGGGGAACTGATCACCTCCCCACCATTGAGGGGCACTCTCCCCCCCCCCCCCCCCCCTCTTTACTGAGGGGGAGGAGTGACATGGCTGAGGGGATCTGACCACCCCTCAGCCCATGTTCCAATAGCAACGCCCTGGGGACATCAACCCCCAGGGCCCTGGTAGGGGGATTTGACTGCCCCCTCCAGGGAATTGACAGAAAGAGGGGGGGGCATGTCCACTGGTTACACCCCCCCCCCCCCCCTGGTTGTGTGTGGTGCCACACAACTACAAACTGTTGTGTGGCATTCTAGATGACTAGGGGGGGTTGTGTAGAGGCCACACAACTCAATCAAGTCATGCAGGATGCCACACAACTCAAATGGGTTGTGAATTTATCATTACCCTTTTTTAATGGAGGACAGGGCCCCAGTCCATAAGGTCAAAATCAGCAAAGACTGGCAACACTCCAAAGGTATAAAAAATCATTTGGCCAACCCAATCACCCAACCTCAATCCAATTAAGAACTTATTGAAAATATTAAAATGTAACATCCAACCATTTTACCAACCAAAGACCACTCCAGAGATGGAAAGAGCCCTCCAAACTGCCTGGGACAACTTTCTGTGCCAAACCCTCAAGAATCTCATCAACTCCATGCCTGATTGCATGGAGGCTGTCATCAAGGCTGGTGGTGGTTCTACACAATGGTAGAATCGATTGTATGTTTTTTTGTTTTTGTTTTTTTTCTTTCTCATTCCTTACCATCTTATATCTCTGTTGTGAAACTTCCATCATTTGTTGATGGTACACTATTTTTTTGATATATTTTTTTATCCATCATCACTTTTAAGCCAATTTGTAACCCATTTTGAATTTTGAATTTCAAATTTTTCCATTTTTTTAAAAAAAATCTTTTTAAATTTTAAACCTTATTGTAAAATAACAACAGGATGTCAAATAACTGAAGTACACAAACTTTAACCTGTTTTTGTTTATATCTATGTGAGAAAAAAAAATCGAGAAAAGCATGAAAAAAAAGGGGGGGGGCAAAAATCCAGGGGTCAGTCCCACGACATTTGTCTACCCACCGAGCGACAGGTAACGTCTCAGATCTGTGAACTCTATGGGATTCCCCTGATTCTATCATCGTGCCTGTATTTCTGTATTCCAACACATCGGGATGTGCTGCTGCTTACATCAGCTTCTCACTGAGTCAGCCAATCCGGCTCCTCCCAGTAAGCCAAACCCAGACTGAAGCCAAGAACTCAGCCAGGAGTCTAACGAGCCAGAATCGTGGACGAGCATCGCAAGCCCCGAGCTAGGTACATATACACAGCTGCTATGGTCAGAGGACACGCCAAGGTCAATTTAGTTTTCAATCGAACTCATTCTTTATTGATTTCATCCTCAATGGATAAAATCAAACTAACTGCTAAATCACTTGGTTTGCTCAACTGTTTTTTTTTTTTTTTTTTTTTTTGCCTTTGGCGTACATACTTCATCAGGCCCAAGCACAGTCAGTCTGTAAACTCCCTAATCATCACTCTCATGGGTTCACCCCCTCCTCTTCCTCAGTATTTTCTCATCACCATCAACGATGTTTGGGGAATAAAAAAAAAACTCACTCAACAATTTTTTCACCTTACATCTAGAGCCAAGAATGCGGCAAAACAAACCAACCAAAAAGGTTCTCAACTCAGCGCTCAACAGGCTGTGACCAAGGTGAGTTCTTATCGATCGACCGAAAACGTATCCTGGAGCGTTCTTGATTCTTTCATCTTAACCTTTTCGCCTAAGTTTCTTGACGCTTTGTCAATCCTGGTTTTGCCCCCTCCCCCCCCCCCTTCTTTTTTTTTTTTTAAAAAAAAAATCGATCACCAATACGAACCTTCCTGGCGAACTCAGGTGGGATGTTCAATCTGCAAGGCCCCAACACCCTCTTACAAACTTTTGGTCACACATTACGAAGCTAAACACCCTAAGGAGCAAATCCCGACAGAAGAAGCGTTTCAATCGTCGAAGTGATCGTCTCTTTTCTCTCTCTCTCTCTCTCCCAGTTGATTCATCCCCCCTCCTCCTCCTTCCCCCCTAGAATTTTTCTGTCGTTTCGTCCGCTCTTCTTTCGACTTACTTCCTTTCGCCATCCTTTCATCTTTTTCTTGTGTCTCACTCTCGGCTATTTCCCGTTTCCCGCGAATAATCAACCAGTCGTTTTATACCATATCTTCCAAACACATGTTATGTAACCATGCCTTATTAGAAGCCTTCCGACTCTTCCTCTCATCTCTCCATGAACTGACCCTCACATTTCGTGTGATTGCCCATTCGTCTTTCTCCACAATCTTCCAAATCGATCTTCTTTACATTCATATATATTGCTTACTGGAACGGAAATTAATCCACTTCGATTGAACCATCGACTCGTTCAATCGATCCATCTGAACCCTTCCTAAGCTTAGACCAATTCATGTATCTCCAAATTCTATCCAAGTTGGGTGTGTGAATAGCCGCAAAATCCGTACTGTGACGCATGAATCTCAGTTGGGCTTAAGGACAATGTGAAGCAAGGCCTTCTCGTTCAAGCAATCCTTCGAAGGGGTCGGTCCCTTCCTCAGATTCCGGCACGCCCTGCTCCTCTCCCCCCCTCCACACACGCACACACGCACACGCACACACACACCCAACAGTTATTTGTTTTCTTATCTCTGTATCTCCCACGTCCTCTTTTCAGGGATTTTTTCTTGTCGTTCATGCGAGGTATTCTTCTTTGGAGCGTCCATCAATGAATTGACCTTCCTCCTTAGAATCTTGAACTTCTTATTAAAAAAGAATACCAAAAAAATAAATAAAAATAAAAGGCAAGAAAGAAAGAAAAAGCTCTTGAAAGTCGTGCCTAGGTTGTGCCACATGATGATTATCTAGCATCCGTACTCCTGATAGTATTTATCTTCAAATCATTGGCGACCAGAGGTGTGCGCGCAGCACATGGGCTGAGTTGAGTCAAGGTTCCAAATGTAGTGCTACCGATGGTAAATAAGTATATATATACCTACTGTATGTGATGATGTTGACTTTCAAAAGCTTTCACTCAAAAAATGGTCACGAATATACACAAAGTATGTATGAGATTGGACATGTGGGGTAGGGAGGGGGCGCGCACGAGCGAGCTCGTGGCCGGTTGCCATTCGGCCAAAAGTCGATTGGATTCCCTCCTATTCCGAGCCTTCACAAACTCCGACCGGTCCGACCGAACTCGGGATGAGTGTGAGCCACCTTGGTTAGGTTCGTCCTGGTGATGAGGCAACAGAGTGAACGGGAGGAGCATCCTCAGGTTGGGTTCGCCACATGTGCTGAAACGAAATCCTGCCCCCCCCCCGCCCCCTTCTTTCCTTCCGTGGCCGAGTAAGTGAGAGGCTGAGAACGATTTGCTTCTTGGTTCATTCATCCGTACGAAACGGAATTCGCGGGACGTGCCGGATGATGTTTGTAGAGAGAGGTACGAGGTACGTACGTACTTACAGGTCAAGGCTCGTAGTTGGGTTGAATGTAGGTTGATTTGGAAAGCTTGAAAGTCCTTGAATCCTTATGAGTAGGAACTATCGTGGCAAGGGATCGTGATCAGTATTGAACGAAACCCAAGGAATCCTCAGGGATTCCGGTCCGAGCTTGTACTTTAAGATTCTTCCTCAGTTTGAATTTTTACTCTCTCTGTCTCTGTGGCTCTCTCATCAACCCCATTTGTCAGGCATTACTCTCCCCCCCCAAACTTCGCATGGTCCAGGTTCAACATCCTTCCAAGATGATGATCCCGGCAACTCCAACGGAAATGCTAATCGTTGGTGGTATTATTTATCTCGTTTACCTTCTGCTCAAGTTGTCAGTCCGTCATCTAGCCCCCTCCCTTCTTTATTGCATTTTTTCATGGACACCAGAGGTATCAGGGCCAAGGTGATAAAATATCCCTTTCAGATCACGGCTCATGTTAACCAACCGCTTTTTGGAATTTCTTCGATCGATTTCACAGTCGTGATCGTGGTATGTGCTGATCCAGATCCCTCGATCCCTCGTCAACTAGATCAGAAGGGAGGGGGGAGGTTCGATTACTTAAATACCTTTTTCATCGCCCCATTTGCCTCACCTGCCGACGGTCGATTCGATGGAGAAAGCCATTCAAACGACCAAAAGAAAGGATTCAAAGTTTCCGGAATTGCGGGGATGGCCATTGTTTGCTTGCCTTTTGGATCCGATCGGGTCAAAGATGCTTTAGGGGAAGCCCATCGCTGATAACAATATTTTTTTCTTTCACTCATCATTTGAAGAATCGGACAGGTCGGTAGTAGATGTAGACATGACCTGATACTAGTCGTAATTTGACCATAAAAATTAACAAAACCTGCTGCCTTTTATCGGCCAATTTCTCCTCTCCTCATGATATCATTAGCTCCCTCAAGTGATCATGGAGGGTACTCGACCCTTAGAATCGGGTACCATCAAGCGCTATAAATATGGTGTCGGTTACAGCGAGACGCTTCCTGGTATCAGACTCATCGACATTAGTAAACCAGAATGGATCGAATACGTTCAAAAAAGTGATCTAGTTTTAACACTTACAGAAGCCTTCTAAGTTTAAGTAAATAATTAATGAGTTTAACTGTATGTCTCACCCCTAGCAAACTTCAATAATTACGTCAAGGTCTGTGATCTCTCGAGTTGATGATGAAAAGACAAAGTTTTCATGGTCCACCAATCTCCGTCGATCATCCCATCGATCAAGGGCCCATCGTTTCAAGCGATCGTGGCAGATGCATTCGGCCTAGGGATCTTTGCGACCGATGGTCCAATCTGGAAGAAAAGTCGATATGCTACCTCTACCATCTTCAGCGTCCATACCTTCAAGGTAACCTGTGTTCTAAATCTTCAGTTCACGAGCTACGTTTGAAGTCAATATTTCAGCATCGATTAATCTATTCGATCCTTTTTATAAAGTCGATCATGGTCCCCGCTGCCGATCGAAGCATGACTCGGGTGATTGACTACATGAAGTTCGTCAGCCAAGAGAAACGGAATGTGGACTTGTGCGATATTTTTTTCCGCTTCACACTCGAAGCGTTTGTCTTGATGACGTTAGTCCGCGATTGATTTTAATTCCAACTCTCGATCGGAGCTAAGAGAACGATAGAATCGAGAGATTGAGTGGTTGGATGGATTTCTACATAAATACATCCCATATTACTTTACCCACCGCCTTGATTTTGATGAAAGTTTTGGAAGAGATCTAGGTTTACTAAGTCAACTGAGCAGAACCGAATTCGGATCGGAATCCTTCGAAGCTGGCGATCAGAAAGACCTTTCAAAATCATCGATCGCTTTCGTCGAAGCCTTTGACTTTGTACAGAATCAACTCAACTTCAGATTTACCGTGGTCAAGGGATGGTCGTTGGTCGAAAAGTTGAACTGGAGAATGGGAAGGAAGATGAAAGCTGCCTGCCGAGTTCTCGACGATTATGCTTACTCCCTGATCGACGAGCGGATAACTGGTAAGGAGCTACATCGGGAGCAGGGATTCTTCTCGAAGGACTTATTAGACCTGTTCAGGAGCGCTTGTGACGAGCGAGGAAACCATTTGAGTCGCACAGAGATACGGGATGCTGCTCTGAACCTCATCATCGCCGGCCGGTGAGGCAATCTTTCCAGCATCATGACCAAGACTAACGACTCAGGAGACTGGTCACTAGAGCTAAAGATGGCATAAACTGTCCGGACCGTCAACAGGGATACCACCGCTGAAGCTCTATCATGGAGCTTCTTCCATTTGTTGATGAATGAAGATCTTGTGACCAAAGTCAGAGAGGAAGCAATTGAAATCCTTGGAGAAGATCTCGATCATCATCATCCAGGTGTCACGTTTGAAAATTACAAGCGCTTTGTTTGGACTTACTCGGTCGTACTTGAAACTCTCAGGTTACATCCTAGTGTGCCCAGGGTACTTCGAATGATCCTACGCGATGAAAAAAAAAAAAAAAAAAAAAAAAAAAAATTCTTGGGTCTATTGTTGTTAATTCTGATTCTAGCGCTCACCATGGTTGCTTGTTCAATCTGCTTGGCTTTCTTTTCTAGAATATGAAGTTCGCTCTAGCTCATGATAAAATTCCCAATGGACCCGTCATCGAGCCGGGAGATTGCGTTAGATGGAGGTAATTATATATGTGCTTAGCCACCGCCAACATCAGAGCCGTTCGAACATCATTAACAGATTATTTCTCTCTCCCTCCCTCTATTTGAATTTTAAATTAAGTGATTGGCAGATGGGACGCGATCATGAAATCTGGGGTCCCGATTGTGGGGAGTTCAAACCTGAACGCTGGATCGATCAACAGGGCAGCATCAAACAAGTCGGAGAGTTCAAATTTCATGCTTTCAACGTAAATCATCGAGTTCATCAAATCGTATCTGTAAACAGATGAGGCTCTGCTAAGATAATCATTACACTGCCTCATCCATCCCTTTCCATCCGAAATGAAAAATAAATCGGTTATTCATGTAAAAAATAAATAAATAAACATGCCTTGAATCAGGGCGGACCTCGAAGATGTCTTGGAATCAACTTGTCACTCTTCGAATCAGTCAAGATGATCGTGGAAACTTTGAGGGAGTTTGATCTGGAATTTGCCGGGGGCTGGTACGCCACGAAATCCTTTCACCTTACTTCCGCCGCCCCTTGGCGCCTTTGCTTTTTTGTCGTTTGGCCACTCCGCCCCAACGTCATACCCTAAAACTGATGATACTCTCGAGTCAGAACTGACCGACGTTTACTAATCTTGTTTAAGGTATCAAAACGTACCGAAGAGCCAAAATATCGAAGGACTGAGATCGAAGTATGAAACCCCAATGTACAGACCTTCGTTGACGCTACAGATGAAACAACCCATGATTGTCTCCATCAAGCTTCGCCAAAGTTAACATGAACAGTGCGCCTAGTTTTTCCTTCCCGACTGCGGATAATTTGTGAGAGAAAAGACATTCATCTGATATGCCACGATTCATAATACTGGATCAAATAGTCCTCAAATCGTGAATCTACATGGGCCAGGGAGTCAGGCTAACTTTGTGTCAATGTTGTGTCACATCGTTAAACCATTCATATCGATTCTGGCGAGATGCATTCATGACCGCAGGTCTGAGAAACGCGTTTCTCGAATCGCTCCATCTCGAGTTCCATCACTTTCCTCTTAAATCAAATTAGTGGTTTTTGAAACGAACAATAAGCATCATAAAAAGATCCTTTCCCATAGAAATAGGTCCGATTGAGCCATGATTCAAATGGAATTTGACCACCAGGGTTCTAACCACTACATCTTAATCCAAAGCTCAAGATTCTCAATACAATACATTCAATCCATGGAAAGACGAATCGATCATTAGAACATAATTTTATGTTTATTTTGTTCATCGGAACTTACAATGCTGATGAAGAATTCCAATGGTCTGAGGATTCCTAAATAATCAACATAGGTAACCGTATTTTGGTCAGATCCTCAAATCTGTTATTGAGCTTTATCCAAGGACCCCTTGAGGTCCTCCAGACCTTTGATGATGTGGTCACCAGAAATCAAAATAAATAAATAAGGGTTATCACATTTGAAAGATTATTTGCCCTATTTTTTTGGACCAAACCTGCCATTTTTGAATGAAGGGTTTCCAAGATACACTTACACTCAATCTGGCATGATCAAAAATGATCAATTCAAAACTTCAAATTGACCATCTATGCATCATCTTCCATCAAAATTCAAAACCTTTCATCCATAACTTCACGTCATCAATCCCTCACCACATTTACCTCAACCCATACAGTCCAATAATTGATCAAAGAGAAAAAAAAAATCATCATGAAGCTCATTCTTTAATAGTTGCCAAAACAAACCCCCAGTGATGAAGGGAAAATTCAACCAAATCAATATATATATATATATTCTTTGATAGCTGAATCTAATCAAGAGTCTGAATCAGAAAAGTATATCTTGCACTTTAATTTTATATTCCAAGAAAAAAAAACATCTTGCTCCCATGGATATAAGATGCTCACCATCCCCAGTGTAAAAGGTGAATGATCCAGCTCCTCCTAAACTCAAGACTCCAGAAAATTTCATTTGAAATAATTCTTGAAATATTGAGAAAGGATTGAAAATTATTACAAGTGTTTTGAAATAACTTGGGATTCAGCTATTTCAATTTGGATTACATTCTTGGAATTCAAAATGAAGTCTGTTTCTTGCTTTCAAATTAAAATGAAAATTATAAATATTCATATATAGAATTCAATACATACAGTTATAAAATTATATATATAAACTAGAGTATTGCTCCCAAATTTTGGGACTGATTGGGAATTGACTTGTTTAAATGATTTTAATCAAGTGGTAAATCTGGGGAATGGATTAGAAAGATGGACCCTGGTGTATTTTGAAAATGTGATCTTCTTTAAAATAATTGCAATCAGTTTGGAAATCTAGGGAATTGATTAAAAAAATTGGCTGTAGTGTATTGCCCCCAAATTTGGGGACTGATTGAAGGCTAACTTGTTTAAATTATTTTAATCAAGTTGTGAATCTGTGGAGTGGATTAAAAAAAATTGACCCTGTTGTATTTTTAAAATTTGATATCTTTTAAAATAATTTAAATCAAATTGGAAATCTAGGGAATGGATTAAACAAATTGGCTGTAGTGTATTGCCCCCAAACTTGGGGAATGGATTAAATAAAAAACACTGATATGAACAAATGGTAAGTTCTTTGAATGTGGTAAATCTGTTGAATGGATTCAAAAAATAATGAAATGAAAAACTTCTCAAGTATTTCAACAGATAAGCAACCAAATAATATATCATGGAAATCTCAGTTTTTAATTTCAGTGAGGGAAGGCATTCAAAACCTTATGATGAAAAATGTGGTCAGTTTCAAATGAAATCTTGTTTCCAGGTTGCAACCATGTCCTTTGTAAAATTTGCAGATCTACACATTGAAAATTCAAACTATAAATACCCATGAGAGGACACTGGATCTTGAATATAAAGTCCAAAATTTGAAATTATATAGCCTTGCAATTTTTTAGTTTTCAAGGAGAATTCCAAAATTGAATGGGAAATTTTTTAAAAACATTTTGAAACACAGGAAATATTCATCTGGTTCAGAAATCAAGGTGACCCATGGAATGGCCATCACTCTTCCTAAGGAATCCATTAACTGTAGCTATCTTGGAAAATATCCCCTCTGTTCCCAATCCAACCAAAGCCAATTAAGTTCAATTTCTAAGACAAATTTTGGTATTTTTGAAACATAGAATAACACAATCAATTAGGTAACTGGTACCAAGGTAGTGGTTTTGTCATTTTGGGAAGACAACATTGAGTAATCTTTCTCAAGAATGACCTTGATTATTTTAATTGATAATTGTGTGCTGAGGGAGAAGTATTCTATTTGAAAATTTTATGAAATTGAGAGAATCCCCAACAGAAATTAAAGAATTTTGAGAATTGGGATCACCTTCCACAGACAAATTTGAAGCAAGATGAAAATTCTGGAACAATCACCAGCATGTAGAATTAACAAAATTTTCATCAAATAATTGAGTATGTGTCACCTTTTGAAAAACAGAAAAACATTTCCTAAATTAATTAATTCACAACCAAGAACCATTAATTTTCCCTCAAAAGGTATATTAGAATCCATTAGATCTTGAATTATTCTTTCAAGCAGCTGAAGAGCATGCATATGAGTCACAGTTGATTCATCACATATTATCAAAGAAGCCCTTTTGAGATATTAATAATTTTTGGAATGCTTTGATATTTTTTAAAAATATTTTAATCTCCAAGGGAATTCCAAAGGTGAGATGAGTTCTTCCATTTGGTAGATTCATGGCTTCTATTCCAGTTCCAGAAAATACAAAACATTTTTTCCTGACCCACCAGCCCATGAATAAAGAATGAAGAGGGTTGAGAGTAATTTCATGCATGGAATAATATGCTTCTTTTGGCTATTAAAGCATTGATTTTAATTCATAACAGGATTTTTTCTTCAGAAAAGATCCAGTTCTTGTGCAATTGTTTAACCTCCATTGTTTGATCAAATCTTGGAAAATATGGAAAATATTATTCAATATTTGTTCCACATCTATGAAATATGATTGTGTTGAGTTATGTTAATTTTTAATTTTTCAGAACTCTTGGATCTGTAATCCCAAAGTGAATTAAATCATCCACTGTGAATTCAAAGCAAGAATTTCATATTAAAAAGGGGTTTTGCTTGCTGACAAAGCATCAAAAGCATTCTGAACAAATTCCTTAGTTCAAAAGGGTAAATATACTCATTTGCTTCTTGCATTTGGTTTTTTAAAATGATGATCAATCTCAAGTGATCCCATGGGCAAATCGGCCTCTCTGAAAGTTGATGAAGAAATTCTTTTGACTTGCTTTAGGTTTTTAAATGCAGTTGCACCAACAGAATAATTCAAAAAAAACCTTGTAAATCACCTTTCTAAATCTGGAGGATGAACAGTGTAAATTCCCCCAATTTAACAACCACTCTGAAAGTGCCTGCATTATTTTCTGAGAGGATGGAATGTGAAGTATTGTTGAAAGTCAGTCCTTTCAAGACCATTAATTGGATTCATTTTGAAATATCATGTGAGCATAGTTTTTCCTTGGTTTAATCTTTGAAGAAATTTATCCAGGGCTTCATCTGACTTAAAAAACCCTGTTGATGTTCAGTAACATGAATACTAAACCTAAAACTGCACATATCTGGAAATTTGTGCAGGGAATTTTCACTTTGTTAAAAGTTAAGGATTGTAAGGAAAAACCCAGGAATTACCAATAAGGAAGTTTGTATGGTTCCTCCTCAGTAAAATGGCAGTTCCATTCTGGTGTTTTATATATATGGGATGACTGATTTAACCCCCAATTGTAAACAGCTTTTAGAAAATTTGGTACCAAAAAGTAAGGGGAGGAGGGTATTGTTCTATTTAATGAATTTGGGAAGTGACAAAGCCTTATGAAAGTTATGAGTGAAAAAACTGAAGTGTGTTAATTTAAGGGTTGAGGCAGAAGTAAATCAAATCAAGCTGGGATGGAAGGGTGTTTATGTAAATGTTAATAATTCCAAGAAAAAGCTTGAAATACGTGAGGCATTAGTGTTTATTGCATGTTTTGTCAATTTCCCCTTTTACAGTACTTTGGTTGTTGTTAAATTTGTTGGCCTGTTACATGTGTTGGCCCTGTATGTGTGTGACAGTACAAAATAAACCTAATATATACATAAAAAGAGGTAGTTGAAAAGCATTAAAAAGAAATAAACACAAACCTTCAATATGTAAATACATCACACAAGCCTCAATACATACAAATAGGTAGTTGAAAAATATTAAAACTTACAATCCATGTACATACATTATTTTTTGTGAACTTTTTTTTAAAAAAGTGGAGTGGTAAAAAAAAGGAGACAGAGGGAAAAAAAGCAGACAGAGAAAAAACAAGTGGAGAGAGAAAAAAAAGCACACAAAGAAAAAAAAAGTGGTAGAGAAGAAAAAAGTGGCTGAAAAAAAAGTGGACCAAAAAAAAAGCAGACCAAAAAAAAAGCAGACCAAAAAAAAAGAAAAAAAAAGATGACTGAACTGCATGCAAGAGGTGCATACAAAAAAACTTTGATAAATGAATACTCTAACCCAAGGACCTTGACACTGGGTGGGGCATGTGAGGTTTTTCAATCTTTTTATAGTTAAAGATGTATAAAATTTCATATACACATATATGAAATTCTATAAATACATATATGAAATTTTATATATACATATATAATATGATATATATAAATAAAAAAAAATATATGCCAATATATAAAATTGTTTTGATGATAAATTCACAACCCCCAGCTGTGCCAGAGTTGTGTAGGGCCCTACATGACCCATTTGATGCATGGGGGCCAGTACACAACTCCAAAGGGTTGTTCCAAACATAACCATTTAGAGCCATGTATGGGGGTATATGGACCCCTGGGGTTGCGTGTGTTTGGAACTGCCCTAAGAATAAAGAAAAATTAACATTTTAAAATTTGAAAAAAAATCAAAAAAATGTGCCAAAAAAAAAGGAAAAAGAAAAAAAAAAAAAGAAAAAGATAAATACAATACATCCCTCAACTAAAATACAATAAAATGTCATGTTTGAATAAGACAAAATCAAATACAAATATCAATATGATCTTTGAAGACAGAGGGGGGGGGCATGTCTGCAGGTTACACCCCCCTCCTCCCCCATGTGAGGATGAGACTGGACCCAGGTGAGTCCTGGGTCCCACCAATTTTTATTTGTTTATTTTAGTTTCTCATTCTTTTATTTCTTTTCTTTTTTTTTGGCCTTTTTTTTTGGCACACAAAGGTTGGTAGGCGTGCAGCATGCTACACAGCTAAATTTTAGCCGTTTAAAACCCCACACAACTCAAATGTAGTCGTGTGTAGTGCCACACAACTACAAACCATTGTGTGGGGGCTACACAACTCAATTGAGGTGTGTTGAGGCCACAATTATTGAGTCATGTGGAGGCCACACAACTCAATAAGAATTGTGTAGAGGCCACACAACTCAATAAGAGTTGTGTAGCGTGCTGCACAGCCCATTTCAGTAGTTTACATGACTCAAATGGGTTGTGAATTTAACATTACCCATTATATTATATATATAAATATGGCCAATGTTAAATTTGCAACCCTGGGGTTTGAAACCTGGGCGCAAAATGCCATTTGCGACCCATCTGAGTTGCAAATGACCTCTTGCGACCCATCTGAGTTGCAAATGGATATAATGGATATATATATTTTTTAATTTTTTTTTTTTTTACTTTTTGTTACCTTATTTCTTGGTTTTATTTTAATAAAAAAATAAATAAAAAATAAATTAATTAATTAAATTAAAAATATAAAAAATAAAAAAATAAAAATAAATTAATTAATTAAT